>OW240916.1:13527744-13661051 GCA_933207985.1 Pelobates cultripes | reverse complement strand
TACCTCCCATGATGGCTGGTTTGCCACCAGGTAAGTCAGCTTATCCTAATGTAATTTTTTTTTTCTTCTTACTAGATATGGTCAGGTTATAGTTTCCAAACAGTGTGGTTGCTTGAAATACATGGAATCTATATCTCTATCCATGCCTTTCAAGCAACCACGCTATTCAGAAAGTATAGATATCTTTGCTGGTTGGTGTTATCGGATGGAATCTTGGATCCTCTCGTATTCCTGTCTTTGTATATTTTAGGTGTGCCACCACCCGTTGGACCCCGTCCTGGAATGCCATCTGTAACGCAGTCACAGCCTTTATCTACCCCAGGTGTTGGCAGACTTTCCGCTCCCAGTACATCGGCACCAGTCATGCAGCCTGTGCCAAAACCACTTTTCCCCAGTGCTGGGCAGGTAAGAGCTACTGTGCAATCCAATTGGGTAGATGGTTAAATATGGGAATAGTCTGTGCTTTCTTGTTGCCTCAACACAGATTGGAGCAACATGTTTAACAATAATAAAAAATAAATAAAAAAAAGTGCAGCTAAACATGGTCTGTTAGGAACCCTTTCAAAATGTTAATTTCTAAGTCCGTTTGAAAGGCCAGTGATATTCAGAATACACAACTGCTCCATAAATAGTCACATTTTCAGAATAATAGACATAAGATCTGTCGATAGAACAAGGAATGAAGATTCCTGAGTGTTGGGCCCTCAACTTTCAGCAACTATATCTGATATCCTAGCAGGAGCTTCTAGCTCTCCATACTGGAAGAGGAAGGTTATAAATAAGCAAAAAAAAAAATACTTTTTCAAAAGGTTTGACTAATTCCATAACCTGTGCAGTGGTTTGAGTATTCCTTTAAAAACTATAGTATATGTAAATGAAACACAACACTGCTTCTTCAAACCTGTTCAGTATCATTGATTGAAATGTGGGTTTTTTTTTTTTTTGCCTTTAAATTTAGTCTTAACAATGTCTTCACTCTCACCATTGATCTAGTCCAGTCAGCATTATTGATGTGTATATAACATGGTTGCTCATAAGGTCACTTATAAACTGCTGATAGGCCTGTCACTCCATTCTACAGTTTTTTTTTGTTTGTTTTTTTTTACTTTAAGGATACATCATAACCTATGGATGTGTAATTTTTGCTTTATCCATGTTGCTGGAGAGTGATCTAACTCCCCATAGACTCATGCTGCCATAAACCTTTCAGTGAGCTATAGTTATGCTTGGAGTGCCCCTTTAAATCAATGAATTGAATGCTTCAATGTTTTCACACTTTTCATTGTCCGAGAATAGTACCACAAGACCGTCTAACGTTGAAATTAGAAGTCGCACACAACGTGTTTTTTTTTTAAATTCTAGTTGTAAGCATGTCTGCAGTGTTTTTATTGTAGTCTAATAGCTTTTTGGTTGTGTGCTGAATTAAGTGCTTCATTTTCCTGCTGAACAAGGGTTTCATATAGTTTTTATTTTTTCCTACCGAAAATATCACTCCTGTTCTTTAGATAAAGTCCAGATAGTCTCCTCACTGCTTCCTCTCTTTGTGCTGCAGATGGGATCACAGGTCACAAGCTCCAGTACAACGTCCTCCAATTCAGAAAGTCTGTCTGCGCCTCCTAAAGCGCTGTTCCCTAGCACAGCACAAGTATGCAGGAAATTACACTATTAAGACTTGCTTCATGAGTTAACCCTTTGGGAAATAAAGCTTAAAATTGACACGACTTTCAAATGAACAAAATGAGTTTTGGAAAGAAAACAATTGTGAATTGGAAAAACAAAACTGAAGAAAAGCACCTTGCTTCCTAAACCTTGAAGGGTTAACTTGTGCAATTGGCAATGCATATGAGTGGGCGGATATTGGTGTAATGCATGATTTTTAGTGTTTTCATCCATATGCCTAATCCTATAGCGTGTGTGTATATATAATAAAACATTCTCATGAAATTGCCAGACATATCAGATAAACACATTTGCCATTAACCCTGTGGCTGTGTGCTTACTACTTCAGCACCAAGAGGGTTAAACACATGACCAATGTGACTGTCTTGCTATGGAGTGCTGTCCAACAAGTGCTAGACACCCACAGCTTGGCCACTGCAGTATTGTCATTTCATTGGAAGAGAGGATTGGAAAGCTCAATTGTACCCTGTTGCTTTTCCTCCTCCCTTTTAGTGTCAGTTTTTATCCTGTGTGCAGAAGTGGGCCCCTGTTTGCTTTAGATGTTTTTGCTTCTGCTGTTCTGCAGTGTCTTCTTTCCAAAGCATTTCACACAGTGACACTTATCATTGTGTCTTTAAACATGCTAGGCTCCAGCAGCAGTGGCAGGACCAGTCGGAACAGATTTCAAACCCTTGAGCAGTGCGCCTGTTACAACTACAGAACCCCCTAAAGCAACATTCCCTGCTTACACCCAATCCACGCTGTCAACCACTAGTACTACAAACAGCACCGCTGCCAAACCTCCTACTTCCATAACAAGTAAGCCTGCTACCTTGACAACAACTAGTGCAACCAGTAAGTTGATCCATCCAGATGAGGATATATCACTGGTAAGTGCTCTTGTCTCTTGTGTGCTTTTTGATTCTTTCCTGTTGAAACTGACAATTGGCTGTGAGTAGCAGAATAATCCAAGCTGGGGTTAATCGTGTGCATTAATTGAAAGCAAAGGATTTTCATTTGTTAAACTTGTACATTCAGCAGATTAATAAAGTGTACCAATTTTCATTTGTGTGTGTAAAAAAAATAAATAAAAAATAAATAAATACTTGTTTAAATAAATGGAGTGTGTATAGGATGTATTCAACCATTTCCTTTTAAAGCTCGTGTAAGCGTAGTTTATTTGGTTTATACTTTAATGCTGAAGCACTAAATTTATATATATTTGTTTTTTTTTTGTTTTTTTCCTTGCACACATAGGAAGAAAAACGGGCCCAACACCCTAAATACCAGCGTAACCTACCAAGGCCTGGCCAGGCTCCTTTAAGCAATATGGGTAATCAAGGTGTTGGCCCTATGGGAGCAATGATGGCTCCACAACCTGGACTCCCTCCCCAGCAGCCGGGTATGAGGCATCCCATGCCACCTCATGGTTAGTATTGTGCTGACCAGTTTTTGGAAATGAGAATGTCTAATGTTGTGTACTGCATTGAATTGGTGGTGTGTGTGTCTGCAAAAAGTGTTTGCTTTGCCATTGCTATTGCATTTGTTAATCCTCTTCCTGTATTTATTTGTCTTTGACTTAATGCTGAATTTAGTGATTGTGTACCTGCTATTTGATTTTATTTCCCCCCTCATGTGTTAATTGTGGTATCTATGATTGCGTTCATGGAATTCTCCAACTCCTTATCTAGAGAGTATGCCATAAGACTGTTCCTCCTGTATGCAGTTTACATGCTCATACCAGTATGTGGTGGTTTTTATAATTTTTTTTTTATTTTTTTTTTTCTCCTAGGTCAGTATGGCAGCCCACACCAAGGCATGCCTGCATATCACCCAGCTGGAATACCGCCCTATGGGCAAGGTCCCCCCATGGTCCCACAGTACCAAGGAGGACCTCCTCGGCCTCTGATGGGAATCAGACCTCCTGTAATGTCTCAAGGTGGCCGCTATTAAATAGGTTTGGAGATTAAACCTTTTCTCATCTTGTGCTGTGTATATAGCCAGCTTCCCTGTGGCTAACACCATATCTCCCCGCAGACCAGGAACTGTTGGACATTTTGTTTTACTTGGGGAGGGCTATTTTTATTTGAGGGGAGGGGTTGGCGGAACTTAAAACAGGAGATATTCCTGATATTGCAATTTATACTGTATGGCTTTTTTTCATGTTTCATCTAGGTTTTTAGAAGTGGCGTATAGTAAATATGGTTCGTTTAATTGTGAAGGCGCCAAATCCCACCTTTAAAGGCAAGTTCTGTGATGTTCCATTTGGTCTTTAAACATGAAGCCCTCACAGCACCTTCATGGTGCTGTTGGATTTTCGTCCCCAACGTTGGTTGGTGAGGGCACTTTCTGTTCCAACCCAAGTGTGATTGTATTTACATTTTCCATTTATGACCCCGATCTGTAATGTGAGACCCTCATTATGTAATAAAGTAAGAGAAAACCTTCTGCCTTTTTATTCATTCCCAGCTCTGGAGCAATTAAGGTTTGAACAGATGCATGCCACTTGAACGTCTAATGCCCTGTATTTGTATTCAAGAATTACTCAATTGCATGATCATCCTGTACAAATATTAATATTTTTGAACTTTTGGTAGAAATCCTGACCACTGACTTGGCCAACTTTGCTCCTAGAGATATTAACTTGTTATTCCTCTTACAGGATTACACTTTCTAACCACTGCAGAATGATGTAGTAGTTTGCCTAGAGTGGCCTAGTTTAATATCAAACATTTTGTGGCCAATAACAAGAACCACTGTTTATATCAAATTAGCTGTAGTGGTTCTGTTGCTTAGTATTCTTATACTAGTGCACACATGCCCCACATTTTTTGATTATATAATGGTTATCTGACTTAGACTTTCAGGTTTTTATTATTTTTATTTTTTTATTAGTGGCCGTTCATTTGGTATTAATATTTGTACAGGTTTAATTACATGAGATAAATAGGTTCCTCTGTTTCACCAATAAACATTGATTTAAAGCCGTAACAAAAAGAATGGTATAAACGTATAAATTCTCTTATTAGACGTTAATGTGTTCCGCGTATAGACTACAATGTGCATGTGTTTATTACACTTACCAGGAAATGTTCTAAAATGTGAATTTCTCTTCTCCCTATAGCACTGCCATAGCACAGGCTGAGGCTGAGTGTTGCCCTGTTCAGTCTGAGGCAAGTGGGATTTATTTTACCAATACCAGGGGTTTTCACAGCTTTAGCTGTTGGATATATATGTCCCCAAACTTGCAGCAAGTTTGGTGAAAGCCCCTAACCTTTGATTTAATGTAGGGACACTTAAGATTTAATCATACCTGATTGCTGTGTAGAATCATCTGATTGAAGAGACCTGCACCTAAAGTGACATTGGAGGGAAATGACAGAAAGATTGTGTCGTGGTAACTTGCATGAATTTAAATGACCTCTAATGTGGCTTTTAAAGTACCATTTTAAATAAATTGCCACTTAGCTGGTTTAAAGAAGAAATGTTTAATTATATATATTTTTATTTATTTATTTTACACTCCCACAGATTGTGCAACTCAGTACTTAACTTAATCTACAGCTAATATAATCATATGTTTGCATTTTATTTTGAATAAATGCACATTTATCAGATTTAGAATATTGTATTTGTCTTTTAAACCCTTGCTATTGTGTTTTCTGCTAAATATAAATGCTCTTTTGTTCTGGATTGAATGGAAAGATGTAGCGGGGGATTAATTGGCAGTTCCCAGTAATTTGCTAATAATTTTTCAATACTTCAGTCTTTGTCTGTCTAATGTCACTTTAGTTCTCCTATAGTTCCTTTCTTGCTGCACAAATTCATTTGATACTCTGTCAAGAGATTATTGTTCAAGCACAGCATGTCTGAGTAACTGATGGGCAACTTAGGCTATTAAACCTATATATAAGCAAGGAACACATCCCCACAACTTGGCCACTTTTGTTTTTGCTGTAGATGTGCTTTTACCGGCTTTCTGTGGCAGTGCTTTCCTTCTCTTTAACACATTGAAACCCCCTTTAGTTGGTTGTACACTGCAGTCTTTCAGTTTTCTTGTATATGTGTTTTTTTTTGACTGAGAGACTGTACATTGTGTAAATAAAACCGGTGTTCCTTTAGAGGGAAACATCCTGATTAAGCAATGTAGTAGTCCTGTTCAGACTAGTCTCTGAAACTGGTTAAAGCAAAATCTTTTCTTTACATGTGTTTTACCAAGCCTTATGCCTATGGCTGTTACAGGGTTTATAGACCTGTAATCAAAATGGGAATTAAAGCAACAAATCTACATAATTCTATCTTAAACTATTAACATTCAGAGAATTGCACATCTTGAAAAATGTTTTCTGATAGCTTTTTCTTAAATCCATTGAGGCAGTTTGCTCCAGGCAGCCATGTTAAGACTGCAGTGAACACCGTCTCTCATTTAACCATAAAACAATATTGAGTTCACAACCCTATTGTAAAACAAACCGAGGCTGTTTATGTAATTCCAAAGAGGTTCTCTGATCAGTGTTTATTCAGGCCTACTTAAGTGCTTGGGATATTTTTTATATAGGGTGTTTTTTGGTTTTTTTGTGGGTTTGCATTTGGGTCAACATGTATACAGTTCAAAGTAGAACACTTACCAGAAGGCCTGCTAGAAGAATTAAATCCAACGCTTTTGTGTTTTGTGGCGCTTGTGTATTAAAGCTTTCCCACTGCCTCTTTATTACTGATATCTTTCAATTAAAAAAAATTCCGATATCCCTTGTTCAACTGAGTTATTTTGTAGTGGTTTATTTTTGTTTTTTCCTTCCTATTATTGGGCATAGCTTTATGTATCTTTTTTTTCAAATGGAAATTAAAGGATTACTCCAGGCACCCTCACCACTACAGCCCACTGTAGTGGTTATATTGCTGGGAGTACCCTGGTGCCATTACCAGGAACTATGGGGGAAAGCCATTTTGCAACAGTTTGCCTTATACCTGGATCCTGCTAGGTGCTAAACCTTGCTCAATACTGGAGGAACCACACCTTGTTGCTGCAGAAGCCAGATGTCGATCCTGGCAGTCATTTATTGAGTGAGAATGTCAGCTGAGAGCTCCCAGCCAATTAAAAAAAAAAAAAAATAAAGTATAAAAATGTGTTGTGTACTGCATATGCACAGAACTGAAATTAACCAGACCAGAACCTTTGTTCAGATATGGCTAGAGATTTTGCAGAACTTTGAGTTTTACTTCTGGAAGAAATATAAATTATGTAAGGATCCTTGCACCATGACCACTTCAAAACACTGAATAGGTCATGTTGCTTACAGTGACCCTTACAACCTGAAGTGAAATGTATGGTGGTTGCTGTGTAAGAGGAAAATGTATAGGAAAAAAAAAGCTGGCCTTTTACTTAAATCCTCGTACCTCACACATCTGTCAACTAAAGTTTCGAGATGCTTATTGTTCTGACATGACAGAGTGATTTGGTTAGTTAAATATTTGAAATATTAAGCTTTGACTTAAAGGGACAATATAGTCTCCTAAACAACTTTAGCTTTAAGTTGTTTTGGTGTATAGATCGTCCTAAAGTCTCACTGCTTACAGGAACACTATAGGCTCAAGAACACAAACATGTATTCCTTACTGTATAGTATTAAAACCACCATCGGACCTCGCCTTGTACCCCTAAATTTTGTTCAAGCCTGCAGCTGCTGGCTCTGCTCCTGATTTGCCTGCTTGGCTGACCTCAGAAGTGTTGTTCTGAGCCAATCACAATTTCTCATTGGCTGAGGCAGATCAGGGGCAGAGCCAAACACAGCAATGGGCAGTCTCATCTCCTCACAGAGATCAATGCATATCTATAAGGAAAGTTCAGTGTCTCAATGCAGAGGGGACATTGAATGGCAGTGCTGCACACTGCCCCATGAAGCACCTCTAGTAGCCATCTGAGGAATGGCCAGTGGAGTTATCTCTAGGCTGTAATGTATACACTGCATTTTCTTTGAAAAGACAGTGTTTACTGCTAAAAGCCTGAAGGGAAGGATTATACTCACCAGAACAAATGCAATAAGCTGTAATTGTTCTGGTGACTATGGTGTTCCTTTGATTCTCTGCCATTTAGGAGTTGAATCACGGTTTATGCAGCACTGGCCACACCACCTTACGTGTGATTTGCACAGCCTATAAACACTTTTTGTAAAGTGTGATCTAATGTTTACACTTCTTTTATTGCAAATTCTGTTTAATTTAGAATGGATCTTCTACTCTGGTAAGTCTGCCAGACCTTGCAGGAGCTTCTGTGTGTGTGATTTAAATATCAATATACAGAGCAGAAGATTTAAAAAATACTTCTGATTGAAAATGAAACCATTTCTTTCATGCATGCAGGGAGGTCTGGCAAGGGCTGCATAAACAAAGTAAATTCTCCTGGCAGAGAATTCAGCAATGGCACTGGAAGAGCATGATCTATACCAGTGCTCTGCAGCCGGTGTGCCACAGCACTGTGCTTGGTGTGCTGTGAGAGTTGCTGATAGAAAAGTCGTCATTAGGAGATAGAGGCATGGAGAGCCCAGCGGTCTGCAGCTCAGTTGGGTGCAGACTGAAGTAGCGGTCAACGAGCTCCAGCCAATTGGTGTTGCTGGTTACCGTGACAACACTGACCCTTCCAGTGCCGGAGCTTGCGAGAACTTATGACATGATCTGCAGCTCTGCACCCATAGGAACTGCAGACCAGAGAGTTAGCATACTAGACCTTCAGGGAATTGATTGCTTCATTAAAGAAAAGGTATTGTGTGGGAGGCTGGGCACACTGTCAGTTCCGTCACAGTCACAAGTCGTGAACAGTTGCTAGGTAACATCCCCTTTATGGAATTTTAAAAATGGAAATGTATCTTGGTGACTCTTAAACTATTTCTGTGCTGCCAAGCTATTGACCCACTTGACAGAGCAAACCTCAGGAAAATATCTTTATTTCCACATACCCACTTGCTTTTGGAGTGTCCCTATTTGATATATATGTATATTTAAAAATCGGTTTGGCAACCGTTTTAATGAGCAACTGTCATGTTTCTATTTAGTATTATTCAGCACAGTAAAATTAGAACTTTTGGCTGTGCAAAAAAAAAATGCAGTTACACACCCAATAAATTAACCTTTTTTCTGTCATACAATTTCTCAGGTTTTACCTACATAAGAAACCAGCTGATCGCACACAAACGAACAAATATTGTATACGCCTAAATATTCTCAACTGGTCGGTCCCTTTGAATCAAAAACATGAAATCGGTATATGTGAAACGTTATTACCCTTAATAGAACTTCTAATATTTCCTAAAGACATATATGGTCTTTAAATACTGCTTCATGAGCTAGCATCAACCCAAATCTTCATAGCTCGACCTTTGGAAGGTACATTACATGAAAGGTGTGGTTTGAAATACTCACACAGTGGAAAATGCATATTAAAACCCCAAAAGGCATTCCCTTAATGCTAAGCTAGGCAGTGAATACGTCCTCCTTGTTACATATGCTGGCTGCTCAGATTTGCACAAATATTGACTTCATGTGCACATTAAGTCTGCGTTCTCGAATTCGCCATGGGTGTTCAGTTTCTCTATTAATTTTTTTTTTATTTTTTTCTGGATGTGTTTTGTCAGATTATTAAAAAAAATTTTGGGGCCATCTTGGAAACTCAGAAGATACTCTCAAATTTATTTTGTAGAGTGTAAATTTAACTGGTTAATCCAAGAAAGGGGTGGATATCCGAGGATGGATTGGGCACCAGCCTTGAACTCTTGTTCCAGGCTGGCTAATAACCAGGTAGAGGTGGAGTTACATTCTAGCAACAGTGGGGTTATACTCTGGATAGGCAGTGCATCATGGCAAAACGCTGCACATAAACACTCCAGACGCCGTAGCTTCTTTAAATTACTGAAATGGTTATGGTGTTTGGAGTAACCTTTTAAGTCTATTCTTAAATCAGGTGAAGGTGCTAAATCCATTCTATCTTAGTAGATTTGTAAGTTGGTTTATCTGTTTAGCATGAAGAAATGGCAAAATGTTTTTTGTTTAGTAAAGTGTTTGCAAAATTTGAAATTAACAGTCCAATCACAAAGACACTATCGTGGAATTTTGCCTCCCATCCCCCCCACCAAAATCTGGTTGACAAGGGGTTAGATAAAAAACCATGGAGAAGGGGGTGGTTTGGGGTCTGTATTCCTATTTTGGCAACAAAATGAATTGCATAATAAGTCCAATGTTGATACATTTGTTCATATTTACATACACAATGGTGTTGTCTGCGTTTAAAAAAATAAATATTTTTTTTTATCTGAAATGTAAACCACAAAATGGTTTTATTAAAATGTTCCTTTATCATTATATTACTGGGCTCTTGTTAAAATATAAAAACTTAAATTTGGAAGTCGTTACTGTAACACTTTTCTTTTCCCTCCCCTTTACTTTTCTTTTAACTTTAGTTTTACTCCAGTCACCAAGGCCATTTTATATCTACAAAGTGGTCTTCGTGCAGTGGTCCTTTCCTGAAAACTTTTATATGGCAAATGAGTGTGGGGGAAGGGAAATAAGTGTTAGGAATACAATCCTGCCCTGTTATATATGTTCACCCCATTTTTTTTTGTGAGAAGTCCTGTAAAAAAAAAAAAAAAGTTTGTAAACTTATTCTCTTGTCAAAACTCACCTTGTTTCCAAAGACTCCACGCTTCATCCGTCACTGTAGCCCTCTTGTGATCCAATCAAATGCTCTCTGACATCCACTAGTAGACGAGAAGTTTGCAAAATATAAATAGTTTCTCAGAAAGGCACTGCGTACAGTAGCAACGTTAAAGGCGCAGCATCTAGGGTACAAAATATTTATTTTTTTAAAATTTTTGTGCAAGAGTACACCAGAGGTCTACAAAGGATTCAACAAAACCGTACTGTCTTCCACCGATGTACTGACCTGCAATGAAATTAACTTCACTACTACAAGTATGCTGTTGAGTAACTGAGTGAGGGGTATAGGTTTCTGTGTTTGCATTACGTTTGTACATTGAAATCTATATAGAAGTCCACAATATACCAGTTTTATCACCGCCTTCCAACCAATACCACTGTTGCACTCCATCCACCAGACATTTAGCCACAACTAGCTGACAATACATAGAACATGTCCACTGTCCTTGGATCAGTAATCTGGAAAATTTACATTGAAACTCAGTTGAACCTGGGACATGCGTGAAGTACTTCTAACAGAATGAAGGGAAATTCATATAGACTCGGATCCAGATATCCAAAAATCTAAATAAATGAAATCCAATTGGTTTGTTTATATGTGGTTGTCTACAAAAGTTTGTTACTGTCCTAGCTTGTTTTGTTCTGCAATGTAAAAGAAAACATGCGCATTTGCTATCTTAGTTTGTTGTTTGGCAGTTTTTCATAAATACCAGGTAGGAATTTTAAATTACAAGGTGTGTTTGGGACAGTGTTTGTTTTTTTTCTAAGTGTTTATATTGGGTTTAGATTATGTTAAGTGCATACTTTACACCTTGGTTAATACAATTTATGTTTCTGTTAACTAGCAAACAGCATTTCAGCTACTTATTGGTAGAGAAGAGTACGCACAGCACTGCCAGTACAGGTTAGTTTATAAGCAGTAAGTACTCAATGTTCCTACTTCAATTCTGTCATTTCTAACTTGAGTTCCAAATCAACATGTTAAAATGACAACGGTGAGGGCCAGAGTCTCTGAAATCCTACCATATAATCTGTAAAGTTCTCTAAATCAACATTAAGTGTTTGTACATTAACTGATTCAATTTATTCCTATTTGTGCAAGGAATTAGAAATTGGGCAGCCGTGCATGTCTTAGGGCTTTTAATGTGCTACTGTTGGCTAAAATGTTCAGTGCAGCATGGCAATTCACATTTATTTTGTCACATTAGGGACTTTTTTATTTCTAGATATTGATCTAACCTGCAGCGACTACACGATATATAGGCTTTTATGTTACGATACACAACGTGAACATTCTAACACCAAGCTATGTTAATGTTCCAGCCATGCTGGGTATTCAGTTTGTCTTAATGGTGTAATTTCTCACAAACATGTTCTTAAAAATGCAGAAAGTCCAGTATAATAGTGTAAAATTATGTTAACGACTAACGAAGGATTTTTTTTTTTTTTTTCAACATCTAGTCTGTTTTTTCCCCAAAACTCTGTGAGCAGGTTTTTTTCAGGAAATGGAAATAAAACATCTACTTCACCCTTAGCAGTGGGATAAAATCCAAACAAAACAACTAATGAGCTATTCTAAAACATGGATTTATGGTAAAGGAATAGACTATAAATGCAGAGACTCAATGAACTTCTATTGAGGGTTCTTACATGCAGTGAAGTATTAAATTAGCGCCATTCAACTGCAGGATAGTTTGTAGAAAAGCATGCACTTCACAAAGTTTTGCCATTCTCTTTTCCCTTGTATCAAAAAGCTATGTTTTATGCTTAATTTAGCAATTTATCTGGTTTAACAGTTTGATTTTATTCTCCTAAAGTGATATTTACATCCTGGCTTTTTTGTATGGGAGTTAAAAAAATAAAAAATCCCAACGTCTGTATATCTGAACTTCCTTTACTCACTAGGTAAGAAAAGCTTAACATTTTTCTACCGGGGCTGCATGGAGAAGGAAAGGAGCCCTGGGGAGATTGTATGTTACCAGAGAAAGGTCAGTCTCTGGAACTCCAGCTGCTTTGCAACAACGTCCAGGAATAATTGATGTCATGTGAAATAAGCATGTGTTATGGGACAAAAAATGCCGTTTTGCGGGGATGGAGACCACCATAAAACCACCTTCTGTGGCTTTTCGATTTCTTCAGATCCTTCAATGGCATTGTTTGCCCTCACTGTTTATCAACGTCTGTTGACGGGAATAAATCTTTACTGTACTCCTATATCTTCCTCTAATCTGTATAGAAGACGGAAAACTCTTTTATAGTATACTTGCATCCTGTTAAGTGTTTGTGCAGTTATGTCATCTTGATGTGTTTGAATGTTTAAAAGAAAACTGTGAGTCTATTCTGAAGGCAGATTAAGATAGCATTCAGTGCAGTGGAATTGGCACTGATGGTGAGTACCTTACACATGTTATAAAACGTGTGTGTGCACTTTTGTTTTTTATCACAGCCTGCTTGGTTATGGTTTCATACGATTCCTACCCTAAAGTTCTAAGCAACTAAAAGGAACTGTGTGGGCACCATAACAATTAAGACTGTTTGGGGGGGGGGGAGGGTAAAAAAGTGCCAGGGATCTTTATTTTGATTAACACCAAAGGTTGCTCTCCAGCAACAGATCTCCCTGTCCCTAGTGGCATCCAGTTTCCTCAATGCAGCTGAATCTCTTAGCCAATCACTACCTTTTTTGTGAATTGGGAGTTACTGATTGGCTAACAGCCAGCACAGTCAGCTGAAGCGCTGCCTCTGTGCATCTTCAAACTACATTGGAGAAACCCTGGGGACAGGGAGATCTGGTGTTGGAGAGAAACTTTTGTGGTTGAATCATTCAATTGTTGTTTAATCCCTTCAGGTAAGAAAGCACCAGGGACCTCTGGGCACCATAACTTATTTTGATTAACTTCTGTCTTTAGTGTTCTATTGCTGTCCATAGTTTTGAGGCAAACTGGACTTTGCTGGCCAGCATTGATGGCGCACTGGGCTAAGCAGTCCTTGTTTATATCAAACCATTTTTTAATGATTTAGCAAACTGGGGTATGGCACTAGGAAAGCAAAGTGTATTTCTTTTGTTGCTTAGTGCAACCTTCAGCCAGTTATTGCAGGTTAGATTGCCCATGCACCATGTGTGGTTCCCTCCAGCTAGTGTAAAGTGGCTTCAGTATCAGGCATTTTTTTTTTAATGTAAATGTAGTCATTTCAGTACACTGTATGTTCAAACCTTGTGCACTGAAATAATTAATATAAATGGGTTTGGAACAGTACACTTTAGGTGGCGCATCCTGTGCAGCTGTTACATTTTTGTGTATGTTTCAGCAGCAGAATAGCATCTTTCTAATTCTGTAACGACTTCTGGCATTTCAGATAGATTTCTCAATGGGATTAAGAGACTTGGTGTTCTGCTGTGGCTTTTTATCTGCTAGAATATATTTAGGTGGATGACCTTCAGGATGACCTCTTCTGTCAAGGTAACCTATCACTGCTACGATTGCAAGTCAATGATATTACATAATTGTTGCAATGTGCATTTTAAGTGCAAATCTTGGAAGGAACTGAAATACATGTGTTTAAGGATTTGTATCTTCAGAATAATATGCAAAAAATATTTTCCAGTAATTGCAAAAAATCGAAGCAGGGGTGCTCAATTGACTTCATCATTTGAGTTTATTGGATCCCATTATATGGTGATGTGCTATATCATTTGTTTTGGTAGTAACCAAATCTCTAACATAGTATGCCAGTAGACAACTTTAGTTCTGTAGAATTCATAAGTAGTCACAATTAGCCATTTTTCTTTCCTCTCCCTAATAAATCAACTCAAAAGCTGATATATGGGATCCTTGGTCATGTGTATACTGGAAAATAAAAAATCAGGTCTATTTTCAAAATGCTAGAAAAGCACGGTTTTGTTTATTAATTTGAATAATTCTTTCAAAGATTTGAGAGATATGGAAGGTTGTGGTAAGGCAATCTTCTCACTTCGATTTTCCTCATATCCTCAGCCCTCCTGAGGGCTGTCTCAATCCATGAGAGCACTTACCAAAATTAATGCATGCGTACCATCTTCACTTTGTTTTCAGTCAACTGTAACATTTGTAGGGTCACTGATGGAGATTGTCGCAAGCATGTTGCTTTTGGGCCATACTTTTCCATCTAGGTGCAGCATCATTTTCACTAGATCACTCTTGGCTACTATGCCTCTGGTAAGTTGCTGACTTGTATCTTGTGGAGGTTCCTTCTATATCCTGACAGTTGTGCATTGAAACGGTGGTTGCCTCCAAACCTGTATTTGCTTTTTGTCCTTGAAGACTACTTAAAAGAAGTAATCACTGTAAGATTGAGTAACTAATATTTCATTTACAGATAACCATTTTCCTCTGCGAAATATGTCTGAGTGACCGAATATAAATATTTCAATTGGTTGAATTGTCTTTCATGTTAGAAAGTAGTCACTGTAAAAGAAAAGGGCTGGAAAGCATCATATAACTTGTTCTATAACTGTCTGGCAATTCACCAGTGCTGGTCTAAAGTATAAATTATTTGGTTTACCCAACATTTTAAATCTGACCTCAGATTCTTCCTGCTGAACCTCTTCAACTAGTTGCATCCTTTGTGTTATATTACTTGATTTTGGAAAAGGTTTAAATCTTTAGCATTGTTTCCTCTAAGTTAAAACAGGAACACTGAAATTCTTAAAGAATGTGGTCCTTCAAAACGGCAGTATACACTGGAACATGATTTCCTAAATTAAACCTTAGACAATGAATCTTATACCTGACTTAATGCTATACTGCTCACCCTCCCCTGCAGAGTGTAAAATGTTTGATTTAAAATCTCCTAACGCCCTTAAAACTTGTCACTTACTACAGATAAGTGGTCAGTGTAAACAAATTATTGGAGTGTAGCATTGTTATCTGTAGGGCACAAGATGAAACCCTTACAATATTTTAATGTTTTTCCATGAAAGCATTAATTTCAGTTAATTTTATAAATGCACATAGCACACTCGGCCATGTAAAGATTATTTTTTATGTAGTTAAACATGTTTTTCAATGTGCTAATCCTAAATATTTAGAAATTTTGAAATCTCCAGAAGCCTCTACTTTTTTTAAAAAACACAAAATGTATGTACTACATGGCACTTTTGACATCCATTTAAATTTTTTTCCATAATGTGCGTATTGTCCAAATGTGCAGAACCCACCATTAAAGGAACACTATAGTCACCTAAATTACTTTAGCTAAATAAAGCAGTTTTAGTGTATAGATCAGGGGTAGGCAACCTACGGCACTCAAGGCTGCTAGAGCCAAACAGGCTCTGGCCTATAAGGAGTCCCAGTGAAACTTCAGATATCTGCTAATACGAAAAGGTGGTGAAGGACAATCCTCAATTTATCTCAGATCACTTCCTCCCAGCACTTGTGAATGGGAATTCACACTTTAGTAGAGCAGCCTGCAGCTGCTGTGGCACTTCCTGTACCTGGCCAGTCTGGAACCCAGGGAAGCCACCCAAACTGCTAGATATACACAGAAATGCACAATAACCCTCCCCTCATACAAATAATACGAACAGCCCACAAACAAACATACATACAATCTGCACAAACGTAACCCGCTAACAATCCACATACATGCGCACAACCCAACATGCATTCTCTCACATGCAATACCCCAAACAGCCCCCACACATACACACACTACCAAACACACAATGTGACATATCCATCCACACACAAGTCCACAAGCAGCCCCCATACACAGCCCACATTCAAATGTATCATACACGATACCACAATCTACTCCTGAACATATACAATATAATGGCTCATATACGCACAAATACAACGATACAAAGCAATTACAGTATAAATACAACAAACAGAATACGGCAACATACACACCTCAATTTAAAAAAATAGGACCGGCACGCTACGGGACATCACAATCCTATATTGGCACAGTGCTGCTAAAAGGTTGCCTACCCCTGGTATAGATCATTCCCCTGCAATTTCACTGCTCAATTCTCTGTCATTTAGGAGTTAAATCACTTTGTTTCTGTTTATGCAGCCCTAGCCACACCCTCCCCTGGCTATGATTGACAGAGCCTGCATGAATAAAAAAAACTGGTTTCACTTTCAAACAGATGTAATTTATCTTAAATAATTGTATCTCAATCTCTAAATTGAATTATTATTTATGGAAGGCTGTGCAAGTCACATGCAGGGAGGTGTGACTAGGGTTCATAAACAAAGCGATTTAACTCCTAAATGGCAGAGGATTGAGCAGTGAGGCTGCAGGGGCATGTTCTATACACCAAAACTGCTTCATTAAGCTAAAGTTGTTCAGGTGACTATAGTGTCCCTAAAATTCTCATTTGTCAATGCCTGTATTTAGCAAAGAATCTAAATATATACAGTAAATGATGTGTGCATGTGGCCACTAAATTGTTTTTGTTTGGAAAAAATAAAAATCTTATGTTTTAATAAAATATTTCAGAAAACCTTTTTTTCCATGTCTGTGACCCTGTCTATAACCTGTAAGTTTGATTTGATATGTTTTTGTATAATTACATATTCTCTGAATACTCTGTTGCATTTAATTGATGTTACAAAAGGTATAATCACAACACTAAAGATCTTGAGATCTTGCAAGTGCGCGGACCACATGAAGAAATTCTATGATGTTTAGCTGCTGGGGTTAGTGGTATTTTTTTTATTAGTGTTTATTGAAGTATATGTGAGCATATAAAGATATTGCGAGCAAAACACAAGGCAAAAAGTGAATAGCCATAACAAGTATTACACAAGATTTTGGTACTTCATTTTAACTTGGATACGTAAACTGTACTAATGGGACACAACAAAACAAAGTGCCAAAAAATAGATGCTCTGCTTGCAATTACAGAAATTAAATAGAAAACGCAGGAAAGCCGCATAAGTATAGGTGCACAAGTGGTTGAAAATGGGTGCAAAAATATTAACTCAAACAAAAAAGGGGCTAGCAGACCGCAGATAGAAATCAAACCAATGCTCAAGGTAGGTAGGGTAATATCTGTCTTGTGAAGATTGCCAAAGGAAGTCTTGTGGGTGGGCACAGAAAATACACCATACCAGTCCAGGTGCTCTAAAAGAGCTAATACCATATCTCCTCAGACCCAGGTACACGTACGCAAGGATTTATGGCCTTGTCATCTTACATCATGCACAATCCATCACCTTGGTTAGCATGCAACTTTCACTGTTGGGGGGGAGGGGGGAGCACAGTAAGTCATATTCCAAAGGTCTGGTGCACTATAGTGATAGGGAGCGTGTGTCTTCTTCGCTTGGTCTCCAGGCAAAGTCTCAATCTCAACTGCAGTTTCTGAGGTAATGGGCCTAACCCAGACTGGTAAATTGCAAAACAGTATATCGGAGGTGTAATAGTACTGTGCGTCTGCCCGGCTTAGAGGTCAGGCCCCTGCCACCCTGGTTTTATATGAGTGATAAAGAATTAATCATTTCCACTTAGATCTGCAGCAGGACTGCAATAGACATCTGAATAAATAAGTAGCTAAGTAGCCTTATGTTGGCCAGAATTTTACTTATGTATCTACTGGCAAATGTGTGACTCTGGTGTGTTTACCATTTTTTTTTTCAGCTATGTACAAGAAAAGTGTTTTTTTATTATTTTATTATTGGGAGCATGATGTATGGAAATAGGCAGAGCACAAGGCATATGTCACCTCACACCATTTTCATATAATTTCCTTTCAATACACAATGAAAGGGCTGATATTTCTTTTTCTTCAATGAGTTATATGTAAAAACAGTATATGAGTATACAAAAGGATCTTTCAGCCATATATACGTGCACCTTGGGACAGACAGGATCTGAATTTCAGTTGAGTCTGATGCAGGGAAGACCATAGCGACTCTATAGAGGTTTTTAACCCCTTAAGGACGTGGGTCTTCATGCTGGGGAAGCACGTAATGTTGCATGACACTCTGTCCGTTATGCGCTAAACTTAACCCGTGATTGCGGGGTTAATGATGTTGGGTGCCTACAAGTCAGTGGCAGACCAGCAACATCAAACCGCCATGTCCCAGCCCACATGATCGCAGTGACAGCCAGTCACAGCGGGCAAAATGCTGCTGACATATCAGATCCGCCTCCCTCCACCTCTGTAGGGTTTGTGAAGTAGAGAGAGACGGATCGTTGCTACTTTGTGTCCCTGAAGAGAATAAATTCTGTCACAAGAGATTCCAAATCCTCATTACTCTGTTCGTTAAAACAATTAACTCTTTCCCTGCTGATTGATCACGGCCAGCAGTGATTGAAGTACAGATCACAGTATGTTACTGTGATCGTTTTGTTTTTTTACGCTCAGGGGTTAAATTTTATTTTTTTAGTAACCCTAAATTTTAGTATTTTATTTTATCAATTTCTGATTTAGTTAGTTGGGGTGGGTGGAATTTAGTGGGAATTGGGGAATCTATTTTGTGATAAGCTAGTTAGGGGTGAAAAGTAAAAAGAAATTTAAGTATAGTTATTTAGTTATAGTTAACGTTTATTACCATAGTACACAATGTTTAGGAAGTATAGCGCAGTTAAGGCTTGTGCCCCATTTGCAATACTCCCCCATTTTTCTCCAGACAAAGTAGGCCCAGATATGAAGACATACTGTGATTTATGCACTTTAGTGACAATACAAAATGCCCCCCAAAAGGTCATCCGCAGTATGATCTATATAATATACGCCCTCCAATTGTCCACTTTAACGAAAAATTTGCCACTATTTATACTCCCCAAAAAAATTTCTATTGACGAATCCCTCATGAAGCATAAGGGAAGACTGGGGTTTAACCCCTCAAGGACCAAGCTTCTGGAATTAAAGGGAATCATGGCATGTCATGTGTCCTTAAGGGGTTAAACAGTACATCCCATCCAGAGATCCCAATATGGGATCAAATTTGATAAATTGTGTGAAAGTGGCACTGGCTGTGTGTACACCTTCTGTGTATACGAAGGAAGGGGTAGCCACCTTAACCCCCCAGGTTGCCCAGATACAGTAGGGACAAGTGGGAAAATTGTCTGGGACTTAATCATGCCTTTACTAAACAAGGGATATCACTTGTATATTGATAATATTTACAATAGTATCCCACTTCTAAAAATGTTGTACTGCTTTCAGGCCGTGGCCAGTGGCACTATCCGGAAGAGTCGCACAGATTTCCCAAAGGCTCTAGTAGAAAAAAATAAATAAAAAGGAGGAAAAACAGCAGCTCTCGGCCAGGATGAACTGCTGACACTAAAGTACCGCGTTAAAAAGGTGTTCATCCTAACCACCATCCATGGTGAACACACTTGCAAGGTCGCAGTTTGTGGCAGAGAGGAAATTAAACGTAAAAAGTGTTAAAATAACCTTGGGTAAACATACCAAATTCAAAAATCGCTCCACATTAAAAGTTTGTTACTCCTTGTGTTTTGTGACCTGTAACTAGCAACAAAAAAAAAACTTAAAATCCTAAACAAATTATATATATATGTATATTCTGTAAATCAGAAAAACTAAAATAATTTATTGTTAATTATTTTCCTTCACCTGAACTAATTATGCACAGATTACTATTGCAAAAACTTAAAATCCTAAACAAATTATATATATATATATATATATATATTCTGTAAATCAGAAAAACTAAAATAATTTATTTTTAATTATTTTCCTTCACCTGAACTAATTATGCACAGATTACTATTGCAAAAACTTTTTTTTTTGCTTTTTTTTATTTATATATATATATATATATATATATATATATATATATATAAAGCATTTTTATATGTGTATGTTACATCAAATTAAAGCCCTTTTGGTCCTTTAAAAAAACAAACAAAAAAAAACGGTATATAATAAGTGTTGGTGCAATAAATTAGTAAAATGCAAACTGCAGTTTAACGCAAACAGCCCAAAAAAATGCAAAAATTGCTTGTGTCCTTAAGTGCAAGACAAGCTTTTGAAGCTGTGTCCTTAAGGGGTTAAAGACTGTCTGACCCAAGTTGTGTATATATAAGGCTGAAGGATCTCGTCATATACTAAAGGTAGGGGCGTTTTATTTATTTTTTACATATATGTGATTTTCATATGTCATTATAGTAAATAGCTTTGAGATGACAGTTGATCTTTAACCCCTTAAGGACCAAACTTCTGGAATAAAAGGGAATCATGACATGTCACACATGTTGTGTCCTTAAGGGGTTAAACTAAGTTCTATTTCACTTGCTATACAAAGTTCCATTTCAGTTGCTAAGCTTACTTAGACACAATATATCCGTCAAATCGCACAGAACGCCAACTGCAGACATCCATGGACAGAGGATAAAATGGCTGCGCACAGATGTTGAGATTTGTTGCAATAGGGAATAGATAATGATGACTTAAAGGTAGGCAGACAATGTAATAGAGCAGCAGGAAATGCTAGCAGAATGCTTGGTTGTATGGGGAGAGGTATTAGCAGTAGAAAGAGGGAAGTGCTCATGCCATTGTACAGAACACTGGTGAGACATCATTTGGAGTATTGTACACAGTACTGGAGACCGTATCTTCAGAAGGATATTGATACCTTAGAGAGGGTTCAGAGAAGGGCTACTAAACTGGTTCATGGATTGCAGGATAAAATTTACCAGGAAAGGTTAAAGGATCTTAACATGTATAGCTTGGAGGAAAGTCGAGACAGGGGGGATATGATAGAAACCTTTAAATACATAAAGGGAATCAACACAGTAAAGGAGGAGACTATATTTAAAAGAAGAAAAACTACCACAACAAGAGGACATAGTCTTAAATTAGAGGGACAAAGGTTTAAAAATAATATCAGGAAGTATTACTTTACTGAGAGGGTAGTGGATGCATGGAATAGCCTTCCAGCTGAAGTGGTAGAGGTTAACACAGTAAAGGAGTTTAAGCATGCGTGGGATAGGCATAAGGCTATCCTAACTATAAGATAAGGCCAGGGACTAATGAAAGTATTTAGAAAATTGGGCAGACTAGATGGGCCGAATGGTTCTTATCTGCCGTCACATTCTATGTTTCTATAATATAAATAAAAGCAAAGGTTATATAATCGTAAACACGGCACTGTCATGCCAAACTACCTTTCTCTTTTTGATCTAGTTTACTTTAAAACATAAGACAAAGTAGGGACTTCAATGAACTGCACTGGTCTGGATACCTATAGTGTCCCTTTAAATACTCAATGACGCTATCTTTTAATTCCCTGCTCTGTCGCCTCCACATAGTGCACATTACATAAAGTGATGGTAATCAAATATACTACATGTCTTGAATTGCAGTTGATTTGTGCATGTATTGGAAAATGTTAACCAGTTACTTTTGAAACAAAACACAGACCTCTTAATGCAAACTTGCAATATTTACAAGGGTGAGAACCACATTTACAAAAACCCTTTAAGTCTTACCCAGCACAATTTCCCATTCTACTCTTTACATCTCTACTAAAAAAAGAAAAATCAGGATTATTCACTAAAATGCGAATTCAAGGTGAATCTATTTTGACTTTAAATTTGAAGTTCACCTTGAATTCTCACTGTAATGAATAACTCCTGCAAGTGAGATCATTCGGCTCTTTCACATTTCGTGAGTATGCACTCACTGCAGGGAGAACAAATACCGTTCACTCCACAAAGCCAAGAAATAACCTCTTAGTAAATACATTTTCATAGAGCCATTTGCTTTAACATTTTATTAATTTGAAAACATAGCATGCAGACAACTTTGAATACCATTCTGCCAAATGCATGCATTGTAATTAACCATTTTTTTTTTCCTTCACTGCATTTTTCTTTTCTAAAGGGGGTGGATCACAGTGCCCAGTCATGAATACATAACCTGGGCACAGAGTTGGCCGAATCCCCTGCTTCAGATATGTAAGTAGGCCTCAGGGCAGTCTAGCCCAGGCAGTGCCCACCAGGAACTATCAGAAAAAGGGTCAAATCCTTGGCAGAGTGTTACATTGGTTAAAACTTGGTTATCGCCAATTACAAAGCATTTTAGGTGAGTCTTAAGCTTATTTAGAGTATTTCTGTGTTGAGCTCCTGCCATGTGCAGCCATTTTGGTTGTCTGCCAGGCCCCTCCCCTGTTCACTGTACATTCATATCACATTTTTATACACGCGTAATATGACAATTTAATATTGTACTAAGACAATTGATCAACTAAGAAATTCCAACAGTTTAGAGCGTATTCCACAATAAACATAACTACTCAATATTAAGAGTTGATGATATGTAGCTAAATCCCTATATTCACATATTGGCCACATTTTACATCGGAAAGCAATGTATCAATATAGAAAATTAATAACTTGTGATCTACTTGCAAAACATCTAATATTCCCAAACATTATCTGGACCAAATAATAACTGCTTTTATTCGGTACTGCTTAGAATGTACTTGCTAAGCTTAGCAATCTGCTATAGATCGCTCCTAATTAGTCCAACATATAATTAAAAAAAAAACTTTAAGAAATAGCTATCTATTAGTATAACAAACTCATTAAAATCCTACATCTCATATTATTACCGACCAAGAGATGATCCATCGAATATTGTATATGTTGCAGAGCTTAGGCTATGTAGAAGTGCCCCTTCTATAAATTTATTTTATTCTGATTTTCTCTCATAGTTAGAGCTCAAGTAAATGGTATTTGTGTTTAGTTTTTATTGTAAAAACAAAACTTAATTAAACCCCTTGTGTATACTTAATTATTAAACATTATCAATACCTAAGAACTAGTTGTTGATAATATTTTGTACAAGTATCTGTCATGCCAAAAGCATGAGTTGGTGTTTGATGTGTGTTTATATATGTTAAGAGTTGTTTTTTTGTAAACCTTGGGATGACATTTATTGTGGTCTTTGATCTTGCACCAGGCCCAGACCATAAAACATCTAGATAGCCATCACCAGAGCTGGACACAAGGAATTGCATAGAGTGTGTAATAAACTGCCAGACCAACCCCCTCTGATTTCCCCCCCACCTCCTCTCAGGGGTCTGCCCACCGAGAAACAACTAGTTTGGGTATATTAATGAGGGTGCTGGACTATCCAGGGAATTGTTCATTTTTTTTTCTTTTGCCAGTAACTTCTAGGAGACCTATACCATCTAACACTCCCACAAGAATTCTATATGGGGGTAAATACATGTAAGGAATTTCTTGTGTTTTCCACTATTTTATTTTATGTACTGTTTTGCAATTTGTTATGTGTATGTAATTTATTTCTGTATTTTGTACTCAGCACTGTGAATATTTTTTGTCAGATTAAATGTTTACTTAATCAGCTTGTGTCTCTGTTCTCTATGAGCTTCACTCTCCAGAGGAAAGCTCAGGTAAACATATTACCAAAAAGGGTTAACTATATGTGTTCGATCAGTAAAAGTAGAACTGTGATTCTATAATTCTCCTGTGTGTGGGGTAACCTAAGACGTCCGGGTTTAAAGTCTTCGTGGTGGCAGTGAAGTGTGTACTAGGGGGTTAGTGTAGAAGGGATTGCAGGGGCTAATTGAGTGGTTGATGGGACTAGCAACAAGTAACCAGGGGTCTGGTGTCATTAACCCTGTCACTTCCACACTCTCCCCACTGTCTCGGCTGGGCCTATAGCCCACGCTCGTGACAGTATCTTTAATCAAAATATTCTATATAATAATTATACATACATTCTCTACCAATTCCACTAAACAGCTATAGGGACCAAAAATCAATAAAAGCAAAAAACAAGCTTACAGATACTACAAAAGTGCCCTATCTGGTAACAGGAACGTAACAGTCCTGGTTCTCCTATCCAGAGGACTTGGCTTTGTGATTGAAGCCGCGCTTCTAAGCCTTCGTTCTATTAAAATATTACATTATGGTGGGAATAAATAAAGACACTATACCAAGTTCAATAATATTAAGTTGTTGTAGTGTATATAGTCTTTCTTTAAGAAACTGATGCCTCGTAAAATGAGGCAACCTGGCAGGTTTTAATCTTACAAAGAATCTCATCTTTGCTAGCTTTATTCGGTAGAATTATTAATTCCTGTGTATATTCCTGTGTTGAATAGTTTAATATTTGTAGCCTCATCTCCTAATACTCTGTAGGCTTCCTATACATACTCATGTCTGTTTTGAATTACAATTTCCACTCTTTTATCTACTTCCCTTATTTGCATCTGTTTGTTAATCTGTAACTTTTTGAGGCAGATTTTTCCTTTGTATGTTAAAGGAACACTATAGAGTCAGGAACAAAAACATGTATTCCTGACCCTATAGTGTTAAAACCACCATCTAGACACATCTGACCCCCTCTTGCCTCCATACATTTACTAAAATCTTACTTGTATTCAGGTCTGCTGCTGCCTCTGCCCCTGACCTGCCAGCATGCCTGACCTCTTCAGAAGGGATTCTGTTAGGCAATTACAATGCTTTCACTTAGTATTGGCTGAGACTGTCAAGGAGGCAGATAAAGGGCAGAGCCAGCACAAGTCAAACACAGCCATGACCAATCATCATCTCCTCATAGAGATCCATTGAATCAATGCATCTCTATGAGGAAAGTTCAGTGTCTCCATGCAGAGTGGCCAGTGGAGGTATCCCTAGGCTGTAATGTAAACACTGCATTTTCTCTGAAAAGAGTGTTTACTGCAAAAAACCCCAGACAGAAATGGGATACGGCTGTACAATCTATAGAGGGAACATATAAAGGAAAAAAAACAATAGTGTAATACAGTAAATACAGTGAATAGTGCGCTTAAATGGATGCACTCACAAGATGATGAAGATGAAAAAGCATTCATAGGGTGCCTCCCCAGATAGCATAGGGGGCTAGTGGTTTCCCCTATCCGATGTAAAGCGACCAATGGAACACGGGACTCCAGGTGAGTAATAGTAGAAAAGCAATACTTTTATTTTCTTAAAAGGTGAACAAGCACCATAAGAATAAAGGTTTAAAAGTGCAGCAATAGGTCCAACGCGTTTCGTTCAAGACTAGAACTTCATCAGGGACCGCACAGTAAAAAAATCACAGACAATATCATAGATTGTAAAATAACATCCTACTTTCCCCTTAACAGAATCTCTATATATAGGGCTAGTCCCAAAGTCCCATTGGTCCATAGTGTAGGAGTATCCAGTAGCCAGCCAATCATCTATCCAGGGGTATTGTCCTCCAGCTGATAGTGTTTGGGTAGTTTAAAAAGGGCGCGTTCAATGTGAAAGCCGAAACCGGAAGTGGATGTCTGCCTTCACTTCCGCGTTCCATTTGCGTTCCATATGCGTTCCAAACACGCTCCAAATGCGTTCCAAATACATTCACTGCTCTTTTTCAACTAGAACAGCGAGGAGTCATCAATATAAGTGATCATCAAAAGGACAAAGCCCAAAAATGTTAAATGCATTAAATGTAATTAATCTCTAGAAGAAGAAAAGTGAATTAATGCATGTAATATACAACAACCATGTTAAGATAGTTCATATGGAACTTCCCCACATATTATATATATGACAATATCATACACCATTAAATAGTGCCATGTATGTCTATTTAAAGTGACAAACATCTCATTATTCAAAAAATAAGAACACAAATAATATATTCCTAAAAAAAGTTCCCTCAATATCAATAATAATAATTTTAAACCATATAACCTGCAAGGTACACCTAACTATATAATATAAAGTTTTTTTTTTATTTTTTTTTATTATTTTTTTATTATATAAATTATGAATTGTATTGATTAAAGACACTTCTTTTTCCCTATATTTAGACTGCCAGAGCTCCTCATATTCCCAAAGATACTTATGGAATAATTTACATAGAGGAGAAGAATAACCAAAAAATCAATCCAAGAAACACACCAGATCGATCCCAATATTCAGGCCCCTAGGTTCAAGGGTCTTTAGTTTGTGTATCCAAAAGGTTTCCCTTTGGGATAACTTTTTGATCCTATCACCTCCCCGCCAGTAGGGAAGGACATGTTCGATACCCATACACTTAAAATCTCTAAAGGAGAAGGAAGGACAATTACTGCAATGGGCAGAGACTGAATGAGTAACCAGTCCTTTGCGTATATTATTTAGGTGTTCCAAGATCCTGACCTTCAGGATACGTTTCGTGCGTCCCACATACTGTTTGCCACACGGACACTGCAGTAAGTATACTACATAGTCCGTGTGGCAACCTATTAATGATTTAATCTTGAAAGCCTCCCCCGTGATATGACTAATAAATTCCTTAGTTCTCCCCATAGAGGCGGTGGTACATGCTTTGCACACATTACATCCCCTAAAACAACCCGATTCAGGGGATACATTAGAACTATTCATTTTAATAGCATAGCTAGGGGCTAGCATATTTTTAAAGTTCTTATTTTTCTTAAATATCACCATCGGGCGTTCAGACAAAGAATTACCCAAAATGGGATCCTGTTGTAATATGGGCCAAAAATCACTTAGGCTCCTTTTGATCTTAAAATGATCCGTATTGTATTGGGTGACAAAGGCTGATTTAAAATTCTTATTCCCAACAGTATTAGGAGGTTTATCCTCCAGGAGTTTGTTCCGTTCAAGGAGACCAATTGATCGAATTTCTTTTTCTAACGTATTCTTATTATAGCCCCTTGCACATAATTTATTTTTTATATGGGAAGATTGAATCTGGAAGTCTTGAGGGCGAGAACAATTGCGTCTCAATCTGGTAAATTGGCTCCGTGCTATGCCCCTAAGCCAAGGCTTATGGTGACAGCTTTGTTGATGTACAAAGCCATTCCCATCTGTTGGTTTAAAAAAACATTTAGTTTGAATTTGACCCTGATCACAAAAAATATCAAGATCCAAAAAATGGATCTCATGTTTATTCCACTCGGGGGTGAAGACAAGATTGTATAGGTTGGAATTTAAATATTGAACATAATCAGAAAAACTATTGGAGGACTCCTTCCAAATGATGATCACGTCATCGATATAGCGCCGCAAGAGCACCAAGTTCTCCCTCCAGTCATGCCGCGGCCACACGAATAATTCCTCCCATCTACGCATGTAGGTGTTGGCATAACTGGGGGCGAACCTGGTGCCCATGGCGGTCCCTGTGATCTGTAGATAATACTGATCATTAAAAAAGAAAAAATTATGTTCCAAAATAAATTTTACTGAGGTCAATATAAATTCCTTTTGACCTTGAGATAGGTCCTGATCTTGGGACATATAGTAATCAAGAGACTCCAATCCTAAACAATGACTAATTACCGTATACAGAGAGGTCACGTCTAGCGTGGCCCAACTGTATTCAGGGTCCCACTCAATGCTGTCCAGTTCTTCTATGATATTGTCTGTGATTTTTTTACTGTGCGGTCCCTGATGAAGTTCTAGTCTTGAACGAAACGCGTTGGACCTATTGCTGCACTTTTAAACCTTTATTCTTATGGTGCTTGTTCACCTTTTAAGAAAATAAAAGTATTGCTTTTCTACTATTACTCACCTGGAGTCCCGTGTTCCATTGGTCGCTTTACATCGGATAGGGGAAACCACTAGCCCCCTATGCTATCTGGGGAGGCACCCTATGAATGCTTTTTCATCTTCATCATCTTGTGAGTGCATCCATTTAAGCGCACTATTCACTGTATTTACTGTATTACACTATTGTGTTTTTTCCTTTATATGTTCCCTCTATAGATTGTACAGCCGTATCCCATTTCTGTCTGGGGTTCTATGCATATGTTAAGATCGTTTGTTGTGGATAACGATCCCGGGAGGCTGCATATTGATTGAAGTTAAGTAATTTATTTAATTAGAACACTTATCTATAGGTGTTCGTTTGTTTGTTTTCTGTTTTTTATCCACTATTTCTTTGGGTGCACATATTTGCTATTGATTGTATTGATTATGGCTACAAATGTGAGCTTTTTGTCCAACTTACAGAATAGCCGTAGGAGAAGGTTTGAGGCTATGTTTCAAGAGTGGGACAAGCCACAACCTCTTAAAGGGCTAGATGAGTTTTTTAAGAAAAAAGAGAGGTTATTAACTGCTGAAACAAAAAAATGGTGGGAGATAGCCTATTTGGAAAATTATCTCAAGGAAGGCTTAATCCCACGTGGTCTCAGAATAGATAAAACACCGGCATTCGGATTGGAGGATGATCTCTTCTTACAAGAATGGGATGAAATCCTTACTAATTGCTCTTTTCAGCTAATACAACTTATAATTAGACACTCTAAAGAATCACAGAGTAAATTGGAAGCTGAATTAATCGAACTTGACTCCAATCCTCCCATTAATACAGAGGGAAGGGATTTTAAGGAGAGGGATGAAATTCTACAAACAAATATTAAAAAAACTTGATGAGAATATTGCTGAAACAAAGAATCGGAAGTATAGCAGGGATAAAGAGGACAAATTAACTAATAGTTTTTCCACTCTTAATAAATTAATAAGAAAAAAATCTCGCTATGTTCCTTTTAAGAAAATGATTCCAAGAACACCGAATAGAACAAGGAGTAACTCAAGATCTAGAATTAACTATAGGGCTAATTTTGCACCTAAGGATGGTAGATCTACTTACCACCCTAGAACTTGGAATAGACAGAGACCCACCCCCCCTAAAAGACCTACGCCAGAGAGGGAGGGGAATGTAAGATCCCGTACTCAGACCACATATAATCAAACGGATACGTTTAGGGCTCCTACACAATTCAATGAACAGGAGATAAACTTTCAAGGGAGACACAGGGGCCCGAAAGAAAAATTCATTACCAACTATTTTCGTCCGAGAACCGATACTTGGGAACATCCCAACAGGTTCACCCCTTTATACCAAGATTCACCACACAAGAGGGTGAGAACAGAGGACTAGATCAGAGTCTTAGTCCTGCCACCCTTACCAATGAGGAGGAAAGGAGTAAAGGTATTTTTAATTTAACTGGAATTCCACTTACATCTGAGGAGATAGACCTACTCTCGAAAGGGATGAAATTTGCCCCTAATAAAAAGGTGAATGACTTTGACCTTTATATAGATCTTAAAAAGTTTATACGCTCTCTAACCATAAAAAGACATTTCCTCCTACATCCATCTACCACTGAGAGGGAAATAGATACTGTATCTGAAAGGGAAGACTATAGGTTTCAACCTAAATCTAATTTTTTTCCGGTTCAAAGTAAGGGCCCCTTCTTAGAAACTTTTGAACATATGGTTGATCAGGCTTTCCAATCTATTGCTAAAAAGAGAAAAAGTGGATCATGCCCCTTTAATCTAACAAAAAGGGAAGAAGCGACTTTAAAACATCTTATGGAAAGAGAGGACCTGGTGATCAGGGAGGCTGATAAGGGAGGAGGTATTGTGTTGATGACTATGTCTTATTATTTGAAGGAATCCCTTAATATTTTAGGGGATAAAAAAAAACTTATATTACTCTGCAGAATAACCCTATGCCATTGTATAATTTAGAACTAAAAGAAATTTTGACTACGGCTAGAGACAATGGAATCATATCTTTAAAAAACTTTGATTTCTTATTTCAAAAAAGTCCAGTGATTCCGATTTTTTATTTCCTCCCAAAAACTCATAAACGCCTCCCTGATCCACCAGGTCGCCCTATTATCAGTGGAGTTAACTCGCTCACTGCTAATCTGTCCGCGTATGTGGACTCTTTCCTTCAAAAGTACGCCCAAGGGGCGCCCTCCTTTATACGGGATACCAAGTCTTTTTTACAAGAACTGGACAGCATTGAGTGGGACCCTGAATACAGTTGGGCCACGCTAGACGTGACCTCTCTGTATACGGTAATTAGTCATTGTTTAGGATTGGAGTCTCTTGATTACTATATGTCCCAAGATCAGGACCTATCTCAAGGTCAAAAGGAATTTATATTGACCTCAGTAAAATTTATTTTGGAACATAATTTTTTCTTTTTTAATGATCAGTATTATCTACAGATCACAGGGACCGCCATGGGCACCAGGTTCGCCCCCAGTTATGCCAACACCTACATGCGTAGATGGGAGGAATTATTCGTGTGGTCGCGGCATGACTGGAGGGAGAACTTGGTGCTCTGGCGGCGCTATATCGATGACGTGATCATCATTTGGAAGGGGTCCTCCAATAGTTTTTCTGATTATGTTCAATATTTAAATTCCAACCTATACAATCTTGTCTTCACCCCCGAGTGGAATAAACATGAGATCCATTTTTTGGATCTTGATATTTTTTGTGATCAGGGTCAAATTCAAACTAAATGTTTTTTTAAACCAACAGATGGGAATGGCTTTGTACATCAACAAAGCTGTCACCATAAGCCTTGGCTTAGGGGCATAGCACGGAGCCAATTTACCAGATTGAGACGCAATTGTTCTCGCCCTCAAGACTTCCAGATTCAATCTTCCCATATAAAAAATAAATTATGTGCAAGGGGCTATAATAAGAATACGTTAGAAAAAGAAATTCGATCAATTGGTCTCCTTGAACGGAACAAACTCCTGGAGGATAAACCTCCTAATACTGTTGGGAATAAGAATTTTAAATCAGCCTTTGTCACCCAATACAATACGGATCATTTTAAGATCAAAAGGAGCCTAAGTGATTTTTGGCCCATATTACAACAGGATCCCATTTTGGGTAATTCTTTGTCTGAACGCCCGATGGTGATATTTAAGAAAAATAAGAACTTTAAAAATATGCTAGCCCCTAGCTATGCTATTAAAATGAATAGTTCTAATGTATCCCCTGAATCGGGTTGTTTTAGGGGATGTAATGTGTGCAAAGCATGTACCACCGCCTCTATGGGGAGAACTAAGGAATTTATTAGTCATATCACGGGGGAGGCTTTCAAGATTAAATCATTAATAGGTTGCCACACGGACTATGTAGTATACTTACTGCAGTGTCCGTGTGGCAAACAGTATGTGGGACGCACGAAACGTATCCTGAAGGTCAGGATCTTGGAACACCTAAATAATATACGCAAAGGACTGGTTACTCATTCAGTCTCTGCCCATTGCAGTAATTGTCCTTCCTTCTCCTTTAGAGATTTTAAGTGTATGGGTATCGAACATGTCCTTCCCTACTGGCGGGGAGGTGATAGGATCAAAAAGTTATCCCAAAGGGAAACCTTTTGGATACACAAACTAAAGACCCTTGAACCTAGGGGCCTGAATATTGGGATCGATCTGGTGTGTTTCTTGGATTGATTTTTTGGTTATTCTTCTCCTCTATGTAAATTATTCCATAAGTATCTTTGGGAATATGAGGAGCTCTGGCAGTCTAAATATAGGGAAAAAGAAGTGTCTTTAATCAATACAATTCATAATTTATATAATAAAAAAATAATAAAAAAAAATAAAAAAAAAACTTTATATTATATAGTTAGGTGTACCTTGCAGGTTATATGGTTTAAAATTATTATTATTGATATTGAGGGAACTTTTTTTAGGAATATATTATTTGTGTTCTTATTTTTTGAATAATGAGATGTTTGTCACTTTAAATAGACATACATGGCACTATTTAATGGTGTATGATATTGTCATATATATAATATGTGGGGAAGTTCCATATGAACTATCTTAACATGGTTGTTGTATATTACATGCATTAATTCACTTTTCTTCTTCTAGAGATTAATTACATTTAATGCATTTAACATTTTTGGGCTTTGTCCTTTTGATGATCACTTATATTGATGACTCCTCGCTGTTCTAGTTGAAAAAGAGCAGTGAATGTATTTGGAACGCATTTGGAGCGTGTTTGGAACGCATATGGAACGCAAATGGAACGCGGAAGTGAAGGCAGACATCCACTTCCGGTTTCGGCTTTCACATTGAACGCGCCCTTTTTAAACTACCCAAACACTATCAGCTGGAGGACAATACCCCTGGATAGATGATTGGCTGGCTACTGGATACTCCTACACTATGGACCAATGGGACTTTGGGACTAGCCCTATATATAGAGATTCTGTTAAGGGGAAAGTAGGATGTTATTTTACAATCTATGATATTGTCTGTGATTTTTTTACTGTGCGGTCCCTGATGAAGTTCTAGTCTTGAACGAAACGCGTTGGACCTATTGCTGCACTTTTAAACCTTTATTCTTATGGTGCTTGTTCACCTTTTAAGAAAATAAAAGTATTGCTTTTCTACTATTACTTACCTGGAGTCCCGTGTTCCATTGGTCGCTTTACATCGGATAGGGGAAACCACTAGCCCCCTATGCTATCTGGGGAGGCACCCTATGAATGCTTTTTCATCTTCATCATCTTGTGAGTGCATCCATTTAAGCGCACTATTCACTGTATTTACTGTATTACACTATTGTTTTTTTTCCTTTATATGTTCCCTCTATAGATTGTACAGCCGTATCCCATTTCTGTCTGGGTTTTTTTGCATATGTTAAGATCGTTTGTTGTGGATAACGATCCCGGGAGGCTGCATATTGATTGAAGTTAAGTAATTTATTTAATTAGAACACTTATCTATAGGTGTTCGTTTGTTTGTTTACTGCAAAAAGCCTGAAGGTAATGATTCTACTCATCAGAACAAATACAATCAGCTGTAGTTGTTCTGGTGACTGTGGTGTCCTTTTAAGTTAGATCTACGTATAGTTTTAATATCCTTCAAAACCAAATCACTGTAAACTCTGATATATTCCCATCCCTGATCTAAAGAAAGACTGTGGCTAAGGTAGTGTCAAGCTTGTCTACCTACACTGTAATAATCATCTAACAGGTAATGTGGTGTTACCCACTTTTGTGGCTCATTCCTTCTTTTCTTTTCTAAATTTCAATGGTTCTTTTAGTTTGGCCGTTTATTATATAACCTACCTATAATATGTGATCCCTTGTTGTATTCTGTCCCCTTACCTTTAACCCCTTCAGGACAAGTGACGGACAAAGTCCGTCATCCTGGGGATACCCCTAACGATGGGTGACGGACCGTTAAAATTAACCCCGGATCGCCGCGGTGCCGACGATCGCAGGGTTAACGCTGTTGCTGGGTGCCTCCGAGTTAGGGGCAGACCAGCAACAGCAAATCGCGATGTCCCAGCACATGTGATCGCTGTGACAGACAGTCGCAGAGATCACAATACTGCTGGGATATCTGATCCGCCTCCCTCCACCTCTTGTGGGTTTGTGAAGTGGAGAGAGACGGACTGTTGCAACATTGTGTCCCAGAAGTATAGTAAAGTACCCTAAAAGGTTTCTAATCCCTTTTCACTTTATTTTTTTTTAAAAAATTAACCCTTTCCCTGCTGATTTACTGTGATCTATTTATTACATTCAAGGGTTAAATATTTTTTTTTTTTTGTAACCCTAAGGGGTTAAATTTTATTATTTTATTAATTTGTGATTTAGTTAGTTGGGTGGGTGGAATTTAGTGGGAATTGGGGAATTTAGTTAGGGGTAAAAAAAAAATTAAAGTTTAGTTATTTAGTTTACGTTTATTACCCTATAGACCATGTTTAGAAAGTATAGCGCAGAGGAGGCTTATGCCCTGTTATCGGCCGACTCAGAGGCAACCGACACTGCCTCAGAGAGTGACGAAGGGGACAGGAACTATGTGCCAGATACTCCAGGACCATCAGGGGAAATCGCTGATTCCCCTAATGTTGAACATGGCACAGATGACTGGGTACCTCCTAATCATTTTTCGCCAGACGTCCCAGAGTTCACTGCCAATCCTGGCATACAGGCTGACCTGTCTGGCTATAATGTGCTGGATTGTATGGAGCTGTTTTTGGGGGGAGGTAGTTACCCAGACGAATCTGTATGCGGAGCAGTATCTTGCAGGCAACCAAGAATCTAATCACAAGGAAAGAGAGATGGTACCCAACCAGTGTGCCAGAAATTAAACTATTCTGGACACTGACAATGTTAATGGGGATAGTTTAAAAGCCCACAATTAGGATTTATTGGGCTAAAAATCCTATTTGTAATGCCCCCATTTTCCCCCAGACAATGCATAGGGAGAGATATGAGGTCATCCACAGTATGATATTTTTTATAAAATACGCTCTCTAATTTCCCACTTTAATGAAAAATTTGCCACTATCTACACCCCCAAAAAACAAATTTCAATTGATGAGTCCCTCATGAAATATAAGGGAAGACTGGGATTTAGACAGTACATTCCATCCAAAAGATCCCGATATGGGATAAAATTTTATAAATTATGTGAAAGTGGCAGTGGCTACGTATACACCTTCCGTGTATACGAAGGAAGGGATAGCCACCTTAACCCCCCAGGTTGCCCAGATATAGTAGAGACAAGTGAGAAAATTGTCTGGGACTTAATCATTCCTTTACTAAACAAGGGATATCACTTTTATATTGATAATTTATACAATAGGATCCAACTTCTAAAAATGTTGTACTGCTTTGAGACCGTGGAAGAGTTGCACAGGTTTCCCAAAGGCTCTAGCGGAAAAAAAAATTTAAAAGGGGGAAACAGCAGCTCTCTACCAGAATGAACTGCTGGCACTCAAGTACCGCGATAAAAAGGAGGTTTTCATTTCTAACTACCATCCATGGTGAAAACACTCGCATGGTCGCAGTTTGTGGCAGAGAGGAATGTAAACGGGTGCCAGTCTGCATACAGCAATATAATCGGCATATGGGGGGTGTTGACCTGTCCGATCAACTAATGCAGCCGTATTTAATCATGTGAAAGACCCGGGCATGGTATAAAAAAGTGGGCATATATATAATGCAGACGGCAGTCCACAATGCCTTTATTATTTTTAAAAAGGCAAATGCTGAGCTGAAATGCACATTCCTTTCATTTCAATTTCAGCTCATTTCTGGGTTACTTGAGTGCCACAGAGGGGGACCATCAGTGGAGCCAAGCAGAAGAATGGAGGTAGGTCACTTCTGCTTCAAGATTCCATCAACCCCCAGAAAGAAAACCCCCCAGAAAAGATGCAGGGTGTGTTACAAGAGGGGCGTAAGAGTTGAGACCAGCTATTACTGCCCTGATTGCCCCTCTCAGCCCGGCCTATGTATTGGCCACTGTTTTAAAATTTTCCACACCCAGGCCAAATAAGCAGACATGTTTTGGGGTGTGATTTTAGTCAACTGTCTGGTTACCAAATCTTGGCTTTGTCTCCCGTTTATCCTGTCTTCTCTGATCCTTGACCTCGGCTTGTCCTATCGTTGTTCCGTTTCTCTTTACTCCTTTGACCTCGGCTTGTACCTTGACAATTCTCTGCTTGTATAGCCCGGCCATTCTAAGGACCGGTATTACAAGTTTCTCTCTGTGTTCTCTCTCTTTGTGGTCTGTCTGTGTTTTGATTTCGGAATCCATGACAGCTTTGCCCGGTATGCAGATGACTGGGTACTACCCCCGGATAAGTTTACCCCAACTATTCCCCCTTTTCACAGCAAATAGTATGCACTTGTTCATAATTTGAATTGATGAGCTGCTTATACTTAAAATATATGTGGCCTTTGAGAGGTAATTTGCAGTCCTCAACTGCTAAAATGAGACTTGGGCCCAGCATCCACTTTTGAAAAATATGGAAGTGGTGTGTCTCCAATGTGCCCATTCAACATCCACATAACCCTGAGAAAGGTACACATGGGGGTATCGTTGCACTAAGATGACATAAGATGACATAGCTGAGCAACATATTAGGTGTTATACTGCCGTAGCACATATAAGGATAGCACATCTCCAAGTGTGTGTCAAAAAGGCAGAAAAAATGCTAATTGCAACTAAACTTGGTACAAACTAACAAAAAAATGATCCTACACTAAGGTTTAGAATATACCTTTTGAAATACCCTGGGGTGTCTACTTTAAGAAATGGTAGGCCTTTTTTTTTTTTTTTTTTTTTGAACATTCCAACTGCAATAATGCCCCAAATTGAAGCATAGGCCAAATAAATCCGTCTCTCAAAATTGTACTGTAAATACTGAAATGGACAGGTCTCCTATATGGCACTGTAGCTACACGAAATAGTGCCAAAGACATTCATATGGGATGTCATTTTACTCCGAAGACTTAGCAGAGCATAATTTGGGGGGTTTGAACTTAGTGGCACATATGAAATATACAAAATGCCCAGCAAAAATGCAATCTGTATGTAAAAAATGCCCAAAATTATTTTTTATCACTTACTTTGGCATATATTAGGGGAAAAAATGGGGGCACGTTAAGGCACAATATGCACCATATGAGATACCCTGGACTGTCTGCTTTTAGAAATGGTTGTTCTTTTTTTTTTTTTTGAACATTCCAACTGCAATAATGCCCCAAATTGAAGCATAGGCAAATTAAGTCCGTCTCTCAAAATTGTACTGTAAATACTGAAATGGACAGGTGTCCTATGTGGCACTGTAGGTTCACGAAATAATGCCAAAGACATACAATGGGGGTATTGTTGTACTCAGCAGATGTAACTGAACACAAAATAAAGTTTTGTACAGGAATAGCACACACCAACTTTACAAAATGCACATGAGAAGTTCTTTGTTATAAGTTTGTGTGCCAAAAACCAAAGAAAACCCAATTTTACTCCAATATTTAGCAGAGATTGGCGGTGAAATGGCTACATAGAAAGTGTCAAAGCAACCTTAGGTAAATAGCCTGTGATGTTTACTTTATATAAATATATACTTTTGTGTGGCAATTTTGTTTTATTTTATGGCTATTAAGCTTACAAGACAAACATACCAAATTCTAAAATCGCTCCACATTAAAAGTTTATTTTACTCCTTTGTGACCTGTAACTACCAAAAAAACCCACTTAAAATCCAAAATACATTATATATTCTGTAAATCAGAACAACTAAATGAATTTTTTTTATTTACTTTCCTTAACCTGCACTAATTATGCACACATTATTGCAAAAACTAAAAAATAAATAATTTTTCATTTTTTTTGCCTTTTTCTGTATTTTTTTAATAATAAGCATTTATATATATTTATTACATCAAATTAAAGCCCTTTCTGTCCTTTAAAAAACAGTATATAATATGAGTCGGTGCAATAAATGAGAGAGATGCAAATTGCAGTTGAACGCAAACAGCAAGAAAATGCAAAAATTGCTTGTGTCATTAAGCGTAAATCACGCTTCTGAAGCTGTGTCCTTAAGGGCTTAACTTAATTTCTTGGTGTCTCTTACCTTTGGGCCCTCCTACTGTGTAATTATTTCTCTTTTCAGATAGATTTAAATTATTTGATAGGTTCCTCGGTAATTGATACTACTCAAAACCAATCTGGGAAATAACGTAGCCAAAGTAATTTCCTTTTTTTTTTTTGCCAAAATTTTTTACATTTTCTTCTAGTATTGGAGCAAAGTTCTCATCATCTTACAGGATTGGTAAATTCCCCTTCTTTTTGGCAATCTTTATTTACCAAAGGCTTTCCATTGTGATGAAAGAAGCAGTTATGGCAAAAGGAACAGAGAGAAACAAACTTCAATATGAGAATACAAGACAAACATTTGAAATACAAATGTGATATTGAGGGAAAGCTATGCCTCGGTGGCAAGCCACATATTAAAAGGGAATAGAGGGGAGGAGGTGTAACCGCAGCTGGTTCCCCTATTTACCACAGTAACATCTTAAAGCATGGAATTTAGCATACCGTACAGATATATTAGCCATAATACTATATAGTTAGTAAGAGTTCCTCTTTTTAAAATATATAAATAATTGAGAATACAATATAAAATACGGATTGTCTTGGAAGCAATACTTTTTTGTCTTTTTGAATATTTTATAGAATAAAAATATAAATACAGACATAAAAAAATTAATAATCCATTACAATAATTTATAGCAGTTTATAAGATTAAAGTCAATGCTTGCAATATTAGTAAAATAGAATAACATACCCTCTTGAATTTGTCAACCGCTCAGTAATCATAAAATGGAGCAGTGCCTCTGTCTCCAAGATCTCTCCTCTGTGTCCTAATATTAATGCGTACACATATTTATACCTTAGATTTTCAGTTAGGTCGGGTTAGGACCAACCTTAACTTGGCAAAGATACAAGACCATGACTTGGTCATTTCATACGGGAACATCTATGTTTTGACTAAAACGTAAGGGTGCTCATGACATGGGAAATTCCCCGACTTGGGGAATTACACTAACCTAGGACAAGATGGCGTCCTAAAGTCTGAACATCATATTCACTGAATATGGGTGAGATGTCATTTAATAATGAAACATTGTATGAAAACCAATATTTTCAATTTCTAACAAATTGTCAGTTTGCAGAATCTCTTAAAGACAAAGTACACAGGTAAGAAAGTTCTTTCAAACAACTTGTAATATTTGCATATGCCCATAACAGGTGGAAGAAGGGAAGACCACCCACGCACCCCATCCCCAGCAGGCTAAAAAAAATCAGGTAGTCTAAAGAGATGAACCTTTTCCAAAGTGTTCAGGCCCCAACCCAACAATAACCACCGCCAAGATAAGGCCTAGGCTCATTAGGCTTCCTAACCATGGCAATTTTATTTTTATAACAGACTTAAGCTCATTGAATTGTCTGCTATAAGGTGTAGAAAAATATATCAACTTGTCACCTACATACTTTTTGACATTTGCTTGCTGCAAGAGCTCTGTTCTCTTCTTCCTTCAAGCAATTGTATGCTGTTTCATAGAGGCTGTCAGTCAACTGGAGTGCATTTATGCCATTCTGATATGTCCCTTCTTTGAGACAGCCACGCTTCCCTTCCAAGCAGGACCACCCATTTAAGGGTTATCAGTAATAGATGTGGCAGCACTAACGTGTCCTCCATCATGATTTCCTACTTCATAGTGTTGGAGGTATATGGCTGTAGCTTAACAATGGCTCTTGGTGACTTATTTTTGGTTAAGCTCGGGATTTCATACAATATGCTTTGGATTATATTTAAAAACAGCTTTCAAAAACTGCAGATCTTTTGTCTGTAGAACTTGAAAGCCCTCCCCTTCTAACCCCGCCAGACTTTTTGTGGCTGTCCAATCACAGACTTCTCAATGCAGCTTAATTAGAAGTCTTTGCAAGGCAGATGCTCTGGGCAATTGCAGTCTCCTTAGTTTAGTTTTACTGAGCTAACCAAACCAGGAAGTAAGAAGGCCTGTTGTCTGATTGGTAGCCAGGACGATGTAACAAAGTAATTTATAAAAGTGTGAATTTCTATTAAAATCTGCACTTTTTGTAAAATGAAAACAGGACACATGCTTCACACATAAAGCAACTCGGCAAGATAAAGTACTAGAGGGATCTGAAGTGTCCATTTAACATTTTAGATAACAATAATGGCTTAAGGTTCATTCCAACTTCTCTGGCATTGACAACACTTTGTATCTGATTTTCATATTAGTTATCAAACTGGTCTGATCAGGGTGGACTGGATAGTTAATGTGTGTTTTTTTTGTTGTTGTTTTTTTTTTAACAGAGTTTCAGATGTGTGTACAGTAATGAGATGAGCCACCATTCACCATGTTCTTTTTTTAAATTTAGACTTTATAATGAGTACATACATTAAAAAAGGAGGTTGGGATGGGGGTGAAAATTATGAGAGAGAAGAATAAAGAGCGCATAGCTTAACATTATGATTATTGAACTGTGTCTAAAAATGTCTTTATCTTCCTTCTTTTAAATAAAAAAAATGCCTGTGGATTTTACCCACTTACTTGTACATTATAAGCAACAAAGCCAATGTATGTAAATCCCACATAGAATGTGACATTCTCGTTGCCATTGGGCACTGATGCAAAATTTAAAGGCAGAACTTCAATTTTCTCTTTGCAACACTTTCTCTTTGTGTAAAGTTTTCCATTTTCTGTCCAACCAGATACTTTTTGCAGCAGATTCTGCATTTTGATGTTTTTGGGGTCAGTATCCCACCTGAATGACCGCTCATTTAAAGGCCATTTCAATCAGCTTCTCAATGGTACTTCTGTGTATGACTTTTTGATATCCATATCCTTTCCCCAGAAAAAAAAGCACATTTGTTCTTTTTTTTCTTACTGGAACATTTTTAAGTCGCAGTTCATGTAAATACTTTGCAGTTTTAACTGCACTAGTTAAAATGTTGTCATTGTGCTCTTCATCAAATTTGTCATCTGGCCAGTAAATCATAAAAACGATTAGGTAGGCACTGGGAGGAAATTGAGTCCTGTCTTTCAGAAATCTCTTACTCATGTCACGCAGCTTTTTAAATGGTAAAAGTTTTGTAGATTCAGTGCTCACACTCCCTAATGCGATATGACACATTATGTAATTTATTAGATCAATGTTATCCAGTGATTCCTGGCAAACATTTGGTCCATAACATTGTAGAATAGCTTCAAGCCTTGCTTGTTTTTCATCTTTTGGTGAATCTGACAGTAGAAAAAGTATTGCTGTTGTGCTGCCTCCTCCCAGTTGGTAAATGCTCATCTTTTTAACAAATTGTTTTTCTCTAACTAAACTATTTTCTATACCTTTTATAAGGTGGGAGTTGAAATAATTAGCAAATTCTCTAGTTTTGTCACTTACCCATTTTCTGGGATTATTGGTCTTATCCTCCCCCCGGGGACCTGCCTCCCCATCGTCAATTTTATCTATTTGAAAGTAACCCACTTCATCAGAAAGCCATTCCAGGGCATCATAGATGTTTTGGTATAACCCTTTTAATCTCCCATGAATCCTTGACCATGGTGTTTCTAGATCAGCAGGTGTGTATTTTGTTAAAAGATATTTTAAAAGTTCTGTGTTTTTTCCATCATTTTGAGAAAAAAAATCCAATTTTGAAAGCAGATATAGCAAACTACATCCTACATCTATTTCACCAAAAAACCCTGCATTATTCATGGTGTCAGTCTCTGCTTTTGCAGCTTTTTGTGCGGCCTTAAAACATTCCATCGATTTAAGCCCCCTTTCTATCACGCTAATTATATCTATAGAATGAATGTCTTTTAAGTACTGCTCCTTATTTACATTGAACCACTTTTTATATACTTGGCCTTCGGTATCCAATATAAATGAGTCATGTGGAGAGTGGGATTTAGCAGTTTCTGCCCATTTTTTGGCATCTTCAAATCTCTCATTTTTATAATGCAATCTTGCTAGTTGTTGTGCAAAAAAAGCATCATTATCAAATCTTATGTAAGCTGCTTCTAAGAGCTTAATTGCCATCTCTACTGCCTTTTCCCTTTTACAAACATGTTCAATAAATGGTGAAAAGAACGTGTCTACATTGTCACCTCTGCTTTTTTTGTGACGTCTTAAAAACAAGTGTCTGATAAAAGTTACAAATTCTTCTCGTCCAAATTTGTGATGGAGTAGTGATTCTTCCTTAAGAAGGTCCATTGCAATTTTGCTCTGAGGATAGTTGTTTGATAACTGGACTAATAGTTCCTCCGCAATTAAGGGGTGCAAAATACGAATGTTGGAGGTCCAAAAAGTATCTTCTCTCAATTCAATTAGCATGAGTTTTACCGGGTCACTTAAAGTATTTATAAAATTACAATGACTCAGTTTATCTTCCTCTTTCTCTAAATATGGTTTAATTCCAAGGAAGGCTTCACAGTGTGAAAGTGAAATATATGAATTATGGACATAATGATTTAGTAAGGCAACATATCTGAGTAATCGTGTTTCTGTGGATGAGTGGTCAATTTCCCGCATTGCATTCTCAACAAAATCCTTCAGGTATTTTTTTTCAAATTCATTACTCATTAACACAAAACTAATGATGAGGTCTGACGAGAAAGACTCAGAGAGCTCATCTGCTTTCGCTTTAAATAGCCGTTTCTCCTCTGGGTTTAGTTTGTGTGTGATTGCAACTGTGTCGTGTGTAGAGTTTGTGCAAAGCCGTAGCGGTGCATTTGATCGATTGCAACTCAGAAGTATAAAGCTAGGCTTTGAATTGTTTGTGTTGTTTCTCGTGGCTTCCCCTAAGTAATGCTTCAAATCATCTATATATTCTTCCTCACAGTCCTCTAAGAGGAGAAGAACTGGTAAACACTGTTTTATGTCTTTTTCCTCATACTCTCTTAATTTAACCGTGTGCTCGCATACTGTTGTAACTGGGTAAGATGCATTTACTATGGCACATCTTAAATGTTTTTTGTTTTTCCAAAGAATATGACGACCAACTGTACTCCCTCCACTTCCGGGTTGATGAACAATCTTGATTCGAGCAACAGGAAGCTTTACAGTGTTTTTGTTTAAAATATTATTTAATATATCTTCCACTTCTGTGCATCCGTGTCTTTCTATAATTTGCCCACATTTCTTCTGTTCAGCAAGCCAGAAATGTTTCCAGCTAATCTTCCCACCACGATAAAAAAAACTTTCAAATTCATGTAATTCTTTTTTGTCAATTTTTTCCTGATTTATGTTACTACATTCATTCACACAAAGTATATTAAGTGAATGCATCCTTTCTTCTTCAGGTACGGTTAGAATACAGAACCCTCCTGTGAAGACTGGGAGGTTTCTAAGGTAATCTGTTGTTGGTAGCATTTTTTGAACCGTTGTAGCAACATGGCTTAGCTTCATACCAACAATACTCCTCTGATCAAGTTCTTCCCTGGTACAGGAATTCTGTGCCAGAGTGGTCCAGTGCTCGTAGTGGTCTTTATTTTCAGCAATGCAAGTGATGTATTCCAGGCCACTCATTTCTCTGTAAAATTCATTAAAAGCCTCAACGATTGGCTTTTCCACTGAAGACAATAACAGAAAGAGGACAGTGAAGCAGCCCCTTTTAATTATTTCATCACAGATCAAAGAAACCGCCCTTTTAAAGTATCTCCCTTTATTACGGATCCATGTATGTTCATCACATGGCTGGTCATCTCCGAGGAAGTTTGTGCGTCCATTGCAAAATATCCAGCATGTTTGTTTGAACAAACATAGGTTTTTTACAATCTCATCTTTTGTCTTTCCACATTCACTAGAGTAGCTTTCCAGTGAGTAAATATTTGTTGCGTGGTACTCCTTGTACCTTGAACATAGACCTTTACTGTCAGATTCTGGATCAAATTCAAAAACACACAATATATTAATGTCCTTTAGAAACTTCAAATGTTCTAAATCTTGTTCTTCACATTTGTTGGAGACTACGACATACCACTGAGTGTCATCAAAGTATTGCTTCCCTTTAGTTAGCAGCACCGAAAGCTTTCTTCCTAAGTCTTCGTAACTTTCCATTTCAAAAGAATCGAGCGAATCAGCCTTTTCTCTCCTGATATCAGCTTCTCTTTGCCTTTGTTCAAATGCATTTAACTCCTCTTCTATTTTAACTGGTTCTGTCTTTGTTCCATTTCTTTCATAAATTGTTAGCTTGCCATAATTAGTTTTATTGTTGTTGTACTTGGGCAATCGCACTTGAAATTTTTTCCCTTTTACACTGCATGATAAAGGCACAATGTCAACTTCCACCACAAATAGTTTTTCGTCGGAGTCTTTATCAATAACCTCAACAAATTGTGGCGGTCGGATGCATAGTCTGGCTGCCGCGTACTCATAGGGCTCTGGGAAGCATTCTTTTAAATTATTTAGTGCATCGGAGTATAACTCTTTCTCTTGGATCGGAAGGCCTACTATCTGTCCATGTTTATATCCCTTGTCTTCCACACTGTCCATAATACCAAAGTGTATGGTTCCATTTGTTCTCACATTCAAGCATGCAGCAGCAAATCGGACGACCTCAGAAGTAAACTTTGTCTGTAGTAGTTTTTTATCTAATGTTACAGCATTAGCTAATGATTTGTACTCATGACATGGTGAAATGAGGTCTATTATACCAGTTTCTGGTGGTAGTACCTGGTTTTTCACATATCTAAAATTCCCAACTTCATCAAAGGGCCGGAAAGGGCTTGTTTTCAATGACCGTTTGGTCTTGTGTGTGGATGGGTGAGAATTTGCACTACATTTTTTTTCCATTTCCTCTGGAGCTCTTTCTGTAGACGTTTTGTTAGTGGTGCTTCCGTGTTTTTTATTTTTGCTTGGTGACCTTTCCTGTTGTATTTGTTCAAGAAGTTCATTTCTACTAATTATTAATAATTTTACTTGCCCTCTTTTCATGCCCATTTCTTTTAAATCATTCTCTTGGATTTTTTTCAGGACTGGACCGGTTACTTCCTCCTCACTGAGTTTCGAAATATATTCTTCTTTTAGTCTAATTGATTTCAACCATTCGCACACATGCATTTCAGTCCAGTCGTCCACGGGAATCTGTTTATAATCTGTTTATTGAGAAAATAATTGAAAAATAAATATGCTATAGAATTAGTACTTCACTATTAGTGCTAAGTGTCTTAACTGCAGATTTTAATTACAGAATGTGCCACTTACCCATTCTTCACTTAGCTTGATGTTCAGTGTGAACAATCTGTGGAATGAAACAATTTGTTTAAGTTATATAAAAATGTTCATTTCTTTTCAATAACTAATAGAAGGAAGAAAAAGTAAAAGATAACTTCTAGATAAATAATTTGGGTTGCAAAGTTCCAGGTGTTTATAATAAAATTGTTTGGGATCTGCTGGAAACGTTCAATACTCAACAAGGCTTTCTACACAACTAATTTAGAGTTAGCTCCCAACTAGTGCGACACAAGCTGCATTCTTCCTTTGTTTTTTTGTTTACTGATGTACACAATCGCTTATATCAAGGGATGCATCAGGGCTGATATCCCAATTCTCTTTACAGGTAGTAGAGAGGCAGCAGGTTTTTAATTAGACAGCTGATTATGAAAGCAACCATTTGATATATTATATATTCCTAGTAGACTCCAGGTGTCTAAGAGAGAGTAGGTGTCTCCCCCCTACCATGTGACGGAAGTGTGGTGCTGGACTGAAGGGCTGCACTGTACCCCTTCTCCATTGCTTTGGGTAGAGTTTTGCTTTTGGCGGGCGGCTTAAACTGCTTGTTTGCTATGCTTTTTCCTTCCTATTTGAGACTGTAAAGTTTTTGGGATACCTTAAAAATAATGATGTTGACAGACAACTTCCTGGTCATCATTATCCTAAAAAGAAACCCTGGACCCTTCTTACTTTAAAGAAACATTATAGGTGCCTAGACAACGTAATCTAATTAAATGTTCTGGGTGCCATGTGTCCTCTGTTTTAACACTGCAGTTGAAAACATTGCCGTTCTGCAGGAAAGCCAATATTTTCTTTGCAGGGTAAATTTCAAATATCTGCTTATATTTGTATAGATAAGGCATTGCAGGCATAATGCTCTTTGTTTTAGTCTCTATGTTCTACTGCCTCCCCCCCTCCCCCCCCTCTCTCTTTAACATGGTGATAGTTTAAATATATTTAGGATAGCTCAATCACTTGAATATATTCAGGTGCCGTCAAGGTAGGGGGGATGCTACCTTCCAGTCCAATAAGAGGAGGGCAAGTGCTGTGGAGGTCAAAGTGGTCCCTTGATAGTCAAAGAGAAAGGGGTGGATGCTGTAGTGGGGAAAGGTCTGGCCAATCTGAGGAACTGTTCTCCTGTAACTGTTATACTTTTATGTCCAGGGATACCTTAGAATAAAATTTATGTAAATTTGCACTTATGGAGGTCAGATGAAGGGACTTACTTCTTACAACTATATTACTTTTAGCAGCCACCAGCACACGCATTATTATTCTTTCTGCCTTCCTAGGATATTTGGTAACACTCAAAATCAATGAAGAACTGCATTTAACATCCTGCAGAAAATCCTACCACTCTCAGGCCTCACTTCACGCTCAAACTCAGTGAAGCACTACATTTAACATCCTGCAGAAAATCCTACCACTCTCAGGTACTGACTGAATCTTGGAAATACCCCACCTCATTTATTCTTTGATTGCTACCATATTATCATGTGTTACTATAGATTTGTTACCATTTATACCTGAATTTTGCCACTGTAATTTTCTGTGTGCATTTTGTACTACTGTCATTTAATGTTTCTGATCAATATTTCATGTACACAGTTATTAATATTTTGGGTGACAGAATGTGATTGCTAAACGTTTCAATAGTATATAACATATGGCTACTCTACCCCCCCCGCCCCTCCTCCTAGCTGTAAATACTTACATATAACTGTTCAATCTCCTTCTCTGTTCTTCAGGCCTCACTTCACACTCAAACTCAATGAAGCACTGCATTTTTCCCCCACTGTGTCTAGGATTGTGAGTCTCTGTGTCAATATTGTAGCATGGTAATATCTTAGTAAATCTGGTACACCTAAACCACCCTCTCTCACTAGCAGTCCCATTGATGTTCTCGACACAGTAGGGCAGGCATAGGCAACCTTCAGCACTCCAGATGTTTTGGACTACACCTCCCATGATGCTTTGCCAGCACTATGGGTGTAAGAGCATTATAGGGGATGTAGTCCACAACATCCGGAGTGCCGAAGGTTGCCTATCCTTGCCCTAGGGGTATGCATTTCCATATGCGAGTGTTGAAAAGTTTCTGGAATTGAGGTAATAGGGGCTTTGCAAATTATTATGGGCATAGTGCAAACTAAGTACAGAACAACAGGTACAATCAGCATCTTATTGGAATTGACATCTCCAGTGCAGACCACTGCTACAATGTAGTCCCAATTTTATATAAATGTTTAACATGATTTTCCTTCACTAGGGCATGTGTGGATTTTGGTAGTTCAATGCCTAAATATGAAAAAGATGTTTCTCTCCAATCAAATTGAAATAACTGTTTAATTGTTTGTAGCTCCGTGTGTGGGATTCCTATTTATAATGCTTGAGTTTTAGAAACATATTTTTTTGTAGTATGAAACCGTCCCATGTAGGTGAAGTGTTTGCATCAATTTCGGCAGTGATTGAGATGGTTTGCTCAGTAGGAGAAGGACATTGTTTGCAAATAATGCAACTTTTTGATCCCCTATAGGTGTTGAGATACCTTTTATTCCTAGCTCCTTTTTAATGCATTGGACCAAAGGTTCTAAGGCCAAAATAAAAATTAAAGTTGACAGGATGCGGCCCTGTCTCGTACCATTAGTAATAAGTTGTACAGGAAACCAGTGTTCCCCCAGTTAGAGGGAGACCCCCAGGTTTTGAAAAGACCCAGGTTAGGTCTAACTAGAGCAGTGATGGCGAACCTTTTTGAGCCCGAGTGCCCAATACATGCCAACTTTTGTTTCCTCAAAGTGGCATCACGGCAATTAAACCTGAATACTGAGGTTTAAGTTTAAAAAAAACAACTTGTACAGTTGTCCGAACTAATTAACAACTTTTGTTTTAAAAGAAGAACACAACAGAGAGTTAAATGATACAAATTTTAAATAATGATATAAATAGATAAAATTCAGCTTATATTTATTAGTATCTCCAACAAATGCAATACATACACACAGACTACTGAACACATTCACACACCGGCTGCTAAATACATAAACACACCATCCGCTAAATACATAAACACACAGTCCGCTAAATACACACACACACGGTCTGCTAAATACATGAACACACAGTCCGCTAAATACACACACATGGTCCGCTAAATACACACACACACACACAGTCTGCTAAATACACACACAGTCCGCTGAATACACATACAGACAGACTGCTGAGTACACACAGACTGCTGAGTACATACACACAGTCTGCTGAATACATACACTGCTGAGTACACACACACAGTCTGCTGAATACATACACTGCTGAGTACACACACACAGTCTGCTGAATACATACACTGCTGAGTACACACACACAGTCTGCTGAATACATACACTGCTGAGTACACACACAGACTGCTGAGTACATAAATACAGTCTGCTGAATACATACACACAGACTGCTGAATACATACACACACACACACAGAGACTGCTGAGTACACACACACAAACTGCTGAATACACACACAAACTGCTGAGTACACACAGACTGCTGAATAGACACACTGCTGAGTACACACAATCTGCTGAATACATACACACACACACAGACTGCTGAATACACACATAGACAGACTTCTGAATACACACACACACTGCATTGAGGGGTGCAGTGTATGTGTTTGTGTGTAAGGGTGTGGAGTGCTGTGTATGTGTCTGAGGGGTGCTGTGTGCGGGGTAGGGGTGCTGTGTGTGGCGGGGTAGGGGTGCTGTGTGTGTGGGCGGGTAGGATTGCTGTGTGTGGGCGGGTAGGGGTGCTGTGCTGTGTGGGGTTAGGGGTGCTATTCTGTGGGGATAGGGTTGCCGTGTGTGGGGGTAGGGGTGCCGTGTGGGGGTAGGGGTGCTGTGCTGTGGGGGTAGGGATTCTGTGCTGTGCTGTGCTGTGGGGGTAGGGGTTCTGTGCTGTGCTGTGGGCTAGGGGTGCTGTGCTATGGGTGGTAGGGGTGCTGTGCTATAGGTGGTAGGGGTTCTGTGGGGATAGGGGTGCTGTGCTGTGTTGGGGATAGGGGTGCTGTGTGGGGGTAGGGGTGCTGTGTGGGGGTAGGGGTGCTGTGCTGTGTTGGGGGGAGGGGTGCTGTGCTGTGGGTGGTAGGGGTGCTGTGTTGTGGGGGGTAGGGGTAAAAATAACATTAAAAAAAAAAAGATATATTAATTCTGTATCCCCTCCCTTCCTCTTACCTTTGGTGAAGGAGGGGGAGGGCTCGACAGTCATCATTGGTGGTCCGGTGGTAAGTATGTTTCTGGCAGCTAGGAAGCAACTCTCGTGTCCTTCCGCGCGATGCTGTGTGGAGCATTGCCATGGTAATGTGCGGCAATGCTCCACACAGCATCGCGCGGGAGGACAGGAGAGCTGCTTCCTAGAGCCCTCCCGACACGGAAGCAGAGTAGGCACCTGCCGTTTCGGGCAGGCAGGTGCCTACTCTGCAGACAGCCAGCGGCCCCCTCTCTCGGCGACCTATGGCGCGTGCTAACAGAGAGGGCCCGGCGTGCCACCGGTTCGCCATTACTGAACTAGAGCCTCACAGATAAAAACGGACCCTGTGACTGGCTGTAAGACAGTAGATATTTGAGACGCTTCCTGCTAAGCATTGGCTTAGCACTATTTAGATTTTTTTTTTTTTTTTTTTTTTTATAATTCTTTATTTTTCATTGTGCAGTATCCGACAATACAGCCTCCATAGCCCCAACAGCTTATGCAGGCATAATAATATCATTTTTGTACATCTTCACAGTATTGATGGCTTTAACTCGAATTGCACAGATATTTATATTCAAACCATTTAACTTGTTCTATTGTATAATGCAATATAAACGTGTGTGTATATATATATATATACAAGTATGCCGCTTTAACGTGTGAGTTGGGCTAAAGTGTGTTCTGCACTTTTTGGGATATTTGGGCTGGTTGGTCATAGCGCATATATTTGTCTGTGCCGCTGATAGGGGCGGTTGGTTATAATTTAACACTGGCACTTAAGATTAGCTTATGGGTTCCCGGTCCCTTGCGTGGCTATTAAGTGTGTTAGGTTGGCGTTAAAATAGGGCCCGGGTATCCATGGTTCGTCGTTGTGTAATCGAGTCATATTGAGCTTAGTTATTTATATAACTCCTGGTCTTAATTTGGTTTGTCTGCTGAGAAGGGGTTTTCAATATGCCTTGGAGCTGATCTTGTAACTAGGATAGATGCTCCGTGGGTTTCTATGCCCTTTAACCCCAGGGCATTGGGGGGGGGGGAGAGGTCTATAACCTCTGTGCGGGCATTCACCATGTTTTTAGGGCGTATTGGCCTTAGTGGACCATCAAGGTTAGGTCTATGCTGTTTGTATTAACAGGTATAACAACAAGAATGCGATCTAAACTAAAGACATGTTAACTCAAATCAGGGCGTATAAACGCCACCGGTTTCAAGGTACAGTCTCAGGGTGTTCCGCAGGAATGTCCGTAGAGTCCCTGGGTATTCCCAGTGTAGCCATCAGAGCTGGAGCTTCTCCCAGGGAGGAGATCTTGTAGTGGTTGTCACCTTTGGTCACCCATAGTGTTCTTGGAGTCGCCCATCGGTATGCAATGCCTGCTGTTTGCAGGGTCGACGTAACTGGCTGCAGGCTCTTTCGCCACAATAAGGTTTCTCTGCTTAAGTCCTGGAAGAATGTTAGTTGGTGAGTTTCAAAGTCATGTGGCGATTTCCCTTTGACTGCCGTCATCAGAGCGATTTTATCCGTGAGGGATTGGCATCTCAGGATTACGTCTCTAGGGGCTGCTTGTGGTGCTAGTCGAGGTTTAGCGATGCGGTATACGCCATCGAATGTAAGATGTTTTGCATGTTTATTTGGAAGGAGAGAGGCCACCAAGCGCCTTATGTAGTGGGGCAATTCTTCCAGCGGTACCTCTTCAGGTACACCTCGTATTTTGATGTTCTTTCTTTTGCCCCTGTCCTCTAGTACATTTATTTGTCTGTTGACATTGGCTTGTGCCTTTTGCAGCTGAGTGACAGTGTCTTTTAGGGAGGTGAGGTCCTGGCGCAGATCTCTTACCTCTTGTTCTGCAGCCTGTGTGCGGGCCGACACCGCTTGTACTTCTGTTGCGAGTCCTTTTAGGTCAGCCTGCCACATAAGTTGGAGATTTCTTTGGAGGCCAGTCAGCATGATCTGAATGTTTTGTGGCCGGGGTTAACTCTTCGGCGAGTTGCATGGTTGCGTTAACTGTGGCGGCCTGGTCTGTGCTGTATGTAGAGTCACCATTCTCTGATCGTTCAGGTGAGGCTGCCGTGGCAGTTCGAGTCCGCTGTTGCTTGGGAGTCTGCAGCATGCTGCTTATGTCCCTGTGCGGTAAGACGTTGTTCTGGGCTGCTTTTTGGGACCTCCGTCCCATTTCTTCCTGAGGGTAAAAGTCTGCGTCGGCAGAGTATAAGCTCGTCCCGAGCCACGATGTTAATTCCCTGTTCAGGGTCTGCTCGTGTGTGTGGTAGGCCCCAGTACCTTTAGCGCGGCGTTTTGTGCCCGATTTTTGCATAAATGGCATCTGTGGAATCGGAATGTTGTCGGGAATATGTTCCCGCCGCTCGATTTTCCGGGTGAAAATTATTTTTGCGTTTTTTGGTCGTTTTTCTGCTCTTCGATATTAGAGCTGCTGGAAATGGCGCCCTCTCCGTTGCGCCGCTAGCTCCGCCCCCCCTATTTAGATTTTTTTAACCTTTTTAAAAGGCATGTTGCAGTCTTTTCTACCCAGACATGATCATACATTTAATATACATGCAACATTCAGGATACTGACAAAGTTTTGTACATTCTATATATCCAAAAACAAATGGAATGCGTATTAAGAGCACTACCGCAAGGTTCTTAAAGTGGAGGAATCAGCATTAATATTCTCTTGTTTCCCATGAGAATTGCTTTACTTTTTTTAAGGACAGAATAACCCTTTATAAACAATCCAAATGTATTCAAACACCAAAAAAAACCCCAGTAAATAACATTGTCAAATTAACACATCCCCAATCATGCTCACATCTATATTGCTGTATCAACTTACCTTTCAGCTTGAAAAGTGAAGAGCTGTCCCAGGCTAATTTTCATAAACCAAATATCACAATCAACAGTAGTGCAGGTATTGTTGCCACTCCAATGTCTTCTTTGCAGAGTGAAAAGAAACACTGGCATCCAGAGATAAATGCTTATGTCTAACAGTTGATCATATAATGCGTGGATTAATCTCTAAGCAATGTTTGTAGTCAGGGATCATAATGTGTTCAGTATATGTGATCAACTTAGTTTCGTTTTCTTGGTGATGAGGCATATATGGGTAGGGCACAGGAAGTAAAAGCATTTCTGGAGGGGAAAAAAAGTAATAGAAACTAGGAAAAAGAGCAAATATCTGAAAGCAACAGCCTGTTGTTACAGGGAGAGAATATAATATATTTGGATGTTGTTCAGTATTCTAGCCAGAAGAGCATGTTTCATCGAAACAAGTAGAGCTTGTGTTATCTGACAACACTAACATAATGTAAAGGTATTAGTAAATTGTAAGAAAATAAAATGACATATAGCTTGTAAAGGAATTCTTTTCCACACATATTGAAGGATAACTTCAAGTCTCTAAAGCACTTCAACTTGTCTCCCAACACTCCCAAGATGCACCATCCTGTCTGTCAATAACATTATATTCATTGTTAGCATTCTATAAAAGTAAAATGATATACTCAAATGGGTGAGGGGAACAGGAGAGAAAGGATATTGGTAGAGTATCCTATGGAGTGGAATACCCTACTAGTTGTGGGAAACAGTAAAGGTACAGTAGAGAACTTAATGTGCAACTTTAATGCGTGAATATTAAACTGTTAATGATAAATTTCTAATATATAAAAACTGGTGAGAGTCAACACCCAAAAACACTAGTGTGTAAAACAAAAAAAATTAATAAATCAAATTGAATTAAAATCAACACTTTTCTGAGACTTGCATAAAGTACCCCACATATGTGTGGGGACTATTGTCTAAACTGTGTGTGGTAGCTGTAGTTTGAAGAGTGTCCCGTAGTATCTGAGAGTCCCGAAGTAGGACAAATAATGGCAAAAAGATGGATGATAATCAGGATTGAAGGAGTTGAAGTACCAGATTACACTTACCAGAAGTACAGTAAAGCTCTTTGCTTCCAGCATGATCAGAGGCACTAAAGCCCACCCATTCTCTCAGCCTTCCAATTTTTATTTTTTTTTAAATTCTTTATTTTTGTTGCGCAGGTAATTACAAAAACATCGACAAACGCCACAACAGCGTACATGTGTATATAAACAGGCTAAACAGTGGCATAGATAATTGTGCATTTTGTGTTTTGGGTAACAGGCTTACCCTATCAGACACATTCTATAGATGAGTAGTGTAGTTATCAAGAGTAGAGAAACGTACGTGATGTTCCTGAGCGAGTAGGTGTAGGTATAGTGTGCACAGGTAGCGGTAGAATTACTATAAAAGCCTACACGGAAATCCTAACGTGAATAAGCTCTGGGCACATGCTGCAGAGTGCGATAAATCCTCTGGGTCTACTGTGCAGATTAGACAATTAGAAAACATGCAAAACAAGCTATTACTGGTTTAGCTTAACCACTGAAGCTAAGCTGGCCCTTATAATATTACGAGTCTCTGTGAGAGGTTAGGTGGAGAGAAACGGTTGGAGAGAACAAAATGGCTGCGGTATGTTTCAGAGCACATTAGGTCTTAGGCGGCAAGTGATAGCCGTGAAGCTGCTGTTTCTTATAGGGTCTGTAGGGCAGTGAGTGTCTCTATGCTTGCATGAGGTGTATGGCCTTCTTAGATACTGAGCAGGTAACATAGCAGTTCGGCATTACGTAGGAGTAGTGGGGACCCTCAGGTTCTTTTGGTTGTCACAGGTACATATCTGTGTGCAGCAGACCCTCTCCTGTCAGGCCCGGTAGCCAGGCGAGTTCAATGCTTGGCCTGCGTGTAGATGGTTGCGCATGTCTGCTTTGCTGCTCCACGTGACAGTCTGGGCTCATCTCTCAGCTGTGGACAGCGGGTCTAACGACTCACATGCTCCCTCTCTCTCTCAGGCAGGGGTGGTTGATGGATTCGTCTGTCGACTTGCTTTGGGGCCCTCCGTCGGGACGGGTGGCGTGATTGCAGCTCATAGGGGCTCCATGGTGCAGGTGCATGTTGTGAAGAGCCGTGAGCCGCCGCCAACGTGTGAGGTAGGCCTTCAGTGTTCCGTGTGGCTCAATCTCCTCCCATCTCGGGCTCTCCTCAGTGGGGACCCAGATGACCTGGCCGGCTCAATGGGGGGGGGGAACAGAGCCGGCAAGCGACTCAGGCAGTCGGCGTGTGTCTTAGCCGGGAAGGGAGGCATGGCAGCGGCCATCCACCTCGCTCCCCTCCCAAGTAGGCCGCAGCCCCCGAAGCTTGTGCTTCTCCCAGGGGGTCCAAAACTCCTGATCTCAGGGTCGTTTTATGGGCAGAGTCTGCCTCTGAGTTTAAGAGGCCAGATTGCTCCGGAGCCTCTCCTGCATGCGACCAGTTAACATGTCAGTCTGGCCCCACCCCCCAGCCTTCCAGTTCTGCTGCTTTCCTTCATGTCATGAACGCACCCTACTTCAAGAGTGTGCGTGACATTGTGATGGTAAAAGGGTTAAAAGTTACTATTACTGCACTAGACCGGAAATGATAAAATCCCACTTAATACCACCCACACTTATGCATAATATAAATATTACTATTTTTACGCTGCCACCAGCAAGACAATTTATAAATGGGGTGCCTTGGTCCCCCAGGTAACATAATAAAAACCCACCAAATACAACAATATCTAAGCAATTGTAAAACATTAATTAGTCTCTTGAGATAATGTGATTCTTAACCAGACAAAGACAATACTTAATAAATTAATATTTATTATTAACAAAAAATAGTCACAGTGCATACAAAAATATAAATGACAATAAAATTAGTTACACCAACAACAGATAAAAACAAAAGGGATAAAATAACAGAAGTCCTAATCACTTACTCAAGTTTTTTCAAAGTATAACTTCTGCCCCAGGGGGTCTCTGGTAAGAAAGATGGTGACTCACTTAGACCTAGATTCTGGCAAGTAAGTACAAATACACCCCTCAGTATCATTGGATATATACCCCGTGGATTACCAGTCCTGGCCTAGAGGTGGAGTTAAGGCGTATCTATAGAGACAATACGTGACCACCTCCTTGTGTTCCAGACCAACATCAATCCAAATGGAAACATTTGGTTCTATCTCCTCTTGTGTACTTGCCACAGAAATAATAATTGCATCTAGGAATGTGTTATAATTTCTCCATTCCATACATCTGTAACACGTTTTACATGTGACCCAATATAGCGGACATCTGATCCCTTCCCATAATGTGAAGTTAAACCAAATATGGTTAAGTCTAACCAAACCTTAGATCTAGGGTCGGCAACCTTCAGCACTCCAGGTGTTGTTGACCATATCTCCCTTGATACTTTGTCAACATTATGGCTGTAAGAGCATTATAGGAGAAATGGTCTCATCTGGAGTGCCGAATGTTGCCTACCTCTGCGGCACAGAGAATGGATAAAAAGATTGTTTCTCTTCTCGATACTCGTATAAAATAGAGACATATGCTTCTTTTTAAGCTAACATATCTACAATTAGATCTTATCAGTATTCCCTCTCCGCAAGATTTCAAATTAGCAAGAATTCTAGCATTTAATATCTGATTGTAGACCAAGATTGCTTCAGACTGAGCTCTAATTAGATTTGTTTGTAAATTCCATGTGACACTTCATCATCTGACAGCACAATGATCAAATAATATAAAAGATGTGACTCAGACAAGTTGACTGTATTTTGTGGTTGTGTCTTATCTGTCTGTTTGTTTTACATTCCGTCACTTCGACAGGTATTTTCTCAATTTATTTAAGCCTGCTACAAAACCCACCTTCCCAGAAAGTTAATGACAGCTATGCATTTTGACGTAATTTGAAAGGAGTGACTCCTAATTGTGTTCAAATAATCAGAGGTGACATTTGAATGAAGATGGTGAGATTGTCAGCTGAGAAGTATCTGTACTGGTGATAGCTGTTCCTTTTTATAGTACAGAAAAGATCACCTCTGTTATGGGGAGGGCCCATATTGCAAGAAAGACACTAAAGGTTATTTTGTATCTGTTATTAAGAGCACGAACAGGATATCTGCAGCTATGATTGTGTCAGCTGAACTGTTTGTGATAACCTTGGAGATTGGGTTTGACATCTTATCCTTGGTTTGATTACTGGGCGGGTTTAAATTAACAAGCGGTTTTGTTTTGAATTGCACCAATGGTAAAGTAAGCAGAATTTGGCACGTTTTAAAGAGTAAGATCTGTAAGATACAATTTTAAGAACAGTTCCCACCTATACAACCACTTCGTAGCTGTCAGTTCAGCATCCGGATTTAAATGGAAAATCTGAATTGAATAGATTTAGGAGTGGCCTTTCCTCATACAGTCAGTGCTATTCAGCTGTTCTACCTGTTTTCAGCTTATCTGAGCATTGCTCGATGTCTCCACTAGAACCACACACCCAAATGTTGTCAATTATTCACTATAGCTATACAACTTGACCTGTCATAGGGGCTAATTATTTATACTTGCTACATGGGTATGGACCTCTGAAAAGCTTTTCCAAGCATGCACATATTGATTTACACAGGAAAAGAAGACCCTATATATACTTAAACAGTCAATCTAAGTATCATAAGCACCATAGCGCTTAAAATAACATGCCAGACACCATGACCACTGCTTAGTGTTCTTTCACCCCCGAAAAGTAACTATTTAGTAACGGGTTGAATACTAACCTGGGTGCCACTTTCCGCATCTTCTGGAAGCTGTTCCTCTGAGCCAAGTCAGGCAGTGCAAGGTTTAGCTCACTGAAAAGTGAGCTCTTCCAAGCTATACATGTTAAGATCCTTTAGCCTTTCCTTGTAAGTTTCATCCTGTAAGTCCTCTTAAAGGAACACTATAGTCACCTAAATTACTTTAGCTAAATAAAGCTGTTTTAGTGTATAGTTCATTCCCCTGCAATTTCACTGCTCAATTCACTGTCATTTAGGAGTTAAATCACGTTGTTTCTGTTTATTCAGCCCTAGCCACACTTCCCCTGGCTATGATTGACAGAGCCTGCATGAAAATAAAAACTGGTTTCACTTTCAAACAGATGTAATTTACCTTAAATAATTGTATCTCAATCTCTAAATTGAACTTTAATCACATACAGGAGGCTCTTGCAGGGTCTAGCAAGCTATTAACATAGCAGGGGATAAGAAAATCTTAATTAAACAGAACTTGCAATAAAGAAAGCCTAAATAGGGCTCTCTTTACAGGAAGTGTTTATGGAAGGCTGTGCAAGTCACATGCAGGGAGGTGTGACTAGGGTTCATAAACAAAGGGATTTAACTCCTAAATGGCAGAGGATTGAGCAGTGAGGCTGCAGGGGCATGTTCTATACACCAAAACTGCTTCATTAAGCTAAAGTTGTTCAGGTGACTATAGTGTCCCTTTAACAATATCAAGTATATCAATATCCTTCTGAAGATACGGTCTCCAGTACTGTATACAATTCTCCAAGTGAGGTCTCACCAGTGTTCTGTACAATGGCATGAGCACTTCCCTCTTTCTACTGCTAATACCTCTCCCTATACAACCAAGCATTCTGCTAGCATTTCCTGCTGCTCTATCATATTGCCTTCCTATTATCTACTATCTTACCAGCAAACATACATCCGAGATGGCAGAGTACTTGGAGTAAACTAGGTGACTGTAGATTGGCCCTACTTGTGAGACACTTTGCAGGGGCACCCAGGAATTAAGCCCAATCTTCTTTTAAACATATCCAGTTCTTTGATCTGATCTTGCTCTCAATAATCAGAATCATGTGTGTCCTGGTTCTGACAAGATCGATGCCTCCAGACTGCATGGTGGTGATCGGTGGATTATTTCTTGTTCATTCAAAACTGAATTTTGTGTGTGTTCTGTTCTGATCAGCCACAACATTAAAACACACCGTCAGGTTAAGCAAATAGCATTGATTATATTGTTACAATGTTATCTGTCAAGGGGTGGGATATATTAGGCAGCAAGTGAACGGTCAGTTTTTGAATTTCATGTGGTGGAAGCAGAAAAAAATAGGCAAGCGAAAAGATCGGAAGGACAAGGGCCAAATAGTTATATAGTGATGGGTAGATGACTGGGTCAGAGCATCTCCAAAATGACAAGTCTTATGGGGTGTTCCCAGTATGCAGTTGTAAATACATACTAAAAGTGGTGCAAGGAAGGATAACCAGTGTCCGGTTAATGCACCCAAAGCTCATTGATGCACGTGGGGAGCGAACGCTAGCTCGTCTGGTCTGATCACACAGAAGAACTACTGTAGCTCAAATTGCTGAACAACTTAATGATGGCCATGGTAGAAAGGAGTCAGAACACACAGTGTATTGCAGTTTGCAGTGTATGGGGCTGCATAGCCACAGACCAGCCAGAGAGTCCATGATGACCCTTGTTCACCGCAGTAAGCACCTATAATGGGAACGTGAGTGTCAGATCTGGACCATGGAGCAATGGATTGAGGTTGCCTGGTCTGATGAATCACATTTTCTTTTAGATCAGGTGAATGGCCATGTTCGTGTGCATTGTTTACATGGCAGCAAGATGCACTATGAGAAAAGGCCAGGCTGGCAGAGGTAGTGTTATGCTCTGGGCAGTGTTCTGCTGGGAAACCTTGGGTCCTGGCATTTATGTGGATGTTACCTTAACATGTACTAACTACCTAGAGATTGTTGCAGACCACATTCACCCCATTCATGGCAATGATATTTCCTGATGGCAGTGGCCTCTTTCAGTAGGATAAAGCACGCTGCCACACTGCAAAATTTATTCAAATTTACTCATTATTTGAGAAACATATTACTGTAAAGAATTCAAGGTATTGCCTTGGCCTCCAAATTCCCCAGATATCAATCTGATTGAGCACCTGTGGGATGTGCTGGAACACCAGATCCCATCCAGATACCTCTCCTGGCAAAAAGCCTGCAGGGATAGGGTATAGACACCAGAACCAGTACATTGAGCTGCAGTGGTTCTGGGGACTATAGTGTCCCTTTAATGTGAGGTTAATTAGTGAAACGAATACTAGATTGCCTACTTACAACATGATGATGATGATGATGGGCTCTGGCTGCAGTCTGGCTCCACTGGTCTGGTGTAGAACATGCTCTCTGGAGGCTGTTTGTAACTGTGGTCACAAAAACAATGTTCTGTGAGAACGGGAAGCAGCTCCATTTTTGGGGGCCCTTTACACAGCTCAAGGTCTGGGACCCAGGGCCTGACAGTGAGTATGCCCATAAGGCCCACCCATAAGTCCACCTACATGTTCCACCCATGAGTTTGCTCACAGGGAGTGGAGTGTTTAGAGGATGTGTTAGGTGTTATTGTAGAGGATCTAAAGTGTCTGCGTATGGAATGTAGTGTATAGGGATACCAGTTTGTGTAGGTGATGCAGAGTGTGTGTGTAGTGGATGCAGTGTGTGTTTGTGTGTAAGGGATGCATTGTGTGAAACTGTGTTTGTATATGTAAGGGATGAAGGTGTGTTTCTGAGTATGTAAGGGATGCGGTGTGTGTGTGTGTGTAAGAGATGCATTGTGTTTCCATGTGTGTAAGGGATGCATTGTGTGTTTCTGTGTATGTGTGTAAGGGGTGCATTGTGTGTCCGTGTATGTATCTGTTATATGGTGTGTATCTGCATTTATGTCAGTGTGTGTTTGTATGAATGAGACACATTGAATGTGTGGGGAGGAGGGGTGAGATGTATGGGTGGGGTCCCCAAGGCAATGTTCGCACCGGGGCCCCGTGGTTCCTAGTTACACCTCTGTGCGTGGCACTATATATTCAGCAATCAAAGGTCAATTCTACATACATACATAAACACTAAACACAAGTACACCACTGCTTTTAAATAGTAACAGTACACACAAATACGTACATACATTCTAACACAAATACTGCTCACAAATACAGCCCTAAAAGATGGGCACACGGTGGATTCCCAGCTGGAAAAGCATTGTGGGGTTTGTGCAACAGATGGGCATTTACCTTGTGACCATGCTTGTGATTGAGGGGGTCCCCCCCCAAAAAAACAAATTTGCACCAGGGCCCTTTGTACAAATGTTTTGCTACCACTTGGGGCATAAGTAGAAAGTAATTTGCAGGTTAGATTACAGGTAGTTATGTATATTAATTTACTTTTATAGTAATACTTTATTTCCATAATTCTATCCTTTCTTCCATTTCTTCTCAAATTATAGTATGGTTTTCACTCCAATAATAATGGTGTACATATATTTATGCTTTTCTAAAATGGAAAGCTTTTTACTTACAGCTCTAACTCCCCACAAAATACCTGACAACTTTATAAGTAAATTCTTAAAACCTTTACTTATAAAGGTATTGTTTACAGGGAAAAACGTTCAGGAGTGCTATAGATGGTATGTGCACCAGTCACTCGCTTCCTGCTTGTATGAGAGCTCGCTTGGGGATTTGCAGCTAATGTAAGAACCAAATGCTATTTAAAAAAAAAAATGTTTTTTAATACTTTTAAGTGTTTTTTGCACACTTTTGAAATATATTTTTACTTTATCTGCACATGCAAAGATAGGTCACGTGTAATAATGATTTCCTAATATAAATAAAGAGGGAACTAGTTAAAAAAAAAATTGAATAAGAATTCCTTGAGAAGGGGAGATGATTAGTCTGAAATGGGTCCACGTATAATGAGCAAAAACCTCCCAGGCGAGCAGCCCCAGGGCCAGAGAATGGGAGACAAGCCTTAAAGTATAGCTGTAGTTGAGACGGTCCTATTTGGGCAGGGGTGAAAAATGCTCCATCGGGAGATCTATATTCAGAAAAATCATGAGATGTATTAAGATAAACAAGACTAAAACTGAAAATATGTTAACCTATCTTTGATCATTAGTCCTTAAACAACAGAGAAGTACTTCTGTTGTCAAAAGTTCAATCAGGTCACAAGCACACCAGCTGCATTTGCTGTCAATCGTCACTGGAATGAATGATTTGAGTTTTCTGGGCCAATGAATGTTTCAGTAGAGTCGGCGAAAACTTAGATAGTCCAGAGATATGCCTAGCTTAAACACAGTGGCATCGCTAAGGGAGCCATGGTCCACCGATCATCATGCCGTGCCTCCAAGTGACGACGCTGTTTCATGGGCCGGCCTTAGGGTTGAGCTCACACAGCTACCCGGTGGAAGATTTCATTATTCTCCACCCGGGATTATTAAAAAACCCAAAACATTGTGACAGGGGCGGTGCATACCAGGAAGCAGAGGTGTGGCTAAAAGACGGCAGAGCGGGGCTTAAGAGCAGAGAAGACATGCCAGGTGACTGCTGCACCAGAAGGGGAAAGTAGGAAGGAGTCCCTGCTTCCCCAACATCCAGACTTCAGGAGCTGCATTACCTCCACTCCTCCCTTCCAAGTTCCAGCCCATAATGGACAGAGGTAACTGTGTGTGACTGTAAATGTGTGTGCGTCACTGTCTGCCTGTGTGTGTTGCTGTAAGCCTGTGTGTGTGTGAGTTTTCACACAGGGTGCTTAAAGCCGGCCCTGGCTGTATTGATCCCAAAGTGCCCGCATGGACGTCCCCGGTGATTCCTCCTGAAATGGAGGTAGCAGTTTATGGACCCCAGAGGCGGCGAGGAAACTGCAATCCTCCTGCCCTGCTCTCTTGCGCTCCGTCTACTGATGCTGGGAGCCGGAATATGACATCAGAGTAGGAGGGTTACAGCTCCCTTGCCGCCTTTGATATGCTCACAGCCACCTGTCTCACTGCAGCCCCACTGGACAGTGACAAATCCACTCCTGCTCTCCCAAATGTGGGGAAGGCTGGGTGGACAAATTTAAATAATATTAGTAATTTGTGAGTGTGTGTGAGAGAATGTGTGTATGTTTGTCAGTGAATTTGTATGTGTATGTGAGATTCTGTCACATCAGTGAGAGTCTGTGTTTGTCATTGAGTGCTTGTGTGCCTGTCAGTGTGTGTTTGTCAGTGAGTGAATGTGTGTATGTCGAGTCAGTCAGTGACAACTGTGTGTTTGTCATTGAATGTGTGTGTGAATGTCAGTGTGTATGTCAGTAGGTGTGTGCTAGTTAAACAGTGTGTGAGACAATGACTGTCAGTGAGTGTGTATCAGTGAGGGCATTTTGTTTGTCAGTCCGCCCATCCACACTGTTATCCCCACACCCTGCCCCCCACACTGTCACCTTCCTACACACTGACCCCCCCACGCTGTTACCTACCTTCACACTGCATCCCATACTGTCACCTTCCTACACAGTGCCCCTCTATACTGTCACCTTCCTACACACTGCCTCCCCCCCACCTTCCAGCCCACGGGTAAGAGGAAGTGAAGGGGGAGGATAAGCCCAATTAAATTTAAACGGCTCACCCCCAGCACTTATCCAACATTACACGCACTACACAGACACTACGACATACACAACATCCACTAGACACACTGCATACACCACACAAACACTAGATACACTACACACACACAATGTATTCAATACACACACTGCATACGATACACACTATATCCATGACATGGAAGAAAGGGGAAGAAAAGATATGGATGGCAGGTGGGGGGACAGAAAAGACATGGGTTCTTCAATCCATAGTGTAGATGCGAGCTCAGTGGACAGTGCGGCTACATCTAATGTGTGACACATTACCTACCTGGCTGAAACTGCAGTTTGCAGAGGGATTAAGGGAGAGTGAGTGTGTGTGAGTCTTTGGAAAATATATACACCTGTTCCAAATCAGTATGCAAATTATATTTTTCTCATTTACCTAAATAATTGATGTCAGCATAATTCTCATGTTATCAACTATTAAGAGTACAATTTATTGAACAAACCTCCTAATGATAACAGTATTGTTTTAAACATAAAAAACTTACAATGCACTGTTCCAAATTATTACGCACAGTAAATTTCAAAACACTTTATAGGTTGTAAAGAACTGAAAATTTTAATTTGTTGTGTTTGCAGCATATTTACTGAAATCAAAAGCGATTTCAATCAAACTTATAACAACATTTTAACTTTTTTTTTTTTTTTTGTCAATCTTTCTTTTATTGAGGCATATTAGATGGGGTACAGAAGAAAAGCAGGGGAAAAGTACAGGTGATTTACAGCATAGGGTTGATACATCATTTAGTAAAATTAAGGTACATTTCCAGAGTAGCGATGCCTCTTTTTTTGTTTTTTGTTTTTTTTGTCGTTAAACTATATGTTGAAGATACAAGCTATGGATCTTAAGGTCCTGTTGCTTAAAGGCACCTTAAGTGGATAAGCTGATTGTTAATCAAGCAGTGGTAACGTACTCCTACGTTGTACAAGCTGGTTCATTGGAGGCATGTCTACTGAGTATGTTAATAGATTTAAATGATATGCTATGCCAGAGGGTGTTTTAACATGCTAGGATTAAACAGTATTCTACATTTCTAGAAAAAGAGAAGCATACAGTCTTGTGTAGTAACCGCAAGATGGAGCTGCCTATGCACAAAGTAGGTTAAACATCAAAGTTCAAGCTAAACTAAAACAGTTGCTTTGCTGGATGTGTATCTTTGACTCATTAGTTTGAAAATACAAGCTATGGATCATGAGATTCGGTTGGGAACACTCTAACTAAATAACGCAGCAAAAAGTAGTTGCATAGTTGTAAGCATATACAGTTAAATGTAGTACAGGCTGATTTAGTGTGTCTGAGGTGGTAAGGCACGTTAGGACATCAGGCTTGTGTCAATAGACATATATACCTGTTCAAATGCGATAAGGCAAGTTGTCATATTATAAGGCATATCAATGAACAGGCACTGTATAGTTACGTAGTTTGTGTTTCATGCTAGTTGCCACCATAGGACTCATATTGTGTGCTGGGGATTTCAGCAGATATGAGAGTCTCCGGCAGGAGCTGGACTGAGTCATACAGCGTTAGTACTGTGATAGTGTCCATTTATGTGGGTCTAGCAGTGCTCAGCAGCGGTGATGTCAAGAGAAATTAACGTTAAAAAAAAACAAACAAAAAACTTTTATTTGCGACAGTACTTAGAAGGAATATCACATGTCTATCCAGGTACACAAATGAGTTAAATGAGTTTTAAGCACTTTGTTAACATATGGTATTCTGCAAGTAGTGGTACCACAGAAGTATTTCACCCTGGCTGGTCTGGATTTCTTAGGTTGGTTTATGCAGCATAGGGTAGTCCGGTGTGATTGCCGTGGATATGGAAGCCCAGAGGAAGCCATGCCAGTTACAGTCTTTACCGGGTCTCTCCATGTGAGGTTTGGTGGCAGTCTATCAAATGCAGCAGTAGCTATAAAACGTGGGGGGTTTCCCCCGGTGTCTACAGAGCTTTGATTGTCCCAGTGCTAGGCCCCCTCTCATATGTCACCTTTCGTGGCTTTCGCTGGATGCCTCTCCTACTTTGCTGTGGGTCCTTCACCCCGCTGGATTGCGCTCTGCGGCTGCATGAGGCCCCTGGCTCTTGTAGCTGGTGTCTCCCGCCGGATTTACGGTGCAGGTTAGGGGTCTCCTGGCTTTACGGTGACGGACCGTCCCCTCTGGTAAGCTGGTGAAGTAACAATAAACGATTTTCTTTTTAGCTTTGTTGGTTTCTTCGCCATAAGCGAGCGTCATCTCCATCACCCTGGCAGCTCGCGCACATGGCCAGCGGCCATCTTGTGGACTGTCGCCCTTTTGATGTTCCTCGCCAGGGAGGTCTTTTAGGCCCCGGTTGGTGTGCTGGTTAGTGCCTCCGCAGACCGGGATGACCCCCCCGGTCCAGAGGGGGGAGGGGGAGCCGCGAGCCGCCGGCTAGGAGACCCGGGAGGGCGGCCGTCCCATCCCGGCTCAAGCCCCAACTATCTCCGGGCCCAGCCGGGTTACTGTCGGTGCCGGACAGGGTCTTATGTTCTCCCCAGTAACTGGGGGGTTAGGTGGACTTCGGTATGGTTTGCCGGTCGCAGCCAACCTCCAATTTGCTCCGACTTTCGGTCCCTGGAGCGGGAGCTCAGACAGAACATGTCTGATCCCGTCGGCGGTCCGGCCCCGCCCCCCCATTTTAACTTTTTAAACATTTTAACAGGTCACGTTACATTTTAACATAGGACCCCTTATTTGATAGCAGCTTCACAAGTCTTGTATCCATTGAACTTGTGAGTTTTTGGACAGTTTCTGCTTGAATTTGTTTGCAAGATGTCAGAATAGCCTCCCAGAGCTGCTGTTTGGATGTAAACTGCCTCCCACCCTCATAGATCTTTTGCTTGAGGATGCTCCAAAGGTTCTCAACAGGATTGAGGTCAGGGGAGGATGGAGGCCACACCATGACTTTCTCTCCTTTTATCTCCATAGCAGCCATTGATGCAGAGGTATTCTTTGCAGCATGAGATGGTGCATTGTCATGCATGAAGATGATTTTATTACAGAAAGCATAGTTCTTCTTTCTGTACCAGGGAAGAAAGTGGTCACTCAGAAACACCACATACTTTCTCTTCTCTCAGAGGTCATCTTTACACCTTCGGGGACCCTAAAAGGGCCGGCCAGCTCTCTTCCCATGATTCCGGCCCAAAACATGACTCCACCACCACCTTGCTGATGTCGCAGCCTTGTTGGAACAGGGTGGCCGTCCACCAACCATCCACTACTCCATCCATCTGGACCATCCAGGGTTGCACGGCACTCATCAGTGAACAGGACTGTTTGAAAATTAGTCTTCATGTATTTTTCTGCCCAATGCAGCCGTTTCTGCTTGTGAGCATTGGTTAGTGGTGGCTGAATAGAAGGTTTATGCACAGTTGCAAGACTCTGGAGGACTCTACACCTTGATGTCTGTGGGACTCCAGAGGCACCAGCAGCTTCAAATATCATGGATCTGGCAGAAATCTTCCTCAATGTGCCTTTATCTGCACAAACCCATCTGTGCTCTGAATCAGCCACAAATCTCTTAATAGTGTGATGATCACGCTTAAGTTTTCGTGAAATATCTAATGTTTTCATACCTTGTCCAAGGCATTGAACTATTTCAATCTTTTCGGCAGCAGAGCGATCCTTTTTCTTCCCCATATTGCATGAAAATGGTGCTCTGCTTAATAATGTGGAACACCCTCCTTTAGTAGTTTTTCCTTAAATTGGGCTCACCTGGCAATCTAATTATCACAGGTGTCCGAGATTGTTTTCAGTGATCAAAAGAGCCCTGAGACACAATGCCATCCATGAGTTAAACTGAAAAACAAAATATTTAACCTTTGTGACATTTAAATAGAATTTGCATAATAATTTAAAACAGGGTGTATGTGTGTGTGTGTATATATATATATATATATATATATATATAGTGAATGAAAAAGAGATGCACTCTGTGGTCTTTAGAAACAATTATTAGTATTTAATGTCCAATACAGTTACATAAATCCGATCGACGTTTCGACCTCTTCAGGTCTTCCTCAAGATCGATCTTGAGGAAGACCTGAAGAGGTTGAAACGTCGATCGGATTTATGTAACTGTATTGGACATTAAATACTAATAATACTAATACTAATAAGCTCGGGTCAATGCACGTCAGGTCGGGAGGTCGGCCACCTCTCCCTGTCCCTGCTGGTAACTGGACCAACTCGTTTGGGACTGGAGGAGCTCCTAGAAAACACGTCCAGTCGCCATTACAGTCAGGCCCTGCCTCCCTTTGCATACTTTTTAATGAAATCTCTGTATAAGTCACTAATTATAGTGGCAACTCCACTATTTTCCAAAAAGATCACCTCCACCCTTCTGGACCTTTTTGTACATAACATTGGATTAAATGTATTATTTTTTTTTCCTGCACCTGTATGTTATATGCAACAAAACCAATATATGTAAACCCTAAATAGAATGTCACGTTTTCATTTCCGTGAGGCACTGATGAAATGTTCAGTGGCAGGATTTCTATTTTCTGTTTTTCACAGTGACCACGTGCGTAAACCTTTCCATTTTCTGTCCATCCTGGCACAGGTTTTAAAAGCTGGTGTACACTGTCAAGTTTCCATACATCCCCGTTGATCCATTTCATCCTCCGTTCATTAAGTGGACCTTCGATCTGTTTTTCTATTTTACTTCTCTGCATTATCTTCCGAAGTCCATGGCCCTGTCCTAAAAAGAAGAGCACGTTTATTCTTTTTTTCCTAACTGGAATATTTTTTATTTTTATGTCATGCAATCTTCTTGCTGTTTGAAGTGCCAAGTTCAATATATTATCCATGTCTGCATCTGCTTTCTTGTCAACCTTTTCATCAGGCCAAAAAAGCAAAAAGATCAACAGGTAGGCACAAGGGGAAAAAGATTTTCTTGTGTTAAGAAACCTTTTGCTTAGTTCACGTAGGTTTTGAAAAGATAGGAGTTTTGAAGAACCAGGTTTTGCACATCCTAATGCGATATGTGACATTATATAGTTTTTAAGACTTCCATCATCCAGACCAGCTTTTGAAACATCTTCTGGATACAAATCCAGTATACTTTCAAGTTTTATGCCTGCTCTGTCGTCTTTTGAGTCAGAGAGCAGGGAGAGGATATTTGCTGTGCTCCCCCCACCAAGTTTGTAAATGTTCATTTTTTTAACCATTTGGCTTTCTGGCCCAACATCAGGGTATGAGGCCAAGAGTTCATAACTAAAAAATCTTGCAAATACCTCTGTTTTTTTTAGTAACCATTTTCGAGGACTGTACACATGCTCTTCTACTGTGTTGGATTGTTCTCCATTGTCAACTTTTTCTGACTGAAAGTAGCCAATATCATCTGCAATCCACTCCAGAGCATTATATATATTTTGGTACAATCCTTTTAAACGTCCATGAAGCTTAAACCAAGGCTTCTTTATTTCTTCAGGTATATAGTCTGTTAAAAGATACTTTAAAAGTTCTGTACTGTCCTTGATTTTGTCTTTGGAAAACACAGCATAGGTTGAGAGCTTCTTCAGTAATCGACATCCAACTTCTACTTCTCCAAAATATCCAGAATTATTCATACGGTCTAGTTCAGATTGTGCAGCTTTTTCTGCTGCCCTAAAGCATTCCATGGATTTAAGCCCAAGCTCAATTAATTCAATATCTTCCTCTGGTGTTGAGTCAGTTTTCTTTTTGTCCAATTACACACTAAACCATTTTTTGTACACCTGTCCTTCTGTATCCAAAATATAGGAATCACCAGGCAAATGTGACTTTGCAATTTCTGCCCATCCCTTCGCTTCTTCAAATTTTTCATGTTTGTAATTCAGCCTAGCAAGTTGTTGAGCAAAAAAGGGATCTTTGTCAAATCGCTCATAAGCAGCTTCCAGCAGCTTGATTGCCTTCTCTGTGTCTTTTTCAACTTCACAAACATGTTCAATAAGAGGGGAAAAGAAGCTATCTACATTATCACCCCTGATTTTTCTATGACGTCGTAGAAACAAGTCTCGAATGAATTTTATGAATTCATCTCGGCCAAATCTGTGTTGGAGGAGAACCTTTTCCTCCAGAAGATCTTTAGCAATATCACTTTGGGGACGTCTTCCTGAAAGCTGGTTTAGAACTTCTTTGGCAACTAAAGGATGTATAATTTGAATAGAGTTAAGCCATGTTGTTGTTTCTCTCAACTCAATAAATAAAAGTCTTGCCTGTTCACTTAAGCAGCTTTTAAAGTTATATTGCCTTAACACGTTATGCTGGTCTTTTGTGTATACTCCAAGACCTAGGAATGCCTCACAATGTGATACAGAAATATAGGAGTTCTGTACGTAGCAATTTAATAGTGCAACATATCTCATTAAACGAGTCACATTAGATGCATGATCAATTCCCTTCAGAACATTCTGAACAAATTGGGTTACATAGTGGCCATTAAATTCATGACTCATTAAGACAAAAGTAAGTATAAACTCAGAGTTTGGAAATGCCTTTTCAAGTTCTTTTGCTTTTTCAGAAAATTCTAATTTTTCTTTTTCACTGAGTTTGTGAGTCACTGCAACAGTATCTTGTGGGGATGCTTTACAGAGGTCTTCAGGGGCATTGGATCTCTTACAGCTCATGAGGATGAAACATGGCTTTGAGGAAGTAATTTTTTTACACACCATAGCTTCTGATAAGTCATGCCTTAAATCATCAAGGTAATCTTCTTCACAATCTTCGATAAGGAGAAGAACAGGCAAGCACAGATTAGGATTGACCTCATCATATTCTCTAAATTTCACAGCATGTTGACTGACTTCTGAAAAGAGACAGGATGACTTGACAATGGCGCACCTTAATTCCCTCCTATTTTTCCAAAGAACTTGCCGGGCTATGGTGCTTCCGCCACTTCCTGGATGATGATAAATCTTTATTCTAGCAACAGGAAGTTGAACTTTATTCTCATATAATATGCCCTTTAACATTTCTTGGACTTTGTTAAATGCATCCCGTTCAATAAACTCGCCACATTTTTTTTGCTCAGCCAGCCAAAAATGTTTCCAACTAATTTTACCACCACGATAATATGTACCTTCAAGTTCTTTCACTTCTTCTTTAGTCAAATGGTCAAGATTTTTGTCATTGCATTCATTTACACACAGTATCTCAAGTGAATTCATTCTTTCTTCTGCAGGTGTTTCAAGGACACAAACACCTTTGGAAGATACAGGAAGATTCCTATTGGAATTTGCCACTGGGAACATATTCTGAACTGTGGCATCAATATGCCTCAATGGAATACCAACTATGCTTCTTTGCTCCAGAATCTGCATCTTACATGAAGCTTGTGCCAGACTGGCCCAACTATTGTAATATTCCTTGATTTCTGCAATGCAAATTATGTCTTCAATACCATTCATTTCTGAATAAAATTCATGAAAAGCATCAACTATTGGTTTTTCCACTGGTGACATTAAGAAAAAAATTACAATGAAGGATCCTTTAGGAAATATATCATTGCAAATTAATGACACCGCTTTTTTAAGATATTTCTTTTTAGTTTTGATCCAAGTATCTTCATCACATGGTTCATCACCACCACGATAATTGTTGCGTCCATTACAAAATATCCAGCTTGTTTGATCAAACAGACAGAGAGACTTTTGAAGTTCACTTCTACTCAGCCCATTCTCATTAGAATAGCTGATTAATGAATGAATGTTTCGGGCATGATGTTCCTTATATTTTGAGCATAGTCCTGTCTCATCAGAATCTGGATCAAAGTCAAAGACACAAAATACATTTACTCTCATTAAGAAATTTAGATCCTTCAAGTGGTGTTGTTCACATTTGTTTGCCACGAGAATATACCAGAGTGTGTCATCCATATATTCCTTGCCACCGGTTAGTAAAACTAATTTTCTTCTCAGGTTTTCTGGGGCTGAGATTTGACTGTCAGATTTACATTCGGCCTGTTCCCTTTTTAAATCTACATGTTGAAGCCCCTGAATAAATGAGACACTATCTTCCTCTGGAACGATCTCAGATTTAGCTCCCACCCTTCTATACATAGCTCTCTTATCCTGGCTAACTTTATTGCTTTTTTCATTAAATTTTGGCAAGCTCACTTGAAATACTTTTCCTTTTACAGATATTAGCTGAGGCACAATATCAACCTCAACTACAAATCGTTGTTCCATTGACTCCTTCTGAATCACTTCAATAAATTTAGGAGGGCGAATACAAGACCTTGCAGCCTCATGGCTCTCTTTGGTGAAACATTTTTCAATATAATCTAGAGCATCCACATACCAGTCTTGGTCACTCACTGGAATGCCAACAATCTCTCCATGTTGGTAACCTTTTCCCTCAACACTGTCCATTACACCAAAATGTATTGTGCCATTTGTACGTGTGTTCATACATGCACAGCCGAATCTTATTACCTCACAAGCAAATTTTGCCTGAAGTCTTACTCGATCTAGATTTGCTGCAGTAACAAGTGATTTGTATTCATGGCAAGGGATAATCAAGTCCTTGATTCCAGTTTCTGGTTCAAGAACCTGGTTTTTCACATACCGGAAATTCCCAACTTCTTTACTAAATGGTCGGAAAATAGTTGCTGGTGATTGGTTAATTTTTCTGTCCATTGGTAGGTTACTTACTGCATTCCTATCTATATCTGCCTCAGTTTTTAGGGATAACGGTTTCACAGTCTTTGCACAGGTAGAGCCTGGTTCAGAATCTGGCTCTTGTTTCTGGTCAGTTGTGTTTGAGCCTACGGGGTGAGCTGAGACAGTTTCTTGCTTATTCTTAGAATCTCTTCCTGACTGTAAAACAGACTCTTTTCCAATATTATTTTGGGTTGTAGAATTAGTTGAAGCTCCATGTTCAGATTTTGTGGGTGTGTGTCCGGAGAGAAGCTCATCTCTCTTTTTTAGTAATACCGTATATACTCGAGTATAAGCCGAGTTTTTCGGCACATTTTTTGTGCTGAAAAACCCCAACTCGGCTTATACTCGAGTCAGTCTGTATTATGGCAATTTACATTGCCATAATACAGACTGGGGGCTGGCAGAGCTGTTACTTACCGCTCCTGCCAGCTCTCTCCTCCTCCGCGCCGGTCCGTGCAGCTCTTCTCTCAGCTCACACTGTAAGTCTCGCGAGAGCCGCACTATGACCCCGCGGCTCTCGCGAGACTTACACTGGGAGCTGACCGAGGTGCTTCCCGGACCGGCGCGGAGGAGGAGAGAGCTGACAGGAGCTGCAGGAGAGGTAAGTAACAGCTCTGCCAGCTCCCCTCCTCCCCCCACTGAACTGCCAATGCCACTGGACCACCAGGGAAGGAGAGCCCCCCTCCCTGCCATGTATCAAGCAGGGAGGGGGGACAAAAATAAATAAATATAATAATAAAATATTAAAAATAATAATAAAATAAAAAATAATAATAACAAAATATTAATAAAACAAAAAAATTATTAAAATAAGTAAAAAATAATAATAATAAAAATGCCCACCCCCCACCAAGGCTCTGCAACACACACAAACACACTGCACTCATACACACTGCACTCATACACACACACACTGCACTCATACACACACACTGCACTCATACACACACACTGCACTCATACACACACACTGCACTCATATACACACACTGCACTCATACACACACTGCATTCATACACACACACTGCACTCATACACACACTGCATTCATTATATACACACTGTAAATTAATATTCAATTAATATAATTTTTTTAGGATCTAATTTTATTTAGAAATGTACCAGTAGCTGCATTTCCCACCCTAGTCTTATACTCGAGTCAATAAGTTTTCCCAGTTTTTTGGGGTAAAATTAGGGGCCTCGGCTTATATTCGGGTCTGCTTATACTCGAGTATATACGGTAATTGGATTGGACCTTGTTTCATGCCAATATTTTTCAAAAACTCTTCATTGATCTCTTTTAACACTGGTCCAGACACTTCTTCTTCAACAAGTTTATCAATGTATTCCTTTTTTATACGTATTGAATGAAGCCAGTCACCGACATCGCTTTCAGTCCAGTCATCCAGCGGTAATTTTTTATCACCTGAAATACAGGAATATTATGTTACAGATTTCAATTATCAGATTCTGTGTGCAAGTGCAATATAAAGCTGCATCAAAACAGCCTGTTTGAATGTGTATCTATTAATGCAGAGGAACCATGGTGATATATCCTTCAGGCGATAACAAGATAACCTGCAACTGCCTACCTTGGAGAAGATTGAATTGTACTGTGTACTATTGAGCTATAAATATTTTCTTTTGTTTTTCTTCGAGAGATTGTGGTGGGTGGCCCTCTCTGCATACCCACCAACCCTTGCCCAGTGTTATACAGAATGACACTTTGAAGGTGGGTACCTTGTACGTCTAAGGCATACTAAACCTAAAAGGGATCAGAAAAGTCTGGCTGAGAGTAACAAATGTGGCAGACATCAGTACAGGTAACCCTTACCCCTCTTAAACCTGCAATGTGGGGTCACTGCATATTATTTTATTTATTTTTTAAATTCTTTATTTTTATTGTGCTGAAGGTAACAAAGATAACAATACACTTTGCTTCGCCACGACAGCTGAAGCGAGCATTTCAATAACAAACATTTTCATGGCAGATCAAAAGAGCACATTTTTTATGTTATAAAGAGAACACGTGAAAAAAGACAGTAGTTTATATCGCAAGACCTTCTATTCTCGTTAAGTTATGACATACGGAGCTACGGCTAAGAAGGTCTTAGACACATTAACAAGTTGGTATGTAGTGGTTGGAGATAAACTCTTAGGGATGGCCCAGGCCGGCGACCATTAGAGCTTGGTACAGTAGTGCTATGTTATACAGACTGCAGCAGAGGGGGTAACTCTAAAAGAACAGGCAGCATGTCTAAAGATACATTCACTGAGCGGCTTTATGGTAGCCTTAAGGGAACAGTCGAGTAAGCCACCCTCTCCTCTGCCTGAAACCACACAGTAGCGTTATCCTGTATATTAGCTAAAGCATGCATGTTGACAATGAACTATATATATATATATATATATATATATATATATATATGTTTTAGTTAAAATTCCGATATACATGAAATATTTTAGGCACAGAGAACTGAGCATTGTATACAATATAAGGTGTTGTGATCCTTGTTTGCAGGTAGCACGGTCCTCTAGGGCAAAAACATGCACAGTCCTTGTAATTGCATATACTCAGGCACTTTATTTGCAAATCCACACAGGATACAGCAGAAAATGAAAAACAAAAGTAACAGAAAACCCTATAAACAAACACCTAGCTCGTCTGAGCACTAACTGACATTAGTTCCCCATCTCTCAGGGTTAAACTAAACACAATATTGCACCAACCTTATTAGTTAGCAACACTCTGCTGCCTAGCCTGTTGCATTCCTTTCTGCACTCCCAGTGCTCCAAGCCAGCCTTGCCCTGACTGCTTTGCTTTCTGCACTCCCAGTGCTCCAAGCCAGCCTTGCCCTGACTGCTTTCCTTTCTGCACTCCCAGTGCTCCAAGCCAGTCTTGCCCTGACTGCTTCCTTTCTGCACTCCAAGTGCCTAGTCACCTTGACTATCTGGAGAGAACAGCCTCTCTCTCCTACCTGCTTCCTGGGAGGAAGCCAGCAATCCCTCTCCTTTTCCTGCCTAGCCGGGAGGAGTTTATTCCCACTGCAACAGCTGATTACCTGCAGCTGAGCAGTGGGTTGGAGACAGTCCAAAAAACCCTGGCCTGGATCTAGGTCTCCCCAGAACACCACTAAACTGTGGAGTGGAGCATTGGCCCACCCTTCTCTCCAAATGCTCCACCCCAGGGGCCCATAACTAAACAATGCGTTGTGTTGTGCAACACACAAACTACACATACTACCCCTGGGGTTAAAAGGCCTATCTGCCTTCACTTTATCACAGTGTGAACAGGCTAGGTCTACTCAATGCCGGCTATTGTTCGATCTAAATGTCCACCTCACTGCAGTTCCCTGCACAATGATAGCTAGGAAAAGGAGAGACAAACAGGAAATAAAAAAAAAAGAAAAAACCAAGGGACCAGGAGCATGGAAGAATGGTATATAAAATGAAGTTAGTATAAACTTGTTCAGTAAGTCACCAGTCATCCGATTCCCATGTTTTGGTAGAGCCAGGAGCATGTTGGTGGGTAGTGATGCGGGCTGTCAGCTCTGGGGGTCCTGAGTCTACCTCTCTGCGTGCATGGACGCCTCCAGCCCCATAGTCCAGTGTGCTTTTTCACTTTGTCCACCGGCAAATAGTGGAGATGATCATCTGGGCCGTGGCCTTTGAGGCTTCTCAGCGCTTGTGAGCAGTGCTGCCCAGTGAGACTTTCTCGGTATGGCCGTGAGCAGGTGAATTTTCGTGCCCCTCCGAGGTGTCGCACACCGAAGCGTCGGCTGTGCAGTAAGGTGGGTTTGCTGCGATGTGGTGCCGCTTTACGTCTGGGTGTTCGGAGTGGCAGCTGGTAAGTCGGGTGGCGGGGTGGGCGCTTATCTTTGCTTGGCCCCTGCCTTATGTCGTTTCGGGGAACTGCCGTTTCTGCTTCAAGTGGCAGTGTAGCGGGTGGGTGACTTGCTTTGGGTCTGCACTCTAGTCGCCTCCAAAAGTCGTCACAGACTCTATTGAACCTGGCCTCAAAGCCCTCTCTCCAGGCCTGCAGGCTCTCCTGGGATTGTGGCTCAGCGGCCATCTTGGTTACGGCATGCATGCTTTGTTCCGGCCGGGTACTCCCCTGCTGCATATCTGAGGGTTTCTCCAACTGGGACCGGGATGACCCCCACCGGTCCAGAGGGGGGGGATGCGGGGTGTTGGCAAGGTTGCTGCTCTGGTCGGATCCCGCGTCGGGAGATCGGCGGTTTCTCCTAGCCACCAGGCCGCCTGTCATGCTAGGCCTTAGGTGTGAAGTGTGGTGGATCTCGACAGAAAGGCACTTTTTTGGTATCCACAAGCTCCCACTCGATGCAGCAATGAGCTTCTGTTATATTGGTCTGTAAAAACCACGTTTATGGCGAGTTTTCGTTGCGTTTCAGCTTAGCTTTGCCAGAGCTCTCTCCAAGCACGTCTGGCCAGCTTGGCTGTCAGGCCCCGCACCCCCACTGCATATTATTTTTAATGTAAAGTGCTGAGTTGTTACTGCAACAGTCTGCTTATTCTTGACTGTTGTTTAACTGTTTTTTTTCCGTTTAAAATATTTTTTTAAATTAAATATATTTCATTTATAGTTTTTGAGTTAGAATATTTGCTAGCCACCCTGTGTTATGTACTTTGCATATAGTCAAACAACTTACCCATTGCCATCGCTCCAAATTTGTTGGTTCTTCTGGCGCAGAATCTAGGAACAAAACAAGTGTTAAAATGTGTTTAAAAAAGTGCTAAAATGAAAGTCGAAAACTTTACTTCATTTAATAGATATCATGAGTCACCCTCCAGTCAGATACCCCCCCCATTCTGTTTTTCAAGCATATTTTACCAGTTACCAAGATTCCCTTTATGTTTCAATACACTTTAATGCAATTACAAAAAAAAGAAAACTTTAAGATTTATGCACCTGATTTCTTCCAGCACCCATCATCCAAAAATCAAAAACTCCTGAAATCTTCCGGCACACCATAAAAAGCCTCTGTGTTAAAGCACTCTACAGCCCCTTCATTTTTTTCAGTAAACTGATGTTCCAGCACCCACACAGCAATTTCAAAAAAATCCCTTATTTTCAATCATCCAAAAGACAATTGTCAAGAGCCCAGGAGTCAAGTCCTGGGGGAAAAAACTCACCCAAGATTCCCTCCCCCCTCCACTTCTTCCCCCTCTCCCTTCTACCCCCTCTCCTCTCTCCCCTCCCCGCCACCATCTCTCCCTTCCCCCCCCCTCACTGTGTGCTGGATGGGAAACTGCTATGTTTACATTTGGGGTTTATCCAGCCTCTAGTGGCTGTCTTCCGATCCAGTGACGTCGGATGGCTCCGTTGACGTCGGCGGGGGAGGAGAGGTCACCAGCGCCGAGGGAGCCCTGCGCTGGAATAAGGTAAGCTGCTGAAGGTTTTTTTTTACCCCTTCAGCACCACGGGAGGGGGACCCTGAGGGTGGGGGCACCCTCAGGGCACTATAGTGTCAGGAAAACCGCTTTGTTTTCCTGACACTATAGTGATCCTTTTACATTTAGATCATGCATTAGGACAGTGTTTCTCAACCTTTATGGAGAGTACCCCTGCAGATCTAAATACATTTCATAAGTATCCCTGTCTTGAGAAAGTAATTTCTATTGATTTTAAATTCCAAATGAAATGTGTAGATACTGATATTTAAATAAATCCCATTTTGGACAGCAAGCCTGATTAAAGGTAATAAGGAATATTTTTAAAATAAATGACATAATGTGAATATTGTATGTAAGGAAGAATGTACGAACTATTAATGTGAATAAAAGTCACAAAATAAAAATTTAATAGACACAATATAGTTACACACAGAGGACACTGACACACACAAGGAACAAATTACCCTGCACTCTATGCTCACATAACTTTTTTTTTAATTGTGTTTTATTAACAATAATAGATGTTTTTGATAATAATTATTAAAATCAGCTATTGTGAAAGGTACTCTTCCCCAGCATTATCCCATTGTTCATAGTTCACTTTTCTATTTCACTTATTCCCCTCCCAATATGGCCACATAGCTGTTTATAGCTATCTAGTACCCTCCCAAGATGGCTGCCATATGTGACCTCTTGATCACGCTAACTTTTACAGCACGCCTCTTTTGATGTCTCTATTATTGGAGAGGCATACTCTTTGCTTTTCCCATGCCTCGGCCCACTCTACGTCCCAGTCGTGTCTCCGCTCCTCCCTTGGGCAAATCACATGTCCGGCCCTTTTCTTTCCCCTTTAGGGTCTGATCGAGCATTATGTTGTCTTGGGCACCGGACTACATAACCCATAATTCCTCAATAACATAGTTATGTGCTCGGCCATCGCTATAACGCGATCGGCCAATATGAACTTCATACCCCAAAATGCATTGCGCCTTAATGCCGTGATATACAAGCCACACCTCCTACACTTTATATTATTATTATTGGTATATATATAGCGCCAACTAATTCTGCAGCGCTTTACAATATTATGAAAGGGGGAAATTTACAATAAATTAGACAATTACACAGCGACACAGGAACAATAGGTAGATGAGGGCCCTGCTCAAACGAGCTTACAGTCTAGAGGAGATGGGGTACAAATACACAACAGGGCAGCAAGGGTGATCGCCACCCAACAAGGTGGAAAAGTAGCAGAGCTGGAGGTGAGAGTGGAGTATGGCTCTTTTAGGAGAGCGAGAGACAGATTTGGATAAGTATAGGAAAGTTACTCTGGGAGTCCATACAAGCATTTCTGAACAGATGTGTTTTGAGGGACTTCTTAAATAGTTGAAGACTAGGGGAGAGTCTGATGGGGGTAGGCAGGCTGTTCCAAAAGAAGGGAGCCGCCTGCGAGAAGTCCTGCAAGCGCGAGTTATATGCTCTGGCACCTTTCTTTTAAGCACTCGTTTTTGTTGTTTATGATTTTACCATACAAATAGTGTTAGATATATTGTATAATTTAATGTTTTGTATCTCCAGTCAGAGTCACGTGATAACAAGTGCGGTCACGTGACAAAGTAATTTTGGCACCAATTTTCTAAACTGAAGTGTTTTGAAGCCTATATAAACATATTGCCAGGTTTTATCCACTTGAAAAAGCCCTAAAGGGAGAAACGCGTTGTGGTTTTTATCTTATTTCTTTTCTAATAGTATTTTTGGCTACCTTATTATCTGCTGTAAGCCATATACTTTTTAGCATTTATTTATAGTCTTATTTCCACCTGACATCTGGATTGAGTTCCCTGCGGACTACCATTAAAGAATCCTATGTGGGGATTATACCCACCATGTTTGATACATAGAGCGGTTAATCTGCTCATTTTATTGTAACTATTTTATTTTATAAATACTTACCTATATAGAGAGCACTATTGGTTTCTTCTTGTCATTCCACATGGTCTACTTCATCGCAGTCCTGCTATGATTTGCCGGATATCCTACAAGTAGGGATTAAAAACCACTACATTTTTTACATAGAGTCGGTTATAGCTCCATCAAATGTGAGTTGACAACTTTAAGTATACTCCACTACCATATTGCACTATTGGTCCTCGCTTGTCTTTTCTGTTACTAATGGAAGTTGCCCAAAAAGCACCGTACAAGACCTAGAAGATGGGTTGTTACCTCTAAGACTGTGCCCTATCATTTGGTATTTTTATATTCTTTTCAATTCTGGACTTTACTGTGGACTCTTTTTATTTCATTTTTTAGTGTGTTTTATTGGTTGTAACAGAGTTATGTGTATTTTTGTCTAGTGTGTTATTTTCCTTGGCGCTACCTGTATTTTTGTTCTACTAATTTAATACATAACAGTCTTACTGGTGGCGGACATATTGATTAACATAGCAAGCCTTTTATTAAAGTATCTACTAGGCTAATGCTGTCTTTGTAGATGAGGTATTACATCTTGCAGATAAGAAGTATATAAATTACAGAGGGAGACTGTTTATAACCCCAGTACATAGTTTATAACCCCAGTACTTAGTAGGGCGCATTAAAGGGACACTATAGTCACCAGAACAACTACAGCTTAATGTATTTGTTCTGGTGAGTATAATCATTGCCTTCAGGCATTTTCATGCAAACACTGCCTTTTCAGAAAAAAAGTCAGTGTTTACATTCCCCCCTAGGGACACCTCCAAGTGCCAATCCTCAGATGGCCACTGGAAGTGCTTCCTAGCTCAGTGCTATACAGTAGGCAGCACTTTCGTTCAGGGTCTCCACGCTCTGCATGGGGTCCCTGAATTTTCAATGCATTTCTATAAGAAAGGTGCTGATTGGCCAAAATAGCGTTTGGCCCCACTCCCATGCCGATTTTAGCCAATCCAATGCTATCTGGGGAAAGCATTGCATTGGTTAAGAATGAACAATTCTGATGTTTACACAGGAGGCGGATCGAGGGTGGGGCCAGTGCCAGCAGACCCGCGCAGCTCTGGAATTAAGGTATGTTTTAACCCCTTCTAAAGATGTTGGGGGGACAAGCCATCTAAATGGTGTGTTTAAAATAGGGTCAGGAATACATGTTTATGTTCCTGACCCTATAGTGTTCCTTTAACATCCAAGGTATTTAGTCATGCACTGTAGCTGTTATACTTTACATTAGCAGATTGGGATGACTATTTACAACCAGAGGTATCCTCTATACCAGGGCTGCCCAAAAGGTAAACCCCATGATGCTTTGCATTCCTTTAGCATACCTTTAAAATGACATAGATTTAAAACATCTGAGGATCTACCTTTTGGGCACCCTCAGTTATATACACACTATCCTCCATTTACATTACTTGATTTACCTTGTGCTTTCAACTATATTGGAATATTGGAACTAGTACTGATCTTGGGGGAGGGGGCCCTCATAGAACAGCTGCAAGAGCAGAGTTCACCTAAGCAGTAAACCAGATCAATATTAAGTAGGCTTATAATTAATCTGTTTATAAGATATATGCCTTCCTCGTAGCTTCTAACTAGAAGATATTTTTACACTCTTTCATCCCTTTTCATGCTTAAACATATGTCATGCTTAAATATTGTATTAACATGCACATTGAACAACAACAGTGAGATTGCAATGCTACCTTGCTTAATTATTATTGCGTTTTGCCATGTCTAACATGTCCCGTCGATTAGGTCGGCAACTGTGAAGCTAAGTCGCTTAGGGGGTCCGGTGTCAGAGAGATGCACCCTGGTGGGTCTTTGGGCTAATTAGCCCCCGAATATGCCCTTATAATAATTGTGTTATTTTACAATTTGTGTTATTTAACAATTTATTATATGGTATTTGATTTTATCATTATTGCGGTCCCTGAAGAAGTTCCTACCAGAACGAAACGCGTTGGACCTATCGCTGCACTTATTTTTTATACTTATGGTGTTTTTCACCTTTTAAATAAATAATATAATTTGATTTTGACCATCTACCTGGAGTCCCGTGTACCATTGGCTATCTCACAGTGACAAGGGAACTACTAGCTCCCACATCATCAGGGGAGGCACCTTGTGAGCGCTTATTTCTACGCTATCTCGTGAGTGCATTTATTAACGGCGCAAGATCTATTGTGCATACTGTATTACACTATTTTGTTTTCATATGTTCTCTTTATAGATTATACAGCCTTAACCCGATTCTGTTTGTGGTTGTCTGTACTTTGTAAAGGTCGTTTGTTGTGGATAACGATCTCGGGAGGCTGCACATTAATTGAAGCTAATTAATTTACACTACTGATATTGTGGTGTTTAAATTTGTTTCTTTTGCATGAAAACACAACTGTTTCATTGTCAATCAGATGTAACTTACTTTAGACATTTTTATCTTCTGCTCTGTAAATTAAACTTTAATTACACACAGGAAGCTCATGCATGCTCTACAAGGCTATTAACAGAGCAGGAGATAAGAAGTTGTAAATTAAACAGAATTTGTAATAAAGGAAGTATAAACATTAGATGACACTTTACAGGAAGTGTTTAGGAAGGCTGGGCAAGTCACATGCAGGGAAGTGTGACTAGAGATGCATAAACAAAGTGATACAACTGATAAACTGAAGAGAATTGAGCATTGAGACAGCAGGGGCATGATCTGTACATCAAAACTGTTTCATTACTGGAACATTATAGGGTCAGGAACACAAATGTGTATTCCTAATCCTTTAGTAAAAAACACTAGTCTTAAATAAAGGAAAATCATACATTTATTCTCAATAAGGGGGCAGGGGCAGTGGCAGAGCTAAACACAGCCCTAGCCAATCAGCATCTCCTCTAGAGATGCATTGAATCAATGCATCTGTATTGGGAAAGTTTAGTGTCTCCATGCAAAGCGTGGAGACGTTAAACATCAGCAGCACTGACCCAGGAAGCACCTCTAGGAGCCATCTGAGTGACTGCCACTGGCGGTGTCCCTAGGCAGCAATGTAAACACTGCTTTTTCTCTGACCATTGGGGACACATCCACCACATATATGCAGGGATCTTCATTAAACTGGGACTTACCAGGAATTCAAAGATAATTCAAAATTTTACACCAAACTAGCTATAAAAATTCTCCAATTAAAATAAATAAATAAAAGAATATAAATATACACACATGCAGGGCAATGCCATCACTATAGTACAGAAGTCAGTTACAGAATTTTAGGAGCCAAATTAAAAATGTTTAGATGCTGATGTTTGTGTCAGATCATGATGCTGTATTGTAGACATGGAATGACACAGCAAGTCCACACCCAATAAATATCTAAATATACCTGGAAGGTCTAACGTTTCATAGCAACGTTGGGTGTGACAATTGCTCTGCATACTGCAGAGAGTTTGTGAAATAATCCCTGATATAGCTTTCCATAATAATGTACCTGCATAGCAACATATTCTGAAAACAAGGATCTAGCAGGTTAATCCCTCCACCACCTGTCACAGAGCTCCAATGTGAAGAGCATGCACACATACCGATATTAAATAACAATGTGATATATATATATATTAAGGACAACATTTGGGCTATGTAATACAGGGACAGAGTGCGAGAATTCTCCCCTTTAACAACACAAGACCTTTTGTCTTTTCTATGGGAGAAGAACATTTTCCTGTTATGTCAACTATGTAACATTAAACAATCACTGTAAACCATTTTAGCTGATACCAGTTTACATACAAGCTGCACGTATCTTATCAGTGGGAGTGCCCCAATAAGAATAGACCCCAAAAATCTAAATCAGAGCTCGTGATTGAAGAGTCTCTCCCTGGTTATTGAGGAGTGTGTCTGTAGCTGCAGTCAGACCCACTAAACAATGCATCTGGAGGGAAGATTCACAGCAACTGGCTTTCTTTTTATTTTTTGCACTCATTTTTAATGCATGTGTTTCCTATAATGCATTTTTAAAAATGGAATTATGTAAACAATATTGCTTCCATTTAACATCCCTCTCACACTTACCTTCACATAGCTCACCGCCCCCACTTCTGCAGAGTTGGGAAGAAATGGCTAAGACCCTTTCTCATATCAGTTTCGTTTCCTAGTTTAGAAAGCAAAGGATGGGCCTGAAATCAGAGATCACAGTGGGCAGTGGCTTAGCACAAGGAGGAAATGGCAAGAGTAAAAACTGCACACAGAGTGTTACTTATTGTGACAATAGCTAGCAAAAAAGTGCAACTATTAGATCTGAGTTAACAGCTCTGGAGCAAAAGAATTCTGTAAAAGCAGAATTATTATTTTATTTATTTTGTTATTCCCTGTGTATTAAGAGATCATAATGACAATGAGAAGGATTATAAATTGACTGTTATGCTGTTTTTTTATAACAGAATATAATGGGTTAAATGGAATTTGAGTATATGGACTTTTTTTTTTTCTTCAACTTAGTTCCAATTTCCCACCATAACTGCAGTAAATAAAGGTGCTTCATTTTTGCAAAACCATTGTATGTCAAGTTTTTAATCACCATAAGCACTATAGCATGCCCCTGGTTGCTCCCCATTAAAGATAAAGAAAAAATAAACACGCTGAAACTTAACATTAAACTAGTGCCAGGTCTTTGTCTCCTGTGCAGCGGCACCATATCTGCTGAAACGATGATGTTTGTCCAATTCAGTGTTCCACTGGTCCTAAACCACCCACCAGTTCCAATGACCTACCTCTCAATGTTGGGAGATATGAATACTAGAACAGGTCTCCCTTGATGCAAGGGAAGGTGATATAACCATGAAATTGAGACAAAGAGAGGGATTCTGGATCCATAAATTGAAAACACTTCAACCGCATGGACTGAACGTAGACTTTGATTTGAATTGTTTTCTTTGATTTTATTATTCTTATTTATTTATTTATTCTATTTTATTATTATTATTCTCATACTTATATGTTACTTTTATTATTATTTTTGAGTATTAATATCACTCTTTTTTATTATCACTTTTTTGGTATTGGTGTAGCTGTTTATAGAGCTATAGCCTTTTTTATTGATTTGTATTTAAGTGTGTCTTCTTTTTTTCCTTATATTACGTTCCCTGATGTATGCCGATCGGGTGGAACGCATGTGCGTTCCAGCCGCCGTGTGATGACGTATCGAGAGGGAGATGAACCTTCCGGTTTGGTGGAACGCATATGCGTTCCACGGACGTCCGGCGGAAGTCCTTATATGGATATGAACTTTCAAGCATACAGAACAGGTGATTCCAAACGCCGGGATTGGCTGATGCAAGCCGAAAACGTCGAGAGGGACATTTAAAAGAAGCAAGAACTTATGGGACTTTTATTGCACTCTATTTGTATTGATTGTTAGATGTGTTAGCCTTTTATTAAATTGCTCCTGAGGAAGTCTATTGTTATAGACGAAACGCGTAGAGCTAGAGCTATTTACTATTCTTATAGCCTGTGATTCCTGTGACCCATTGTTCCTATTTTACCATCTGGAAGGAGTGACCAGGTTATCTGATGGGCGTTTTAACTTCTTACTTTTTGTAAGTGTTTCCAATAAATCACATTTTTTACTATACTATGTTCAGTTTTTCTTTTGCGTATACATCTGACCAATAAGGAACCATTCAACCAGAATCCCTAAGAGAATTTGATGGGCTTGAAATTCACTTCTATCTTGTGAGTGCAATTCATACAGCAGTGATTATTCTACTAAATAGTGTTACACTATGTATGTTCTCTGGTTTTATTTTTTCTAGGTGTATCTTGTATTTTTTTAGATATGAATACTAATAAGAGAAGTTGAATTTACAGGCCACTGACTGTTTCCTTGGAAGGACAATTATTGATTAGTAATCTGAGAAACATGCTGATCGCTGCCAATGTAACTTCAGAAATAGCAGTTCATAGGATAGGATATTCAGTTTCTTTATATATTTTTTTCCCTTCTCTTTTTTTATTTGTTGTAAATATCTTATTAGATTTTTTTGTGGTTAGCATTGAAAGTTTAAACTGTATATTAAAGTCATAGTATGGACGCGCAGGTCCCACCAGTTGTATAATGCATCGAGTTGGCAAGAAAATTTCCGGTATCATTGATATTTGTCGGAGACGCACAGGTCTCCACATTTAGCGGTTAACATTTACTTGGTGGACTTGCAGGTCCCATAATATATTATTTATATATATATATTACTAACTTAACATACAAGGTTATGTTAGCTCATCATGAACTAGTACTAATGGCAGCTTCCACCGTATTTACTTAACTTAGACTCGTAGGTCTCGTGGCTAAGGTACAGTGCAGAGGCTCACAGGTCACTTGTCAGGCATTAGGTGTAGAATTGAGCAGAAGGACGCCCACAGGCCCTCGACCCTTACACAGCTATGGGTGATATGTGTGTGTGTGATGGGTACCTTTTGTCCGGTATAGTGGGGTCGTGTGTGATGTGCTAGGCAATATAGGCCCTTGTTGGTTGTTAAGGGATTAGCATTGAGGCTAAAGGAGTTGGGGGTTCCGTTCAACAGTGGTTCGTTAATGTTCTGTGTAGGGTTAGTGCCCTAGCTTTCTTCTACAGGGAAAGTACTGTAAAGCTTGGTGACTTCCCTTCATACTAAATGTATCTATCCATGGTCTCTACAGCTCGACATGCTTGTCACTCTGTCCCGTTACTGATGCCCTAATAGCTTCTGCTGAGTAGATCTCCTCCATTAGTTTGTACCATTGCCCTAGTGTCGGGGTTTGTGGTTGTTTCCACAGTTTATTCCTTTTCTTAGTGGTTTCCCTTGTTTTTAAAATTAAACTAGGGTTGTATATCCAGTAAGGCTGTGTTCCCTCTCCAGCTCTAACTCTTGCAAGACTCGCCTGCGCGCTGTGTGGAGCGTTGCCATGGTAACCTGTGACAACGCTCTGACAGGCGCGGGTCTCGCGAATGTGTGCTGCAGCTGGAGAGGGAACACAGAGTGTGCTAGGCTCCTGTGTGCAGGTAGCAGGGCAGGTCCTGCAGGACTACTAGCGGGAACGGCATTCCTGCTTTGGAAAAAGTGCAAGAACATCGTTTCCATGCGTCCCTGCAGGACTCGAGCCCTGCAAGAGCCCTTGCTCTTCCAGGACATCACGTCCCAGTCACAATACAAGTTTTGCGAATGGTACTGATAAATTCAGTTGATTCTGAAAACATTAAAGGGACACTATTGTCACCCAGACCACTTCAACTCAATGAAGTGGTCTGGGTGCCAGGTCCCTCAGGTTTTAACCCTTCAGATGCAAACATAGTAGTTTCAGTGAAACTGCTATGTTTACATTTGGGGTTTATCCTCTAGTGGCTGTCTTCTGATCCAGTGACGTCGGATGGCTCCGTTGACGTCGGCGGGGGAGGAGAGGTCACCAGCGCCAAGGGAGCCCTGTGCTGGAATAAGGTAAGCTGCTGAAGGGGTTTTTTACCCCTTCAGCACAACGGGAGGGGGACCCTGAGGGTGGGGGCACCCTCTGGGCACTATAGTGTCAGGAAAACTGCTTTGTTTTCCTGACACTATAGTGATCCTTTTACATTTTGATCATGCATTAGGACAGTGTTTCTCAACCTTTATGGAGAGTACCCCTGCAGATCTAAAGAAATTTCATAAGTATCCCTGTCTTGAGAAAGTAATTTCTATTGATTTTAAATTCCAAATGAAATGTGTAGATACTGATATTTAAATAAATCCCATTTTGGACAACAAGCCTGATTAAAGGTAATAAGGAATATTTTTAAAATAAATATGACATAATGTGAATATTGTATGTAAGGAAGAATGTATGAACTATTAATGTGAATAAAAGTCACAAAATAAAAATTTAATAGACACAATATAGTTACACACAGAGGACACTGACACACACAAGGAACAAATTACCCTGCACTCTATACTCACATAACTTTTTAAAATTGTGTTTTATTAACAATAATAGATGTTTTTAATAATAATTATTAAAATCAGCTATTGTGAAAGGTACTCTTCCCCAGCATTATCCCATTGTTCATAGTTCACTTTTCTATTTCACGTATTCCCCTCCCAATATGGCCACATAGCTGTTTATAGCTATCTAGTACCCTCACAAGATTGCTGCCATATGTGACCTCTTGATCACGCTAACTTTTACAGCACGCCCCTTTTGATGTCTCTATTATTGGAGAGGCATACTCTTTGCTTTTCCCATGCCTCGTCCCACTCTACGTCCTGATCGTGTCTCGGCTCCTCCCCTGGGCGAATCACATGTCCGGTCCTTTCCTTTCCCCTTTAGGGTCTGATCGAGCATTATTCTGAACTACATAACCCATAATTCCTCAATAACATAGTTATGTGCTCGGCCATCGCTATAACGCGATCGGCCAATATGAACTTCATACCCCAAAATGCACTGCGCCTTAATGCCGTGATATACAAGCCACACCTTCTACACTTTGTATTATTATTATTGGTATTTATATAGCGCCAACTAATTCCGCAGCACTTTACAATATTATGAAAGGGGGAAATTTACAATAAATTAGACAATTACACAGTGACACAGGAACAATAGGTAGATGAGGGCCTTGCTCAAACGAGCTTACAGTGTAGAGGAGGTGGGGTCAGGACTGAGAGCCTTTGGGGCCCCCGGGCAAAATTAAATCCCAGGCCCTTTGAAGGCCAAATATATGTGCATTAAATAAATGTTAAATATAACTCATAAAACGGCATTCCTTTGGATGTGTATATTGCAATGCATGTTTGTATTTGAGTCTGTGTGAATGCACTTGTGCATGTCTGGATGACTACATGTGCTTTTTTGTATATAGTGTCTGTGTGAATGCATATGTGACAGGTGACAGAGTGTTTGAGGGAGAAGGTGACAGGTGGAAGAGTGTGGGAGGTTGTGACAGGTGGCAGAGTGAGGGGGTACCTGGTGGCAGAGTGAGGGAGGGAGGGGTTGAGTGGTGGCAGAGTGAGGGGGAGACACAGTGAGTGGGGGTGACTGGTAACAGAGTGAGGGAGTGGGTGACTAGTGACAGAGTGAGGGAATGGGTGACTAGTGGCAGAGTGAGGGAGGAAAGAGATGACTAGTGGCAAAGTGAGGGAGGGAAGAGGTGACTAGTGACAGAGTGAGGGGATGACTGGTGACAGAGTGAGGGGATGACTGGTGACAGAGTGAGGGGATGACTGGTGACAGAGTGAGGGAGTGACTAGTGACAGAGGGAGGTAGTGACTAGTGACAGAGGGAGGTAGTGACTAGTGACAGAGTGAGGGAGGGAGTGACTGTCACTAGTCACCCCATCCCTCTCTCTGTCACTAGTCACTCCCTCCCTAACTCTGTCACTGTGTCACCCGCTCCCTCACTCTGTCACTAGTCACCCCCTCACTCACTCTGTCACTAATCACCCCCTCACTCACTCTGTCACTAATCACCCCCTCTGTCCCTAGTCACCCCATCCCTCTCTCTGTCACTAGTCACCCCATCCCTCTCTCTGTCACTAGTCTCTCCCTCCCTAACTCTGTCACTGTGAAGGAAGGGGTGACTGGTGACAGAGTGAGGGGATGACTGGTGACAGAGTGAGGGAAGGGATGACTAGTGGCAGAGTGAGGGAAGGAAGGGATGACTGGTCGGCCAATATGAACTTCATACCCCAAAATGCATTGCGCCTTAATGCCGTGATATACAAGCCACACCTTCTACACTTTGTATTATTATTATTGGTATTTATATAGCGCCAACTAATTCCGCAGCACTTTACAATATTATGAAAGGGGGAAATTTACAATAAATGAGACAATTACACAGTGACACAGGAACAATAGGTAGATGAGGGCCTTGCTCAAACGAGCTTACAGTGTAGAGGAGGTGGGGTCAGGGGCGGACTGAGAGCCTTTGGGGCCCCCGGGCAAAATTAAATCCCAGGCCCTTTGAAGGCCAAATATATGTGCATTAAATAAATGTTAAATATAACTCATAAAACGGCATTCCTTTGGATGTGTATATTGCGAAGACCTGTGTATCAATGCATGTTTGTATTTGAGTCTGTGTGAATGCACTTGTGCATGTCTGGATGACTACATGTGCTTTTTTGTATATAGTGTCTGTGTGAATGCATATGTGACAGGTGACAGAGTGTATGAGGAAGAAGGTGACAGGTGGAAGAGTGTGGGAGGTTGTGACAGGTGGCAGAGTGAGGGGGTACCTGGTGGCAGAGTGAGGGAAGGAGGGGTTGAGTGGTGGCAGAGTAAGGGGGAGACACAGTGAGTGGGGGTGACTGGTGACAGAGTGAGGGAGTGGGTGACTAGTGACAGAGGGAGAGGGGGTGACTAGTGACAGAGTTAGGGAATGGGTGACTAGTGGCAGAGTGGGGGAGGGAGGGAAGAGATGACTAGTGGCAAAGTGAGGGAGGGAATAGGTGACTAGTGACAGAGTGAGGGGATGACTGGTGACAGAGTGAGGGGATGACTGGTGACAGAGGGAGGGGATGACTGGTGACAGAGGGAGGGAATGACTAGTGACAGAGGGAGGGAGTTACTAATGACAGAGGGAGGGAGGGGGTGACTGTCACTAGTCACCCCATCCCTCTCTCTGTCATTAGTCACTCCCTCCCTAACTCTGTCACTGTGTCACCCCCTCCCTCACTCTGTCACTAGTCACCCCCTCACTCACTCTGTCACTAATCACCCCCTCTGTCCCTAGTCACCCCCTTCCTCACTCTGTCACTAGTCACCCCATCCCTCTCTCTGTCACTAGTCACTCCCTCCCTAACTCTGTCACTGTGAAGGAAGGAAGGGGTGACTGGTGACAGAGTGAGGGGATGACTAGTGGCAGAGTGAGGGAAGGAAGGATGACTGGTGACAGAGTGAGAGAGGGGGTGACTAGTGACAGAGTGAGGGAGGGAGTGGGTGACTAGTGAGAGTGAGGAAGGGGGTGACACAGTGAAAGAGTGAGGAAGGGGGTGACACAGTGAGGAAGGGGGTGACACAGTGACAGAGTGAAGGGGGTGGTGACTGTCACTAGTCACCCCATCCCTCCCTCTGTCACTAATCACCACCTCCCTCACTCTGTCACTAGTCACCCCTTCCCTCCCTCACTCTGTCACTAGTCACCCCCTCCCTCTCTCTGTCACTAGTCACCCCCACCCTCTCTCTGTCACTAGTCACACCCTCTCTCACTCTGTCACTAATCACACCCTCCCTCACTGTCACTAATCACACCCTCCCTCTCTGTCACTAGTCACACCCTCCCTCACTCTGTCACTAGAGTGAGGGGGTGACTAGTGACAGAGTGAGGGGGTGACAGGTGACAGAGTGAGGGAAAGGGTGACTAGAGGCAGAGTGAGGGAAGGAAGTGGTTACTAGTGACAGAGTGAGGGGATGACTGGTGACAGAGGGAGGGAGGGGTGACCAGTGACGAGGAGGGAGTGGGTGACTAGTGACAGAGGGAAGGGGTGACTAGTGACAGAGTGAGGAGGGGGTTAGTAGTGACACACAGTGGGGGGTGATTAGTGACAGAGTGAGGGGGTGGGGATTAGTGACAGAGGGGATGGGGGTGATTAGTGATAGTGAGGGCTTGGGGGTGATTAGTGACAGTGAAGGGGGTGATTAGTGACAGTGAGGAGGGGGGTGATTAGTGACAGTGAAGGGGTGATTAGTGACAGTGAAGGGGGTGATTAGTGACAGTGGGGGTGACTAGTGACACGGGGGGGTGACTAGTGACAGTGGGGGGGTGACTAGTGACAGTGGGGGGAGGTGACTAGTGACAGTGGGGGGGGTGACTAGTGACAGTGGGGGGTGATTAGTGACAGTGGGGGGGTGACTAGTGACAGTGGGGGGTGATTAGTGACAGTGGGGGTGACTAGTGACAGTGAGGGGAGGTGACTAGTGACAGTGGGAGGGTGATTAGTGACAGTGGGGGGTGATTAGTGACAGTGGGAGGATGGGGGGTGATTAGTGACAGTGAGGATGGGGTGATTAGTGACAGTGAGGAGGGGGTGATAGTGACAGGAGGCTGGGGTGATTAGTGACAAAGGGAGGATGGGGGGGGGTGATTAGTGACAAGTGAGGATGGGGGGGGTGATTAGTGACAGTGAGGAGGGGGGTGGATGAGTGACAGGAGGAAGGGGGGGGTGATTAGTGACAGTGAAGGGGGTGATTAGTGACAGTGGGGGTGACCTTATTGGGTGGGGGGAAGTGGGGTGATTAGTGACAGTGGGGGGGTGATTAGTGACAGGGGTGATTAGTGTCAAAGTGAAGGGGGGGTGATTAGTGACACAGTGGGGTGACAGTGGGGGAGGGGTGATTAGTGACAGCAGGAGGGGAGGGTGACTTGAGCCTACCTGTCTCTCTGCTCCTTCTGGTCTCCCGGCTGTTGCTCCTTCCCCTCTGATCGGGCTCTGTGTGTGAGAGGAGTACACAGGAAGTGATGTCACTTCCTGGCCCCGCCTCTCCCATCACACAGAGCACCGTGCGGGACAGGGAGAAGGAGACCTGGCAGAGAGCTGGAGAAGCTGCCAGGTCTCATGGGAGGGAGGGGGGGTGGTGGTTGCTGGGGCCCCGCGCTGCATCGGGGCCCCAGCAACCCATTGAAGGAAATTTTTTTAAATTTTTTTTTTACCGTTCCAGTTGGAGAGATCTCTGATCTCTCCAGCTGGAGCAAGGCTGTGCGGCCGGGCCCCTGACTGCCTCGGGCCCTCGGTCCATGAGTGGTCAGTCCGCCCCTGGGTGGGGTACACATACACAATAGGGCAGCAAGGGTGACAGCCACCAAACAAGGTGGAAAAGTAGCAGAGCTGGAGGTGAGAGTGGAGTATGGCTCTTTTAGGAGAGCGAGAGACAGATTTGGATAAGTATAGGAAAGTTACTCTGGGAGTCCATACAAGCATTTCTGAACAGATGTGTTTTGAGGGACTTCTTAAATAGTTGAAGACTAGGGGAGAGTCTGATGGGGGTAGGCAGGCTGTTCCAAAAGAAGGGAGCCGCCTGCGAGAAGTCCTGCAAGCGCGAGTTATATGCTCTGGCACCTTTCTTTTAAGCACTCGTTTTTGTTGTTTATGATTTTACCATACAAATAGTGTTAGATATATTGTATAATTTAATGTTTTGTATCTCCAGTCAGAGTCACGTGATAACAAGTGCGGTCACGTGACAAAGTAATTTTGGCACCAATTTTCTAAATTGAAGTGTTTTGAAGCCTATATAAACATTGCCAGGTTTTATCCACTTGAAAAAGCCCTAAAGGGAGAAACGCGTTGTGGTTTTTATCTTATTTCTTTTCTAATAGTATTTTTGGCTAACTTATTATCTGCTGTAAGCCATATACTTTATAGCATTTATTTATAGAGTCTTATTTCCACCTGACATCTGGATTGAGTTCCCTGCGGACTACCATTAAAGAATCCTATGTGGGGATTATACCCACCACGTTTGATACATAGAGCGGTTAATCTGCTCATTTTATTGTAACTATATTTTATTTTATAAATACTTACCTATATAGAGAGCACTATTGGTTTCTTCTTGTCATTCCACATGGTCTACTTCATCGCAGTCCTGCTATGATTTGCCTTATCGCCACTCTACTGTGTATTAACATCAAACGGATATCCTACTGATACCGGAGAAACTGACGGAAGCAAAGCACAGAGAGATGGACACAGGTTTCTTCAGGAAGGAGGAGATTCTTTATTGGATCACCGATCGGGACTCAGAGGGACTAATGTCACCAAAAATACAGCAAGTTCTGAGCCCTGATCAATAGTGCAGGCTCCCTATATAGGCACATAACTCCTCCCATTAATAGCTACACCCACATATACCTTTAACCAATCAATGAGCAGAATATAGACTTGTACATCTAGTCAAACCACATGGCTCATCCAAGACAAAGGAAATAAGTGCAATTTCAGTTCCTGCATTCCTGCACATGCTCAGTACACTGATGACAGTATCCTAGCTACATGTAGCTAACCAACTGACACAACATACACATATGCCACATGGAGATTTTGGCCTACTAAATTTTAACCATGCTGGAATCCCATCACATTCCCCCCTTTTGATGCCTCTGATATAACATTATTCCAGATGCATCACCAATCACAGTTTTACCTACATCTCTCAAGTAGCCATTGAACCAGAGTAGACCTTGTAAGCATCTTAAAAACTCCTTCAACATTCCTCATCCTGAATATATTCTCTTTGGACTAGGGGATCATATCTATAGACAGCCATTACATGAGCCGCTGTCTTTCTCTCTATAGTACTCTCTATAATGCTACGTAGGGACCTTACCACTAGTGGAATTAGACAGGGCAGGAGGAGGCACAAAAAAATATAATAAATTCTACTCCTCCTACTAATGTCTTAATTCCTCCAAGCTGCTCATACCAACTTCCAAACCAACTACTTAGGTTATACCCATTCCAGACCTTAGTAGGTACATGCACAAATTTAACCATGTGGCTTGTAAGTTCAGCCACTGCCTGCCCTTCATCATCTATGTACAGACAACAGTTACTTAGATTAAACTTTCCGCATACACCTCCTTCTACTGCTAGTAAGTAATCAAGGGCTAGCCTATTCTGGTATATGGCTGATCACATCTTGGTATTTTGCTTAGCTAGAAGATTAAGCACTTGAGCTGTCTCATTAGTAATAATCTCAACTACCGCCTGTAGTCTAATAATGCGGTTGAGCATATATAATCGGAGTTCTATATCCATAAGTGCCATCTTCTGCCCAAGTAGCAGGTCCATAATAATTAATAATACGTTGAGGGGGCCACTCATTATCTTCCCAGCTACCTATATTCAAGGATGCTCTCTTCCTTTTATGATTTACATCGTAAACCTTAACTCCCAAGGTCTCTCCTGTTTCGATTGGCAACAAGAAGAAGGATGGCTTGAGCATACCTAATACACATGCCCCTTCCCAATCTTGTGGTAACTCCAAATAAGTTTTATTACCACAAATCCAGTATAAATTTGCTGGGGCTTTCCAACTAGATGTAGCAGATAAGTCAAACCATACCTCCTTTAAATGAGTGTAATTGGCAAACGGATTAGTAGGTTCCGAGACATTTGAAGCTGACCACCAAGTAGTATTTTAGTATTAACATTATAGGCTTTTTGTCCCAAGCAAGTTAGCTCACCTACAGACGTGTTATACATTGTCCCTTTCCTGGCTATACAAACATGACCTATAATGGAGGTTTTTAACCACCATTCCAATTTACTTCTAGTACTTACTTGATGATCAGACTGGAAAGGTATCTGTTGTTCATATGTCTCAGAGCCAGGGTACCATATTTCCTTTGCCTCCCATGGCCACTGGTCTCCCATATTAGTACCTCCACACACATAGCAATTAGCTACATTAAGACTACCTGCAATACCCTCAGCCAAATCAATAAATAGGTTGTTAACATTATGGGGAATTTTATCCTCAATACTCATCTCCTCATAGAAGGAATGAGAAACCTGATGAGTTTGAGTTGCCACTGTCTCAGTTTCAAGACCTACATATATTATTGTTCCTGAATTTACTCCTGTGCCATATATTTGGAACCCAAAAATATTTCCAAATTTGTCAATAAAATGCTGGGGATTAGAGATGGTCATATGGACCGGATTACATTCCATAGATTTACAGTATGGTGTGGTAGGCAACCTTTGGATAATCATATCTTGATCCACTGTTTTTCCCAGGTTGCCCAACCTACACATGACCAATAGGGGCAGAAGTTGGTCTCTATTTGGGCAATCAGGATCAGTAGATCTTTTACTGGGACATAAGTATTTATCATTAAACCCATAAGTTCGTTCCCATTTAAGATTACCACATACATTCCAAAGTCTTCCACTACCCGAAATCGCCTTACATGCATCAAATAGTAGAATACCCGCGGAATGTATGGTGCTTATCACAGTCCTATTTAGTAATGTCCCCTGGGAGTTACTATTCCGAATTACCAACCAAATTGTACGGGGTTGGAAATGGGGATCAAAACATTTAGACTCTCCTGATATTGGCTTGCACACACTATAATCAATATCCAAATATCTACATTTAGATACAGATCCCTTACATTCATACTGTGAGTGCCAGATGAAAGTTTGGGATATTTGGTTACCTGTTTTAGTAGTCTTAATGCAACTATCGCAATTCGGTATGTCTGTACTCCTACCTTCCTGAAAAATCATAAAAATACTAAGACACAATAAAACACATTATTCCTGAAATCCTCATTTTTCTTCAACCGTGCGATGGCCTCTCAGCTTCCCGATTGTGAGGGCTGCAAGGATGTTGTTCTTCTGATCCTCACTTTCCTTCACAGAGATCCCTTCAAGATACTCTGGCTATGACACGTAGGCAGGTGGTCAGGCTTTATTATGGCCGTCAAAACACCTACTTGATGATCTTTGTAGACTTTTAATTAGAATGTCTCGATATCCCCTCGTCACTCCGACTGAGTTGCACGCTTCAACCGGGTCCTGCAAGGATTCTCAGGATCTGGAGTAGCTTGCCAAGAGTCTGCTGCTGGTTTAACCTTAGAATGATGAATCCAAGGAGTCACTTCCGCCACCTTTACAGCTGTTGGGGTAGATAAAAGAACAACATACAAAGGCTAACAGAATACACCCCGAGCTTTAACTCAATATGTATTGGTGGGATATTACGAGCAAGTCCTGGAGGATTATTTTCTTCCCATACTCCTGGAATGTCAAATAAGGATTCATCACTCTTAGGGTTAACACTTGTCACTATGGAATAGAAGCGTCATTCTTCTTCCCTTGGCACCGATATCACCATTATGCCTGGTAATCCCTTAAACTTCAGAGATGTTAATCCATTAGGTAAAAGGTTATCTGAGTTTAAAGCTTCGATAATAGATCTCGTCCTAAAAGTTGAATTGGACACTCTGGCATATATAGGAACTAATGCTTCACCACAGAATGTTCAGCACCTGTGTCGATCATGAAAGAACTTCTCTTTCCCCCTATTGCTACATCGACCATAGGCTACGCTCGACCAAGTGGGATGGAGCCCAGTCGGTATCAATAGTCTTCCATGATAGTGTCAGCCAGACCCACAAAATCTCTATCCTCTCTTTCTCTAGGTCTCTGCGTGGGTGGATAGTATCTGTCTCCTTGAACACTTCCTCTACTATTCCCACCATTCCCTCTAAAACTTCCTCTTACTCTATAACTACCACTATAACCTCCTCATACCCTTCTCTCTCCTTGTCTATCACCTTCATACTGCTCTCTCTGTGGACACTCACTCTTCCAATGTCCCTCCTTTCTACAATACGCACATTAATTCCTACTTAAAGTCCCTTGCTCAGCCTATTCTCGTCTCCTCTATTCACTTCCCTGTCTTTCTACACTTAAGATAGCTACCGCTAGCATATCTGCCTTTTTCCTCATTTTACGTTCTTCATCCATCTCCCTATTCATATATACTGTATTTGCAATCTCCATTAGCTGTATTATGGACATCCCTGCAAATCCCTCTAATTTCTGTAATTTCCTTTTACTATCACCTTGGGCCTGGCTGACAAATGCTGAGTCTATCATTTGGAAGTTTTCAGGGGCCTCTGGATTAAAGGGAGTATACAACCTATTTGACTCAAGCAGTGTCTAATATGGGACTTCGGCAAGGCTGCCCAATAATAGGTTCCAGTCTAGGATAGTAAGATAATTTTATTAGTCAGCATTTGGTGGATGAAAAAACGTTTTTTTTTGTTTTTTTTTTAAAGTGTTAAACCAAAAACCTACCAGTAGGTGTCACCAGAGGGTAATTGTATCAAAATAATCTTTATGGGTCTAATAAGAAAACTCAACTTTTAATATATTTATACATAAAATAAAACCTTATAGCAATAAATATATTAAAATAGGGTAAGCAATCCTACATCTATCTGTTATAAACAATGTATTATCAATGTAACTCCCGAAGATGGCCAGTAGGTGGCTTAGAGTGCCTCCCTAAAGTCAAATGAAACAAATAGACTTTAATTAATTATGTCCTATTTTATTATTACTTATTTTAATCAATGTCCACCCTGCTAGCTAGGCTTGATTAAATCTTTAGTTCTAAGGTAAATTAAACATTTCAGTTTGTAGTTTAGTAAAAGGGGACATTTTGGACAAAGCTGGGAGGGGCCCATCCAGTAACTAAAAAAACCAATATACCATTTGATACCATTGATCATTGATTAGGGGGAGGGGTAGTACAGAAATACAAGAGTTTGAAACACAGGAACAGATAGGTATGTGGGTAGGCGGGGACAGTAGAGCAGGGAGAGTGCAAATACTGACTATATACCAGTTCTTAGCTTGGGAAGAAGAATAGGGGCGTGGCTACTCTGGCTCTGGAGGATGTTTGGGGGGTTGGTAATCAGATGCCAGGGGGGGAGGGGATGTCCAAAGCAGTTGTAATTAAGTCCTTAGTTCTGACCACCATATGGCTACATTGTTTCCCATATGACACAGTTTAATTCACCAAGGCAACAATCAGTTTCCAACAGTCAATTTATAGAAACTGATCATAGAATTCCAGCCTACTAGTTACAGCCACATGTACACCCTGCACTAAATTTAAGTGAAGACTGCTACATGGAGGCCATGCGGCCACCAGGACAAGCTACTCCCTACTTTTTTTTTTTTTTTTAAACATACAAGACAAAAGACTAACAGCCAAGTGAATCAGATTATTTCAACAGAACGTCTGATTCAAAAAGCTGTACAAATATACACACAGTTTCAACAGTCACACCAATCTCCTTATCACCAGCAACACATTGCGCAGTCACTAGGCCCAAACACACACACAGGATCCTCACATGCTCAACAATATCACGACGTCGCACACACGAAATTAAATCAAAAACCCACCAAAGACTATACACTCATCAATGTAACTATTATTCAAACCATACAACTATCCACGCTATTAATCCATATAAACTAACCGATCACATAACATTTCAACAGATTTCATCTCTACAATTATCTGTACTATAAATCAACTTTTGACTAACCAACTATATCACATTCTAGTAACCTCATCTTTACAGTCAGTGGTTATGGTACAGTTAGTAAGTGGTTATAATACAGTTTTAAAGTCACAGATCAGTTAGTAACAGTTATGGTATTATACATATAACATAAAACAGCAATTGTTAGTAATTTTTACACAATGTCAGTGGTTATGGTACATGTCAGTAGTTATGGTACCGTGCGCTATTTTACAGTTATACACACAATTTACACTCCCACTAGACAGCAGAGCTCTAACTTTCTAGTAGGACATACAAGTTAACCAATTCACCAACTACAATATATTTAACAACATTTACAATAATCCCAACTATTCTAACTGGCCAGCACCTCGAGAGCTTTCGATCTATTTATACACCAGAGATTCGATAAGTTCTTCGCTGCCCAGACACCACGTATAGCGAACTAGAGGGCAGAATTTACACAGTACCCAGCTAGTCTATTAAACTATCAATAAGCTAGTGGCTGGATTTACAACAGAGCACACTTAGTTAAGATAGGGTGAAATCTAGCAAACTATAATATACAACAGAGTATGCTAGTCTCCCGGTCCCCCCGACCTAGCGAACAAAATTTACACCCTAGATACGCTAGTCAAGACAGGACACCGGTGTCCGGCTAGGGCTATTTACACAGGACCCCGCCTGACTAACCAGATCAAAACGGTCTTACTAAAGAGCGTTCGATCGAGCGGTGCGCCTTCGCTCCTTCCCTCCGACAGAGGGGGCAGATTCCATACACAGATTTAAACCCCTTTTGGGCCTACCGCACAATCGGTATACCCCTAGTGGGTCTGCCGTCTAAAACAGCAGTTGTCTTACCTCCTCGTTCCTGAACCTGAGTTCACACTCATCGACGGGGACACCCCAGCACTTCTTACGTAGAGGCCGATGATCTCCTGGACAACAGACCAGTGGCGCCGAGACGAAGGGAGGTCCACGCAGAAGTTCAGGGGTGCAGCCGTAGAGAACGTGGGCAAAGATAGACCGTCTCACGCCTCTGCCTCTCAGCTACCGTTGAACGATGAGTTTCCCGGCCAATGCACCAAATGATACCGGAGAAACTGACGGAAGCAAAGCACAGAGAGATGGACACAGGTTTCTTCAGGAAGGAGGAGATTCTTTATTGGATCACCGATCGGGACTCAGAGGGACTAATGTCACCAAAAATACAGCAAGTTCTGAGCCCTGATCAATAGTGCAGGCTCCCTATATAGGCACATAACTCCTCCCATTAATAGCTACACCCACATATACCTTTAACCAATCAATGAGCAGAATATAGACTTGTACATCTAGTCAAACCACATGGCTCATCCAAGACAAAGGAAATAAGTGCAATTTCAGTTCCTGCATTCCTGCACATGCTCAGTACACTGATGACAGTATCCTAGCTACATGTAGCTAACCAACTGACACAACATACACATATGCCACATGGAGATTTTGGCCTACTAAATTTTAACCATGCTGGAATCCCATCACACTACAAGTAGGGATTAAAAACCACAAAATTTTTTACATAGAGTCGGTTATAGCTCCATCAAATGTGAGTTGACAACTTTTTTAAGTATACTCCACTACCATATTGCACTATTGGTCCTCGCTTGTCTTTGCTTTTTTTTCAAATGCTGTTACTAATGGAAGTTGCCCAAAAAGCACCGTGCAAGACCTAGAAGATGGGTTGTTACCTCTAAGACTGTGCCCTATCATTTGGTATTTTTATATTCTTTTCAATTCTGGACTTTACTGTGGACTCTTTTTATTTCATTTTTTAGTGTGTTTTATTGGTTGTAACAGAGTTATGTGTATTTTTGTCTAGTGTGTTATTTTCCTTGGCGCTACCTGTATTTTTGTTCTACTAATTTAATACATAACAGTCTTACTGGTGGCGGACATATTGATTAACTTAGCAAGCCTTTTATTAAAGTATCTACTAGGCTAATGCTGTCTTTGTAGATGAGGTATTACATCTTGCAGATAAGAAGTATATAAATTACAGAGGGAGACTGTTTATAACCCCAGTACTTAGCTTATAACCCCAGTACTTAGTTTATAACCCCAGTACTTAGTAGGGCGCATTAAAGGGACACTATAGTCACCAGAACAAGTACAGCTTAATGTATTTGTTCTGGGGAGTATAATCATTGCCTTCAGGCATTTCCATGCAAACACTGCCTTTTCAGAAAAAAAAAAGTCAGTGTTTACATTCCCCCCCTAGGGACACCTCCAAGTGCCAATCCTCAGACGGCCACTGGAGGTGCTTCCTAGCTCAGTGCTGCACAGTGGGCAGCACTGCCGTTCAGGGTCTCAATGCTCTGCATGGGGTGGCTGAATTTTAATGCATTTCTACAAGAAAGGTGCTGACTGGCCAAAACGGTGTATGGCCCCACCCCCTTGCCGATTTTAGCCAATCAAATGCTATCCAGGGAAAGCATTGCATTGGTTAAGAATCAGCTAATCTGATGATGTCACCAAGGAGGCAGATCGAGGGCGGGGCCAGCACAATCGGACCCGCACGGCTCTGGAATGAAGGTATGTTTTAACCCCTTCTAAAGGTGTTGGGGGGACAAGCCATCTAAATGGTGTGTTTAACATAGGGTCAGGAATACATGTTTATGTTCTTGACCCTATAGTGTTCCTTTAACATCCAAGGTATTTAGTCACGCACTGTAGCTGTTATACTTTACATTAGCAGATTGGGATGACTATTTACAACCAGAGGTATCCTCTATACCAGGGCTGCCCAAAAGGTAAACCCCATGATGTTTTGCATTCCTTTAGCATACCTTTAAAATGACATAGCATCATGGAAACTGTAGATTTAAAACATCTGCCCTATACCAGTTATATACACACTATCCTCCATATACATTACTTGATTTACCTTGTGATTTCAACTATATTGGAGTATTGGAACTAGTACTGATCTTGGGGGAGGGGGCCCTCATAGAACAGCTGCAAGAGCAGAGTTCACCTAAGCAGTAAACCAGATCAATATTAAGTAGGCTTATAATTAATTTGTTTATAAGATATATGCCTTCCTCATAGCTAGAAGATATTTTTTACACTCTTTCATTCCTTTTTGTTTGACATATGATTGTAGGTATCTCTCTGTGGCATTACGAGTTAATAAAGCCGTGTTTGAGATAATCTGGCATTATTGGTTATAAATCATAGGGTTAGTAGACACTAGGGGAATAGTTAGTATGTGCACTTTTAAAAGTATAAACATTATGTAAATACTTTCATTTTGTATTTTCATTTGTTTCAATTTCTATGCTAGATTCACTGGGCTTGTATGTACAGTTCTCAGTTATAATAAATATTAAAGGGACACTATAGTCACCAAAACAACTTTAGCTTAATGAAGCAGTTTTTGTGTAAAGATAATGCCTCTGGAGTTTCACTGCTCAATTCTCTGCCATTTAAGAGTTAAAGGACCACTATAGTGCCAGGAAAACATACTCGTTTTCCTGGCACTATAGTGCCCTGAGGGTGCCCCCACCCTCAGGGACCCCCGCCCGCCCGGCTCTGGAAAGGGGAAAAGGGGTAAAACTTACCTTTTTCCAGCGCTGGGCGGGGAGCTCTCCTCCTCCGATCCTCCTTCTCTCCTCCCCGTCGGCTGAATGCACACACGCGGCAAGAGCTGCGCGCGCATTCAGCCGGTCGCATAGGAAAGCATTATCAACACTTTCCTATGGAGGCTGGCGTGCTCTCACTGTGAAAATCAAAGTGAGAAGCACGCAAGTGCCTCTAGCTGCTGTCAATGAGACAACCACTAGAGGAAATAGGGGAAGGCTTAACCCATTCATAAACATAGCAGTTTCCCTGAAACTGCTATGTTTATAAAAAAATGGGTTAACCCTAGCTGGACCAGGCACCCAGACCACCTCATTAAGCTGAAGTGGTCTGGGTGCCTAGAGTGGTCCTTTAAATCACTTTTGTTTCTGTTCATGCAGCCCTAGCCACACATCCCCTTGTTGTGATTCACACAGCCTGCATGAAAACAAAACGGTTTTGATGTCAATGAGATGTAACTTACTTTAGAAATTTTTATCTCCTGCTCTGTAAATTAAACTTTCATTACATACAGGAGGCTCCTGCAGACATTTTGCAAAGTGTTCTTGCATCCAACTGGAGTGGGCGCAGTAACTGGGTTGAGTGGCTGGAGTAACTGTGGAAAGGTTGGACTGGGCAGAGTAACTTTATGGAGTGGGCAGAGTAACTGTGTGGAGTGTTTGGAGTGAGTAAAGATAGTAAACAATACACTAACCGATTGATCAAATTTAAAAAGTGCACATGGCAAGCTTGATAGAGTGAGAAATGCATTTCAACTTTTATTTATTTATTTAGCACATTAATTACAACGTTATTGCCCAAAGTGCTTCACAGTTACATTAAACCATACATTTATAAAAACATTAGCAGGTGTTCAAAAGGCCCTGTCTATGACATCACTTGCTGCTGCAGCCTGGCACAGGTCAGAGTATTTTGGCGGTTGCCATCTTCAAATGGTCGTATTTTAAAAACTATAAATCCTACAGCAAAGGGCTTTATATTGTGAGAATCACAAGACCCAGACCTAGTTTTTGATGCACAGTGTGTCTCTGAAGGCACAGTCGCAGTTTAGAAATTGCCTTTCAAATTTGAGCTGGCTAGAGTGGAGTTTCAATGAATGTCAATGGACGGCATGAGTTGCAAACAAATGGTCATATTGTGAAAACTATCAGGACTATGGCTTAGCAGTGGAATTGTTTAGTGGCAGCAGGGATAGCTGAACGTTTTGATATAAGATTTGTGTAGGTGGGCTTAAAAATGAGGGAGTGGTGGCAGTTTAGAAATCATGTCCTGATTTTTCAGCTTTTGACAGCTCCCACTCTAGTTTTGAACATTTTGCCATTCATTCCTATGGGACCAATTTCGCCACAAGAACGACGATATTCCGTGAACCATTCGGGGAAACGTTCCACAAAGTAATAGCAATCCAATCGGGAACAATCCGCACTTTTCGGTATATTACGGTCTATGTAGTGTAAAAACTGTGGGAGGAGTTAGGGTGGTAAATTTGGCTATAAAAAGAATAAGAACTAACAAAGCTACAATTTCTGGGGAAATTGTGTGAAGTGTTCTTGCCTCCACCAGTAGTCTACAACTGGAGTGAGCGGAGTAACTGGGTGGAGTGTTTGGAGTGAGTAAAGATAGTAAACATTACACTAACCAATTGATCAAATTTAAAAAGTGCACATGACAAAATTGATAGAGTGAGAAATGCATTTCAACTTTTATTTATTTATATAGCACATTTAATTGCAACGTTGTTTCCCAAAGTGCTTCACAGTTACATTAAAACATACATTTATAAAAATATTAGCAGGTGTACAAAAGGCCCTGTCTATGACATCACTTTCTGCTCCAGCCTGGCACAGGTCAGAGTATTTTGGCGGTTGCCATCTTCAAACGGTCGTATTTTAAAAACTATAAATCCTACCGCGAAGGAGATTTGTGTAGGTGGGGTTGAAAATGAGGGAGTGGTGGCAGTTTAAAAAATCATGTCCTGATTTTTCAGCTTTTGTCAGCTCCCACTCTAGTTTTGAACATTTCGCCATTCATTCCTATGGGACCAATTTCTCCACAAAAAAGACGATATTCCCTGAACCATTCGGCGAAACGTTCCACAAAGTAATAGCACACCGATTGGGAACAATCTGCACGTTTTGGTAAATTACTATGTAGTGTAAAAACTGTGGGAGGAGTTAGGGTGGTAAATTTGGCTATAATAAGTATAATATATATGTGAGATAACATTAAGTGGTCTTGCTATGCAAGAACACTTAAACATCTCTACTATTTTAACACCTTAATTATCTCCACAACCTTCAATTTGAGTTCCTAGGTGACGTCTCCTAGTGGGGAGATGTTAGAGGGTTCAGATTGGGACAATATTTGGGAGACTTTTCTAAAGTCTCTAATTGTCACAATATCTGTCCCTCCCGACACTGTGTGATCACAGAAATTATGTATTTTCTGAGTTCTGATGCACACACACTCATCCTTAGCTTCCTGGTGCCTCGTTTTGTCAACATATATGACTCGGATCCCTACCATTAATCTCCTTTTATAGTGTCAGTCTATGTGCCATTTTTCAATGATGTATACACACTTGTGACATTATGGTCCTCTGTGACCAATCACTACTCAGTATAGGTTATATATACTTCCTGGTTGTCCTTGTTTCTTGTTACCAGGCGTGTGTTTATACTGTGTATTTGATCTCCTGTTTTCTGACCTGATTGATTATTTTTGCTCTCTGTTATCCTGATCTTGGCCTGACTATCAGTTCTGTGTATTTCTGTTATCCTGACCACGGACAGTATCTCATTTATTCTCTGTCTGCTTGCAGACATTTCATTTACCTATCGTAAGCACTAGCCCAGCCACTCTAAGAACCGGTATTGATACCTTTAGCTTTGCGAGTTAGGGTATCTCCATTCCTGACACTAATAAAGAAAAACAAAATGGTTTTCGATTACCAGTGATTATTGGGTTTCCTCATTATTTCTGAAACTGATCTGGTCAGGGAGGACTTAATCAACAGCATATTGCTGTATTTTGAGCCTATATTTTAAGAAATAGCTTCAGACTTTTGTTCAAATAAGATGAGCCATTAGTTTCTATGTTGTTATATATATATTTTTATGTAATTCAAACTTTATTAGGATTTATCAAGAAAAATTATAGAGAAAATAAGAATATGGAAATGACGCGTAAGTAGAATATAGAGTAAAAATGAACAGTACATAATTAAGATGTACATAATCTGTGTTCCAGAATCAGCACTTTTTTCTCCATCACCATTGAATTTTACCTGCTTACTTGTACATTATAAGCAACAAAGCCAATGTATGTAAATCCCACATAGAATGTGACATTCTCGTTGCCATTGGGCACTGATGAATAATTTAAAGACAGAACTTCAATTTTCTCCTTGCCATTCTTTCTCTTTGTGTAAACTTTCCCATTTTCTGTCCAACCTGATACTTTTTGCAGCAGATTCTGTATTTTGAGGTTTTTCTGGTTTTTTTTCGGATCACTATCCCATCTGAAAAACCGTTCATTTAGAGGCTCTTCAATCATTTTCTCAATGGTACTTCTGTGTATGAACTTTTGATATGCACACCCTTTCCCTAAAAAAAACAGCACATTTGTTCGTTTTTTTCTAACTGGAATATTTTTAAGTCTTAGTTCATGTAAGTGCCTTGCAGTTTTAACAGCATTGGTTAAAACACTTTCGTTGTGGTGTTCATCAAATTTGTCATCCGGCCAGTAGAGCATAAAAATGATTAGGTAGGCACTGGGAGGAAATTGTGCCCGTTCTCTCAGAAATCTCTTACTCATGTCACGCAGCTTTTGAAACGGTAAAAGTTTTGTAGATTCAGTGCTCACACTCCCTAATGCAATATGACACATTATGTAATTTATTAGATCGATATTATCCAGAGATTCCAGGGAAACATTTGGTCCATAAAGATCCAGAATAGTTTCCAACTTTTTTGGCTTTTCATTTTTAGTTGAGTCGGACAGCAAAGAAAGTATTGTTGTTGCACTGCCACCACCAAGTTCGTAAATACTCATTTTCTTAACAAACTGTTTTTCTTGAAGTAAACCACCGTCTATGCCTTTTATAAGGTGTGATTTAAAAAAACGTGCAAATATTTTGGTTTTCCTCATAAGCCATCTTCTAGGATTATGAATGTGATCCTCCCCCTTTCGAGCTTCTTCACCATCAATTTTATCTGTTTGAAAGTAACCCACTTCTTCAGAAATCCATTCCAGGCCATCATAAATGTTTTGGTATAGCCCTTTTAATCTCCCGTGTATCTTTGCCCATGATGTTTTTAGATCTTCTGGTATGTATTTTGTTAAAAGATATTTTAAAAGTTCTGTTTTTTTTCCTTCTTCTTTATTAAAAACATCCAAATCTGAAAGCAGTTGTAGCAAACGACATCCTACATCTACCTCACTAAAATACCCTACATAATTCATCGTATCAGTCTCTGATTTTGCAGCTTTTTGTGCTGCTTTAAAACATTCCATCGATTTAAGTCCCATTTCCATCACATGTATTACATCTGCACAATTTTTGTCTTTTAAGTACTTATCCATGTTTACATTGAACCACTTTTTGTACACTTGGCCTTCGGTATCCAATATAAATGAGTCGTGTGGACAGTGTGATTTAGCAGTTTCTGCCCATTTTTTGGCATCTTCAAATCTCTCATTTTTATAATGTAGTCTTGCTAGTTGTTGTGCAAATAAAGCATCTTTATCAAACCTTACATAAGCTGATTCTAAAAGCTTAATTGCCATCTCTACTGCTTCCTCCCCATTACACACATGTTCAATAAGTGGTGAAAAGATGGTGTCTACGTTGTCACCTCTGCTTTTTCTGTGACGTCGTAAAAACAAGTGTCTGATGAATGTTACAAAGTCTTTTTGCCCAAATTTGTGATGGAGTAGTGATTCTTCCTGAAGAAGGTCCATTGCAATTTTACTCTGAGGATAGTTGCTTGATAACTGCACTAAAAGTTCCTCCGCAATTAACGGGTGCAAAATACGAATGCTGGAGATCCAACTGGTATTTTCTCTCAATTCAATTAGTATGAGTTTTGCCTGGTCACTTAAACTGTTTAGAAAATTACAACTATTTAGTTTATTTAGCTCAGTTGCAAAATACGGCTTAAGCCCAAGGAAGGCTTCACAGTGTGAAAGTGAAATGTAAGAATTTTGGACATAGTGATTTAGTAAGGCAACATATCTGAGTAATCGTGTTTCTGTGGATGAGTGGTCAATTTCTCGCATTGCATTCTCAACAAAATCCTTCAGGTATTTTTTTTCAAATCCATGACTCATTAAAACAAAACTAATTATGAGGTCTGACGAGAAAGACTCAGAGAGCTCATCTGCTTTCGCTTTAAATAGCCGTTCCTCCTCTGGGTTTAGTTTGTGTGTGATTGCAACTGTGTCGTGTGTAGAGTTTGTACAAAGCCGTAGCGGTGCATTTGATCGATTACAACTCAAAAGTATAAAGCTAGGCTTTGAATTGTTTGTGTTGTTTCTCATGGCTTCCCCTAAATAATGCTTCAAATCATCTATATATTCTTCCTCACAGTCCTCTAAGAGGAGAAGTACTGGTAAACACTGTTTCATGTCTTTTTCCTCATACTCTCTTAATTTAACCGTGTGCTCACAGACTGTTGTAACTGGGTAAGATGCATTTACTATGGCACATCTTAAATGTTTTTTGTTTTTCCAAAGAATTTGACGCACAACTGTACTCCCTCCACTTCCTGGATGATGAACAATCTTGATTCGAGCAACAGGAAGCTTTACAGTGTTTTTGTTTAAAATATCATTTAATATATCTTCCACTTCTGTGCATCCGTGTCTTTCTATAATTTGCCCACATTTCTTCTGTTCAGCAAGCCAGAAATGTTTCCAGCTAATCTTCCCACCACGATAAAAGAAGCTTTCAAATTCTTGTGTTTCTTTTTTGTCAATTTTTTCCTGATTGATGTTGCTACATTCATTCAAACAAAGTATATTAAGTGAATGCATCCTTTCTTCTTCAGGTACGGTTAGAATACAGAACCCTCCTGTGAAGACTGGGAGGCGTCTATGGTAATCTGTTGTTGGTAGCATTTTTTGAACTGTAGCTGCAGCATGGCTTAGCTTCATACCAACAATACTCCTCTGATCAAGTTCTTCCCTGGTACAGGAATTCTGTGCCAGAGTGGACCAGTGCTCGTAATAGTCTTTATTTTCGACAATGCAAGTGATGTATTCCAGGCCACTCATTTCTCTGTAAAATTCATTAAAAGCCTCAACAATTGGCTTTTCCACTGAAGACAATAACAGAAAGAGGACAGTGAAGCAGCCCCTTTTAATTATTTCATCACAGATCAAAGAAACCGCCCTTTTAAAGTATCTCCCTTTATTACGGATCCATGTATGTTCATCACAGGGCTGGTCATCTCCAAGGAAGTTTGTGCGTCCATTGCAAAATATCCAGCATGTTTGTTTGAACAAACATAGGTTCTTTACAATCTCATCTTTTGTCTTTACACATTCACTAGAGTAGCTTTCCAGTGAGTAAATATTTGTTGCATGGTACTCCTTGTACCTTGAACATAGACCTTTACTATCAGACTCTGGATCAAAATCAAAAACACACAAAATATTAATGTCCTTTAGAAACTTCAAGTATTCCAAATCCTGTTCTTCACATTTGTTGGAGACTACGACATACCACTGAGTGTCATCAAAGTACTGCTTCCCATTGGTTAGCAGCACCGAAAGCTTTCTTCCCAAGTCTTCATAACTTTCCATTTCAGAAGAAGCTAATAATTCAGCCTTTTCTCTCCTGATATCAGCTTCTCTTTGCCTTTGTTCAAATGCATTTAACTCCTCTTCTATTTTAACTGGTTCTGTCTTTGTTCCATTTCTTTCATAAATTGTTAGCTTGCCATAATTAATTTTATTTTTGTTGTACTTGGGCAATCGCACTTGAAATTTTTTCCCTTTTACACTGCATGATAAAGGCACAATGTCAACTTCCACCACAAATAGTTTTTCGTCGGAGTCTTTATCAATAACCTCAACAAATTGTGGCGGTCGGATGCATAGTCTGGCTACCGCATACTCGTAGGGCTCTGGGAAGCATTCTTTTAAATTATTAAGGGCATCGGAGTATAACTCTTTCTCTTGGATCGGAATGCCTACTATCTGTCCATGTTCATAACCCTTGGCTTCCACACTGTCCATAATACCAAAGTGTATGGTTCCATTTGTTCTCACATTCAAGCAGGCGGCAGCAAATCGGACGACCTCAGAAGTGAATTTTGTCTGTAGTTGTTTTTTATCTAATGTTACAGCAGTTGCTAATGATTTGTACTCATGACATGGTGAAATGAGGTCTATTATACCAGTTTCTGGTAATAGTATTTGGTTTTTCACATATCTAAAATTCCCAATTTCATCAAAGGGACGGAAAGGGCTAGTTTTCAATGACTGCTTGGGCTCCAATTTTGAGAGGTCATGATTTTTTGCTTTCTCTGCTTTCTGGTCTGGAACCTCTTGTGGAGACATTGCTGCATTTTTCTGAATAATATCAGCTCCTTTTTGATTCCCTCCAGTTGAGTTGCATCTTTCCTGCTGTGATTTCCCTAGCACAGTTTGTTCTAAAAGCTCATCTCTGCTAATAAGTAATAGTTCTATTTGTCCATCTTTCATGCACATCCTTTTCAAATATTTTTCAGTAATTTTTTTCAGTACTGGGCCAGTTACTTCTGCTTCATAGAGCTTGGAAATATAATCTTCTTTTAGTCTAATTGATTTCAGCCAATGAGTCACGTGAATTTCAGTCCAGTCATCCAAAGGTATGTCTTTGTAATCTAGAACACAAAGGAAATAATTAGATATATTTGATAAAGAGGTGCATTTTCTACTGAGTGGGTTAAATTATTATTATTTATAACGTCAGCATATTTCACAGTGCTTTATAATCAAAGAATGGGGTTAATTGATAAAAGATAAACAGAGACAAGAGGTGAAGAAGGTCCTGATCAACCAAGCGTGTCAGAGAGAAGGAGGGACTGATGGATAATATGGCTGTGTTGAAATATGTTAGTCCATGTGGTGTGTGGAAGAACCAAACAGTGGAAGAAGGATGAGTGAGTGTTAAATATTATTTGTGTCACTGGGGTACAGTGCAGCTTAACTGAGTGCTACATCATTTTCATAGCGCTTACACTCCATTGGATTTTCTTGTTAAATATTATTTATTTATAAATTATTTTACTAGGAAGGATACATTGAGATTTCTCTCGTTTTCAAGTATGTCTTGGGTCCACAAAACATTGCATTGATACAATAGGGTACAATAAAATACAAAAACAATATTAATACACAATATATACAAAATGTAACATAGAACAGGTAAGAAATATATATTCAACCATGACAGGTGCATTCTGTTTTGAGATATGTAGAGAGGGATCTCTTAAAGGACTCTAGGCTTGGGGAAGATTTGAAAGTGTGCGGGAAGTCGTTCCAAAATTGCAGCGCTCTGTAGGAAAAGGAGGATCGATACGCTTTCTTTTTGTATTGAGGTAGACTAAATAAAGTGCTGGTACTAGATTGGAGGTTATAGGAGTATCATCAGCATATAGATGGTATTATAATCCAAAGGAGTTAATAAGGTTACTGAGAGAGGAAGCGTAAATGGGAAAAGAGGAGGACCAATAACAGTGCCTAGGGGAACACCAACTGAGATTGGCAGCGTGGATAAGTTGGCATCTGAAAAGGACACATTAAATGACCATTCAGAAAGATAGGACATAAACAGGAAAGTACAGTGTCGTGGTGTCAAACGTTGTGGAGGGTTTAAAGAAGAAGAATGTGGTCAACAGTATCAGTAATGACCTTTAAACTTAGCAGAGATAAAGTTGTTTGATGAGGGCAGTTTCAGTAGAGTGGAGGTAACATTGGCTAGAATAAAGCGGGTCAAGAAGAGAGTTAGTATTGAGTAAGTGAATAAGATAGGTAAACACAAGCTGCTCAAGAAACTTATAAGTGAAGTGGAGTAGCTATATGGGATGGTAGTTTTAAGTATAAATGGGGTCAAGAGATGGCTTTTTTTTAGGATAAATGATTGCATGTTTGAGGGAAAAGGCCAGTAGACAGAGTGAGGTTGAAAATACACATTAGGAATGGGACAAGACTAGGGAAAACAGATTGGATAAGATGATAGTAGAGGGGATCAAGAGGACAGGGTGAAGAGGATAGAAGAAGTTTATAAACCTCCTTGGTGGAAGAGGGAACAGCATGGAAGCTCTGTATTGGAGGGTAGGAGGGAAGATTGCATTACTCATTTGTTTAATCTTTCAAGTAAAGTGACATGCAAAAATACTAGCTGTGAGGTTAGTTAATGACTGGTTTGGAGCGAGTTAAGGGTTATGAAAATGTTTTTGTGGATCAGGAGAGTAAGGGTAGAGGTAAAATATTCTTGCTTGGCAAGGGAGAGGGTGGAATTATAAGAATGTAGCACAAATTTGTAATATAGGATAGGAGAGAGTTGAGAAAGGAGAGGAAAGTAGAGACTGGAGAGGAAGAGAAATTACACAGATCAAGGGAGCTTAGATTTGTATTAGCCCTAGATTTAATATGTTAAGTGAGGGGCACATTGACAGTACAAGTGAAAAGATGGTGGTCAGACAGAGAGAAAGATGTGTTGGAGAAGTTAGAGACAGAGCATGGGTTGGAAAAGACAAAGTTAAGGGTATTGCCGGGTATATGTGTAGGGGAGATAGTCCATTAAGTAACACCAAAGAAGGATTTGATAAATAGAAATCTAGATGCTAGTGAACTGTTGGGTTCATTAATAGAGATGTTGAGGTCACTAGAGATGAGGAAAGGAATGTCAGAGGAGAGAAAGGAAGGCAGCCAAGCAGAAAAATGATCAAGGAAGAGCAGAGGCGAGTCAGATAACGGCAACACACGCTGAGAGTGGGTTGAAGAGACAGATGGACTGGACTTCAGAAGAGGAAAACCCGAGAGAAGCACAATGGGGCAAAGTTTGGAAGAAACAATGATGGGGAGCAGAAACCAAACACCCCATCCCTAGCATCACATGACCTGGGAGAGTGGAATTAAGTGCACATCACCCTTTCTGTCTATTCCAAGAGGTTTAATCCCTTAAGGACCAAACTTCTGGAATAAAAGGGAATCATGACATGTCACACATGTCATGTGTCCTTAAGGGGTTAAGGAACAGGACATGATAGTTCATGGTTTTGCAGAGAGGGTATGCATTCCAAAGAATAGAGGAAAAAAGAATGGGATGTAGTGGAGTGACAGTATATGTCAAAGATTTGTATCCTCTGATTCTAAAAGCAAAAGGATCACCATAGAATGAAGGTGTGAATGGGACTTACATGTATGTTGTGGACATTGAGGAGGTCAAGGAGGTGAGTGATGAGATTGCATTGGATGAAACAAGTGAAGGAAGTATAGAAGGAGCAATATAGAGTGAGTTACTTGAAAACGGTGTTAGTTGTAAGGAAGGAATGGTATACTTTTGAAAGAAAAAAAACAACAACCAGATAATAAAAAGAGTAAGAATGAGAACATTGGTTAAACTGCTTTATAAAGACTGGGGAAGGTTTTGTCAGGTAGTGGAGCAGTCTGACAGCAAGGCAGGAATTGGTGAAAATGAGAGATGGAGAGAAAACAATGTAGGAGATTGTAACCATCCTGCCTGTAGAGAGAAACTAGCAGCCAATAACCATAATTAAGTCATTTGGGGAGTCTATTTATTAAGGCGGGATTTGGGAGTGTGGGTAACTTGTTTGTGTGATAGAGACTAAAGCTGTAAAATAGAAAAGATTACAGTGTGAAATAGTCTAGTTTAGGGATGCACTGAAATTTCGGCCGAAAATAGGCCTATCCCATTTCGGCCGAAAATGTATCAAATTTGCAGGAAATTACACACACCCCCCCTCCCCCCTTCGGGGGCGCAATGTCAGGCTGACCTTCAGGAGGGAAGTTCCCCTCCAGCCGTTTTTTTCTTGCAGCATGGCCAAACGCAGCCCAGTTCTTACCTCCCTCGGAGAGCAGCCTTCTACCGTCTCCTCTACAGGGCAGAACGACGCGGCGGTCACGTAACAGGCACGGGGAGGCCGGCCTTGTGTCAGCCGATCAAAAGCTGGCGTGCGCCTGATCCGAACACAGCGCTGGGATGTTCCAGGGCAACATTCTATGGGAAGTGTGTGTGAGTTCCACACAGCATGGCTGCCAAGGTATGTGTGCAGTGTATGGGGACAAGGGGATCAGTGACTGTAACTGGCTGGACTGCAGGAAACCTCACATTTGGCTCACATCACTGCCCCTCAGCAGCAGACCTGACACTGTGTCTGTGAGGAAGGGAAAGCATTGGGAGAGAGACACGATTTCGTTTTTTTACAATTTTTTACACTGTTTTATACACTGTGTTGAACCACTATATCTATATTTATCCAGCTAAAGTTAATATTGTTCCTGATATTTAGGAAGATGGCTAAAACACAGCCATTTTGAGCTATGCAGAGTGTTGAAGAAAATAAGAGTAACTAACTAATCATGCATAACAGTCTGTATTTAAAGAAGCGGATTTGAAAGTTTAAAGGGACAGGCTATGCACCACCATAAAGTCACTTTAATTAAGTGATTTTAGGGCAAAGATACTGCCCATACAGCCTTGCAGTTGAAAACTGCATATCTGAGAAACTGGCTGCAGTAAACAGTCATATCAGCAACTCCGCTTACATTGAACTCTTATTGGCTGAGCTGAGTATGTAATAATAGTGAATCTTGTGAATGGGTCATTTGCATCACTGGGGATTTCAGGATAGGGACAGCCTGAGGAGACACTGAGTGCCTTGTGGGCATCTCCAGTTTGTGGCCAGTAAGGCTGGTCTAATTCTGTGCACACCTCAGGGGCGTACCTAGAGCATTTGGCACCCGGGGCGGGTCCTGTGCTTGGCACCCCCCACACCCCCTCCCACCCCCCCAAAAAAAAAACCTGTAAAAAATGTTAAATGTTTTCTTTTTTTTTTTACAATTTGTAAACTTTGCAAAACCGCTGTCAGACCCTCCTACAAAACCCTTGTCCTGCCCCGCCCCCTCCTACAAAACCCCTGTACTGCCCCCCAGTCTACAAAACCCCCGCAACCCCCTTCCACAAATCCCCTGCTTATCCCCCCTTATAAAAACTCCTGTCCCAATACAAAACCCCTGCCCCCTTCTCCAAAATTCCTGCAGCCCCACACACACATTTACAGGCAGACAGTCACACACTCAGTTACAGGCAGACAGTCGCACACTCAGTTACAGGCAGGCAGTCACACGCACACAGTCACATGCAGAGAGTCACAGACAGTCATGCACACAGTTACAGGCAGACAGTCACATATACATTGACACACACAAACAACAGCAGCAGATAGTCACATGCAGACAGTCACACACGGTTACAGGCAACATCAAACAGTCACAGGCAGACAGTCACAAATACATAGTCACACACACAGTTATAGGCAGACACACACAGTCAGTTACAGGTAGTCACACACAGTCATAGTCAAACAGTCACACACACAGTTACAGACAGACAGTCACATATACAGTCACTCACAAACACAGTTACATGCAGAGAGTTACACACACAGTTACAGGCACACAGTCACATGCAGACAGTCACACACACACACCAAGTTACAGGCAGACAGTTACACACAGAGTTACAGGCAGACAGGCACACACACACAAAGTTACAGGCAGACAGTTACACACACAGTTACAGGCAGACAGTCACACACACACACACACATACACACAAAGTTACAGGCTGGCAGTTACACACATACAGTCTCACACACACACAAAGTTACAGGCTGACAGTTACACACACACAGTTACAGGCACACACATACACACAGTTACAAGCAGACAGTTACACACACAGTTACAGGCAGACAGGCAAACAGACATACACACAGTTACAGGCATACAGGCACGCACACAAAGTTACAGGCAGACAATTACACACAGACAGTCTCACACAAAGTTACAGGCAGACAGTTACACACACAGTTACAGGCAGACAGGCAAACAGACATACACACAGTTACAGGCAGACAGGCACGCACACAAAGTTACAGGCAGACAATTACACACAGACAGTCTCACACAAAGTTACAGGCAGACAGTTACACACACAGTTACAGGCAGACAGGCACACATACACACAGTTACAGGCAGACAGTTACACACAGTTACAGGCACACACACACAGTTACAGGCTGTTACACACACACACACAAAGTTACAGGCAGACAATTACACACAGACAGTCTCACACAGACACACACTCTTACTTACAGACAGTGGGCTGGAGGAGGAGTGGATTCCCTGAAGTCCTTCTCTGAAGCCTGTGGAGAAGCAGGGATTCCATCTTGCTGCACCTCCATGTGCAGCAGTAACAACAGCGGGTAAAGGCCAAATTAAGCCCCGCCCCCGCTGCCAATTTGGCTCCGCCCCCAATTTTGCTTAGCTCTGCCCCCACTTTACCTCTGTGCGGCCAGTTCAGCTGCTCTTTGCGTGTGTGAGCTGTAATGGCCGCCCGGCACCCTAACTATCATGGGGCACTGTGCGGCCGTACAGCTCACACAGCCCCCTCTAGCCCCCAGACCAGGGTCATGGCACCTCCACCCCCTTAGTACGCCAGTGTGTAACTGTCTGCCTGTAACTTTGTGTGACTCACAGCAATCTACCTTACAAAAATAAAGCTGTATCTTTTTATATAGAAAAGATGGGGTTGCTAAATGTGTAGTCTCATGGAGGAATTCTGGGTAAGGTATTGAGGCTGCTACTGTTCCACTTACAATGAAATGTGATGCCCTGGAGTAGGAAGAATTCAAATGCTGCATTCTTCATTCTATGACTTGAGTTATACATATTACAGGGCAACACTGTCAGTTGCTGCCCATCAGCTTGTATAAGTGCTGTGTCCAGTAAAAGACGGGGGATCTGGCAACCCTTAAAGAAGCTGCACCTGTTTGAGCACCAGTTTCTGACTACTTTATTCAAAGCACTAAGTCCAGCTGTATAGTCCAGTCCCAAATGTTTGGATTTGCCATGAGACTGTTTAAATGATCATGTCCCAATCTCTGAGGTAGAGGTTACTCTGGGAGGCCATAAACTTTCCTAGAGGCATGGGTTTTAAGCAGGGCTGGTGCAAGGATTCTTGCCGCCCCCTCTTGAATGCAACTACACTCTCTCAGAAGTTTATTCACTAAACTATGAATTCAGTGAATTGGAAATCGAATTGCATAGTTTAAGCAAAAACAGCTGAACTGTGACTGTAGCGGAGTTGGCGAATTCTTCTAAATGGTATAAATTTTGCCATTTGGTTTTTAATTAGGTCTGATCAGCTGTCCCTTTCCTCCGTAGTGCCCAAACTCTCTCATAAGCGTTTATCCACAGCTTTCTCCTTTGTTTCGTTTTCCAAAAGCTTGCAGTCTCTATGTTCACGATTTATCTGCTCACTCTATGCAACTGATTCTCTCCAGCCTGTTTCTCTTTATTCCAATAGGGTTATTCAATGAAGTGAGAATTGTTGGGAATTCAAAGTGAACTTCTAATTTATGGTCAAAACACCCGTTAACATTCTCCAGATTTGGCTATTCTGCCCTTACACTTACAATTCTCACTTTAGTGAAAAATCCGGTAATTATCTTCTGTCAATTTCTCTTCTTTTCTTTTCCCTGTCTATTCATTAAACAGTGAGTTGAAATATAACTTGAAATATTTAGGCCAAAACAGAAGTGTTGTATAAAGTCATCTCAACTTTTTCAAATCACTGTTTAGTGAATAGACACCTAAGTGTCTAAGGGAAAGCAGAGAGACCAGTGATAAATTTAGGGAAATGGAACAGACCGGGAAGGCAATTAGGAAAGTGATAGAGAGATTGTTGAGGTTTTTAGGAAACCGATACAGACTAGGAGACATTTTAGGAGAGACACAGTGAGCAGACATTTAGGGGGGGAAAAAGAAACTGTCCAATATGAACACACACACTGCCAATACATACATACATCCATACACACACCCTGCCAATACATCCATACATCCATACACACACACCCTGCCAATACATCCATCCATACACACACAGACTGCCAATACATACAACCATACATGCACGCTGCCTAATATATACATTCAACCATACACACTCACTGGCCATTATACACACACTGCCTAATACATTCATCCATACGTACATACTGCCCAACACATACATCCATACGTACATACTGCCCAACTCATACATCCATGCGCACATACTGCCCAACACATACATCCATGCGCACGTACTGCCCAACACATACATCCATACGTACATACTGCCCAACACATACATCCATACGTACATACTGCCCAACACATACATCCATGCGCACATACTGCCCAACACATACATCCATGCGCACATACTGCCTAATACATATACATTTTACATTGTATACATTTATGGTTGTTATAACAAATTTATTCAATTCATTTGGTGGGATTTAACTTATACTATTGTGCATTTAGTTTATGATAATGGTGGTATTTAATGTGTGCGACAGGGAACTTGTTTGAAAGGCACACTGTAAGTAAAATGTTTTTTTTAAATATAATATATATAATTATATTAATGTATTAGAAATATAACTGGTCACACACTCACTGGCACACACACACACATCACTTACACCATCTCACACAGACACACACTCTTACTGACAAACACACACATACACACAAACAAACACTATGTCACATTCTCACTAACACACACACACTCTCACTGAAATACACACACACAATGTCACTCACACCAGTTTACATATAGTCAGTTTATTAAAACACACATCCACAAACAAACTTAACACACCAATGTTCAAACATACACACAATAATAACCATCTCCCCTTATCCTCCAGTGATGCCATACCTGTGCTAGTGATGTGACTGGAGGAGAAAGGGATCATCTTTCAGCCTGCAGGTATCTGCCCTGGTTCCTGGTGGAGCAGGAGAGCCGTGCACAGTGAGCACAGGCTGCTTCCTGCTCCCTTCACTGTGCTTCCTGTGTTCACAGGCAGGGGGCAGCCGGGATACCAGGTCACAAGAGGACAGAGTCACAGAGACCGAGTGATTGAAGTGTTTGAAGGAGGAGAGCATGATCAACGGTGTCAAAGGCAGCAGAGAGGTCAAGAAGAATTAGCCTTTGGATTTAGCTGTGATTAGGTAATTGGTAACTTTGATAAGAGCAGTCTCAGTAGAGTGGAGAGGGCGGAATCCAGATTGAAAAGCGTCAAGGAGAGAGTTGGAATTGAGGAAGTGAGACATACGGGTAAAGACAAGTCTTTCCAGAAGCTTTGAGGAAAAAGGGAGCAGGGATATGGGATGATAGAGGGAGAGGACAGGTCAAGAGATGTTTTTTTTTAGGATAGGTACCACAGTGGCATGTTTAAGGTCAGCAGGGACAACGCCAGAAGAAAGAGAGCAGTTGAAGATGTGTGTTAAGGAAGGCACAAGACAAGGGGAGAGAGATCTGATAAGGTTAGATGGGAGAGGATCGAGCGGGCAAGTGGTGGGGTGAGAGGAAAGGAGAAGCACAGCAACCTCTTGTTCAGTAGCCAGGGAGAAAGTCTGAAGGGTAGGAAAGGCATGATCTATGGGTGCTTGAGAAAGAGAACGGAAAGGTTGGGAGAATTCTTACCATAGCTGTTCAATCTTGTTGGTAAAGTAGCCTGCATAGCTATCAGTTGTTAGTTTGGGGGGTGGCCACAGCAGGGCGAAGAAGAGAGTGAAAGGTGCCAAAGAGATGCTTGGGATTGTTTGAGCATGAACTAATGAGAGAGGAAAAATATGGCTGTTTGACGAGGGCAAGGGCTGCGCTGTATAAACACAATATGAATCTATAATGGAGAAAGTCTGACTGGGTGCGAGACTTCTCCAGGAGCGTTCAGCACAATGGGAGCATTGTTGCAGGTAGCGTGTTGATTTAGTATGACACGGTTGGGGTGGGTCCTCCTCGAAGTGCATGTTTGGAGTGGAGCTGCAGCGTTCAAGGCAGAGGTGAGGGTGGTGTTATATGTGGAGATGGCTAGTGAGGGACAGGAGAGGGAAGGGATGGATAGCAGTTGTGAATGAATATCAGCTGACAGCTGCTGGAGGTCAATAGAATTATTGCCTCTTTCAGTGGAGACATGAGTGGCAGAACGGGTCAAGCAACGGAAGAAGGTTGCCTGGTCTGATTAATCACGTTTTCTTTTAGATCAGGTGGATGGCCCGGTACATGTGCGTTGTTTACCTGAGGAAGAGATAGCAGCAGGATGCACTACGGCAAGGCAAGCCGGAAGAGTTAGTGTGATGCTCTGAGAAATGTTCTGCTGGGAAACCTTGGGTCGTGGCATTCATGTGGATGTTACTTTGACATGTACCACCTGCCTAGAGATTGTAGCAGACTACATACACTCCTTCATGTCAATAGTGTTCCCTGATGGCCTCTTTCAGCAGGATTGTACACCCTGCAAGACTGCAAAAATTGTTCAGGAATGTTTGAAAGAAATTACAAAGGTATTGCTTTTAAATTCCCCAGATCAATGGAGTCCCCACCTCTCAACTTGTAGGACTTAAAGAATCTCCTGCTTATGTCTTGATGCCAGATACCACAAGACAGGTTCAGAGGTCTTGTGGAGCTTAAAGAGCTTATTGGCAGCACAAGGGTACCGTACACGATATTAGGCAGGTGGCTTTAATGTTGTGGCTGATCAGTGTAGACACTATTGATAAAATATTCAATTTCTAAACTCTCCATACAACATAAAATTAAGTACAAATTCCACTTACCCATTTCGATTTACTTCATGTGAAATGTGCACAATCTGTGAAATAAAACATTTTCTTTAAGTGTGTGAATACACTTTCAAGATGCAGGCGTCAAATATACAGTTTTAAATCAAATTTATGTGGGATCTACTTGAGTCTTTCTATACCCCATTATTTTATGTGACAGAATTAGTGTTTAGACTGGCTTGGAGAAGCTGAATTCTTAAGTCTTTGGTAAATGAGTAAATTGCTTCTCTATTTTGTCTTTATTTTTATTAAATAAATCATGACACGGTGTAATATGTCTTTTGTCATTGTTTTTTCATCTGAGGTTGTATTTGTTATGTCCTGATATATAAAACCATAGAATTCAAAGAGAGTGTACTTTATTTTTTCCATGACTGTAGCTATGCCTCTGATGAATTCAATTATACTTGGTAGTTAGTCTAGAGACCCATGATATTTACTATCATGCTTGATACGCTCGCTTCCAAGTGTAATTAAACTCAACCACCAAATCTATTTCCCTGATTTAAATGCTAAGAAAGCATTATACCAGGCAGGGCTGCCATCAGAAACTTTGGAGCCCCTGACACAGCTCAAGGTCTGCAGAGGGATTGGGATATTTAGTACTAAGGGACTAGGCATTTAAATGGCAGGTGGAATTTAATGTAGAAAAATGCATAGTTATGCTATTTGGTGTAAAGAATGCACAAGTAACTTATACCCTTAATGGTAGTGAATTAGGGATAACAACACACGAGAAGGATTTGGTAATTGTTATAGACAACAAACTAGGCAACAATGTGCAATGCCAATCAGCAGTTGGTAAAGTCAGTAAGGTTTTGTCATGTATAAAAAGGGGCATTAATTCTCGGGATGAGAATATAATTTTGCCTCTTTATAAATCACTGGTAAAACCACAAATTGAATATGCGGTGCAATTTTGGGCACCTGTTCTAAAGAAGGATATTATGACACTAGAAAAAGTGCAGAGACGGGCTACAAAATTAACAGAAGGAACGGAACATTTTAGCTATGAAGAAAGGTTAACAAATTTAAACCTCTTTAGTTTAGAAAAATGGCCCCTCAGAGGTGATATGATACACTATACAAATATATCCAGGGCCAATACAAACCATTGTGTGGAAATCTATTCACAAACCGGACTTTACATAGAACACAAGGTCACCTGTTTAGATTGAAAGAAAGGAGATTTCGTCTAAGGTTTTTTTTTACAGTAAGAATAATAAGGATGTGGAATTCTCTGCCTGAAGAAGTCGTTTTATCAGTCTGTACAGATCCTTAAACATCAACTAGATGCATACTTGCAAAAACAGAATATTCAAGGATATAATTTTTCAATTGTAGGGTAATAGCTTCTTGTTCCAAGGATAAATCTGACTGCCATCCTGGGGACAAGAAATTCTTCCTCCCTCAAACTCCTGTATGATATTTTGTTTAGTCCATCTAATTCTTCTTGACAATGTCCAAACATTGTGTAACTAGATGTTTTGGTGTTGGTATAGATAAATATATTTTATTCATCCATAGTTCCCACATACATTTATGTAGCCTCTCTCATTCGGTCTGCTGTTGCAGTAGCAGTCAAGCAGGTCTAGGTTCTTTCTTTGTGTCCAGGTATGGTCTGTTCCAGTAGCCTACTTGCCGTCAGATTTCCCTGGTACCCTAGCATCTGATGTGGACTTTGGTAATCTGGGTGAGATCCAAGCCAGCATGACTCTTGAGATTACCCTGGGCTACTGTGCAGCACTTTGTTTAATTTTGCACAAATATTTGCATAGTATATTTTATATATATATATATATACACACACACACACATCCAATATCACAGGATTTTCATCCAATAACAGCTTTGATTTTTCAAATTAGAAATTTTTCACCAGGATAATCATTTGATAATAATTAGTTAACACTGTGTAAAAGGTAAAGAAGAACAGAGATGTGAAGCGATGAGTCAATTTTCCTTGGCTGCTAATTTTGTCCCTTTACAAACTTATACGTTCAAACATTTTAAAAGATTGTTAGATTCTATTTGGTACGGAGCATGGAGTGAGAGTTCACATATTGAACATATGTGCTGTGCTCGTGTTGCCCCAAGGTCAGTTTCCTCAATACACTCCCTACAGACCCTTCATTTATACACAGGGTCGGTGCAAGGATTTTTGCTGCCCTAGGCAAAAGTAAAGTTTGCCGCCCCCCCCATGTGACATCACAATGCCCCACCCATATGATCTGCCATGTTAACTAATGCCAGTGCTGCAGTGCCGCCATGTTTTCATTAAAAGCCCAGCAGGGACAGGCTATAGACAGCAGAACCACTACATTAAGCTGAAGTGGTTCTGGGGACTATAGTGTTTCTTTAATGTGAGGTAAATTAGAGATTAGTGCCACAAATAATATACTAGATTGCCTTCTTACAACCAGATGAGGATGATGATGGGCTCTAGCTGCCGTCTGGCTCCACTGGTCTGGTGTAGAAGAGGCTCTCTGGAGGCTGTTTGTAACTGTGGTCACAAAAATCAATGTTCTGGGAGAACGGGAAGCAGCTCCATTTTTTGGGGGCCCTTTACACAGCTCAAGGTCTGGGTCCCAGGGTCCACCTTCATGTTCCACCAATGAGTTTGTTCACAGGGGGTGGAGTGTGTAGGGGATGTCCTGATATGTGTGTAAGGAATGCATTGTGTGAATCTGTGTTTGTATGTGTAAGGGCTGCAAGGTGTGTTTCTGTGTATGTACAGGATGCAGTTTGTGCGTCTGTAAAGGGTGCATTGAGTGTGTGTAAGGGATGCATTGTGTGTAAGGGTTGCATTGCTTGTGTGTGTGCGTCTGTTTGTGTAATGCATTGTGTGTTTTTCTGTGTGCAAGGTGTGCATTGTCTTTGTGTGTGATGGATGTCAGTCTCTCCCCCCTCCCTTGTCACTCTCTTGTCCCCCCCTTGTCCCTCTCTTCTCCCCCCCTCCATTGTCACTCTCTTTTCCCCTGCTTGTCCCTCTCTTCTCCCCCGTTGTCACTCTCTTCTCCCCTCCCCACTCAATTCCCCTCCCTGTCAATTCCTGTCTCTTCCCTCCCCCCCCTCACCCTGTCAATTTATTCCCCCCCTTTCAATTTATTCCCCACCCTCCCTGTCAATTTATTCCCTCCTCCCTCCCTGTCAATTTATTCCCCTCCCTTTCAATTTATTCCCCCCACCCTCCCTGTCACTTTATTCCCCTCCCTTTCAATTTATTCCCCAGCCTCCCTGTCAATTTATCCCCCCCTTTCAATTTATTCCCCCCCCCCTCCCTTTCAATTTATTCCCCACCCTCCATTTCAATTTATTCCCTGCCCCCCCCCTCATCCCCTACCACTGTTGTAGCGTGGCCGAGCCCTGTATGGTCCGTGGGTACAGGGAGCTTTTGTTTCCTGTACCCAGCCGGACTAAAAGGAAGTGGACACTCAGTGTTAGTCCGGCCGGGTACAGGAGACAGATGCTCCCTGTACCCGCGGACCATACAGAGCTCGGCCACGTACAGTGAGTGAGTGACAGGAGGGAGCGCTGGGCGCTTCCCCCGTCAGCCCCTCTCCTCATGCTGCGCCCTCATGGACGCACCAGCCCGGGCAAAGCTGCAGCCGCCTGAGGCTCTCTACAGAGCGCTCGGACGGCTGGAGCATGAGGGGGGCCGGCGCTCCTGGCGGTGCCCCTTCCCAAGGGGCGCCCTAGGCGGCTGCCTAGTCCGCCTAACAGGTAGCGCCGGCCCTGTTTATACATGTATATTAATGCATGTGTGTTATAGTAATTTTATATTGCTCATAATATACAGTTGTAATCAAAATTATACAATCCCCATTTAAAATCAAGTTGTAAACATTTACAGACTTTCAGCTGTTTGCAATGAACAAATCAAACAAAAGCAATTGAAATAGCTCAACACTGGGGGAAGAGGGGACAGAGCCTGACTGCCACGTAGAGAAGTCTCTTCCACTTGGTTCCACTTGGTGCATGGCTGACCTTAAGCCATATATCTAGCTTCTCAGCTGACCTGACTTTTTGTCTTAACCACCCTCTCCCGGTGCTCTCGTGGGAGCAGAATTGGAGCATCATGAGATCTCCAGATGCCACTGTATTGACTGGTCTACCATGCGGCCTAGTGGTTGATGCGGGGCGGGTGACGGGGCCAGTCCCCCAGCCTTGAAGTCCTGCATGACTTTGCATATCCCCCCCCCCAATTTGGACCGGTGGGGGTCATCCCAGTGATACACAATTTAAATTTTTCTGGATTATTTTCTTTAATTTAATTTTGTCCTGCAGCCAGTCCCACATTGAGGCGACACCACAATACTGGTCTCTTGTTCTATCTACCAGTCGCAATTTTTCTCATGTATTAGAAGATGCAGCAATGTGCCTAATCTGTTTGTCCTTGTCTGTTTTTACATCTCTGCCCCATACCTCATCTATTTTACTAATACAAAAACTTGTGCAGTTTTTCTGAATGCCATGTTGATATTTAACACTGTGCGATTTATATGCTTGTATCTGCTGTTGTGACATCACAAGGTTATGTGTTACCACTTGCACAGTGAAAAAAAAAAGATTAAAAAAACAAAATAAAGAAATAGCTCTACACAACAAATGCTTCAAGTGGTTTCCCCAAAATCAAATTAAAATGCAATTTATAATGATTTCTCTGGTCTAAAAATATTCAACCCTTCATAGCAAGCATCTTTAGTACTTAGTATAGCACCCTTTTACTGTTATTATCTGCTGCAAACAAGATGTATAGCCAGACACCAGTTTCTGTCAGCGTTGTTGAGGAATCTTAGCCCACTGCTCATGAGCAATGGCCTCCAGTTCAGTAATATTTTTGAGTTTGTGTGCTGCAACCTCCTTCTTCAAATCCCACCAGAGACTTCTTCTGCAATCAAGCCTCTATGTAATTTGATGTATGCTTGGGATCATTTTCTTGTTGGAAGGTCCAGTGACGCCCAAGCTTCTGCTTCCTCACAGACGACATGATGTTTGCTCTTAGTATTTCCCAATACTTCAATGAATCCATCTTGCCTTCCACATGCTACAGGTTTCTAGTAACCGAGGAACATTCTTTTACTTATTTGCCATATTGCTAACATGAGGTCAAAAGTGACACTCAACAAACCCCTATCCAGTAAAGGTAGTTCAAGAATACCAGTTCAAGCACACTTGAAGCCCTTGATTACCCTCTTAAGGATGCAGCTTCGAAAACTGGACTTACCCTTAAGGACACTAGCAATTTTTGCATTTTTTGCTGTTTATGTTAAAACTCCGTTTGCATTTTTCTTATTTAATGCACCAACATATATTATATACTATTTTTTTAAAGGACAAAAAGGGCTTTAATCTGATGTGACATATACATATATAAACTCTTATTTATTATTTAAATAAATGCACAAAAATATGTTTTTTTTCACTGTTTAGGCAATAATAATGTGTGTGTATAATAAGTGCAGCTTAAAGCGGCACTGTCATGCCAAATCCTGGTTTGTTTTTTTTTAACCCCCCCTCCCGCCTCCACTATCTCTAATTGACCCCCTAGTCACCCCCAAATGCCCCTAAGCCCCCCACATTACCTATTTTTTTATCTTTATTTTCTGCCCCGATCTGTATTCAGGGCGCCGCCATCTTTGTGTGGGTAGATGAAGTCCCTGTGGGACACGCCATCTGCCCACACTAGGTAGACTGTGAGATTCCCGCACATGCCCAGTGAAACACCTGGACATGCGAACAGGAATTTCATCTATTCATTCATTCATCAGAAAGACGAATGAATGAATAGAAATGTCAGACGAACAAACTAACACTGTGTATCAGTGTTCGTTTGTTCGTTCAGTTTATTACAAGGAGGGAGCTACCGGCACGCAGCTCCATCCTTGTAATATGTAAGGATAGAAGCGGCAGGGAGCAGTGCTCCCCACCACTTCATAAGCCCCCCAGATCCCCCCTCACTCTATGGGGGGTCAATATGACCCCCATAATAGCACAAGGGAGATTAAAATCTCCCTAATGCCCCTACTCGCTATACCGCGAGCAGGGGCATGTCCACTAAACAAAAAAAAAAACTATTGGCCCCTACCCCTAAACGACGGGTGGGGGCCCTAAAGTAAAATAAGGGGGGAGACCTATTGTGTCCCCCCCGACCCCCACCGGGGGCCATAATGATAATGGGGGGGGACCTACTGTCCTCCCGGCCCCCACCCCTCATTATCCAAAGAACTTTCCCACGCTGTGTAAAATGACACAGAGCACTGTGATTGGATGGCTTGAAATCCATCCAATCACAGTGCTCTGTGTCATTTTACACAGCGTGGGAAAGTTCTTTGGAATTTTCCAACGCTGTGTAAAATGACAAAGAGCACTCTGATTGGCTTAAACCCACCAATCAGAGTGTTCTTAATTCTTAAGCTCAGTCTGCGCGGAGCCCTCCATGGGTGAAGATGGATTATTTTTTTGCGCTCGGGTTTTTTCTTTTTTGTCAGGTTTTTTTTTGCGCTCAGGATTTTTATTTTATTTTAAGTTCAACGGTTATGGTGGTTTTTATTTGGCCTTTTTTGGGGCTGAAAAATGAATATTTGAGAAAAAAAAAAGACGTGGAATGGTAAGTTTAATTTTACTTTACAGGTTAGTTATTTTATTCCCCCCTCACTATTGTTTTAGGGTTATTTTATTCTCCCCTCACTATTTTTTCAAGGCAACGCTTTGACTTCTGGAGATCGCAAGACTCCAATCTCAGTCTGCAGGTCACACCCGGTGAAGCTGCAGACCGGATAGGAAGTCCACTGGATCAACGGGGAGAATGACGAGCCTTCAGTGTTGCCTCCATCTTCCTCCACAGTGGGTTCAGATAATCCGCGCATGCGGTTTTTGGATCTGCAGCCTATATTATCCAGATCTTCCATCTGGCATCTTAGAGCAAGCAGCATGTTTCCCTACCTGGAGACGGCGAGGTGTGATGTCTCCGCCTGCTCTCCCATAGTGAGCGTGGCAGTCTCCAATTCCTGGAGTCAGCTGCCATGTGCTGTGATTTTGATCCGTAGCGCGGCAACTTCTGAGCGGATCGCTGGGGTGTATGGTGTCTGAGAGGGAGGTCTTCTTTAGTGACCATTGAGCTAGACAGCGCTCTTATATCTGCGCTGATGTCCGACACTGTAAGTCCGCCGGGTTCTGAGGCATGTGAGTGGACTGAGGAGTTGGCCATATTTGGGCCCGCGAGATGCCCGCCGACGTGTGCAGGAACCCGTCCATTGGCCCAACCATGGAGCTGCTGGAGTTGCTCCTTAGGGTCTGAGAGCCATCAGGGCGTTTTGTGCAACCCATTTGTGGTCCTCGCTGAAGGTTTAGCGTGCTTACAGAGGCTGTGTGGGACGGAGCTCTCCAGTTAAGCTGCCATCTTCCTCAGTGTCTGGCCACGCCCCCCGAACACTGGCCAAAGTTAGCATTTATATTTGTTTGTGTGTTAAAAATGCAAAAAACTATTATGAACGTTAACTTTGGCCAGTGTTTGTGACTAAGTGGCTACTAAAAAAGACTGAACATACCCCATTTGCAATACCTTGGGTTGTCTTCTTTTGCAAATGGTATGCCATCATGGGGGTAATTCTCATTCCTGGGCTACCATACGCTCTCAAAGGCAACATACCCAATCTGGCAAATTTCAATGTGAAAAAACAGAATATCAAGCCTTACATTTGACTCTGTAACTTTTGAAAACACTATAAAACCTGTACATGGGGGGTACTGTTATACTCAGGAGACTTCGCAGAATACAAATATTAGTGTTTCAAAACAGTAAAATTTATCTTTTTCAGTCTTTTTCAGTAGCCACTTAGTCACAAAAGAGTCCAAAGTTAGCATTCATGTTTTGGTTTTTTTGCATTTTTTACACAAAAACTTCACTTTCACTGAATTGAAACCCTAATATTTGTGTTCATCGAAGTCTAAGTAAAACAATACCCCCATGTACAGGTTTTAAGGTGTCATGGAAAGTTTCAGGGTTAAATACCGTGCTAGCAAATTAAATTCTCTGGACTTTTGACCTGGGTTGTCAGGCAGGTCCCTCAAATTGCAATCAATACAAATAATTATGTAAAAACATTAAATAAATATGCATGTAGAATTTAAATATATTTACATATTTATATATTTGAAGTCTACGTGTATATTTATGAAATTATTTATGTAATTATGTATATTGATATATATATATATATATATTTTGTATTTTTATTTATTTATATATACATAGATACATATTTAATTTCATTCTCAGTGTATTTTGATATAAATAAATATATATATATATATATATATATATATATATTAATATGCTCCCTCGCCACCCGCTCGCCAGCCGCACTGGACCCCCAGGGACAGCTCTCCAGCGACCCAGCAGCCCCACTGGACCCCCAGGGACTGCTCTCCAGCCACCCAGCAGCCCCACTGGACCACAGGGACTTCATGCCAGCCGCCAGCAGCCATGCCAGCACTCCCAGGTAAGGGGGCTGGGTGGAGTAAAATGTAAAAAAAAAAAAATAAAGAATTATTTGTGTGTCTGTTAGGAAGTTTGTATGTGTGTTTGTCAGTGAGAGTGAATGTGTGCTTGTCACTGAGAGTATGTGTTTGTCAGTGAGAATGTATCTGTTTGTCAATGAGAGTGTATATGTGTTTGCAAGTGTGTCTGTCAAAGAGTGAGTGTATGTGTCTGTCAAAGAGTATGTGTTTGTCAGTGAGAGTCTGTGTGTCTGTGTGTGTATCTGTGTCAAGGTTTGTGTATGTGCCTGTGTGTGTGTGTATATCTGAGTGTGTCAGTGTGTACCTGTGGGTGCAAGTGTTTGTATGTCACTGTGTGTATCTGAGTGCGTGTGTGTATTTGTGAGTCAAGATGTGTGTATCTGTGTATATCTGTGTGTCAGATACATATACACACTGACACAGAGATACACACACTGGCACATACAAACACAGATATACACACCTTAACACACACCGGCACATACAAACACAGATACACACACCTTGAAACACAGATACACACTGTGTGTCAAGGTCTGTGTATCTGTGTGCCACGATCTGCCAGTGTGTGTATCTGTGTGTCAGATTCATACACACTGGCACATACAAACATAGACACACACCCCTTGACACACAGATACATACATACACAGATACACACTGTATGTCAAGGTGTGTGTATCTGTGTCAGTTTGTGTATCTGTGTGCCACTATCTGCCAGTTTGTATCTGTGTGTCAGATTCATACACACTGGCACATACAAACACAGACACACACAGACACACACACACACACACAAAAACACCTTTATACACACACAGATACACACACTTTGATACATAGATACACACTGTATGTGTGTATCTGTGTGTCAGATATACAACTGGCACATACAAGCACAGATATACACACCTTGACACACACACCAGCAAAAAAACCCTCTCCTCTCCCCCCCACCCCCTCCAAAAAACGGCACAATTGAAAAAAAATAATTCCGGGGGGGGGGGGGGGGGGGAGGTTCCACGATGTTGACACACTATGTGAAAGGGGTTCCACAGGGAAAAATTAATTGGGAACTCCTGATATAGATCAAACACCTGCAGTTACTCAGTACAGATCAGCCATGAAATCTAGACCTTATAATTTCTTTTACTTTTTTGATCTGTTGTTTTTTGCTTTACTAACATTTCAAGAACATTGTTCATAATTTCAGTTTTTCCCAGCAAACTAATTTTTGGCTACTCCGAAAATAACTGAGAAGTCACAAGCTTCTAACAGTGATAAATTAAAGCCAGTTAGGTAATGATGGGCTTGACTTATATCCCCCAAAATGCTGCAATCAATAAGGGCTCGGGTAAAAGCAGGGATCTCTAAATTAAAGTCCATGGCATTCTGGTGTATCGTATATCAGGGTCTTTACACATGTGGTTTATAATTGCAATGAGGTCGCCAATTTGAATAATGATTTTTAAGAATCATTTTGGTTAGAAGCAAGGGGGAGCATTCATCAACAGTTACGGGTGACTAGCGTGATTTGAAAAAGTAGCTTATTTACGTTTTTCACATGCACGCCTAGATAACAAAAAACACTCCAGACCCTAAAGTACTTAATCTTGCTGAAGTGCTTTATATGTTAAGAGTGTGTCCTCTCATTTTACAGAAAATGCTAATTTTTTTTTTTTTTGTCAACAAAATTCCATTGAGGCACAAAGCTTGAAGACAAGAGTTGTACACTGACAATACAATATAGATAGGAAATGAATAAACAACAAGTACAGTACGATTCTGAAACTTAACCTATGTTACATTAAAAAAAAAAGTGAAGATTTTAATAGAAAATGGCACTTGGTCCAGTTACTTCCTGGTTTAGTTCATTATGGGGATAACCTCAAGAGGCAGCAATTGCAGAGATCACCTGCCTTGCAAAGACTTCTCATTGAGCTGCATTGAGAAGTCTGTGATTGGACAGCCACAGAACGTCTGAGCGGGGTTAGAAAGGAAGGGCTTGCAAAGGCTGCAGACAAGAGAACTGCAGCTATTGCCAGCAGTGTTTAGATACACCCACAATGCATTCTTGTTTTTTTCGGGGCATATTACTAAACACTGATTTATATATTTCAGATTTGGGCAGTGGGTTGTCCCTTTAACAATCCTTTTATTTAGGTATTTAATAGGCTAATGCAGCCCTTACAGCTGCAGATGAGGTATTACCTTGTATATGAAAAGTATATACTTACAGAGGGAAACTATTTATACTAGGGTACCTTAGCATCCGAGGTATTTAGTCACCCACTGTAGCTATAATACCTTTCCATTGGCAAATTGGAATGATTATTCACAACCTTGGGTATTAGTAGGCTGTGGGATAACAGGTATCCCCTATACCTAGACTTATTATCTACACACTATCCTCCAAGTCCATTACTTGATTTACCTTATGCTTTCAATTAGTAGACACTAGGAGAATATGTAATATAGTATGTAAGTTCTGCCCTATTTCAGTGCTGACAGGGCCCTCAATACCCTCTGTTCCTGTACATCCAACTTGCCTGGTTACAGTTACGTGTGTGTTATTCCACCCATTGTACAGCGCTACGGAATTTGTTGGTGCTTTATAAATAATAATAAGGCTTCTGTATTGTAGACATAGAATGACACAGCGAGTCCACACCCTGTAACTATACCTGGAAGGTCTAATGTTTTGTAGTAAATGTGGGTGTGACTCTTGCCCTGCATACTGCAGAGAGTTTGTGAAATAATCCCTGATATAGCTTTCCATAATAATGTACCTGCATAGCGTGCACCATTTACTATAACATATTCTGGAAATAAGGATTTAGCAAGTTAACCCCTCCATTACCTGTCACAGAGCTCCAATGTGAAGAGCATGCAAACATACCAATATTAAACAATAATGTGATATATACTGAAGACAATATTTGTGCTATGTAATACAGGGACTCATTTGCATGAGTCCCTGGCCTTATTTTATAGTTAGGATAGCCTTATGCCTATCCCACGCATGCTTAAACTCCTTTACTGTGTTAACCTCTACCACTTCAGCTGGAAGGCTATTCCATGCATCCACTACCCTCTCAGTAAAGTAATACTTCCTGATATTATTTTTAAACCTTTTTCCCTCTAATTTAAGACTATGTCCTCTTGTTGTGGTAGTTTGTCTTCTTTTAAATATAGTCTCCTCCTTTACTGTGTTGATTCCCTTTATGTATTTAAAGGATCACTATAGTGTCAGGAAAACAAAGAGGTTTTCCTGACACTTTAGTGCCCTAAGGGTGACCCCACCCTCAGAGTCCCCCTCCCGTGGTGCTGAAGGTTACTTACTTTAATCCAGCACCGGGCTCCCTCGGCGCTGGTGACCTCTCCTCCCCGTCAGACGTCAGTGGAGTGCTGGGCGCGCATCTCAAAGTGTCCATTGGAAAGCATTTCTCAATGCTTTCCTATGGACGCTATGCTTGATGGAAGCAAAATTCGCATCCAGCGTTGCAGATGCGCCTCTAGTGGCTGTCCGGAAGACAGCCAATAGAGGCTGATTAACCCCAAATGTAAACATAGCGGTTTCTCTGAAACTGCTATGTTTACATCTGAAGGGTTAAAACCAGAGGGACATTGCACCCAGACCACTTTATTGAGCTGAAGTGGTCTGGGTGACTATAGTGTCCCTTTAAATGTTTCTACCATATCCCCCGTCTCGTCTTTTCTCAAAGCTATGCTCTCTAAAAAAGGCCTCTTCTCATACAAAGTATTTATATGGGAGAATAACGATTTCCCGTCTAATGGCAACTTTGTAACATTAAACAATCACTATAAACCATTTCAGTTGCCATCCGTTTACAGAGAAGTTGCATTGCATCCTATGAGTGGAAACTATTTATCCCCAATAAAAATAGATTTTAAAAATCTAAATCAGAGTCCGTGATAGAAGAGTCTCTCCCTGGTTATTGGAGGGTCTGTCTGTAGCTGCAGTCAGACCCACTAAACAATGCATCTGGAGAGAACCTTCAAAGAATCTGTTTTCTGCACTCATTTTTGGTGAATTTGTTTTTACAATGTATTTTAAACGGGGATCACATTGACTATATTGCTTTAATTTAACATACCTCTCATCAATGCAGAAAAATGTACCCTCAAAAAATAGCCACAAATCAGCAACATCAAACAATGATGTGTGGATTTAAAAAAAAAGTGATAACGTTGACCCCATTGGTTTTATTTAACATCACTCTAACACTTACCTTCACATTACCATGTCTTCTCATCCGTGCAGAAGTGGGGATAGTGAGCTGAGACCCTTTCCACTATCAGTTTCATTTCCTAGCTGAGAAAGTATAGGTTGGGTCAGAAACCAGAGATCACTGTGGGCAGAGACTTTGCACAAGGAGGAAATGACATTAAAAACAGTACACAGAGTGTTACGAATACGTATTGTGACAATAGCTAGCTGAAAGCAGAGATGTAGGATTTGTTAAAATGCAGCTCTTTGATCTGAGTTAACTATAGCGCTTAAGATTTCTTTAAAAACCCTAAGTTTTTCTGTTTATATTGCTAGTTTGTTATTTAATGGTTTATAACGGTAATTAAAATTGATTATAAATTGTCTGTCAGGCTGTTTCTTTACCAGATATATATACACCCCGTTCCAAATTATTATGCAAATTGTATTTTTCTCATTTACCTAAATAATTGATGTAAATAACAGTCAGCATAATTCTCATGTTATCAACTATTGAGAGTACAATTCAAATTGTATTGAACAAACCTCCTAATGATAACAGTATTGTTTTAAACATAAAAAACTTACAATGCACTGTTCCAAATTATTACGCACAGTAAGTTTCAAAACACTTTATAGGTTGTAAAGAACTGAATATTGTCATTTGTTGTGTTTGCAGCATATTTACTGAAATCAAAAGCAATTTCAATCAAACTTATAACAACATTTTAACTTTTTAAACATTTTAACAGGTCACGTTACATTTTAACATAAGACCCATTATTTTACAGCAGACTCACAAGTCTTGCATCCATTGAACTTGTGAGTTTTTGGACAGTTTCTGCTTGAATTTTTTTGCAAGATGTCAGAATTAGTGATGTACCGAACGGTTCGCCGGCGAACGGTTCCTGGCGAACATAGCATGTTCGCGTTCGCCACGGCGGGCGAACATATGCGCGGTTCGACCCGCCCCCTATTCGTCATCATTGAGTAAACTTTGACCCTGTACCTCACAGTCAGCAGACACATTCCAGCCAATTAGCAGCACAGCCTCCCTAGCAGACCCTCCCACCTACTGGACAGCATCCATTTTAGATTCATTCTCAAGCTGCATGCTTAGTAAGAGGAGGGAAAGTGTAGCTGCTGTTCATAAGATAGGGAAAAGCATAGCTAGGTTAGGGATAAGGGTATGCTTTTTTTGGATTTTTTTTTTCTATCTAATGTAAATGCACTTAGTTGTCTGCCACTGCTGCCAGCTTCTGTGTCAGGCCCACAGTGCCCATTTCCCCAGTCAGTGCCACCAATTACATCTGGTGTCACAATAGCTTGGATTTAAAAACAAAAAACTTTTTTCACTGTTATAGATTGAATAGCAGTCAGTTGTCTGCCACTGCTGCCAGCTTCTGTGTCAGGCTCTCAGTGCATACTGTGCCCATTTCCCCAGTCAGTGCCACCAAATACATCTGGTGTCACAATAGCTTGGATTTAAAAAAAAAAAACTTTTTTCACTGTTATAGATTGAATAGCAGTCAGTTGTTTGCCACTGCTGCCAGCTTCTGTGTCAGGCTCACAGTGCATACTGTGCCCATTTCCCCAGTCAGTGCCACCAATTACATCTGGTGTCACAATAGCTTGGATTTAAAAACAAAAAACTTTTTTTAC
>OW240916.1:13341403-13527644 GCA_933207985.1 Pelobates cultripes | reverse complement strand
GGTTCCCACATCCTGTGCTGGGAATTGTGGGAACCGCAGGGAGCATGACACACATGCTCCTCCTCCTCCTTCCTCTTCAGTGTTAGTGAGAGGAATGCCACCCGGTCCGGCGGCTCTAACATGAAACGGCCGCCCCCCCCTCACAGTGTGCCACCGGACTGGCCACCCGGTGGCACCTGCAGTCCCCCCCCAATCCAGCCCTGCCGCCGGGCCCCCTGAAGGCGGCCCTGGCGGCGGGCCCCCCTCCCGGCCGGGCCCTCGGACCGTGTCCGAAGTGCCCGACCGGTCAGTCCGCCCCTGCCCACCAACCCTTGCCCAGTGTTATACAGAATGACACTTTGAAGGTGGGTACCTTGTACGTCTAAGGCATACTGAACCTAAAAGGGATCAGAAAAGTCTGGCTGAGAGTAACAAATGTGGCAGACATCAGTACAGGTAACCCTTACCCCTCTTAAACCTGCAATGTGGGGTTCACTGCATATTATTTTTTATTTTTTTTAAATTCTTTATTTTTATTGTGCTGAAGGTAACAAAGATAACAATACACTTTGCTTCGCCACGACAGCTGAAGCAAGCATTTCAATAACAAACATTTTCATGGCAAATCAAAAGAGCACATTTTTTATGTTATAAAGAGAACACGTGAAAAAAGACAGTAGTTTATATCGCAAGACCTTCTATTATCGTTAAGTTATGACATACGGAGCTACGGCTAAGAAGGTCTTAGACAGATTAACAAGTTGGTATGTAGTGGTTGGAGATAAACTCCCAGGGATGGCCCAGGCCGGCGACCATTAGAGCTTGGTACAGTAGTGCTATGTTATACAGACTGCAGCAGAGGGGGTAACTCTGAAAGAACAGGCAGCATGTCTAAAGATACATTCACTGAGCGGCTTTATGGTAGCCTTAAGGGAACAGTCGCGTAAGCCACCCTCTCCTCTGCCTGAAACCACACAGTAGCGTTATCCTGTATATTAGCTAAAGCATGCATGTTGACAATGAACTATATATATATATATGTTTTAGTTAAAATTCCGATATACATGAAATATTTTAGGCACAGAGAACTGAGCATTGTATACAATATAAGGTGTGAACAGGCTAGGTCTACTCAATGCCGGCTATTGTTCGATCTAAATGTCCACCTCACTGCAGTTCCCTGCACAATGATAGCTAGGAAAAGGAGAGACAAACAGGAAATAAAAAAAAACAAAAAAAACCAAGGGACCAGGAGCATGGAAGAATGGTATATAAAATGAAGTTAGTATAAACTTGTTCAGTAAGTCACCAGTCATCCGATTCCCATGTTTTGGTAGAGCCAGGAGCATGTTGGTGGGTAGTGATGCGGGCTGTCAGCTCTGGGGGTCCTGAGTCTACCTCTCTGCGTGCATGGACGCCTCCAGCCCCATAGTCCAGTGTGCTTTTTCACTTTGTCCACCGGCAAATAGTAGAGATGATCATCTGGGCCGTGGCCTTTGAGGCTTCTCAGCACTTGTGAGCAGTGCTGCCCAGTGAGACTTTCTCGGTATGGCCGTGAGCAGGTGAATTTTCGTGCCCCTCCGAGGTGTCGCACACCGAAGCGTCGGTTGTGCAGTAAGGTGGGTTTGCTGCGATGTGGTGCCGCTTTACGTCTGGGTGTTCGGAGTGGCAGCTGGTAAGTCGGGTGGCGGGGTGGGCGCTTATCTTTGCTTGGCCCCTGCCTTATGTCGTTTCGGGGAACTGCCGTTTCTGCTTCAAGTGGCAGTGTAGCGGGTGGGTGACTTGCTTTGGGTCTGCACTCTAGTCGCCTCCAAAAGTCGTCACAGACTCTATTGAACCTGGCCTCAAAGCCCTCTCTCCAGGCCTGCAGGCTCTCCTGGGATTGTGGCTCAGCGGCCATCTTGGTTACGGCATGCATGCTTTGTTCCGGCCGGGTACTCCCCTGCTGCATATCTGAGGGTTTCTCCAACTGGGACCGGGATGACCCCCCACCGGTCCAGAGGGGGGGGATGCGGGGTCTTGGCAAGGTTGCTGCTCGGGTCGGATCCCGTGTTGGGAGATCGGTGGTTTCTCCTAGCCACCAGGCCGCCTGTCATGCTAGGCCTTATGTGTGAAGTGTGGTGGATCTCGACAGAAAGGCACTTTTTTGGTATCCACAAGCTCCCACTCGATGCAGCAATGAGCTTCTGTTATATTGGTCTGTAAAAACCACGTTTATGGCGAGTTTTCGTTGCGTTTAAGCTTAGCTTTGCCAGAGCTCTCTCCAAGCACGTCTGGCCAGCTTGGCTGTCAGGCCCCGCCCCCCCACTGCATATTATTTTTAATGTAAAGTGCTGAGTTGTTACTGCTTCACCCTGCTTATTCTTGACTGTTGTTTAACTGTTTTTTTTTCGTTTAAAATATTTTTTTAAATTAAATATATTTCATTTATAGTTTTTGAGTTAGAATATTTGCTAGCCACCCTGTGTTATGTACTTTGCATATAGTCAAACAACTTACCCATTGCCATCGCTCCAGATTTGTTGGTTTTTCTGGCGCAGAATCTAGGAACAAAACAAGTGTTAAAATGTGTTTAAAAAAGTGCTAAAATGAAAGTCGAAAACTTTACTTCATTTAATAGATATCATGAGTCACCCTCCAGTCAGATACCCCCCCCCCCCATTCTGTTTTTCAAGCATATTTTACCAGTTACCAAGATTCCCTTTATGTTTCAATACACTTTAATGCAATTACAAAAAAAAGAAAACTTTAAGATTTATGCACCTGATTTCTTCCAGCACCCATCATCCAAAAATCAAAAACTCCTGAAATCTTCCGGCACACCATAAAAAGCCTCTGTGTTAAAGCACTCTACAGCCCCTTCATTTTTTCAGTAAACTGATGTTCCAGCACCCACACAGCAATTTCAAAAAAATCCCTTATTTTCAATCACCCAAAAGACAATTGTCAAGAGCCCAGGAGTCAAATCCTGGGGAAAAAAAACTCACCCAAGATTCCCTCCCCCCTCCACCTCTTCCCCCTCTCCCTTCTACCCCCTCTCCTCTCTCCCCTCCCCGCCACCATCTCTCCCTCACTGTGTGCTGGATGATGTGTGTGTTAGGGGGGGGAAGCATTTTTTTTTTTAATTTATGTGTGTATATTTTATTTTATTCCCCCCTCCCTGCTTCTTACCTTGTCAAGGAGGGGGGAGATCGCCTGGTGGTCCGGTGGTATGGTGGAGGGAAACCAGCCGCTGCACACGGCGGCCCAGCACACTCTGTGTTCCCTCTCCAGCTCTAACTCTCGCGAGACTCGCCTGTGCGCTGTGCGGAGCGTTGTCATGGTAACCTGTGACAACGCTCTGACAGGCGCGGGTCTCGCGAATGTGTGCTGCAGCTGGAGAGGGAACACAGAGTGTTCCGAATGGTACTGATAAATTCAGTTGATTCTGAAAACCTTAAAGGGACACTATTGTCACCCAGACCACTTCAACTCAATGAAGTGGTCTGGGTGCCAGGTCCCTCAGGTTTTAACCCTTCAGATGCAAACATAGTAGTTTCAGGGAAACTGCTATGTTTACATTTGGGGTTTATCCAGCCTCTAGTGGCTGTCTTCCGATCCAGTGACGTCGGATGGCTCCGTTGACGTCGGCGGGGGAGGAGAGGTCACCAGCGCCGAGGGATCCCTGCGCTGGAATAAGGTAAGCTGCTGAAGGGTTTTTTTACCCCTTCAGCACCATGGGAGGGGAACCCTGAGGGTGGGGGCACCCTCAGGGCACTATAGTGTCAGGAAAACCGCTTTGTTTTCCTGACACTATAGTGATCCTTTTACATTTTGATCATGCATTAGGACAGTGTTTCTCAACCTTTATGGAGAGTACCCCTGCAGATCTAAAGAAATTTCATAAGTATCCCTGTCTTGAGAAAGTAATTTCTATTGATTTTAAATTCCAAATGAAATGTGTAGATACTGATATTTAAATAAATCCCATTTTGGACAGCAAGCCTGATTAAAGGTAATAAGGAATATTTTTAAAATAAATGACATAATGTGAATATTGTATGTAAGGAAGAATGTACGAACTATTAATGTGAATAAAAGTCACAAAATAAAAATTTAATAGACACAATATAGTTACACACAGAGGACACTGACACACACAAGGAACAAATTACCCTGCACTCTATGCTCACATAACTTTTTTTTTTATTGTGTTTTATTAACAATAATAGATGTTTTTGATAATAATTATTAAAATCAGCTATTGTGAAAGGTACTCTTCCCCAGCATTATCCCATTGTTCATAGTTCACTTTTCTATTTCACTTATACCCCTCCCAATATGGCCACCTAGCTGTTTATAGCTATCTAGTACCCTCCCAAGATGGCTGCCATATGTGACCTCTTGATCACGCTAACTTTTACAGCACGCCTCTTTTGATGTCTCTATTATTGGAGAGGCATACTCTTTGCTTTTCCCATGCCTCGGCCCACTCTACGTCCCAGTCGTGTCTCCGCTCCTCCCTTGGGCAAATCACATGTCCGGCCCTTTTCTTTCCCCTTTAGGGTCTGATCGAGCATTATGCTGTCTTGGGCACCGGACTACATAACCCATAATTCCTCAATAACATAGTTATGTGCTCGGCCATTGCTATAACGCGATCGGCCAATATGAACTTCATACCCCAAAATGCATTGCGCCTTAATGCCATGATATACAAGCCACACCTCCTACACTTTATATTATTATTATTGGTATTTATATAGCGCCAACTAATTCTGCAGCGCTTTACAATATTATGAAAGGGGGAAATTTACAATAAATTAGACAATTACACAGCGACACAGGAACAATAGGTAGATGAGGGCCCTGCTCAAACGAGCTTACAGTCTAGAGGAGATGGGGTACAAATACACAACAGGGCAGCAAGGGTGATCGCCACCCAACAAGGTGGAAAAGTAGCAGAGCTGGAGGTGAGAGTGGAGTGTGGCTCTTTTAGGAGAGCGAGAGACAGATTTGGATAAGTATAGGTAAGTTACTCTGGGAGTCCATACAAGCATTTCTGAACAGATGTGTTTTGAGGGACTTCTTAAATAGTTGAAGACTAGGGGAGAGTCTGATGGGGGTAGGCAGGCTGTTCCAAAAGAAGGGAGCCGCCTGCGAGAAGTCCTGCAAGCGCGAGTTATATGCTCTGGCACCTTTCTTTTAAGCACTCGTTTTTGTTGTTTATGATTTTACCATACAAATAGTGTTAGATATATTGTATAATTTAATGTTTTGTATCTCCAGTCAGAGTCACGTGATAACAAGTGCGGTCACGTGACAAAGTAATTTTGGCACCAATTTTCTAAACTGAAGTGTTTTGAAGCCTATATAAACATATTGCCAGGTTTTATCCACTTGAAAAAGCCCTAAAGGGAGAAACACGTTGTGGTTTTTATCTTATTTCTTTTCTAATAGTATTTTTGGCTACCTTATTATCTGCTGTAAGCCATATACTTTTTAGCATTTATTTATAGTCTTATTTCCACCTGACATCTGGATTGAGTTCCCTGCGGACTACCATTAAAGAATCCTATGTGGGGATTATACCCACCATGTTTGATACATAGAGCGGTTAATCTGCTCATTTTATTGTAACTATTTTATTTTATAAATACTTACCTATATAGAGAGCACTATTGGTTTCTTCTTGTCATTCCACATGGTCTACTTCATCGCAGTCCTGCTATGATTTGCCGGATATCCTACAAGTAGGGATTAAAAACCACTAAATTTTTTACATAGAGTCGGTTATAGCTCCATCAAATGTGAGTTGACAACTTTAAGTATACTCCACTACCATATTGCACTATTGGTCCTCGCTTGTCTTTGCTTTTTTTTTTCCAAGTGCTGTTACTAATGGAAGTTGCCCAAAAAGCACCGTACAAGACCTAGAAGATGGGTTGTTACCTCTAAGACTGTGCCCTATCATTTGGTATTTTTATATTCTTTTCAATTCTGGACTTTACTGTGGACTCTTTTTATTTCATTTTTTAGTGTGTTTTATTGGTTGTAACAGAGTTATGTGTATTTTTGTCTAGTGTGTTATTTTCCTTGGCGCTACCTGTATTTTTGTTCTACTAATTTAATAAATAACAGTCTTACTGGTGGCGGACATATTGATTAACATAGCAAGCCTTTTATTAAAGTATCTACTAGGCTAATGCTGTCTTTGTAGATGAGGTATTACATCTTGCAGATAAGAAGTATATAAATTACAGAGGGAGACTGTTTATAACCCCAGTACATAGTTTATAACCCCAGTACTTAGTAGGGCGCATTAAAGGGACACTATAGTCACCAGAACAACTACAGCTTAATGTATTTGTTCTGGTGAGTATAATCATTGCCTTCAGGCATTTTCATGCAAACACTGCCTTTTCAGAAAAAAGTCGTCAGTGTTTACATTCCCCCCTAGGGACACCTCCAAGTGCCAATCCTCAGATGGCCACTGGAAGTGCTTCCTAGCTCAGTGCTATACAGTAGGCAGCACTTTCGTTCAGGGTCTCTACGCTCTGCATGGGGTCCCTGAATTTTTAATGCATTTCTATAAGAAAGGTGCTGATTGGCCAAAATAGCGTTTGGCCCCACTCCCATGCCGATTTTAGCCAATCCAATGCTATCTGGGGAAAGCATTGCATTGGTTAAGAATTAACAATTCTGATGTTTACAAAGGAGGCGGATCGAGGGTGGGGCCAGTGCCAGCAGACCCGCGCAGCTCTGGAATTAAGGTATGTTTTAACCCCTTCTAAAGATGTTGGGGGGACAAGCCATCTAAATGGTGTGTTTAACATAGGGTCAGGAATACATGTTTATGTTCCTGACCCTATAGTGTTCCTTTAACATCCAAGGTATTTAGTCACACATTGTAGCTGTTATACTTTACATTAGCAGATTGGGATGACTATTTACAACCAGAGGTATCCTCTATACCAGGGCTGCCCAAAAGGTAAACCCCATGATGCTTTGCATTCCTTTAGCATACCTTTAAAATGACATAGATTTAAAACATCTGAGGATCTACCTTTTGGGCACCCTCAGTTATATACACACTATCCTCCATTTACATTACTTGATTTACCTTGTGCTTTCAACTATATTGGAATATTGGAACTAGTACTGATCTTGGGGGAGGGGGCCCTCATAGAACAGCTGCAAGAGCAGAGTTCACCTAAGCAGTAAACCAGATCAATATTAAGTAGGCTTATAATTAATCTGTTTATAAGATATATGCCTTCCTCGTAGCTTCTAACTAGAAGATATTTTTACACTCTTTCATCCCTTTTCATGCTTAAACATGTCATGCTTAAATATTGTATTAACATGCACATTGAACAACAACAGTGAGACTGCAATGCTACCTTGCTTAATTATTATTGCGTTTTGCCATGTCTAACATGTCCCGTCAATTAGGTCGGCAACTGTGAAGCTAAGTCGCTTAGGGGGTCCGGTGTCAGAGAGATGCACCCTGGTGGGTCTTTGGGCTAATTAGCCCCCGAATATGCCCTTATAATAATTGTGTTATTTTACAATTTATTATATGGTATTTGATTTTATCATTATTGCGGTCCCTGAAGAAGTTCCTACCAGAACGAAACGCGTTGGACCTATCGCTGCATTCTTATTTTTTATACTTATGGTGTTTTTCACCTTTTAAATAAATAATATAATTTGATTTTGACCATCTACCTGGAGTCCCGTGTACCATTGGTTATCTCACAGTGACAAGGGAACTACTAGCTCCCACATCATCAGGGGAGGCACCTTGTGAGCGCTTATTTCTACGCTATCTCGTGAGTGCATTTATTAACGGCGCAAGATCTATTGTGCATACTGTATTACACTATTTTGTTTTCATATGTTCTCTTTATAGATTATACAGCCTTATCCCGATTCTGTTTGTGGTTGTCTGTACTTTGTAAAGGTCGTTTGTTGTGGATAACGATCTCGGGAGGCTGCACATTAATTGAAGCTAATTAATTTACACTACTGATATTGTGGTGTTTAAATTTGTTTCTTTTGCATGAAAACACAACTGTTTCATTGTCAATCAGATGTAACTTACTTTAGACATTTTTATCTTCTGCTCTGTAAATTAAACTTTAATTACACACAGGAAGCTCATGCATGCTCTACAAGGCTATTAACAGAGCAGGAGATAAGAAGTTGTAAATTAAACAGAATTTGTAATAAAGGAAGTATAAACATTAGATGACACTTTACAGGAAGTGTTTAGGAAGGCTGGGCAAGTCACATGCAGGGAGGTGTGACTAGAGATGCATAATCAAAGAGATACAACTGATAAACTGAAGAGAATTGAGCATTGAGAAAGCAGGGGCATGATCTGTACATCAAAACTGTTTCATTACTGGAACATTATAGGGTCGGGAACACAAATGTGTATTCCTAATCCTTTAGTAAAAAACACTAGTCTTAAATAAAGGAAAATCATACATTTATTCTCAATAAGGGGGCAGGGGCGGAGCTAAACACAGCCCTAGCCAATCAGCATCTCCTCTAGAGATGCATTGAATCAATGCATCTCTATTGGGAAAGTTCAGTGTCTCCATGCAGAGCGTGGAGACGTTAAACATCAGCAGCACTGACCCAGGAAGCACCTCTAGCAGCCATCTGAGTGACTGCCACTGGCGGTGTCCCTAGGCAGCAATGTAAACACTGCTTTTTCTCTGACCATTGGGGACACATCCACCACATATATGCAGGGATCTTCATTAAACTGGGACTTACCAGGAATTCAAAGATAATTCAAAATTTTACGCCAAACTAGCTATAAAAATTCTCCAATTAAAAAAAAATAAATAAAAGAATATAAATATACACACATGCAGGGCAAGGCCATCACTATAGTACAGAAGTCAGTTACAGAATTTTAGGAGCCAAATTAAAAATGTTTAGGTGCCGATGTTTGTGTCAGATCATGATGCTGTATTGTAGACATAGAATGACACAGCAAGTCCACACCCAATAAATATCTAAATATACCTGGAAGGTCTAACGTTTCATAGCAACGTTGGGTGTGACAATTGCTCTGCATACTGCAGAGAGTTTGTGAAATAATCCCTGATATAGCTTTCCATAATAATGTACCTGCATAGCATGCACCATTTACTATAACATATTCTGAAAACAAGGATCTAGCAGGTTAATCCCTCCACCACCTGTCACAGAGCTCCAATGTGAAGAGCATGCACACATACCGATATTAAATAACAATGTGATATGTATATATATTAAGGACAATATTTGGGCTATGTAATACAGGGACAGAGTGGGAGAATTCTCCCCTTTAACAACACAAGACCTTTTGTCTTTTCTATGGGAGAAGAACATTTTCCTGTTTAATGTCAACTATGTAACATTAAACAATCACTGTAAACCATTTTAGCTGATACCAGTTTACATACAATCTGCACGTATCTTATCAGTGGGAGTGCCCCAATAAGAATAGACCCCAAAAATCTAAATCAGAGCCCATGATTGAAGAGTCTCCCTGGTTATTGAGGAGTGTGTCTGTAGCTGCAGTCAGACCCACTAAACAATGCATCTGGAGGGAAGATTCACAGCAACTGGCTTTCTTTTAAATATTTGAACTCATTTCTAATGGATTAGTTTCCTATAATGCATTAAAAAAATTAATGGAATTATGCAGACAATATTGCTTCCATTTAACATCCCTCTCACACTTACCTTCACATAGCTCACCGCCCCCACTTCTGCAGAGTTGGGAAGAAATGGCTGAGACCCTTTCTCATATCAGTTTCGTTTCCTAGTTTAGAAAGCAAAGGATGGGCCTGAAATCAGAGATCACAGTGGGCAGTGGCTTAGCACAAGGAGGAAATGGCAAGAGTAAAAACTGCACACAGAGTGTTACTTATCGTGACAATAGCTAGCAAAAAAAGTGCAACTATTAGATCTGAGTTAACAGCTCTGAAGCAAAAGAATTCTGTAAAACCAGAATTATTATTTTATTTATTTTGTTATTCCCTGTGTATTAAGAGATCATAATGACAATGAGAAGGATTATAAATTGACTGTTATGCTGTTTTTTTTATAACAGAATATAATGGGTTAAATGGAATTTGAGTATATGGACTTTTTTTTTTTTCTTCAACTTAGTTCCAATTTCCCACCATAACTGCAGTAAATAAAGGTGCTTCATTTTTGCAAAACCATTGTATGTCAAGTTTTTAATCACCATGAGCACTATAGCGTGCCCCTGGTTGCTCCCCATTAAAGATAAAGAAAAAATAAACACGATAAAAAACTTAACATTAAACTAGTGACAGGTCTTTGTCTCTTGTGCAGCGGCACCATATCTGCTGAAACGATGATGTTTGTCCAATTCAGTGTTCCACTGGTCCTAAACCACCCACCAGTTCCAATGACCTACCTCTCAATGTTGGGAGATATGAATACTAATAAGAGAAGTTGAATTTACAGGCCAGTGACTGTTTCCTTGGAAGGACAATTATTGATTAGTGATCTGAGAAACATGCTGATCGCTGCCAATGTAACTTCAGAAATAGCAGTTCATAGGATAGGATATTGACAGTTTCTTTATATATTTTTTTCCCCTTCTCTTTTTTTATTTGTTGTAAATATCTTTTTATTAGATTTTTTTTTGTGGTTAGCATTGAAAGTTTAAACTGTATATTAAAGTCATAGTATGGACACGCAGGTCCCACCAGTTGTATAATGCATCGAGTTGGCAAGAAAATTTCCGGTATCATTGATATTTGTCGGAGACGCACAGGTCTCCACGTTTAGCAGTTAACATTTACTTGGTGGACTTGCAGGTCCCATAATATATTAATATAAATTATATATATATATATATATATAAATAATTTATATTAACATACAAGGTTATGTTAGCTCATCATTAACTAGTACTAATGGCAGCTTCCACCGTATTTACTTAACTTAGGCTCGTAGGTCTCGTGGCTAAGGTACAGTGCAGAGGCTTGCAGGTCACTTGTCAGGCATTAGGTGTGGAATTGAGCAGAAAGACGCCCACAGGCCCTCGACCCTTACACAGCTATGGGTGATATGTATGTATATGTGTGTGTGATGGGTACCTTTTGTCCGGTATAGTGGGGTCATGTGTGATGTGCTAGGCAATATAGGCCCTTGTTGGTTGTTAAGGGATTAGCATTGAGGCTAAAGGAGTAGGGGGTTCCGTTCAACAGTGGTTCGTTAATGTTCTGTGTAGGGTTAGTGCCTTAGCTTTCTTCGACAGGGGGAAGTACTGTAAAGCTTGGTGACTTCCCTTCATACTAAATGTATCTATCCATGGTCTCTACAGCTCGACATGCTTGTCACTCTGTCCCGTAGTTGTTTCCACAGTTTATTCCTTTACTTAGTGGTTTCCCTTGTTTTTAAAATTAAACTAGGGTTGTATATGCAGTAATGCCCAGACACTGGTATAAATAAAAAAATTAAAATACCATTGCGCAGTTCAGGAGATAAACCACAATGCTAAAAGTTAAAATATCACAAATCCTAAAATGGCATTATTTCCCTAGAATATAAAAATGTGTTTGCATGTATATAAAACAAATAAAGTCTATAACAAACACAAAAATGCCCATCAGTCATGGAGGAAAAGGCTATTCAAAATCCTAAACACACACATTCTAGACTAGAGAATGACCTTGTTTGTGATAATGTACTCCTGAATTTGTCCAAACTCTGAAAAGTATGAGGTGAAATTGGATTGACTACTAGCAGCACAGTTGTGGATACATTGATGTTAAACGATCATCTTGGGTTGCTCTAACTCTTGTGCAGAGAGAACCTGCCCGTCATTTGGTTCTGATATATAAATGGTATAGGTTCTCTCTGTAATGGCACAAGTAAACATAAATATTGAGACCTGAGCGGGCACAAATCAAAGGGGAAGCTATTAAGGTTTCACTCGTTACCAGAGATCTAATATTCTCTGTTCTTGTTGCAATGCATTTACATTAACTTTAACAATGGTGTTTTTCCTCACTGTATCCTTTTGTCTCAAAACACATTATCACTTTAGACTGTAAGCTCATGGGGCTCTTGCGCATAGCACTTTGTAGGAGGTACTGCATGCATTACATTAGGACACAGACCATATTCTCTGCTCGGTTTGTATCAGGGTGTCTTATCCCTCTCTCTGTTAACTCACTTATGTTTTTCTTGATATTATATTGGAACTATAAAATACATGGAAGGATTGTATCAATTACACCACTGGAGTTTTGCTTATATCTCATATGAGTAGTTACTGGATATACTTTTAGGTTCTGATGATTTTTCCCCTTTACATTTTTCACCAGCACAATCAACCTCAATAAATTACTACAGTTTCAAAATCCTGCAATATTACTTTAAAACACACTTTGTTTGGTTTATTTTTATTGCTATAGATTCAAAATGTTACACTGAGCTCAGCTTCGAGTTATACATGTAGGTGTCACTGCTCTAAAACAGTTGTAAATAGTCACGTTTAGCTTTTAAAAGGAAGCACGATGGGGTTTCAGCATTTTTGTTATGTGGAAGCATTAAGACACTACCGTTAAGGTGCTTTAAAAACTTTGTGTTCCTTTTCTTCTGTCTACCACCAGATTCTCCTATTTTGGAAAACTTTTGACGCCTATTCAGTATGAAGTGCTGACTCAATAATTCACTGCGTGCAATGCAGAAAGCTGATGAATTCAGCTAAAGGTATAGCTATGAATTGGAAGATTTGCTAAATGTGCATCATATTTATTAATGGATAAGACCAGACAGCTTCTATACTTACCTTGCGCCTTCCTTGCTCTGCTCTTTACTGCAGCTCAGCTCACACTGGTCTCAGTAACCGAGTTGCATGTGTACTAATGGATAGGGGTCAAGCCAGGAATTGTACAAAGGATGCATGGTTAAGGAGGCTGGCTTACGCTGCAGAAATCTGCAAAATATTATACTCTTAACAGAATTGAGCAATTACAAGGAGATGGCTGGCATGTGTGAACTACAGTATATACTCGAGTATAAGTCTAGTTTTTCAGCACATTTTTTGTGCTTAAAAACACCCACTCGACTTATACTCAAGTTGCTGTCTGCATTATGGCAACTTAGAGAGCCGCGGCCGTCAGAGCCATGGCAACGATCCGCGCGGCAACCAGACCGCGAGACTTACAGTGGAGCTGACCGGAACGGAGGAGAAGGGAGCTGACAGGAGCTGCAGGAAAGGTAAGTAAATGCTTCCTGCCGGCCCCCCCCACTTCACAGCCCATGCCACTGGACCACCAAGGATTAAGATAGCCCCCCTCCCCGACCAGTTAACAAGCAGGGAGGGGGTGACAAAAAAAAATTTCAATAATAAAAAAATATTAAAATAAAAAAAAAATTAAATAATAAAAATGCCCTCCCCCCTCCCAGTTCACACACACTACACAAACACACACTCTGCATTATATACACACTCTGCATTATATACACAGAGTGTGTGTATATAATGCAGAGTGTGTGTTTGTATGAGTGAGTGTGTGTTTGTATGAGTGTGTATAATTATAAAAATCACAGAATTTCATAGCCCCAAGTTTTACCCTCGACTTATCCACGAGGCATAGCATATTTCACAATGGTTGGTCACAAAACTGCACTCGACTTATACATGAGATCGACTTATAGACGAGTATATACGGTACTACCTAACCGGAGTAGAATGTGCAGCAAACCTAACTTTTTTTCTGCATTTTTAAAGCGGCACCAGGGATCTGGTGATTACTGTGTCACAACATTCCAGTAATAATGTAAACACTGTCATACTTCTGTTATAATACTCTACTTTCACCCACAGAAAGTAATTCTGACCAGGGTACAAAGCTGGAAAATCTAAAACCATTAATGTCATAAAACATGGAATCCTAGAGAACAGTGGAGATAAAGGGTCTTCAGTCAGTAGAAAGGTGCATCTGGATATAGGAGCAGCTTGATATGTGAAGTCTAGAAGTAAGGGCTGGACAGAATATGTGACTATTGACAACATGCGAGTTCACTGTGTATAAACGGACCGAGGAGGACTCACTACAGGATATAATAAAACCCCAAGAGGTTTGTGAAATACATGACCTATTATGTTCAGCTAGACCAGGCATAACGGCAAATGTAGTTCACAAACACCTGGAATGTCAAGGTTAACGTGTGTGTGTGTGTAATATTATATATATATATAATCTCAGACAAAATATCGATAAATAGAATTACCTTCTCTGATTAATACAGTACATGCCAATTTGAAACTCCAGAGGTTTGTGAAATACATTTCCCTTTCTGATCTAAAACTTTTTTATATTTTGAAAAACACTCTGCCACAATAGGCACCTGTTCTTTCAGTTTATATAATCTGTAAACACGGGATTAAATAAAGTATCAGGGCAATAAACAACTCATTTTTAGTAAGGAATACTTCTACAGAATAGTTTTGGGGTTTTACTTATAGAATGACAGACTGTTTTACACGTAGCTTTCTTACAAATACATTGTCAATAGTAAAGCTCAGACAGTCCAAAAAACGTTTAGAAAAATTTCAGTTTATTTAAGATTTGTCTACCTCATTAGACGTATAGTAAATTGGGATTCACAATTTTGTGTTCATTTTCTTACACTGGGTCAAGTTCATAAACCTTTGACATTAAAATTTTAACAATACCCATCACTTGGGCTGGTTTGGAAAATGTTGTACATTTTCCAAAAGGGGAGAGAATGTAATGGAAACAAACTTCACTAGGATCTTCAGCAATATCTATACAACCCACAAAGCAATACCCACAAACCAGTTGTACCTTCAAAAAAAATAGCCGTACCCACAAATCAGCAACATCAGACGATGTGTGGATTAAAAGCTGGTGGTTAAACTGAAATAAGTATAAATAGAGCCCCAACCATTATAAAAAATACAAATAAATCCTACATAAGGTACAGCTGGATTATCCCATTCCAGTACAAGTAAAAAAATTTTTTTTAAAAATGTTTAACTTTTTTTTTTCCCTTTTCTTAAAAAGAACATAAAATTCCCGACAGGCATACATACAATGGCCCCTGTACTGTAATCTATTTATCATATTTCATTAAAAAACTATAAATATTTCCAGTCTTTAAATACTTTGACTAGTTATTTCTGGCCTTCTAGAACCCAATACTTCATATACGGGAACGTACGCTAAGCTACTCTGTAATGAATACTCATTAGGTCCTTTTCCAAACCAGCTCAGGGTGAAGAGTGTTCTTGGGAAAACTAGAAAATTTTAAAAAATCTGAATTTTGTCCAGATTGTCCTTGGACTGTAACTAATACAGTGAAATAAGAATACTGCTCAGTGCCAAAAGGGAGAAAACAAAATAGAACAGTTTGTGTAACAAAACTTTCATGATGATATGCAAGATATAACCTTACATTTATAGATAAAACCGTTCCAGACAATAACAATTACTCTTATAAAAAAAATTAAATATTACATCAATTGATAAGGCCTTCGATTAAAGGTCACAGTATCTTTTTCCTGCTGGGGACACAGACCAGTCATATCCCGCTGCAGCCACCATGAAAAATGGCGACTGTGGACACAATCTGTTTTACAGCAAACCTACAATGCTTCCAAAGCGCACCGGACAGGAAGAAAGCTATAGTGCAATAAACCTTAATACCAAGTCACTTATCCTCCACCTGTGCTTCAAAGTTCAGGTCTTCATCATTGTCTCCATTTCAGCAACTGAAAAGGCACTTTGTGAGGTCCCTAGGCTTAAGCCTACGCCAGCCAGATCCCAAATTATTAGAAAATCGCATTCATGGTCTTTCACGCTACATCTGGACACGCAGTGTTGGTCAAATGTTCTGGGGGGCTGGGGTGATAATAAGTTCGAAATAGTCTCTCTTCACGGCACATCTTCATTGCCAGATAGGTGTGGAGCAGGAGGCTGGGGAAACGGGAGGTAAAGTAGCGCACAAATTCATCAGGGACAGACCCCAAAGTCTCTTGCACCTCCGCGGGCAGTTCTCTGTAGTGATGTTTCTGTGAATAAAACAAATTTCAAAGATGTGATTCTGAAAAGTGCTGGATGTCTCCCCTCTACAATATTTTTTTTTCAATTGTTAGTTTTCATCTTGACACAATTATTCACAGATGGATATCATGAGCAAAGGATTACAGCAAGCAGCATAAATGGTGGCTTTGAACAAATTAGAAAAACACTCCTGGCACCATAACTACTGCAGTTAGATGTAGTTGTTATATACAATACTATGGTGAGGGCAAAACAAGTGGTGAAAAAAACAACTGTGAATGAAATTTATAAAACATGCAATTTTACCATGTTTTATACATTTTATTCACCACTTGTTTTGCTCTCACCATATTATTGTATGTATTCTGTCTGTTGTACTTTGTGTGGTTTGGAGTGACACACACTTGGTGATTTTGAGCAATCTCATCAATATTTAGTTGTTATGATGTTTGAAGTGTTACTTTAAGATTAGAAACAAAGTAATGGTTTATACCCCTGCTACAGACTGGGTGTAATAGGCCAGTGGCTGAAAAGCAATTCCAGCAACCATCATTATCATGAGAGTGGCAGAACGGTGTCCTGTAGCAGCCAAAATCTGTGTTTTACACCAAAGTCAAAAGCACCTTGACCAAATATAAGGCCAAAATAGTCAAACTGAAAACAGAGCTGACTTGGAGAGTTTTTCTAATTTAGTTATTTTGGCCAAAGCTTTACAGTTCAAGTTGAATTCCCAGAAATTCTTACTTTAGTGAATGACTGCCAATTTTGACTAATCCCTTTCATTTTGTATCTTACAAGCTACTAACTAGGAGAAGTAAGCTGCCTAAACAGTGGTATTAATCCAATCTTCCTTAAGTGTTAACATAAGAAAAAAAAAAAGATAGTATACCGCCAAACTCCTGTACTGATCTCCAATGAAATGCATGGATTAGCAGACAAAGCCTTTACCTTGTTTCTTAAAGCTCGGAGCAGATCTCGGACGGATCTTCCTTTGTAACTGCGGAATTTTCTGAGATCTGAGTTTGAAAAAACAAAATGGGAAAGATTGGTATTTTGTTATCTGCCTTCTTGGCTGATGTCATCTGACGTGGCGATCTGAGCCAATCACAATGCTTTCACATAGGAATGAATTGGATTGGCTGATATTGTCAAGGAGGCAGATCAGGGGCATAGCCAGCACAAGTCAAACACAGCCCTGGCCAATCAGCCAATCAGCATCTCCTCATAAGATAAATTGAATCAAATGCATGCAAAATCAGAACAGATACAATAAGCTGTAGTTGTTCTGGTTACTATGGTGTCCCTTTAAGTTGTTGTAATAAGTGCAGTGTTAATTTAACTGTAAACTAGTGCGTACGACATTGTATGCTCATCCACAGATTTGCCAACTTGTCACAGTGTCCGTAAAGTTAGAAATACCTGTTTGAAGAGGCACAGTGATCTGTTCTCGCCAATCCATTTTTACCACCTGTCGTCCTCCCTTCTCCAGCTGTTTCACTATGGGGCCGTCAAGAGCTTCTTTCTCTATCCGGTCACTGACATCCTGCAGGAATAGAAGGGTACCAATCATAATATCACAACCCTGCAAACCAAGTGTGCTGTAAGGCTGCCTTATTGAATTACTAACCTGAAAAAACTGGAGTTGCTTTTCCAGATTCCAGAAAAATGGATGTTTTAGGACGCTCTCTGCTGACGGGCGTGTCGGTGGATCTTTATTAATCATTTGCTCAATGAGTTGATGAGCAATTAGATCTTCTAAAAAAGACACGTAATGAGAAATGTTATTTTTCTCAAGAAAGAATCATCTGGACAGATTCATATTACAGAGTCTATTCAAAATATCCAGTTAAGCTCAGAGATAAGGTTAAACCTTCAAATATTAGAAATAAATGTAATCTGACAGATCCGAGATGACATCCATTCTAAATGAATCAAAACAAAAAACACACAGACTCAAGAAGGGAAGAGTGCCGAACAGGTTTTCATTCTTGCCACTTAATTACATGATAACCAGCACTCCTCCGACAGACAGATCATGTCCTAAGCAGAGATGCCAAACTGTAACCACCATGTTATGGTAAAATGAGAGAGCACATTACATACAAGCATCCAAAATCTGCTCATGTAAGCACAGCCTCCTCAGAAAGAGAAAGACATTTATTAAAAAATAAAAACTCATTTAAAGGAAAATGAATGCCTTACAGATGTCCATATTTCTTTTATTGAGTTGTCAGCAAGATAAACATGACATCAAAATATATCAGCTTGGCATAAACAGGTAATGTACATTCTAAGTCACATATAATTCAGGATAAGAAAGATCTCTCTCTTTTTTTGGAAGGGAAAGATAAGTAACAGACAAGATGTCTAGATACGTATAGCACGTTAAACATTCTATCGGTGGATAAATACTAAGCAAGCGGAGTGTTAGGCTACTATATGTCCAGGGAACTTGTCTATGCTGAGAACTGATATCGTATCATATTTTATTGTTATTTGTTTTGTGTTTGACAATCTTTGTTTTTCAACGTCAGTACATGGGGGTTCTTTGCGTGCAATACAGGGTACAAAGGTATGTGCTTTTAGAGGTCTGCTTTAAGCGTGCAATAAACTTGACAATAAATTGGCTCTATAGTAGACTTGACCTTATGATTCATGCAATGCACTCATTTACAATGGGCAAAGTTATCGATGTAACAACGGATAGCAACACCGTTCGTGTAGTTTGAGCACGCATTGTGTGTAGGTATTATGGTGTCAGTTGGGATATGAGAGGCAATTTGGGTACAGGGGAACAGAGATTTACAAACCAAATCATGGTGTTGCCTCGGGTTACATGGTTATGCTTGCTGATAGCAGGAGCACCGAGGGGGTCCAATCCGGAATGAACTGCAACAGCTGAGAATATTCCCATAGGCAACGTATTGGAGCAGATGAGGGTCTGCTTGATGGAGGGAGGGGGGGGAGGTTTACCTTTGAATGAGGTAGGGGTTAAGTAGGTCAGTCTGGTGGTTGGTGCAGCATGTCTGGCCACTGTAGGTCATGCTGGTCGAGCAGGGGCTTGTGGTCTTACAGGTGGTAGCCAACTACCCCAGGAGTGCAGCGGATGCTGCTGGGTTAGAGGAGCGTGTAGCCCCTGTGAGTCATGCTGGTACTTGCAAGTACAGCCTATACAGGGTGTCAGCTGTGAGCTGACACACGGCATCTGCGATATTGGTGGGCACTCCGTGCTGACCTGCCTGCATATTGGATGCTTTTGGTCCAAAGATGTATGCGGTTTTGATTGCTAGTGGTTGGGGGCACAGGAATATCCCCCATTAGCAGTGGAGTGGGGGTTACGTCAAATGTCTCTCTGTTACAAAGAATGTAGGGCGAAACGATTGCAAGCCACAATGCCAATTCTTGCTTTTGCCATGGAGTGTACTTTCAGTAGGTGGAAATCATGCTTGTAATGCCAGGTAAGTTCCTAACGATCTCCCGATGACAGCTTGCCTTTAGTTAGGGAGTATTAGCTTAAAAGAACGGTTATTGGGAACTTTGGCACAGAGCTCATGCAAGGCACGTCCGTCCAGTACTGTCAAGCCCAGCACCCCTACATTTGAGCATTCAGTAAGATATGAGCTTTTCATAAAGATTCTATCGACTACATTGGTATTTTAGCAAAAACAGAGACTATGAGAACTTTTAAAAGCTTAGATAGACACAGTACCTTGCCCTTCAGTAAATCCCCCCGCTCAGGTCTCCATTTTTGCTTACCTGTGCCATTACATAGTGAACCTATACCATTTACATAGACTAATTCTGCCCATAAGAGCAGTTCAGATGTTAAATGCTTCCCACTGCATGAGAGATACAGCAACCTCAGACAATTATTTTAGCCTTCGTTGAGCCTCATCAGCGAGGTTACCAGATATCCCTCTAGGCACAATGAGCATGAGGTCCACATTTAAAATTACCTTTTATAACAGACCCTAAGCAAACACACTGAAGCAAAAACAGACAATATGAGAAGTTTGAGAGCGGGCAAAAATACATTGTTTGAAGGAGCCTTGTTTAATGTAGAAACACTTTTTTTTTTTGTCAGTAAGTTGCGAAAGGCACTTCAATCAACTTCCACCTCCTCCATTACTTGCTACGTCTGAAGGACAACATCACAGGATTCGACTGACTGCAATTTAGATTATGTGCATACGAGCAACCCGGCATGTTCTGCCAGTAGGTGAAGATGACCATGAACCAGAAGACTGATGCACCAGAGAGAATACATCAGGTAAATCTCTCTCTTCCCCCTAGGAATAATGAAAAATTAAGATAGTGCAGAGGCTCTGAGCACAGTCTGAAAGACCCAGAAGTATGGGATCCAACCAAAAATATATATATTTGCTGTGATTCCCCTTGTGGAGCAACGAAGATGTTTGGTATCTGTCTGTAACTGTTTGTAATCGGTCCTATTTTTTTGGAGTCAGGGTGCGCTCTCTCAAACCATTCTGTATCACTAAAAATACGATCTCCAAAAAAGGTCTATATGCTATAGAGAGGCCTTTGAATTAGTGTCTAAAAACAACTGCTCTAAAGCGGATACACACCCCCCCCAGGTGAGAAAACTTAAAAAGCAATATAATTGTAAATGTAAAAACGGGTCCTGATATGCGTGTCTCAGCAGACAGATAATAAGTGCTTATTTAGAATGTAGACTGCATTCCTATATGAAACTATTAAGGTCACCAATAAATATCTTAACTTTTAGAGTTGAAAAGTCATTCAATTATCTCTTAAACCTTTGTTAGTTGAAAAAAGAAAAAAAACAGAAGTATGCTGTATATACCACTTAATTGCTCTATGAATCCATACTTTATCTGACATAACCTACTTTTATTATACAGTTACCATGACAACTACATTCATAACAATAGGAAATAAGCCAGGACATTGTAGCTATTTGTTATGATTCCAGAAGACATGTACAGTTTCCATGTATAGAATACACCCCACTCACCGTGTTTGTCTAGATTCAAACAGTCCAAGCTGTAAGCACCTAGGAGGATGTTGGCTTGCCGCTGCAGGGACTTGCCAAATGGGTGCTTCCCTTCTGACACCACGTAATAGAACACGCAGCCAGCTGAGAAGATGTCCACTGTGTAGGTCTGTAATGAAACCTTCGTCATTTCATTTATTCAGATCAAACAACGTTCATAACAAAAACATGGAGCTGCATTCCGGGAGATAACAACATATGCTCTGTATGTATGTGACTATATCCTTGTCACAGGGATATTCAGAGAGAACTTACAGGGTTGTCTTTGAAATCTTCGCTAAGTATCTCTGGTGCGATCCAGCCTTCTGTCCCAGGAATACCAGATCGCCGGCTAAAACTGTTCCTTCCAACAGCTAACTTCTTACACAGGCCGAAATCGGAGATCATGGCTTTCACTTTACCGTGAGCATTGGGCATCGAAATCAGGATGTTGTGAGGCTTTAGATCTCTGTGCACTGAGGGTCAAACATTGAAAAAAAAAAATTAGGATTGAATATGGATATCAAAGTCATGCTCCCCTCTCTTGAATGCAGTAAGTGGGGTTTTTTTTGTTGTTTTTTTATTGTTTTTTTTTCTTTTCCCCTTATGTGAATTTGTTGCGCACAATACGGTCACCTTGCATGGGTATATAAGCCTATTACTCAGAAGGAAACTACCTTAAAATAATTTTTGTAAGCGTAAATAATGTAACGAAGGAAAATGGAATAAAAAAATGGCAGTTTTTGCATGATGACTAAATTAGCATTTAACACGCATTTAAATTTAGCATTTAGAAGGATAGATTTGGAATGCACGTTACACGGTAAATAATTTATAGCACATAATTTAAAGGGAAAAGGGGGGGGAGGAGTTGATTATAGGAAATATTGGTGAGAGAATATGAGGGACTTTCTACTTAGGAAGAAATAATTGTAAAATAAATAATGGTAAAAGTAGGGGCGGTTCTTTGATTAATAAATCAGCACTTAACACGTATTTAGATTTAGTACTTTGAATTAATGTTTGGAATGCACTTTAAATTGTTTAGAATTTATCACATAAAATTTAAAGAAGGAAAAAGAGTCTATTATAAGAAATATTGGTGAGAGAGCGTATGAGGGATTTTACTTAAGAAAAGTTGCGAAATTTGCAAAGAGAGGTTTTTTTTTTTTTTTTTTTACTTTAAAAAAAAGGTTATTGTCACAGAAATATGAACTACGGACAAGATTTGAGAATGGTTCCTGGATCAGAACCAGAAACAAAAAACACTGTCTGTTCAAAATACGGTAGTTCTTACCAATGTTTAGAGAATGCAAGTATGCAAGTCCAGACACCGTCTGCTCCAGGAGAGCTATCGGCTCCAAACCATGACGGTCAAAATCCTTCTCTTCCACATACTAATACAGAGAGAAAAAAAAAAAAAAAATTTAGGAGGGGAAGGAGCTCACCGTTTTGATTAGTCAGTCAGCTTTTATTAGAACACGGGATACAGTATCCAATAACAGTCACTAGATTAGATCAATGGGCAGTCACATCTTGCTAACAGGCAACAAAAAAGTGGACTATTCTGTATTTAACTGCAGCAAAAATAAAAATGAACTCATCTGAATTCCAGCTGCTTCTAATTTTCACATAATCCAAATACCGGTAGAATTTAAACCTCGGTCAACGAAGATAAAAAAAAAAAAGATGACATATGTTTGCTCTCTGTCTGCTTTAAAGATGTACAATTTTCTAAGCATCCTGCATTGTAGAAATCAAATCCAAAATATTTGTGCAGCGAGCTCTGACCTCTTGCAGGGTGGCAGAGCACAGCTCGATGGCGATGTACTGGAACTGGCGATCTTTCTCCGTGCAGAAATAGCGGATTACGTTCGGATACTCATCAGACTCTCTGAGCAGCTGCACCTCCCGGTCTGCAAAACTGAAGCACTCTGGGAGAATTCTCTTCACCGCCACATCTCGATTATCAAACTGGCCTCTGTAGGGGAAAGTAAAAGGAATTTGTTAAATGCCCAGGCATGAAGAGTCAATTTTAATTTATTTAAGGTGATAAACATAGAATGAGACGGCAGATAAGAACCATTCGGCCCATCTAGTCTGCCCAATTTTCTAAATACTTTCATTAGTCCCTGGCCTTATCTTATAGTTAGGATAGCCTTATGCCTATCCCACGCATGCTTAAACTCCTTTACTGTGTTAACCTCTACCACTTCAGCTGGAAGGCTATTCCATGCATCCACTACCCTCTCAGTAAAGTAATACTTCCTGATATTATTTTTTAAACCTTTGTCCCTCTAATTTAAGACTATGTCCTCTTGTTGTGGTAGTTTTTCTTCTTTTAAATATAGTCTCCTCCTTTACTGTGTTGATTCCCTTTATATATTTAAATGTTTCTATCATATCCCCCCTGTCTCGTCTTTCCTCCAAGCTATACATGTTAAGATCCTTTAACCTTTCCTGGTAAGTTTTATCCTGCAATCCATGAACCAGTTTAGTAGCCCTTCTCTGAACCCTCTCTAAGGTATCAATATCCTTCTGAAGATACGGTCTCCAGTACTGTGTACAATACTCCAAGTGAGGTCTCACCAGTGTTCTGTACAATGGCATGAGCACTTCCCTCTTTCTACTGCTAATACCTCTCCCTATACAACCAAGCATTCTGCTAGCATTTCCTGCTGCTCTATTACATTGCCTGCCTACCTTTAAGTCATCAGAAATAATCACCCCTAAATCCCTTTCCTCAGATGTTGAGGTTAGGACTCTATCAAATATGCTGTACTCTTCCCTTGGGTTTTTTTTTATTCTTTATTTTTGTTGTGCATGGGTTTACAGCAGTGCTTGTATAGCCACAACAGCTTCCACAAGCGCATTATTATTTGAACATAGGTAAGTTATGCGTTAAAACTTGCACATTTTTACATTTAATGAGTTGTATGAACAAGCTAAGTTAAGTAATCTCCTATATGAGATTTGCATCTCATAGATAGATTGTATGTGTTAGACAAGTATGCCTAGTTTGATTGGGTGTAGGTTAGCGTTTTGTCTGAGATGGTCTAGGCGCATGAGGAGGAGATTTTGCTTTTCATCATCTTAAGTTAGTTCAGGCTGAAGAAGCCCTGTGTAGGTGCCATATAGTGATCCCTTGGGGGGGGGGGGATTGTCACTTAAGGGTTCGGGAGTATTGTGTATGTTGCTTCTCTGTGAGTAGGTCACGTTTTGCATCTGACTGAGTAGGCTCTATACTGAGCTGGTTGCCAGGGTGTGTGGTATCAGGGTTGCCTAGTGAGCATCAGGTGAGTTGGTAGGTCTTGTGCCTGAGGGTTAGTGTATAACTAGTGTAGGGAAGAGAGTGAGGGTGTGGGTATATACGCTCCATTGTGTATTTCGCCCACTCCTGAGGGGGGTATTTGTTGGGGATTATGGGGGGTAATCGCCATCTCGGTCGTGTAATTGTCAACCCAAATTCGGGTTTTCATGACTAGCCGTCGTGTAGTTTAAAAACATAAACTGAAGCATTAATGCTAAGCGTTGAACACATTTTAAACAGTAGGGCTTTGTTGGGGTGTTCGGCTGTCTTGTCGAGTTGCGTTTAAGTATTTAGTGTTCAGTCCTGCTAAGGCTCCGTTTCCCGTGATGTGGCGGCTCTCGGTGTGAATATGGCCGTGTTCACTGGGTCCCAGGCTTTGGATGGTTTGTCTTGTGTTCTTACGGTCTGGCCTGCTATGCCTAGTGATGCAAGGAAAGAGGGTATATCTGCCCCTGCTTCTAGTGTGTGGACAGTCCCGTTATGCGTAGCATACAGCGTTCCAGGGGGGCCCCATCTGTATGTCACCCCAGCTGTTCTGAGTTGGGAAGTGATCGGTGCCAATGATTTGCGCCATTGCAGTGTGGCTCGTGTGAGGTCCTGGTAGAAGGTTAGAGAGGCGCCTTCAAAGGACAGCGGTGTTTTACCCTTCAGGGCTAGCATAATTTGGGCCTTATCCTGAGAGGTGGCGCAGCGGAGTATGACGTCTTGCATTTGGCCTGGTTTTGCCATGGGTGAGCCTGGTAGTCGAAATGTTCCTTCGATGGTTAATTTCCTGGTCACTGGGTGAGGTAAGATGGTCGCCATCAATCGCCTGGCATAGTGTGGTAGTTCATCTGCGCTAATGTTAGCAGGGACTCCCCTTATCTTAACATGGTTGCGGCGTAGTCTGTCTTCAAAGGCCGTCAGCCTGAGCGACAAGGCTGATTGGTGCACTTGGAGCTGAGTAACTGTGTCTTTAATTGTGGTCAAGTCAGAGTTAATGCTGCCGATGTTTGTTTCAGCTTGTGTTACTCGGCCTGTGACTGCCTGTATGTCTGCTTTTATTTGCTGGAGGTCTGCAGCCCAGACCTTGTGTATGTCTGCCAGCAGTGCCTTTAAATCAGCTTTGGTAGTGGGAGCTGTGCCATCATAGGGCTCTTGGGATGGGGCCTGATCTGTCTGCAGGGCTTGTGTGATCCCTACCTCATCACTCTGCCTCGTGGCTTCAATGTGTGTAGGCTGCAGTACCTCTGTGGAGGGTGTTTTGCCCGGCGCCGGTCGTTGCAGCATGGTGCCAATATCCCTGCACTCTGCCGCTGTGTGTGGTTTTTGGGACCGACGTCCCATTGCTGGCATTTGATGTGGGGATGAGGTGTCTGGGAGTTGCAGGCTGTGTCCCACTCTGCCGATTGCGAGTAGGTCATCCAGGCTGTAGGCTGGCGTTGCGCAGTAGGCCCCAGACCTGCGTTTTATTTTTGCCTGTCTGGGCGGCTGGAAGAACGGCATCGACGGATGCAGGAACTCTCGGTGAGGTAGGTCGGCCGGGTTGCGTCGCCTTATGGGGTAGGATGCCCGCGATTTTCGGTGGGTTTTAGGCGAATTGCGGGGAGCTGGCTGAGATGGCGTCTACCCTCGTTGGCCGCAAGCTCCGCCCCCCCTTCCCTTGGGTTTTTATGTCCAAGATGCATTATCTTGCACTTATCCACATTAATGTCAGTTGCCACAACTGTGACCATCTTTCTAGTTTACCTAAATCATTTGCCATTTGGCTTATCCCTCCTGGAACATCAACCCTGTTACATATCTTAGTATCATCAACAAAAAGACATACCTTACCATCAAGACCTTCTGCAATAATCACTAATAAAAATATTAAAGAGAATGGGTCCAAGTACAGATCCCTGAGGTACCCCACTGGTGACAAGCCCAAGCTTCGAATATATTCCATTAACTACAACCCTCTGTTGCCCGTCACTCAGCCAATGCCTTACCCATTCAACAATATTGGAATCCAAACTTAAAGATTGCAGTTTATTGATAGAAACATAGAAACATAGAATGTGACTGCAGATAAGAACCATTCGGCCCATCTAGTCTGCCCAATTTTCTAAATACTTTCATTAGTCCCTAGTCTTATCTTATAGTTAGGATAGCCTTATGCCAATCCCACGCATGCTTAAACTCCTTTACTGTGTTAACCTCTACCACTTCAGCTGGAAGGCTATTCCATGCATCCACTACCCTCTCAGTAAAGTAATACTTCCTGATATTATTTTTAAACCTTTGTCCCTCTATTGAAGCCTTTTATGTGCAACAGTGCAAAAGCCTTACTGAAATCTAGGTAAGCAATGTCTACTGCACCACCCTGATCTATAATTTTAGTTACCCAATCAAAAAAATCAATAAGATTAGTTTGGCATGATCTCCCTGAAGTAAACCCATGTTGTCTCTGATCTTGAAATCCATGTGTTTTTAGATGTTCAACAATCCTATCCTTTAATATGGTTTCCATCACTTTCCCCACTACTGAAGTAAGGCTTACTGGCCTATAGTTGCCCGACTCCTCCCTATTACCTTTCTTGTAAACACTTTTTTTAGAAAAAACAAAAAAAAACAAAAAAAAAACTAAAAACTTTATATATCAAATTCTATAATACATTTATAAAAATATGAATTGTGTGGATGGCTTGACACCTAAGCTCGGAAATTAGTGAGTAATTCTAGGCCTGTATGAGGGAATATACAGATATTAAAAGGGTTTGCATGGAACACATTCAGTTTTTTTAAGAAGCACAATATACCTGTAAACTATGGTGCCCTCTGCTCCATGGCCAAGAACGTCTCTAGGATTAAAGGAAATCTTTCCAATGGTTACTCTCCCATCTTCATCTGTGGGGAAAAAAATACAATATCCCATACATTACAACCATAACCACTGAGTGAGTCAAAGATCATAGCCAAGTATGCCTGAATGGGACGGAAACAGTCAAAAGTGGCCTGGAGGTCTCCAAGAATGGACAAAAGAAGCCGATGGGCCAATGGTGCAGCGGAAAGGCTTCAAACTAACAGGACAGTATCTGCATCAAGCTTATTTTTTCCCCCTCTTGTTAATAATGCTTAAAGGGATTCTATAGTGTTAGGAATACAAACCTGTATTCGTAACACTACAGGAGCCGTCTTGTCCCCCCTTTCCTCAATGCTTTCCTATGAGGGTTTAACGGACGCTTGATGTCCTCATGCAGAGTGTAAGGTTGTCCAGCGTCCGTTATGGGACCAAAAATCTATTAGCAACCAGGAAGTTCCTCTAGTGGCGGTCTGATTGAAATGTGCTTTTAGCAAGTGTTATTTTTTTTGTTTTGTAAATATGTTTTTGTTTTCAGAGAATAAGAGTAACAATAAGACTCGGAGGTTTCAGGTCTGTGACCGTTTGCGATAACATTTCAATTGTGTATTCCGAAACTCGCAGGTTTCAATATTTGTGAATAGTCAATACTTCTGGAGACACGCAGGTCTCTCAACTCTCTGCTTTCCTGTGGCACGTAAGCCCAAAGTAGTAGTTTGCTATAGGTGTGTAGTGCGGAGACCTGTGTTTTGGTTGTGTATGGTGTTTGCTGGGTTCTGTCTCATGTGTAAGTCCTAGTTCTATATGTCCGTTCTCTGGCTGTTCCGTGTGCTGTTGGCAGTGTCAATGTGTAGTGCTGTGTTTCCTTGATTCTGGTCTGCCATGCCTGCTTAGACGGTTGGCATTGTGGCCTGTTGGTCCTACTTGTGCACCAGGAGGTGGCTGTATGTTGTCTTTCTTGTTTTTCCGCTTGTCTCTGTGTGTTGTTTGTCTAGTCAAGTATGCGGTTTCTTGTGCAGTGTTGTGGTCGTGTGTGTCCCACAGGGGTGATATTTTGTTGGAGCCGTGTGTCAGTGCCAGGGTGTGTTGGTTTGTGTGCAGTGTTGGGTGGGTTTAGGAGTTGGGTTATTTGTTGGGGTAGGCGTGTAGCTGTCGGGTTGTCTCAGTCTATTTTGTCTGTCGTGGCGTCGGTCTGTGCTGTCTTGCTGCCTCTCTGTCTACATGTCGTATTGGATCCTAGTCATAAAATCTGTCTTACTGGTCGTCAGTAGCCAGTGCGTCCATATTTCCAGGTATTTGTGTGGTGTGTTTGCGCTCATGTAGAGTTCCTCTATGGCTCCAAGTTCTTCCATTTTGGAGAACCATGCTGTCAGTGGGGGTGTCAATGTTTGCTTCCAGAATTGTGGGAGCACTTGCTTGGCCACATTTAGGATTCTAATGGTGAGTGAGTTTTTATAGCGGGATCTGGGTGTCTTCGTGTGGTGTAGGAGCATGGCTTCCGGAAGAAAGGGTGGTGGTGCATCTGAAAATGTTTGGAGTAAGTCATGTATACCCTTCCAGAAGGGTTGGACGACCTCACAGCTCCACCAGAGGTGGAGCATGGTGCCGGCTTCTTTGCTGCATCTCCAGCAAAGGTCAGCGTGGTCTGGGTCTATGGCGTGGAGTATGATTGGAGTGCAGTACCAGTTTGTCAGCAGTTTGAACGCAGTTTCCTGGGTCCTGCTGAAGACTGAGCAGTGGTGTGTTAAGTAGCATATCTTCTCCCACTCTCCATCCGTGAAGGTTTTGCCTAGTGTTTGTTCCCACGTCCCCATGAACTTGGGTGTCTCCGTCGGGGTTTCCCTCTGTAGCGTGGTGTAGATAAGAGAGATCCCGTGGGGTTGGGGGTCGGGGTCTATGCACAGTCGCTCGAACGTGGTGTGGGCCCTTGTTCGTGCAGTGCCCCCTGGGAGGGTGTGTACATAGCTCTGTAGTTGTCTGTATTTAAGAGTCTGTAGGGGGGTGGGAGTGCTACCGTCTAGCAAGGTCGGTAGTGTCTTGCAGTCAGTCCTGTCAAGGAGGTGGTATAGTCTAGGTGTCTTGTGGCGGAGCAGGTCTCTGAATGCTTTAGGGTCTATGCCCGGTGGGAAGTTTTTGTTGTGTGTCAGGGGGAGGAGGGGAGATGGGTACGGCGCCAGTCCATACTTCTTCATTGCTATCCTCCATACCCGCATAGTTGCTCTCGTGTATGGTGCGCACTGTCCCCCGGTCGTCATCCCCCTCAGCCATGGCAGCTAGTAAGTGTTTTAATACACAGTGAACAAATTATTTTAAAAAAGCAGGAATTTTAATGCACCACAATATTCAACTTATCTCCACCCCCACTGTACTTTTCTTATCTGTGTATTGTTTCAAAACAATGCTAAGGCAAAAGTCAGCAGATAGTAAGAAAACAGTGATTGGCTGTGGGGCCTAGTTATGATAACTCATACTGATCTCTTATTGGCCGTGTACTCCGTACATTTCCTCTTCATTTTAAGGGCACCCTTACTTTTATTTTGTTTTATTTTCTGGAGATGGCTGTGCATCATGACCTTATCTGTCGTTGAGAAGTGTATTACATTATATTGTTGATTATAGATTTAGTTTTAGGATCAACTGATATTGTCGATGACCAAGTTATGCTTTATTTACATTTTTCGATCTAAGCAGAAGATAAATGCACCTGTCGGTTGCTGTATACTGGACATTACAGTGAAGTGAAAGGGTTATAAAGGTTTTAGTGAAATCCACATTTGTGAGGTTGGAAATCTAAGATTGGCAGAATCAGTGGCTGAGCCGGTAGCGCTTGGGGAATAGAATAAGGAACCACAAAAGGGACAACCCGTGCTATAGACCCCAAACCTTCACAACAAACCAACAGAAACACCCCTTCTCCAGGCAAATTACTCTTCCACAGATTCCCCAATCCGTCCTCAGCAACCAGCTACGCTGGAGACTCCAAACAAAGACATCATGACAGACTGAAGATCGCATGGTATGCAGACACTAGATTTACCTTCATCCTCCACCTCTGTGGACACCATGCTGCCAATCTCAGACGTGGACATGTTGGAGTGTAATGAATGGTTTGAGGCCCTTGGAGACACATTAGGAGTGCTGTTGGCTGAGCTTTCACCACGGAGGCCAGGTATATCCAAGTAATCTCCTTCAGACGTCCCCTCGGCTGGTGTCTGGAAGGTGACGTGCTGCATCTGCAAGAGCTGAATCTTCTCCTCTAGCTGTTTCTGGAACTGCTGGTGCTGGAGCTGCTGCTGCTGTTGCACGGTCTAGAAAAGGGACGAGAGCCAGTGTTTCAGTCGCTAGGTAATGTAATATTTGGTAATAGAAGATTGAAATGAACAGGTTTGTCCAAACGAGGACAGAATTTTGGAGGCAATTGGCTGGCAATTATTTTATTCATAATAGAATTTTCCAAATCTTGGCATAAATACATTGAAAAACTAAAATAAATTTATAAGTATTTGTTGGCCCATATCACATCAGAGGTTCTGAACAGTTTCCGTCACATCTCTATAAAAGGCAAACAGCGATTATAAAAGAACCAAATAGAAACTGGGTTACCTTTGGATAGGTGATAACAAACGCCAACCATCCAGCCAACAGAAATGTGCTGAATATAATGGTAGCCATATCTTTAAGCATGGAGTCTACGGGAGCTTCCGGCTTGGGAAGAAATGGATTGGAAACATCCCTGATCTCTTCAGGTGGATCAACTGCCAACTCTATAACCTCCTGTAGAAGAAAAACAAATGACCAAGTCAAGAAAGCACAGACCACATGCAAACGAACAGTGCTTGGAAGATGAACAACGACAATTTATATTAAGTATCTTGTTTTGTTTTGGCACATTTCCACAAGTGAATCCATCCTCACACACCTCCTTAAAGCGGGATTTGTCCAGATTGGCTTCAATAACATTGTCTTCACCTCTGGGAAAGGTGGCTGGAAAAGTATCCAGGATCTTCGTTGGAGCAGACAGAGGTATCTCATGGTGTCCTTGGGAAGAACACAAACTAATTAATAGAAATGCATGTATGAGAGACAGTTTAAACCATGGGTAGTCAACCTGGTCCCTACCGCCCACTAGTGGGCAGTTTGGGATTTTAGGTGGTGGGTTCTGCAGAAAATGCCCGGTGGACCTCGATGACCATAGACCAAGGCAGATATCTCACCTGCCGGCCCATGCAAAGCCAGCCTTGTGGTTATCCCTCTCGGGCTGGTGAGGAGATCAAAGATCACTTCATTCCAGCAAAGGGAGGGAAGGGTTTCCCATGAGCAGACTGGTCAGAGTGTTACCACACATTACCATGGCAACGCTCTGATACAGTGCTGTGCTCGCAGGAGAACAGCAGAGTTAGCCTGCAGCCGCAGGAGCTGAAGACTAAAGTGAACATGCCACGACTGGATAACCAGGGCTTGCAGCATTATGTCCCCTGTCCCTGGTAAAAAGGTAAGAATGGGGCAACATTAAGATAGATTTTCATATTTCACCGGGCTACACACAGCATAGACCCTGTGCACCCTTCTCATACACACACACCCCTCACATACACAGTGCACCCCTCACACTCTGCCCTCGCGCGCACGCACACACACACACACACTGCCCTCCTTCATACACTGCACCCTTCACACACACACACACACACACACACACTGCCCCCTCTCACACCCTTCACACACACACACACACACACAATACCCTTCACACACACACAAAAAAGGTAGAATAGGGGGGAAAAAAAGGAAAAAGAAATAGATACATTTAAGTAAATATTATTATTATTATATATTTTTTTAAATAAAACCTCCTTTCTAAAAAAAAAACAAACAAAAAAAACCCGCACTTGCGCTATAAAATTAGTTACTGTGTCACTGGTGGGCGTTAAGATAATTTTACCATCAACAAAGATACAAAAGTGGGCAGTAGGTATTAAAGGATTGACTACCCCTGGTTTAAACTATAGAAACATAGAATGTGATGGCAATACTTCCTGAAAATATTTTTAAACCTTTGCCCCTCTAATTTAAGACTATGTCCTAAAGCAGAAAGAGTGGGTATTCCACACAAGAAGTCGGTACTCGGTAAAGTTAGAAAGGATGCCTAACAAACCTCCTCAATTAAATAAAAAGGACTGCAGATAGATATATTGGCCGGAATAATACACCATGTGCACTCCTGTATTAAGAGGTTGGAGGTAAATTGGTGGATTACACCAGGGGCCAGTAAGAATGTCTGTACCTCTATGTGAAAGGTGCTGGATTAATATTTAGTTCTATGCCTTTTTAGACCCCTTTCTCTGTAGTTTCTGTATGTGCAAGTGATATCCGCATAGAGCTGTGCTGTAATACAATATATTCCATAATCAGACGTAATTATCCAACCTAGTAGTATAAATGCCTGCACTTTATATGTGCTCCCTCTAGGTGGCAGTATGCAGAGTGCCTTAATGTGATCTCTGTATTCCTCTGGGTGGAGACATGTATCTCTACCTATTAATAACCATTGGTTCCTCCAGTAATTTAGATGGTCTTTCCCCTTCATCCCCGCAGAAAACTTCAGATCAGTGCTAGGTGTGAATTCACACTCCCCATGGTCTTCAATGGTGACTCCCTCTGTTGTCGGCCCATCGAGAAGTGGGATTGCTCTGCCCCTTGGCTGCAAGAATGCAAGAATCAGGTTTTATATGGCATACGACGTTTACATGAAGGAAATACTGTCAGAAAACAGAGACTGCAGAATTTGTAGAGGGGATCGGGTTATAAACATACTACAAATTGTGCTCCAAACAAAAATTAGACGGGAAATCCAACACATTTAAACAAATTACAAAAAACAAAACATGAACCACAAGCCAGTGCAACAATAAAAGTGGCAACCCCACATCCATCCTTTAAATTAGTACGCCTGATTATCAGTAAGTGAGGACATTTCATTTATCTGCTAGGAGAAAAGAAATGTAAACATCCAGACTTACCACAACAGTTACCCCTTCATGTACAAAGGATGATGATGCATAGAGGCTGGTAGAGTATTTTCCAACATAAAGCGTAGGCCTTGTAAAAAAAATTAAAGTATACCAGATTAGTATAGATTGCAATAATCATTAGAAATACAATGTGTTTGTAAATAGAGCAATAAACTTGTGGTTGATCCTTCACAGTCTAGTATATACATTTCACGGAAGTAGGAGATCAGTTGTGATGTTAAGTGTGGATCATGCTGTGTTATGGTCATATTTAGAGAACCACGAGGCTCAAAATGGTTTAGCACAAAGTACAGAACCCACTGAGTCCATTCCAACAAGGTCAGACCTTATTAATGACTGAATCTAAGCCAACATACTCACATCAACTTGCTTTTTGTCTCGGTTTCTTTTGGAAACGGATACTTCCACTTTGTGATGCGTCCTACTTCCCCAGACATAAATGTCAGGTACCGAAGAGTTTCAACACCAACATTTGTATGGATCACCTTCCTCAGACCCTCTCTCTGCCAGATGTACAAGGCTACCACAGGGGAGGCGTAATTCTGTATCCACAAAACATCTCCAGAGTCACTGTCCACTGTAACCACCATCCCGTCACCGTTGGACACAAAGTGAGACATTTCTGGAGAAGAGGTAAAATAAATAAAAAATTAAATTTCAACAAAACAAACATGTACTGAACATTCTGAATCACAGACTTAACCATACATTCTATTATAATTACTTACTGTATTCCGTGCCCTCGTCGGGCAGAGTGGCAGCATAATCGTAGTAGGTGGCATTCCAACGCAGCTCTTTGTTTTTCGTGTCATACATGGTGATTGTATATTCTGAAAAAAACAGAGGTATTCGATTAGGTGACCTACAATCTTAACTATAAATGCTTGCTATTAGTAGATTCATGGTTACAGGTTACTTCTCATAAATCCAATATGGCAGTTACAATTCGCACACTGAAGACAGATGATGCATAGGCATTTTCAGGGTAAATACCTGTCCGTCCAAGATACAGGAGGGACGTGGAGGGACAGAGACTCTCTGCGAAAGAGGACGTCAGAGTCTGTTGTTTCTCCCCAGTTACCAGATCAATGACGTACCAGACATCTTGTTTCTTCCCTGTAATGAGTGAAAACAAATGGCTATGATGAGTACTGTGTAAAAAAATAAAAAATAAAATAAAACAGATATAACCATATCAACAGATTTACTCTGCAAGAAGATTTCAAAACAACAACAAAGAATTACAAAATAAAACAAACAGTATGCTCTATGAATAAAAGGTACTATAATCAACACACGCTACCATGCTCCCTGTACCAACAATAAATTGCACTACTGAGCTCCCTGCACTAACCAGGAACGCACACTACCACACTAAACATAAAGCATCATACAATGCTATCCGAACTAATCTTTTTATTCTGTATTTTTATTGTGCAAAGAAGAACAAACAAGCTTGTGGCGCCACGACAGCGTTGACAAGCCATGCATTAACTTACAGGAAAATACATTGCCGTGGCATGAAATAATTGCACTTTTTTATTTTTGTAAACCAAAATATGCAAACTAATCAATAAATTATAAAGAAAAACAGGTTAGTTGAGCTAGGTGAGTTTACCATACAGCATGGGGTTAGTATCTCAGATAGTAATGGCATACTGCTACAATTTGTCTTGGTAATGTCAGGGACTCCATCTGCCGAAGTTTGATGCATTTTTTAAATCGCAGGAGCACCAATATCACGTCGCGTCAGCCCCAGGCCTGCAACGGAGCTATCACCTCTGCCTGCTCCACTGTCTTGAACTCTGTGTAAGTCCAAGGCAACGGTCCTTGGGTGCCGCAGTACTGAAGACCTATGGCCCCTCTGCTGCTAAGCTCTCCAAGGGTGTGGGCAGTGAGGGGTTCTTCCCAAGTTAGCTCTTGGCCTGGAAAGGCGCCTCTGTGAAGGTGTGTTGTGAGCTGATGTAGAGCACTGGTTCTCCACCCACCAGTGGTGTTGGGATAGAAGTGCCTGCGGCCTTAGGGTCGCCTGTTTCCAGAAGCTTGCATTCAACAGGTATATTTATTACCTGTTGAATGCAAGCTTTTTAACAGCTTTTTTACCATTTTAACAGGTATATATTTAGCAAGTAGTTCTCCCTCTCGCGGACATGTGCTAGCGTCATGCGGTCTCATGGCCATCTTGAGGGAAGGGTTGGTACGCCCAGGTGTAGCATCCCCAGATAGGCACTGTGGCAGCCTCTTCAGTGGGGACCAGGATAACCACCCCTGGTCCAAAGGGTGGTGTGGGGGGTAACAGGACAAGGACAGTGCCAGGTAAGTTGCCAATGTGTATTGGCCTGGGCAGTAAGCAAAGCAGCAGCCGTCCGCCTCACTTCCCTCCCAGTAGGGCCTCTGTCTCCAAGTCTGTCTCCGGGACCCAGAATCACCCAATTTCAGGTGCTCCAGCTGCACCAGGACACTCCAAGTGCTTGTGCCATGGGCTTCCAGCCTATTACTGGCCGGGAAAAGCAAGCATTTATTGCACAATAGCTAGATTCCTTGGGAGCCATAGTAACTTGAAGCCTGCTGGCATGGCCGCCTGCCCCCTTCCCCGAACTAATATTGATGCACTTTCACTTCCATTACTAACCCTAATCCCCATTATCACAATTAATGTAAAGCACCATACAATTATCACACCAAAAAAAATTTCACATGCTTCTACAGTAATTTAATCCCTGTGTTATAAGTTGAATTGATCAATTTTATTTGGGTGCTCTTTGCACTCATCACCCTCATTAACGAATCCCATGATCATGCAGCGCCATCTACTGACTAACCAGTACAGTACGGTATGTACAGTACTTACCCATATACAAGACACCATCCGTACTGCGGCATGGAGAGGCCTGCACCAACTGAGGAATGGTAAATGGTAGTTTCTAATAAGAAAAAAATAAATACATATAGAACAGGTAAAATTAAAAGAAAATATGCAGTCAGATTTTAAAGGGAGACATTACTATTCACAGTGTGCAATTTAAATCCCTACTGTTGTTACCAAATTCGCTCTGCAGTCTAGATAAGGAGTTACGATTATAATTTACATAGAAGCAATATGTCCGATTCTAAGAAGGCATTCAGGAAAAGCTTTCAATGGATGCCAAATTGAGCATATCTCCACAGTATCAGCGGTCAAACATCTAATGTTAATGTAATCTAGAGGAATGACACCAATGTTCGTGGATAACGACACAATCCAGGTTTTGATTGTTATTTATAATGCGCCAACAAATTCGTCAGCGCTGTACAAGGAGTCATCACCAACACAGATCTTACCGTTAAGCCTTCATTATTTTTACTGCCCAAGGTGTACAAACTGCCATCATTTGGATCTGGAAGAAACGCCGGCCTGTGAAAGACAGACATAGTTTAACCTCTGCCGACGATTAGAAGATCAATAGCTTTAATGGGAGTGATTTGGGCTGAATTCCACATCTCCCTGCACTACAAAGTAATTTTACCCAAGATATAACTACGTAACTGAAAACAGTGTACAGTATGACACAGGAAGAGGATCTTACAAAGACGTATAAACAAAATATTCTCTTGTTAAAAAATATCTGGAGCAAACATTGGGGCAATGTTTTGGGGTTTGGCTGTTCCATGTACTATGGAACCCTAATACATTTTAATGAATTCACCCATTAACCCTTAGAGCATCAGGTGTGTCCAAAACATACATACATATACACACATATGTATATATAAATAAAAGTAGCGTGAATATTGACGTTTCGACCCCTCAGGGTCTTTCTCAAGACCCAATATACATATATATCGTCCAGCTGGCTAAATGATTATGTAAAGATCTTACTTTTCTGAGGTTCAGTATAAAATATTATAAAAGGTTAGATTTTAGTCGTACAATTCTCAGAATTTCCATTCTAATAAGTGATTCTGTTTAGTCATCAGATATTAAATTTTCTAGATGTGGATTAGTTAGCGACATGCATTGTTGGCTTCCTCAGTAAAACCAATCCTGGTAGAAACACAACAAGTATCTTTGAAAGGGAATGGTCTATCAAATACCAAAATCTTTACTTTTCCCCCACACACCCCCACTGGACCAAGATTGATGGGATTTGCAAAATTCTCATAGACTTCTAACAAACAGATCTAAGTAGAGGGCTTAAGTACAGAGCCCATACATGTACGTGGGACACACAGCCACCCACTGTCACTCCAAGATTTGATCTGTATCCAACGCGTACTGCAATAATGATGGCGGCCAGGAGAGGGAGATATGTATTACTATCCCTTCCCTTGCAGTCTGTAGTTGTGATTTTGTTACTGTGCGCACACTGACAGTAGCTGCCTTCCACAGAACAGGTTACTGGCTGTACACTGGGAGCAGAACCCAATGTAGGAAGTTTCTTATGGTGATCAGATGTGTTCGGCGTGGTACTGGAGTACAAAGGTTAACGTTGGGTGGCTGTCACCCTTGCTGCCCTGTTGTGTATTTGTACCCCTCCTCCTCTAGACTGGAAGTTAGTTTGAGCAGGGCCCTCATCTACCTATTGTTCCTGTGTCACTGTGTAATTGTCTCATTTATTGGAAGTTTTCCACTTTCATAATATTGTAAAGCGCTGTGGAATTAGTTGGCGCTATATAAATACCAATAATACCAACATACGTTGCAGGTTGACCTGATACTATACCACCCAAGTCCCCATCTCAGAATCTACGGGATGTATGTAAAACTTCACAATGAACATCTTTTAAAAACTGCAACTTTTATTAAACGGATAACTGAATAAAAAACCTGAGGCAAAAAAGTGCTGATTTCGTGAATAAAAAAAAAAAAAAAATCTAATTATTATGTAGTAACAACTTTAACTCTTTGTCTAAAATTCTGACCCCTTTTGCTTTAATAAAATACACTGGCCTTGTTTACTTCCCTTTTTTAAATGACACAATACTCTCAGCAGGTATGAAGTCCCTTTTAACAAATCTGAAGGGAAAAAAAGCCTCCCTTAGCACTCCGGCAGCTCCTTGGTTTGTGGTTTTCCACAGTTAGTCATCAGGAAGTTGGTCTTAAAGGACCACTTCAGCTTAATGAAGTGGTCTGGGTGCCAGGTCCTTCTAGGGTTAACCCATTTTTTCATAATTATAGCAGTTTCAGAGAAACTGCTATAATTATGAATGGGTTAAGCCTTCCCCCTAATCCTCTAGTGGAGGTCTCATTGACAGTCACTAGAGGCGCTTGCGTGCTTCTCACTGTGATTTTCACAGTGAGAGCACGCCAGCGTCCATAGGAAAGCATTGTAAATGCTTTCCTATGAGACCGGCTGAATGCGCGCGCAGCTCTTGCCGCGCGTGCGCATTCAGCCGGCGGGGCGTAACGGAGGCGGAGAGGAGGAGGAGAGCTCTCCGCCCAGCGCTGGAAAAAGGTAAGTTTTTACCCCTTTCCCCTTCCAGAGCCGGGCGGGAGGGGGTCCCTGAGGGTGGGGGCACCCTCAGGGCACTATAGTGCCAGGAAAACGAGTATGTTTTCCTGGCACTATAGTGGTCCTTTAAGGGTGATCTTTCATTTATAATGTTTCATTTAAATGGAATCTTCATGAATAACTACCTATATGTTGTATTGGAATTTTAGCAGAAATTCTAATGGAAACTGGAGATATACAAGACAATGTGTTGGATAAATGCCTTTGGAAGAAGATAAAACCAGATATTTCTCAGCAAGATGGCAGAACTAAGGGATAGAAAGTCTATATCCTAAATCATAGCTCCTGGTCATCCCATTACTCATTAATTCAATGCTGTTTACTTAAATGATGCTACTGTCTGAAAAGAATTGAGAGTATGCATTGCTGGGCCATGCTCATTACCCAGCATGCCCTGTGATGGTAATAAAGAATAGTTATCAATGCCAGTTGACAGGTTGGCATGTTTTATTTTAATGGCTGTAGGGCAGATTGAACACCAGTGTATAGTGTACACCAGTCTATTCTGGTGCAGATGGAGTAACCCAGCCAATACAGTCGGTATAGCGATAGGTGTCAGTAACACTGTGACATGAGCAAGAATATTCCATTGGTTTCAATAGCGATATCTCCACTTATGGATGCTGCCCCTACTTTTATGTTATCGGCAGATGTATAAATCTCCCCCAGGGTGTCTTCATGCCATTGTAGAACTGGTAGATTTACATGGATGATGCACAATTGTATAAGGGAAAGACAGTTTGGAGTCTTGGCTCCCTCCCACCTGTGTCAATACCCTCCAGGCTAAAGGACTAAAGAACTTACTCTTCAACGTGTGTCGGAACTTGAAGTACGGGATCTGCAGAAAGAAACAATTGATTAACAGTAATTAACAGAGAGCTAAATGTCAGATGTATCTTGGAACAAGTTCAAAACTCACATCTTACTAACATGATGCCAGCTGCTCATTTCACTCATTGCAAGGATGGTAATGTACACAGAGTAATGTTCTGAGCTTGGTGGGCAAATGTGCCAGGCTCTAGAATGCTCTGTTCTAATGACCAAATGTGCCAGGCTCTAGAACGCTCTGTTCCAGTGACAGCCAACTTATGAATAACCCCTCCTCTCCCCCTCTCCCACACCACCCCCTCCCTGATAAATGTGGATCTATATTTTTCCATGATACTTAACCAGTTTTAACATGGGCTGAGCATCATAGGAGATCCAGGAATAGCCCTCAGAGCTCCACAGTCTTTGCAGCAAGGTATCCCCAGGGATAGGGGGTGCTGAATAGCACCCCTCCAAAGGTATTTAATTACAACTCCCAAAGTTCTCTGCAAGTCAATGAATGACAGCATATTGTGGGAGGTGTAATATAACTTGATCTGGAAATGGCACATCCCCTGCTCTTTAATCTCCACCCCACCCTTTCCCTACGATTTAAAACATAACATCGTGCACATTTTGGTTATATCTCCAAACACAGACAAGTTTAAAAGGGGGTCTTAAGAATTTCACTGATGTGCAGTTCATTCACTCAACAGTGACTGGTGGGAGGACAAATTAAATACGAAGATTATTCTAAAAATTTTTTTTTTGTAGCAAATATCAGGTCGGAGATAAGAGAGGATTTGCCCAGGGAACACCATTTACTAAAACAATATATAAATCCATAACAGATTCAGACTTCGCTTTCCAGTCACCAAGGCCCAAACCCTGCAAAGACTAAAAGGGTCCAAGATCCCTAGCAGAGACTACCCACTCTGGTGACCACATGAGTATTGCAAATTGGCACGTAAACCTAAAATTGTAACATTGGTGTGGGACCCACCGATGTTGGGTGCTGTGACGTAGTTCCACCATACGGCCACTGGTGAAACTTAACCCCCATATTTGTTTCTGAGATATGGGATTTTAAGTAGCATTGTAAAGTTTAAAACTGTATTTTTGATTTTGTCCATTTAACTGTATTTACTACCCACTCTAACACAAAGATGACTAACCATAGGTACCCCCAAATATGTTTACTCCTACAATGCTCAGCCAGGCTTACAGCGATAGGTCTGTGATAACAAAATGTGCCATCATTGTGAGAACGTGACTGCGCAGATTTTATTGCACACTCAGGACCACATATAGTTAAGAAAAACGGATTTGCTCACCCTGCATAACACTGGAGTTTTCACTTTGTCCTAATCTGCACCCGGTTAGAGGCACTGGACAGGTCTGCTTGGTAGAGCAGGGAACGAATGTTTACCTTTCAGCCTTGACTGAACACACGAGGTGAAATGATGCAAGATAGCAGAAATCCTGCTGCCTGTCTATAGAATACACCAGAAAACCCTGGCACACAGCCGTATTAACAACACCCAGCCATCCACTATTACCCCGGTTCAACCCACAGCCAGGCCCACCATGCACACAGCCCGTTTGCTGCAAGGACACAGAAATGCGGCCATGTCTGACCCTATATAAACCCGCAAAGCATTGCGAAGATTCCATCACAGATTGCACATCATGGGCAGTGGTTGGAACAGGATGATAGCTTAGGGGTGCAGAGTTAATGAATGCAATGTTCTGGAATGAAGCATTTGTGCTTCAGAGTGTACCCTGTGATGGATGCAGTGCAACAAACTGCATGAAATTCAGCCCAGGGGATTAGCATTTCCCTAATTAAACACACATAAAGACCATTCACATGTAAATATTTAAAAGTCCCAGACATGGGAAGACGCCCCTTATTGTGTGAGATCTCTTCTGCTGGGAACAGAGAGCAAGGACTGGCCCTGTGGAGCTCACGGGGGGTAGGATCAATCTTCACCTGCTGATTGTTTGCAGAGCTAGGTGACCACTAACCTGTCTTCAGGTGGGGTCGTTTTATTGATATATTGCTCTGTATCACAGGAGATTAAATCAGAAATGGCCAAAAGCCACGACAGAAATAGTGTATCAATGTCAGGGTTACAGTGACCTGACTACAGCTCATACAGCAGAATAGCTCGCTGGCAGGTGCAGCCATGAATTTCACCTCCACCGTGGGGGAAATAAAAAAAATAAAAACACACAAAAACCTCCCTAAATCTATGAACATAGGATGGGAAACCATATTTTTTTTAATCTTTCCTGCGGTTTGTGGAAAGATGATGCAGGTTCAGTTTGCAAAACTTTAAAATGTTGTAGACAGAAAATGAGAAGAATTTATCTAATTCAGAGAAAGGCCGGTAAGGAGAGAGATGCAGGCAGGGCATTCAAGAGAGAGAGGGATTCAGACGTATCCTGTATCTAACTGCTGGCTAAAGAACCAAACAGAGCCATTGTTGGCAACCTTGTGCCTTCAAGATATTGTGGACTACATCACCCATATTGCTCTTGCAGTCATCATGCTCGAAAAGATCAGAGGAGATACAGTCGACAACATCTGAACTGCTGAAGGTTGCCTATCCCTGAGATACCATATACTAGACATGAGGCCCAGGCTACCTAGGTACCAACAAACATTTTAAACAATACAATAATCAACAGAGTCTCCACACTATCCATCCACACTGTGGCTCCATCAGTAGGTACACAAAATCAGAAATAAAAAAAAGGAGGGAAGCACTTTAGTAAGCTGTGCAACAAGTGCTACCACATTTATTGAATTACAAAGATATTTTGCAAACGGTTTGGGCAACATCTTGTCCTCAACCCCTGAGATCGAGAGAGGCTGAATTACCTTCTTTTAATGTCCACTTGATTGAGCCCGTTCTCTTACTGACAGCATGAAGACTGCCATCCAAGGTGGACACAAAGAGTAACGTTTCTGGCAGAGACACCGTACTGCAGCTCCCGCCATCCTGGAATGGAAAGATAATGGAATCAGTGGGGCCCTAGGAATGACGGCAAACCTTACGTAGATTTAGCAAAGACATTCATATTGAGATCTGACAGCGTTCTACTTTTAATACAATGGAGCAGAGATGGACACAAAGTAAAGTCATGCATTACATCCGCAAGAATCAGAAGGTGTGTTGGTGTAGACCAACAAGAGCTACTGATAATTAACACTTTCAAAACAAACTTTCAAAACAAACCTATTGTTATTGTGGTAGTGCAGATCTAATTAATGTATAGAAAGAGCATGATGTGTGTTAGACTAATTACATGTTCTGTCTAGGTTCACAATCCCACAAATTGAACACTTGAAGTTAAGGAAGAAAATAAAAAATAAAATAAAAAATGGAGAACGTGTGATTCTGGGTTTTGTGAGAGGGCGCGAGATGCCTATGATGAGGACTGACCGGAGTTACAACAGACAACCAATAATGACCAATGGCATTTCTGTCAGCACCACAATCTGTTCCCTACAGACCCTCGGACGGCATAGAATATCCCACCCACGTAGCAGACAGCCCTATAAAGTCTTGCGGTTACATAATGTTTTGGGAATTCCGTGTTGGAATGGAACCTTAAAGGGACAGCCCCATGTTATTTTTCCAATCTCTAGGCTTACAAACCATGGTGGGTGCTGTAATTCACCAAAAGCTTTAGAGTGATCTACCTTATCACCCCGGCATAATACATCATACGGAGTTCATCTGTATTTGTTTTGAATCTTTGGCATGAATGGGTTGGCTACAAAGCAGCTCGTAAGCAGTCCTACATAATCACTAACAATTCTACTATCTACAGGTATAATAAATACAATATATCGTGTTTAATAGTGTTAATATATAGATATATTTATAGTTTGTTTTTCTTAGCACAGCTGGAGGCGACCCAGACAGGATTTCTTGACTTGTTTGAAGCTCTTGGTGAGGACAAAACAAATAAAAACAGAGTCTAACGGATTGTCTGGGTTTCTCTTGTGCCACAAATAGTGACAAAAGTTCTCCTGAAAACCACAAAGCGACATATGGTTTATTTCCCAGAAACAGTAGCTCAGTTATCACACTGTGTAAACAAGCCGAGGCAGAAATAACCGCTGCACCTGCAACATTTACCTTGGGCCGAGGGATCCAAACAGCCGCTGCAGGCTGCGAGGGCGCTGCGTTCAGACAGACAGCGAGCATTAACACTTTATTGTCACAGGGCAGGAACAATAAAAAAAAAAAAGTGTATTATTAATTCATTTTGTAAAATCCAGCATTTAGGCACATTTTATCATACGGATGGGAAACCATGGCAACGCAGATGGTGGAAAGTAGCATTACCCATGATGCAATGACATACGAATTGGTCTCCATAAATTGAATTCTCCGTGCCGACAATATGTTTTCGAAAGTTATGGGTCCATGGACACAAAGGGAATCTAGGATTAGAAGCATTAATGCAGAATTTGTAGCTTACTCTGTGTGACAGAAGCTCCTGTGCCACTAGCTACCCTCCTCCTTACAATCTACAGACCCTGTCCCAGGACTCTGTGCCAGATCAGAGGATGGCCGCGACCTGGTGGAACTGTCGCATGGGGTGGGTACCTCCAATCCGGGTGCTAGTTGGACATTGGGGAGCTAGGGAGTGTGCTACCTAGAGATGTATGGTTTGTGGGGGTGCCGTGTTGGTGAAGAGGATTTGGGGGCTCAGAATGCACATTTGTACTGTGTATATATAGAGTGCTGGGTGTTCAATAAAATGTGTTTATTCTACTCCCTACATTCAGTCTCAACTAACGTTTTGGGGGAAAGGACTATAATCACTGCAGTTGTACATGAGTTAAGGAATCTAAGGAAAAAGAACTATAACCACTGTAGTCTTGTCCAGAGGAAAAAGGTCCCCCAGAGATCCCAGTGCAGCTTCAGTGACTGGGTCTGAAGTACTCCATAGTCCCCTGTTAGCGGTGAGGACCCGGATCTAACAGAGGTCCTCAGCCAAGGTACAAGAGCTCCGTTACAGTCTGCAAGGAGCAGACATTAAAGGAGTTAACAATTCAAGGTCAGGCGCTCCTGGCATTAGAAGGGTTAACTCATTCACTGATAGTTACTATCACAGCATTTACCCACTGTATCCTGCACTGCGAGCTGTCAACTCCATCCAAATACAAGGCCGAGGTCTGTTTAACGCCCGCCACTCTTTCCATTCATGCACAGGATGGGAATGAAGTGTACACACAGGAACACTGACAGGTGTTAAACAGACCAGCACCAAGTAAATAATGATAAAAACAACCGTTTGGGGTCAGGATCAGTCATTAAGGGGTTAACTGTGCATTTCTGGCACTTTAAAACACAGTTTGTACTTTAATCTTGCAGAAACTGATATTTCCGGACCCAGAGTTGGCTCGCTTCCCTTTATTTCTAAGAAGAGTTAGCAGGTTGAGAAACAGCCCAGATACTAATCTGGAAAGGGCAATGATTACCTACGTACAGTGTACAGCAGGGGGTGGTTAACGGGTAAGCCCCAGGAGCCGTACAACCACCATGTTGCACTGCATACTCATAGAATGACAAGTTATCATGGCTGGGGGGACACGGCCTGCTTGGTATACAGAGTCTGCAGATAAAGTAAGCTATTATATGACTAGACATGAGACAAGGTAATTTATCAATCATTAAACACGATTACAACAAAAGAAACAGATTTTAACCCCTTAAGGACACATGACGTGTGACATGTCATGATTCCTTTTTATTCCAGAAGTTTGGTCCTTAAGGGGTAAAAGCAAGGTTTAAAATCTGAGCAGGTTTTAATTCTCGGATTTCTATACATGGAGTTTTCCTTACAATATTACATGATAATTATATTTAATGTTTAAACTCCATCCTGTAAAATCTGCCCTTTGTATTAAAGCTCACAACTGAATGAAGAGCAGTTACCGTCAACACATGCCAGTGGAAGTTAACGGTTTACCCATTGTGAAACCAGCACCCCCTTGTGGCAAGGCAAAACATACAAAAACACTATTTGAATTATTCCAAGCCCTAAAAGAATCTGGGTCACAGAAAGACTAAATTGCAGTAATAACGGACAGTGAGCTGTATGATTAGTTGAGACACGAAAAAGACTAAAGACAAAATGGTAATGAAATATTGCATAAACCGAGGCACAATAACTGGCATGGTGCCACTCAGCAGAACCCACACTGCCTGGCACAGCAGATCTGTTGCATCAAAGACTTGACACAGATTTTTTAACCAATTCATTTCCAAGCAGTTTGCATTATGTCACTTCAGGGAGAAAGCACACAGCAGCACACAAATAGGCCACCATCTGAGCTTTTACAGGGGAACATCTTAAAAATATAGAATCATTTCAAACTGAAAAGATATATAAATATGAGCAGTACTAGAGAAGGCAAATCACGTTAAACAATAAACCTTGTAACTAGGAAAAAAAAAAGAGAGACCGGTCTTGTGCCATCAAAACTAGACTTTGTGCAAAAATTCATTAGGACCGGTTCATCCGGATCAAATTTCTTTTAATCCACACCTGAACAAATTGATTTGTCCAGAATTTATCCGTGGAGTCTTATTAACTGAATGAGACCCTACAGGTAAATCCAAGACTAATCAATGTCCTTGGTGTGGATTAAAAGTATTTGATCCAGACCAACCGGTCCAAATTATTTTGTTTGCACAACCATGTACAGCAGAGTAAAAGGTTAATAATGCAGCATATTTGTATTTAACATAAGAGGGCCTGCAGTGGCCCACTGAGAGGGCAGATCTATTACACCTGGGACCAACTGCACCCCTGCCCCCCAAACTGTTGATTTATATATCAGTGATGCTAAAGACCGATAGGGCACTATGATAATATATTCGCAAAACCCGCTCTTTAATCAATAAGCCGAGAAATGAGTTTACAATTCACAGTACTGAGAATTCTAAATATTGACACTTCTATTTAAAACACAATTAAATTAACTGCCATTATCAGATACAGCACATTCTGCTGGCTCCTTTAATGTTCTGCAACATTTAGTAAGTACATAAAAGGGACAAGGCTGCCCTGTGATTATATTGTAAACAGCAGGCCTATTACTAGATTACATGGGGCTAGCACTGCAGTATAACTCCATGCCAAATACACAAACAATGTCTTGAAGATAAGGTGCTGGGGCAAACGCAATCATTCCAGATTTATTAAGAACCAGGTTTATTTTTACTGGGAAATACGATCTTCACCGGGAGAAATAAAACCCCCAAAATGCAGACAAGACATTTTGTGATCTCTGCAAAATCTGTTTGTTTTGTTACAAGCAGTTAAATTGTCACCAGATCGGTTACATAGTAGAATGTAACCTTCCGTTCTAGAACCAAAAATTTATTATAAGTATTTCATAAAGATAAAATGTTTATGGAATGCTCATATTGACTGCTTGGGGATTTTATTGAGATTCCAATGCAGTCAAAAGGGACTTCTTTGCCTTGTGGCAAAGTCTAAAGTTGAAAAAAAAAAAAAAAAAGCTTGACAAAAAGTGGAACTTCTGCCGTCAAGTTTTGTCAGTTCATCGCGATTCAGGATATAATCGACGCTCCCACAGTAATCTGTGTTGTACTCGCACGCATGCGCAAGAGTTATGAACGGACATGCTCTCCCGGCAAGTAACGCATTAAGAAAGATGATGGCGGAACCCATGGGGAAAAGATTTACGGAAGTATAACTTACTTCTGATACCCGCTGGGGTCACTGCACTATTGGGGGTCTTGCACAATAAGTAAAGACTCCGGGAAAGAGACAGAGCTGTTTAAAAAGTACCGCTGCCCATTTAATGGCAAACGGGAGACAATCTGGATCTGTACCTTATATTGTTATTGATTTAAAAAAAACAAAAAAACCAAACACACAAACCAACCGATGATAGACTTGGGCAAACATTTGTTTTGAGCGGTTTGTTCACATCCAGACAAATCAATCAATCTTCTATTCAATAAATAAGATTGCCTAGATAAATCCTGGACAATTTATTTGTCAAGGTGTAGGTTAAAATGCATGTGATGTGGACGAACTGTCCCAAATTAACTTGGGAGTAGTCGCCTTCGAAACAATTAGATGGTTGACACAGAGAATGGGCAAACAGTTGGTCCTGCTAAGTACTAAGCTACTACAAAGGGAGCATATAACTGATGAGAGATTCCAATCAATATGGCATTCCCAGCTCAGAACATCTATCCATCTGTAACTGGTGACAGACTCACTACCAATAGAGCAAAACAACATAAAACTCTATAAATGGCTGACACATCTACCTGTGACTGGTGACAGTCTCCCAGAGCAATGCCCCCCTCTCCCCAAAAAAGCACAACTTGTTCTGAGAGCTAGGGACTTTATGGGGAATGTGTAGGTCACACCTAGGCCTGCCATATAAACAGTAGGCTTATTTAAACTCAGAGCAGATCTAATCACTCCTTGCTGGTAGAATTGCAGGTTATTTACCAGTAACAACGGGCACCATTGTTCAAGGTTTTTCAAACTCTAATTGAAGTGGTTTGATATCAGCCGATCAAGTAGCAGGTTCTTAACTTCCAGCAAGAAGAACTACTGATAGTGGGTACAATCATTACATCTACTTAACGCGGCTGGACGGTAACCATATCGCAAAGCTGCAGCTCCATTTATAGATAAAAACAGTGCATGGATTGCATTTATATAACAGTCTGTGAAACGCGTTTTCCAGGGCAGAGCATTTCAAATTAAAGTTTATTTTTGCAACCACAGAATGTATCATCTGATGCAGGAGAATTCTCAGCTTGGTAAATAAGCTTAAACCTTTAGATAACCCGTCGTGCCAAGTTTATGTATCAACGGCAGCAAGTTAGCCTTCAGGTCAAGTCTGCAGAGTTTATTTGGAAAATCAATGAATTGATCATTCTCAGATCTCACTGCTCCCTCAATCTTTTCAACTACATTATCCTCTAAAGCCAACGAGGTAAGCCACCCAACGGATAAATTGTCATCCACCATCTGCTAAACAGCAACCGCAGATCACAGACCATTAGCCAACAAGTTAAACTGGATAATTATTATCCCCGCCAGGCAACCACAGATAACATTAGCCCACCCAAACGTAAGTAAACATCAGATAACCGCCAGATATGTAATTACCCCATAAAAAAAAAAAAAAAGCAACTTTAAATAAATGATCACCTACCAGAAACAACAAATTACAATTGGTAAAATAAAACCACACATTATAAACAATGTGAATAAATCGATCTGCAAAAACAAACAAAAAATTGAAAACACATCTCATGATTACTTGCCTAGAACATCTATATATTCTCTGGTATGAGAGTTACCATAAAATCTCATGAAATAATAGTGATACTTCAAACAAAACAACAGGTAATGAAACTAAAAATGTAAAACTTAATGTAAATTTAAGATGAGCTAAATAAGGCCGTGCCACACACAAGGATCGTTTCAGATTCGCGTTGATGTAATTTCCAGCCTTGTGATCGATGACCATCCGTGTGAATTCACCGTTAGCAGATCTATTTGGAGAGAATGCCATGCGCGATATACTAGGGCTCAGACAGCATGAATTAACACACATTAACACAAACAAGATAAATCTCACAGTATAAAAAACAGCCAGAGAGCAGCGATAGACAATAAGTAAAAGAATTGGAATTATCATTTCTCTATAAAAACTAAAAGTACTCATGTTTCTCTTAAAATAAATGAATTAAAGCGCCTAAAATGAATGGTGTCACATTGGCATTGCTTCCTTTGGTGTATAGAGTGACCTTTTTATTGCTTCCTTTGGTGTATAGAGTGACCTTTTTATAAAAGTAAAATGTTACAGATAAAATCTCATACAATGATACTCCTCCCTCTGCATTTCACTCTGTTGTTTCTACATGTGCAGTATGCGTTGGACGTCATTATATTGTCCATAATTCTTGGCTTACATTTCATTCTATTGTATCTGTTGAACGATTGTGAAATTTAATCTCGTGTTCACGGGTTTAAATATAACTAGTGGGGAGAGGACAAGTAGAAGATGACAAAAGGTACAGAAGCCAACAAGACAAAAAAAAAACAAAACCAACTTGGACATTTATTGGAGAGTGGAAGCACGTCGGGAATCTAAGACCATTGGTTCAAACTACATTGAGCATGAGAACATAGTAAGTTAGTCCGATATTAGGAACATGGCTTATCTTCCATTGGATACAAGGGATATTATATACAGTACAGACATATGAAGATGGATGAGTCAAACAAATGAGTTTCAAAAAGCAGAGTATGAATAAATCTCTACATAAGCGACTTGTGTGTGATTTCTCCTTCCCAAATATACAATTTACATACAAGCTGCCAGTCTCCACAGCGCCCACACCCTTCCAGCTGCCAGTCTCCACAGCGCCCACACCCCTCCAGCTGCTAGCCCAAACAGCTGCCAGTTTCCACAGCGCCCACACCACTCCAGTTGCCAGTCTCCACAGCACCCGCACTCCTCCAGCTGCTAGCCCAAACAGCTGCCAGTCTCCACAGCGCCCGCACCCCTCCAGCTGCTAGCCCAAACAGCTGCCAGTTTCCACAGCGCCCACACCACTCCAGCTGCCAGTCTCCACAGCACCAGCAATCTTCCAGCTGCCAGTCTCCACAGCGCCTACACCCCTCCAGCTGCCAGTCTCCACAGCGCTCGCACCCCTCCAGCTGCTAGCCCAAACAGCTGCCAGTTTCCACAGCGCCTACACCCCTCCAGCTGCCAGTCTCCACAGCGCCTGCACCCCTCCAGCTGCTAGCCCAAACAGCTGCCAGTCTCCACAGCACCCACACCCCTCAAGCTGCCAGTCTCCACAGCGCCTACACCCCTCCAGCTGCCAGTCTCCACACTTCTATAGCTAAACCCTCCCCATATGACAGTTCACGTATTTAGTTATTGCTCATTATCTAATTTTTTCAAACGGTAATTAAATCACGAACAGGTTACTAAATAATAGGAATTGGACCCAAAATGCCTCTGTTCTATGGGTGAATATTCTTATTAATTTTAATTCTGAAAAGCCTCAGTAATACAGACACAATACAGTTTTTGACTGGGATATCCGCATACTCCATATTTATCCCATGTGTATAGCATCCAGATGGTAACAGAAGCAGCTAATTTAGTGACTCCTCATCCCCGAGTTGGGACCCAAAATTGCTTTATCAAACAATGTCAGTAGGTCCCCAACTCTCAAAAGTGGCACATTATCTTCATCCAGCCCCTAACGAACTAAAATAAATTAACAGAACTTCCTTCCCCAGGGCAGTGAGAGAACCTTTTCATACTGGGACAGTCTAATGAAGGCATTCAGCAGAATTTATTCAGTTACATATTTTATTATTTATAGATTGGATCATCAAGCTAGCGCCACGCATGCCATCTGGGACTCAGTACCAACCTGCACTGCACTCCCAGCGGGTACCATTGTAACTTCTTCCAATATATCCATTTATAACCGGGGAGAACACATGGTTTCTGTATATTGATCACCAAATCCTGTGCGTTCAACAATAAATGCACACAGAGACAGAAACCGCAGCAGATCTGGGTGCAACCGTGGACAAGCACACAGCTAGAGATGTACACCATGTACAGCAGGGGTGCACAGAATGTAGGTCACCAGATGTTTTCAAACTACAGCTTCCATGATGCTTTGTAATCCTAAAAGTATTCTAAAAGGCATGCAAAGCATCATGAGAGTTGTAGTTCTACATCTGGAGATCTACCTTTTGTGCACCGCTGCTGTAGAGGGATGGATGACGGACAGGTACATATTCTATAAGAAGAGGTAGGTTGGAGCATAATGTAGAAGGTCAGGTAAGTAGGGACACACTGTATAGAATAAGAAGGAATCTGGTACATACTGTAAAATGATGGCTAGTGGGAGACACTGTACAGTGAGAGATAGGTAGGTACACACTGTACAGTGAGGGATAGGTAGGTACACACTGTAAAATAATTGAAAATTGTACAGGAAGGATGGAAAGTGCATAATGTAAATCTATACACACGATATAGGTAAGTATACAATGTATATTAATGTAAAGTAGTTACACCATGTCTAAGGAGAAAATGTAGAAAGGTTTATAAAGTAAGCACTGTACAGAGAGGGGAAAGGTAGGTACACACTGTACAGAGAGGGGATAGGTAGGTACACACTGTACAGAGAGGGGATAGGTAGGTACACACTGTACAGAGAGGGGATAGGTAGATAGACACTATAATTACTATAATCAGTTACCCACGGACAATGAGTGACAAGTAGAAGACACTCTAAAGGGGAGATGGCAAGCACGCCAGGTAGGTACACACTGGACAAGGAGGGCCAGGTGGGTACACACTGGACAAGGAGGGCCAGGTAGGTACACACTAGGAGGGCCAGGTGGGTACACACTGGACAAGGAGGGCCAGGTAGGTACACACTGTAATGATGGAAGGTAGGTACATACTGCACAGGGAGGGCCAGGTAGGTACACACTGTAATGATGGAAGGTAGGTACATACTGTACAGTGAGGGCCAGGTAGGTACACACTGTAATGATGGAAGGTAGGTACAAGGAGGGCCAGGTAGGTACACACTGTAATGATGGAAGGTAGGTACATGCTGTACAGGGAGGGCCAGGTAGGTACACAGTGTAATGATGGAAGGTAGGTACATGCTGCACAGGGAGGGATTACACACAGGTCAGACAAAGCTCTGAGTGAAGCCACTTACCATATGGAGCAGCAAGAAGCAGCTCAGTAGCTGCAGCAGGATCCGGGCCATGCCCCTGCCAGCACTGGGTGCCCCAGGGTGGGCAATGCGAGCTCACTGCAGGGCAGAAGGTGGCAGAGAGCTGGGTAGATCTAGCAGCTGATTCCAATCTGCACCTTCCTCCATTACTGTTCAATGTGTTGCTGCTTCCTGTAGGTGGAGCCAAACCTCCCCCTGCTGACATCACAGATATTTAAATATCCTGGATCCCTGGCACAGCATGGAGTCCTCCTACAGACACAGGGAACAGGCTGAGTGATGGCTGACTGCATTGCTCATCAGGCTCAGCCAGCCATGTAGAAATAGCCTTAATTTCAGAAAACACACAGCTTTCAGTGTTTGAGATATCCAGGATTTTATAATATTGCAGTGCTGTGGTCATTGAATGTAATAATGGTCTCCTAATTGATCTATTCTGTTATCCTAGCAATATTTCTTATTCATGCTGATGGGCAGTGCATGCAAACTGTTGCCCCCATAGTAGGTAGAAGTTATGTGCTGCAAGGCAAATCCTTTGGGATTCCAGCATTAAGAAATTGATTTCCCTCTTGTAGTGAATTCACATACTGCAGGGCAGCCCTTTTCATGTACCAACCTGCAGCATGTTCAATAGATATGACCAAGAAAACAATTCTGGTTCTGGTAACTTCCCTTCCTACTGGATATGCTGTCCTAATGACACTGTACCAAAGAGCTTACCATCTATTGCGATTCCAAGATGATACCATAATGGTAGATTATCCTGTAAAAATCTAGGCTTTTTGCGATTTATTTTATGGTTAATAACTCCCTATAACATGGAGTTGACTAAATAAATAATTCTCATATTTGTGGAAATCCAACATATTTATTGTCCATCATGTCACGAAAGACTGTATGGGAGAATGGGGTTCCTCTTTTAACTGGGAGCAGGACTGGTCCCCTCAACCTAAGGCCTAACCCTAACCTGAAACCCTGCTAACCCTGACCTAATAATACATGGACCATAACCTGGGACAATTCTAACCTAACAATCCATGAATCCTAAACTGGGACAATTCGAGTTCTAACCTTAGAATCCTTAAACCCAAACCTGGGACAATTCAAGTTCTAACCTTAGAACCCAAAAACCTTAACCTGGGACAATCCGAGTTCTAACCTTAGAATCCTTAAACCTTAACCTGGGACACTACTAATCCTAAACCAACAATTCATTAACCATAGACTTTGATTCCACTAATCATGAGCCCACCTAATATGCACTCTTGACCTCAGACTCCCCAAACCCTAATCCGGGACACCACTAAAGCCAACTCTTTAACACTCTCTCTTTCCAGCTGTGGCCCCTAACTCAGATTTTGAACTCCCTGAATGTATCCTGAAAGCTGGCAACTACAATCGTGATCCCCTAAACTATAAACCTGGAGCCTGACCTACCCCCCCATAAATAGACTAATATGAAATCTGATAAGGAGTCAAATACGATTGTGCCCTAATGATGTAGAACGGCTCATTACACTGCTGTTTACAGGGTTATTCACTAACATGAGAATTCAGGGTTAATACAAAGTGAATTTCAAATTTAAGGCCAGAGCAACGAAAAGAAAAGCAGAGTATTTACCTAAAATTTACCTAAAATTTGAAATTCTCTTTAACTTCTCACGTTAGTGAATAACCATGATAATTTCCTTCCCCTGAATCCAGTTATGTCTATAAACATCGAGTTCTAAATGAAATGTCGGAGGGTAGGTAGTGACGGCTGACGCAGGGGATTGAATGGAAGCAAATTTCCTTTGCGAAAAACAAGCATTTGAGGAACTTAATATTCAGTCATGGAAAGATTCCACGCACATTAAACAGGTCCCTGCGTAATACAATCCTTCCTGTCCTTTTATTTACCTTGTGCCATCTGTCGTACTGAGAAATAAAAATAATAAATATTTACAAAGCGGCGACAACCTATTACGGGTGCTTTCATTTAAATAGGGGGTTTACAGAAAAATTCATAGTTCCACTACACAGGGTGGTGTGGCCCTCAGAGTTATCACTAGCTCCAGATTAACAGCACTGAGTTATTAGCTCCGGGAAAAAGAGACCCCAGACCCTCACCGTATATTCTACGTATGATCCACGGGTTATACAATGCAGGGATAAATACAGACATCTATTGGTGTACACAGGATACAACATATTATCTATATAGCACCCGCATAGTGTACTTAGATTCTAGGAAAAGGTATATTGCGGGGCCCCACTGAAACAAGCACTGTCCTACGGGATGTAAATTTATTAAAAGAACACGCTGAGCACCATAACCACTACACTGTGCTGTAGGGCTTTGGTTCCAGGAAAAAATATTGATATTGATAACTACGAGTAGTAATATTACTAACACGGGATAGCATTAATATCGATACATGGGAACTACGAGTAATAATATTACTAACACGGGATAGAATTAATATTGATACCTGGGAACTACGAGTAATAATATTACTAACACGGGATAGCATTAATATCGATACCGGGGAACTACGAGTAATAATATTACTAACATGGGATAGAATTAATATCGATACCGGGGAACTACGAGTAATAATATTACTAACACGGGGTAGCATTAATATCGATACCGGGGAACTACGAGTAATAATATTACTAACATGGGATAGAATTAATATCGATACCGGGGAACTACGAGTAATAATATTACTAACACGGGATAGAATTAATATCGATAGCTGGGAACTACGAGTAATAATTTTACTAACACGGGATAGCATTAATATTAATACCTGGGAACTACGAGTAATAATATTACTAACACGGGATAGAATTAATATGGATAGCTGGGAACTACGAGTAATAATATTACTAACACGGGATAGAATTAATATTAATACCTGGGAACTACGAGTAATAATATTACTAACACGGGATAGAATTAATATTGATAGCTGGGAACTACGAGTAATAATATTACTAACACGGGATAGAATTAATATTAATACCTGGGAACTAAGAGTAATAATATTACTAACACAGGATAGAATTAATATCGATAGCTGGGAACTACGAGTAATAATAATACTAACACGGGATAGAATTAATATTAATACCTGGGAACTACGAGTAATAATATTACTAACACGGGATAGAATTAATATCGATAGCTGGGAACTACGAGTAATAATATTACTAACATGGGATAGAATTAATATTAATACCTGGGAACTACGAGTAATAATATTACTAACATGGGATAGAATTAATATCGATACCGGGGAACTACGAGTAATAATATTACTAACACGGGGTAGCATTAATATCGATACCGGGGAACTACGAGTAATAATATTACGCATGGGATAAATTAATATAAATGGGAACTCGTATAATATTACTAACACGGGATAGAATTAATATCGATAGCTGGGAACTACGAGTAATAATATTACTAACACGGGATAGCATTAATATTAATACCTGGGAACTACGAGTAATAATATTACTAACACGGGATAGAATTAATATGGATAGCTGGGAACTACGAGTAATAATATTACTAACACGGGATAGAATTAATATTAATACCTGGGAACTACGAGTAATAATATTACTAACACGGGATAGAATTAATATTGATAGCTGGGAACTACGAGTAATAATATTACTAACACGGGATAGAATTAATATTAATACCTGGGAACTAAGAGTAATAATATTACTAACACAGGATAGAATTAATATCGATAGCTGGGAACTACGAGTAATAATAATACTAACACGGGATAGAATTAATATTAATACCTGGGAACTACGAGTAATAATATTACTAACACGGGATAGAATTAATATCGATAGCTGGGAACTACGAGTAATAATATTACTAACATGGGATAGAATTAATATTAATACCTGGGAACTACGAGTAATAATATTACTAACATGGGATAGAATTAATATCGATACCGGGGAACTACGAGTAATAATATTACTAACACGGGATAGCATTAATATCGATACTGGGGAACTACGAGTAATAATATTACTAACACAGGATAGCATTAATATCGATACCGGGGAACTACGAGTAATAATATTACTAACACGAGATAGAATTAATATTGATACCTGGGAACTACGAGTAATAATATTACTAACACGGGATAGAATTAATATCGATAGCTGGGAACTACGAGTAATAATATTACTAACATGGGATAGAATTAATATCGATACCGGGGAATTACGAGTAATAATATTACTAACACGGGATAGCATTAATATCAATACATGGGAACTACGAGTAATAATATTACTAACATGGGATAGAATAAATATCGATACTGGGGAACTACGAGTAATAATATTACTAACACGGGATAGCATTAATATCAATACATGGGAACTACGAGTAATAATATTACTAACACGGGATAGAATTAATATCGATAGCTGGGAACTACGAGTAATAATATTACTAACACGGGATAGCATTAATATCGATACCGGGGAACTACGAGTAATAATATTACTAACACGGGATAGCATTAATATCGATACCTGGGAACTACGAGTAATAATATTACTAACACGGGATAGAATTAATATTAATACCTGGGAACTACGAGTAATAATATTACTAACACGGGATAGCATTAATATCGATACCGGGGAACTACGAGTAATAATATTACTAACACGGGATAGAATTAATATCGATACCGGGGAACTACGAGTAATAATATTACTAACACGGGATAGCATTAATATCGTTACCGGGGAACTACGAGTAATAATATTACTAACACGGGATAGAATTAATATTAATACCTGGGAACTACAAGTAATAATATTATTAACACGGGATAGCATTAATATCGATACCGGGGAACTACGAGTAATAATATTACTAACACGGGATAGCATTAATATCGATACCGGGGAACTACAAGTAATAATATTACTAACACGGGATAGCATTAATATCGATACCAGGGAACTACGAGTAATAATATTACTAACACGGGATAGAATTAATATTGATACCTGGGTCATAATAATAAAAATAATAATAAAATAATAATTATTATAATAAGTGGGTAAGGAGGTCACGTGGGTTCCCAGGTCTCTCCTCGTGCCTGAAGCTGTTGCTGTGGAAACAGTACCTGTCCCGCCTCCCACTCTGATTGGTCAGTGAGTAAGCCGGAAATACGTCACTAGCTCGCTTTATTTAAGGCCGAGCCTCGCTGCGCCCTGTCCTTTGTGCCGCAGTATCGGTGAGTGAGCAGTGCGTTTTCTGGTTATCAAGTTTTCCGGCCTACTGTCGCTGGGATCCCGCCATTAGATTGCCAGCTCTGCGGCCCACTGCCCCGGGGATCCCACCATTAGATTGCCAGCTCTGCGGCCCCACTGCCCCGGGGATCCCACCATTAGATTGCCAGCTCTGCGGCTCCACTGCCCCGGGGATCCCGCCATTAGATTGCCAGCTCTGCGGCCCACTGCCCCGGGGATCCCAATATTAGATTGCCAGCTCTGCTGCCCCCTGCCCCGGGGATCCCAATATTAGATTGCCAGCTCTGCGGCCCACTGCCCCGGGGATCCCGCCATTAGATTGCCAGCTCTGCGGCCCACTGCCCCGGGGATCCCGCCATTAGATTGCCAGCTCTGCGGCCCACTGCCCCGGGGATCCCAATATTAGATTTCCAGCTCTGCGGCCCACTGCCCCGGGGATCCCAATATTAGATTGCCAGCTCTGCGGCCCACTGCCCCGGGGATCCCGCCATTAGATTGCCAGCTCTGCGGCCCACTGCCTGGTTGTCCCACCATTAGATTGCCAGCTTTTTGCGGCCCACTGCCCTGGGGATTCCGCTATCAGATCACAAGCTCTGCAGCCTTTGCCAGCGTGTTTGTGTTGGCCTTTAGAGTGCAAGCTCTGTAGCCCAGCTCTGGGATCTTAATCTGAGTTGATTACCATGATCCAAAGGGTAAATTAATTCTCTCACTTGAGCATAATAAACATGGCAGCTGTTCACTTACATGATGATTTCTAGTGCGTTAGACTTCTGAATCTGATGAAGTAACTAAAAAATCTGATGTCTGTTGCCTTGTGTGCTACTTAGTAGACCGAGCCCTATATTATAACAAATCACTAATTCCTGACTTACTTTTCTCTTTCAGACCAGAAGAAACCACCAAGCTGCTATGGACCTTATGGGATTACACTGATCAGCCACAACATTAAAACCACTGACAGGTGAAGTGAACAAGATTGAGTATAGCTGTACAACGGCACCTGTCTCAAGGGGTGGGATGAATTAGGCAGCAGAGAAGTCAGATCTTGAATTTTATGTGTTGGAAGCAGATAAAATGGGCAAGGGAAAAGATCTGAGTGACTTTGAGAAGGGCCAAATAGTGATGGCTAGACGAGTGGGTCAGAGCATCTCCAAAACGGCTCATCTTGTGGGGTGTTCCCGCTATGCAGTGGTTAGTACCTACCAAAAGTGGTGCAAGGAAGGAGAACCAGTGAACCGGCGTCAGGGTCATGGGCGTCCAAGGCTCATTGATGCACAGGAAGAGCAAAGGCTAGTCAGTCTGGTCGAATCACACAGAAGAGCTACTGTAGCTCAAATTGCTGAAAAACTTAATGCTGACCATGATAGAAAGGTGTCAGAACACACAGTGCATCGCAGCTTGCTGCGTATGGGGCTGCGTTGTCGCAGACCGGTCAGTGCCAATGATGACCCCTGTCCACCACCACCCAAAGAGCCTTTACCGGAGACGTGAGCGTCCGAACTGGACCATAGAAGAATGTTGGCTGGTTTGATAGTTTCTTTAGATTAGTTGGATGGCTGTGTCGTTTATCTGGGGACAAGAAGGCAGCGGGATGCAGTATGGTGAGAATACAGGCTGGTGTCTTCCTGTTAGAACTTATTATAATAAAGGTATAATTTCACTGATCTGAGTCCTGTTTCTTTATTTACTCCAAGCACTGTCTTTGAACCTTTGAATTGCCCTTTCTGTGGCTTCATTGGCCAAGCATCAGTGCAAGAAAAAGCTGTATGTTTATAACTGGTGCTGCTTGGCACATCCCAAGTTGCACTTTTAAAAGCATGCTACACTCGCTGTGAAAGGGTATCTTTAGCACGACTTGCAGAATCACTCAAACATGTGCTCCATTTAATAAGTTATAACAGGCTTTCCCAAACTCCAGCCTTCCAGATGTTGCTGAACTACAACTCCCATGATTCTCAGCCTATCTAGTTCATTCAGCGAATCATGGGACTTGTAGTTCAGCAACATCTGGAGGGCCGGCATTTGGGGAAGACTGTTAACATAATTTTAGCTTTGTCACTAAAGACACGTGGCAGCTATTAATAATTTCTGTTTGCAGTACACCATGTGGCTTATCCCGTACCCTATTGAAATGGAGTAATATACTAATTTTCAGTATTCTGGAGGAAGCTGGCTGAGGATCGTTGGTGTTGCAGTGAGTTCCTGGTCAAGGGGGTTTATATATAATTTCCCACATTGTTTCCATCTATTCTGTGTTAAAGGGACACTGCAGGCAACAAAACAACTTTATCTAAATTAAAGGGATTCTATAGGTGTGTTTTTCCTGGCACTATAGGTTTAATTGGACTCCCATACTTTAGCCACTTACCTGAATCTAGCGCTGGGTCAGGTTTTGCCCACGCTTGCCAGCCGGCAGGGGAGACCCAATGCACATACTTGGTAATGGCTTAGAGCTGCAATGTAAACTCTGGAACTGTAATGTTTTACATTGCAGCACTAAGTGCAAAAGGGTCCCAGCACCCAGACTACTTCAATTAGATGTTGTTATGGTGTATAGAAGCACTCTTACCTCAAGGGGTTAAAACTTTCTCAAACTGTTTAACTCCAAAGGTACCTCCAGCATTGATATCCTCCCCTCCCCCTGCGGCTTCAGATTTAGGAAGGGTGTGGTGGTGTTTGGCCGAGAGTGGTTGACTGGGGCTCTTAGTGAGAGACGTATCTCAAGTGAATGGCGAGTCACTGATTGACTAAAAGCACTAGTTAACCACTCTCAGCCAATCAGCTTTCTGGTGGCACCCCGCACTTCCTGAATCTGAAAAAACAAGCTGGATTAGGCCTGTGGGGGTGGACGTAGTTGCTGGAAGCAGTAATTGGGTTATACTGTTTGAGGACGGTTTAACCGTTTTGAGGTAAGCGTGCTTCCTGTCAACATTACAGCTTCATTTAAATGAAGGTTTTTGTATATTTTAAATGTTTTCTTACACGGGATTTTGCAGGGTGGGAGCGACACAAGGCCAATACCAATAATTATTAAATATATGCTGCGTCTTCTATACTGGTCGTTTCTTTAGCGCACATTTACTTTGCATTCATTGGGTATTTGTGCTGGAGAAAGCAATATTAATACTGCTTTGACCGCTACTATTATGTAACTGTTAATGCTAGCATTAATTCTAATGCATTTTGAAATGCAAAAATTATTACATTTCAAAATTTTAAGTGGCTACCAGGATCAGAAGCTGACTACACAATAGTTAGCCATAGAGGTGGCCCAGCCAGAACAAGGTAAGTGAGCAATAGGTGCCAGGGGGCTTCTACCATTAGAGGCATTACAGGCAGATGTAGTGGCTATAATAAAATATTTAACCAGGAGAGGTACATTCAGAATACTCTGGTTTCAAAGTACGTTCAGGGGATCTTACTATTACCCAACATAATGGTGCTCATTTTACCTACCTTGGAAGGATGAATGGCTGTGTCAAACGCTGCTGGGAATTGAGCCTGCTTGGAGGTAACGCTTTAAGGGAAGCCATCATGGTAAAACCAGGCATTGGCTGCCCTAGACCAAATAGAAACACTCATTCCCCATCCAACACCACAGATGGTTATTGTCTGAAGTGTTGGAGATTTAAAGTAAATTCACAAATCTCCAGATCAGAATTACTTTTATTTTGGCAACTATGGCCTTAGGTTTGAAATTTACTTTGAATTTCCTAACACTGTTACCGGGTTCTATCCTGGCCCGCGTAATGGCTTTGGGACCAGGAGGTGCTGGTGTACTTACCTGCCTGGCACTCCACTTCCCTGGGACTGCTTGACAGCCCAGGTAGTGTAACTCTAGTCCAGGCCATATATAAACGCACACATATATATATATATATTCTATCCAAACTGTATTTTGATATTCATAGAGATATATTCATATTGAAATATGCTTAGAATGAGATTATATATAATTTTGCAATTTTATTAATTACAATTTGAGGGATCTACCTGAAAGCCTAGGGCCCAGGGATAGGCAACCTTCGGCACTCCAGATGTTGTGGATTACATGCCCCTATAATGCTCTTACACCCATATTGCTGGCAAAGCATTATAGGAGGTGTAGTCCAAAACATCTGGAGTGCCAAAGCTTGCACGCCCTGTATATAACCTTGTAACTTTCCAAAACACCATAAAACCTGTACATTGGGGGTACTGTTATACTCAGGAGCCTTCGCTGGATACAAATATGAGTGTTTCAAACCAGTAAAACTTTATTACGACGCAATCAGGGAAAGTGCTGTTTTTGTGGGGGAAAAACCCACATGTGAATTCTAACTTTGGCCCATGTTTGTGATTAAGCGGCTACTGAAAAACGACTGGACATACCCCATTTGGAATACCCTGGGTTGTCTACCTTTTCAAATAGTATGCCACGATGGGGGTATCTTTTACTTTTTGGCTGCCATACAGTCCATCAAAGGCAACAACCAATTTGGCAAAACCAAGAATGGGCAAGTCTTATATTGGACCTAGTAACTTAACAAAACACCATGAAACCTGGACCATATGGGGCGGGGGGGGGGATAAAACAGAACTTGTGAAACATTACTGAACACAAATATAAGTGTTTTAGAGCAGTAAACCATTCACCATATAATGCTTTGATATCTGTTAATTTGTGAAAAATTTAGAAAACAAAAGTGCTGCTAGCTTTGGCCCACGTATGTGATTAAGTGGCTACTAAAAAGGATTGGACATACCCCATTTTGAACAACCTAGGTTGTTTACTTTTTCAAATGGTATGTCATAATAGGGATACATTTCATTCCTGGGTTGCCATAAGGTCTCCAAGGCAACATGGGCCCAGCAAAGCAATCTGGCAAATTTGAATATCTAAAAACGGGGAAAGCTCTGTTTAAACCCTGAAACTTTCCCAAAACCCTGTCAAATCTGTACATTGCGTTTACAGTTTTAGTCATGGGACATCACTAAACACAAATATGTGTATTTTATCCCAGGAAAATATATTATTATGACAGTTAAAATGCCATGCAGAGCTTCTCATAATTTTTAGATTATATTCATATTAAACAGTTTCATATATGAATATTTGATTTGAAATAAAAGCCCTGTTTCGCCTGTATAAAATGATACATTGTACAGCGCTACGGAATCTGATGGCGCCATATAAATAATAAGTGTGGGTGCACTTAAAGGAACACTATATGATTAGGAACACAAACCTTTTCCTGACCCTATCGTGTGAAAACCAACAGTGCCAGGCGCTGATCCCTCTCCTTGCTGACATCTACATTGTAGTCAATCCAATGCTTTTTATTGGGGCAAGCATTGGAATGGCTAAAATTGTCAAGGAGGTAGGGCCAAATACCGACTTGGCCAATCAGCACCTCCTTATAGAGATGCATTAAAATCGATGCATCTCTATGTGGAAAATTCACTGTGCAGCACTACCCCAAGAAGCACCCCCAGTGGCCATTTGAGGAGTGGTCACTGGAGGTGTCCCTATATGGGCAATATAAACACAGCTTTTCCCCTGAAAAGGCAGTGTTTACATGAAAATGACTGCAGAGCATTATTATACTCACCAGAACAACTGCATTAAGCTGTAGTTGTTCTGGTGACTATAGTGTCCCTTTAATATGAAAGGGGTAAATTATAGTTGAACAAACTTATAGCACAAATTCCAGGTTTTGTTTTGATTAGAACTTGCACAATTGCCTCCATCCTTAAGGGGTTAACCAGGATAGTCTAACACTAAATCACACAATGATGCCCTCTCCTCCACCTGCAACATACCTGTATATAACACTGCATTGTTCCCTGTATCACAAAGCAACAATTCACAGCTGATGCCTGTGTAAATACTTATTTTAGAAACATAAAATGTGGGCAGATAAGAACCATTTGGCCCATCTAGTCTGTCCAATTTTCTAAACACTTACATTAGTCCCTAGCCTTATCTTATAGTTAGGAAAGCCTTATGCCCATCCCACGCATGCTTAACCCCTTAAGGACACGTGACATCATTATTCCCTTTTATTCCAGAAGTTTGGTCCTTAAGGGGTTAAACTCCCTCACTGTGTTAACCTCTACCACTTCAGCTGGAAGGCTATTCCATGCATCCACTACCCTCTCAGTAAAGTAATGCTTCCTGATATTATTTTTAAACCTTTGTCCCTCTAACTTAAGACTATGTCCTCTTGTTGTGGTAGTTTTTCTGCTTTTAAATATAGTCTCCTCCTTTACTGTGTTGATTCCCTTTATGTATTTAAATGTTTCTATCATATCCCCCCGTCTCGTCTTTCCTCCTGTATGAACCAGTTTAGTAGCCCTTCTCTGAACTCTCTCTAAAGTATCAATATCCTTCTGAAGATACGGTCTCCAGTACTGTGTACAATACTCCAAGTGAGGTCTCACCAGTGTTCTGTACAATGGCATGAGCACTTCCCTCTTTCTACTGCTAATACGTCTCCCTATACAACCAAGCATTCTGCTAGCATTTACTGCTGCTCTATTACATTGTCTGCCTACCTTTAAGTCATCAGAAATAATCACCCCTAAATCCCTTTCCTCATATGTTGAGGTTAGGACTCTATTAAATATTCTGTACTCTGCCCTTGGGTTTTTCCACCTGGCCCAGTCCAAAAGAAATCCGCTCTCATCCCCAACATTTAAATCTTACTCCCACCTTCTCTTCCTTTCCATCCTACTACTCCTAGCAGCAGGTGATGTCTCTCCAAACCCTGGTCCCTCCTCTTCTCAGCCACCTGGTACAAACACCAGAAACCACAACAACCTAATACCCATTCCATGTAATTCTCACTATAATTCCTCTTTTAAAGCTGCCCTCTGGAATGCACGCTCTGTGTGCAGCACCTTTAAATCTACTTCCATCCATGACCTATTTATCTCACACTCCCTAAACATACTTGCACTAACAGAAACATGGCTCTCTCCCTCTGATACTGCTACACCTGCCTCACTGTCTTTTGGTGGTCTTCACTTTACCCACAACCCAAGACAAGCAGAGATTAAAGGTGGCGGTGTAGGTTTTCTTCTCTCACCCCACTGCACCTTTAAAACCCTGTCTACCCCCCCTTCCCTCTCTTTCCCATCATTTGAAATTCATTCAATTCGCCTTTTCAAACCCTTCTCTGCTAACATTGCCGTAATCTATCGTCCCCCTGGTTCCCCTCTCCTCTTCCTTGACCACTTTGCTGCCTGGCTACCCTACTTCCTCTCTTCCAACATCCCATCCCTAATTCTTGGAGACTTCAATATTCCCGTTAACCCACCTTTGACCCCAGCAGCCTCTAAACTACTTTCAATCACTTCCTCCCTTGGACTTTTGCAGTGGGCTAATTCTCCCACTCATGTAGCTGGCAATACCCTCGACCTTATTTTCTCTTCTTCATGTACAATATCTAATATCTGCAACACCCCATTTCCTCTCTCTGATCACCACCTCTTATCATTTGCTCTCAATTACCCCCTCACCCAACAATCTCAGCCTAACCCCCCTCAGCTCAGGAGGAACCTTAACTCTATTGACCTCAAGCAGCTGTCAGCTGACATTGATTCACAACTGCTATCCATCCCTTCCCTCTCCTGTCCCTCACTGGCCATCTCCACATATAACACTACCCTCACATCTGCCTTGAACGCTGCAGCCCCACTCAAAACATGCACCTCGAGGAGACACGACCCCAACCTTGGCATAATAAATCAACACGCTATCTGCAGAGTTGCTCCCGTTGTGCTGAACGCTCCTGGAGGAAGTCCCGCACCCAGGCAGACTTTCTCCATTATAGATTCATGTTGCTTTCATACAGCGCAGCCCTCGCCCTCGCCAAACAGTCATACTTTTCCTCTCTCATTAGTTCATGCTCCCGCAATCCCAGACGCCTCTTTGACACCTTTAATTCCCTTCTCCGCCCTGCTGTGGCCACCCCCCAAACTAACCTTACAGCTGATAGCTTTGCATGCTACTTTACCGACAAGATTGAACAGCTAAGGAAACAATTCTCCCCTCCTTGCCGTTCTCTTTCTCAACCACATGTAAATCTTGCTTTCCCTACCCTCCAGACTTTCTACCCGGCTACTGAACAAGAGGTGGCTGCGCTTCTCCATTCCTCTCACCCCACCACTTGCCCGCTCGATCCTGTCCCATCTCACCTCATCAGATCTCTCTCCCCTTGTCTTGTGCCTACCCTAACACACATCTTTAACTGCTCTCTCTCTTCTGGCACTGTTCCTGCTGACCTTAAACATGCCACTGTAATACCTATCCTGAAAAAACCATCTCTTGACCCATCCTCCCCTTCTAACTATCGTCCCATATCCCTGCTCCCTTTCTCATCAAAGCTTTTGGAAAGGCTTGTCTTTACCCGTGTGTCCCGCTTCCTTAATTCCAACTCTCTCCTTGACCCTCTTCAGTCTGGCTTCCGCCCTCTCCACTCTACTGAGACTGCTCTTATCAAAGTGACTAATGACCTAATCTCCGCTAAATCCAAAGGTCATTACTCCATATTAATTCTCCTTGACCTCTCTGCTGCCTTTGACACCGTTGATCATGCTCTCCTCCTTCAAACTCTTCAATCGCTCGGTCTCTGTGACTCGGTCCTCTCTTGGTTTTCCTCCTATCTCTCCCAACGCTCATTCAGTGTCTCCTTTTCCAAGGATACCTCCTCCCCTCATCCTGTCTCGGTTGGAGTTCCCCAAGGGTCTGTCCTTGGTCCCCTTCTATTTTCTCTTTATACCGCCTCTCTTGGTAAACTGATTGCCTCTTTTGGATTCCACTACCACCTGTACGCTGATGACACTCAGATATACCTCTCCTCCCCGGACCTCTCCCCTGCTGTCCTGCAGCGTGTCACTGCTTGCCTTTCTTCCATCTCTGACTGGATGTCTTCACGCTTTCTGAAACTTAACCTCTCTAAAACTGAACTCCTTGTCTTTCCTCCTCCTAATACTGATCCTCCTCTCTCGCTCTCCCTTCAAGTCAGTGATATCCACATAAGTCCATCCCTGCAAGCGCGCTGTCTTGGCGTCATACTTGACTCTGGTCTCACCTTCGAGTCTCACATCCAGTTTGTTGCCAAGTCCTGTAGGTTCCAACTCAAAAACATAGCCCGCATTTGCCCCTTTCTTACGCAAGATGCTACCAAGGAGCTTGTCCATGCTCTAGTAATTTCCCACATGGATTACTGTAACCCTCTCCTGATTGGTCTCCCCAAAAGCCGTATTGCCCCGCTACAGTCTGTAATGAATGCTGCAGCTAGACTGATTTTCCTCTCTAGTCGGTCCTCTCACACCTCACCCCTCTGCCGGTCCTTACATTGGCTCCCTGTATGCTATAGGAGTCAATTCAAAGTGCTAACCCATACATTTAAAGCACTGAACAGTTCTAGCCCCGCTTATATCTCTTCACTGATCCATAAATATGCCCCTCCATGTACCCTCCGCTCTGCCCGTGACCACCTCCTGACCGCTGCTCGCACCCGTACGGCCAACTCGCGCTTGCAGGACCTCTCGCGGGCGGCTCCTCTCCTATGGAATAGCTTGCCTACTGCCATCAGACTCTCCCCTAGTCTTCAATCATTTAAGAAGGGCCTTAAAACCCATCTCTTCAGGAAAGCTTATGGCCTCCCAGAGTAATCTATGCCTTACATACCTGTCTCCTGCTCTCTCCTATGGGACAGTGCTTTGCTCTCTCCTCCAGCTCTGCTTCACTCCTACTTGATATTTATTGTCCTAATGTTTCTAATACCCCACCTCCTATAGTCTGTAAGCTCGTTTGAGCAGGGTCCTCTTCAACCTATTGTTCCTGTAAGTTTTCTTGTAATTGTCCTATTTATTGTTACACCCCCCCTCTCAAAATATTGTAAAGCGCTACGGAATCCGTTGGCGCTATATAAATGGCAATAATAATAATAATAATAACCCATTAACTGAAACCCATTCTTCAAATGCAATATAATCAAAGAAACTCTCCAAGCACCATAATCAGTTAAAAAAAAAAAAACTGCAGGGCTTAGAGCTAATTGCAGGAAGAGGTACCATGCAGACCCTAGGTAAGATATCATGAAAGCAGGTGGTTTCACTGCTTGCATTGAGCTTGTGCCAGGGCACTCCTGTAGTATGCTGTAGTGGTTATGGTGTTTGGCGTGTTGCTTTAACGTTCATTAATTAAGCTCCTCCAGTGGCAGAGGAGTCTCTATTGCATGGACAATATCACTACAGTAACAGTTTATTGGGCCTAGGGGTAAGGAACATAATGTGCTTGATTCATCCAATAGGAAGCCACTGCGAGCATTGGGAACACGAGGCAGCAGAACAAGCCATGTGTCTGATTAAAGGACCACTATAGTGCCAGGAAAACATACTCGTTTTCCTGGCATTATAGTGCCTTGAGGGTGCCCCCACCCTCAGGGACCCCCTCCCGCCCGGCTCTGGAAGGGGGAAAGGGGTAAAAACTTACCTTTTTCCAGTGCTGGGCGGGGAGCTCTCCTCATCTGATCCTCCTCCGTTCCTCCCCGTCGGCTGAATGCGCACACACGGCAAGAGCTGCGCGAATTCATAATGCTTTCCTATGAACGCTGGCGTGCTCTCACTGTAATCACGCAAGCGCGTCTAGCGGCTGATGAGACAGCCGCTAGAGGCTTTGGGGGCTGGATTAACCCATTTATAAACATAGCAGTTTCTCTGAAATTGCTATGTTTATAGAAGAATGGGTTAACCCTAGCTGGACCTGGCACCCAGACCACTTTATTAAGCTGAAGTGGTCTGGGTGCCTAGAGTGGTCCTTTAAGGCCCTTCTAATAACTCAACTTTAGATTATTATATAAATATATAATCATCCACTAAACAGCAACTTCAAAGCTCACAGATTTTATTAGGGTTTTTTTTTTTTTTTTTTTAAACACCTAATCTAGTAAAAAATAATGGGGGCTTAGTTACAGTATATGATTATACATTGCAGAAACCCACCATGTCGTCAATGTACCCCATATTTGGCAGGTCCTACCCTAGCAACCTTCTTACTCAATCTCAGATTGTTGCTGCATATAAAGGTGTGCTCAGCCCCTCCATCTCCAGCGCATGCAAGAATCTAACCCTAATCTTTCACATAAACCCCTGCATAGTGTGTGTGTTCAGGTTCCAGAAAGCTGAGGAGACAAATAAAAATCAAGTGCTTGTGCTTACTTGCAAAGTAGTTTACAAAGTGAATAGGACTCTGCTAGTGTCTTGTCAGTGTGTGTGAAGACACCTGTTTATTATACCCATAAAAGGGACAGTATAGGCACCCAGACCAATTCTACTGAGAAAGTGCAATAATTACATAGCAGGACTGAATCTAGTGATTGTCAAGACAGCCTGGGGCGCCCCCACTGGGATGTTCCTGGGGGGCCGCAGCGCTGGGCGAGCGGCTCTTTAGCCCCCCCCCAAGGTGGAGGCGCCGAGATGAGACCGGTCACTGGGGGCCCAGGAGGTGGTTATCTGGCCACCTTAGGGCACCCCCGAAGCTGTGCTTGTTAGGAATAGCAGAGCAGACACCTGCTTACCCGGATGACAGGTGCCTGCTCTGCCGATAAATGCTGGAGGAGAGGAGGCAGGCAGCAGCAGCAGGGTGGGTAGCGAGGGAGACTGTTCTTGCAGCTTCTCACTCCTCTCTCGCGTGCCCTCTGTGATGCTGGGAGCCAGAATATGACGTAATTCTGGCCCCGGTGTACAAAACAGCGGGCGGGAGGAGTGAGAAATTGTCCCACCATGGACCAAAGGGAGGTAAGGAAGCTGGATGGGCCACAAAAAATTAAATTGTGTGTGTCGGTCAGTGAGGGTTTAAGTGTGTGTTCGTCTATGCTAGTCTTAAAATTCACCAAATGCATTGAATACATCATTTATCACAGTAATAAATTATGTATTCAATGTACAATGCATGTCTTATGCAGTATGTGTGTATGGATGTACTAATTAAGCAATATGTGTATGGATGCATGTATTAGGCAGTATGTGTGTATGGCTGTACGCATTAAGCAGCATGTGTGTATGAATGTAGGTATTGGGCAGTGTGTGTTTATGGATGTAGGTATTAAGCACTATGTGTGTATGGATGCATGTATGGATGTAGGTATTAGGCAGTATGTGTGTATGGATGTAGGTATTAAGTAGTGTATGTATGTGTAAGGCAGTGTGAGGATGGATGTACGCATTAATTAGTATGTGTGTATGCAGCTGGGCAGAATTTGCTTCATGGGGGGGGACTACCTAAGTTGTCAGGCAGTCGTGATAGACCGTAGGTATCTAGGCCAGGGATGCAGATCATTAGAGCGTGCTATGCCATCCTAATAGCGTTCAAACCATGCTTGTGCAGGATGGCATCGCACACCCCAAAGGTGTTAACGGGGGGGGGGGGGATGTATTATCTCTTTTATGCAATGGGAGACTAACAATTACATAATTAGTTCACGAATCAAATAACGGTCACTGGCAAAGCCAAATATTTACTGCAAAATGGACAGGGAAGTTGAGTATTTTGGGGGGGTTTATTTAATTATATTATTTTACTCAAAATAACACATTTTGTAAATCCACAGCAAGTGACCCTATTAACATAAAAAATTAAAATACTGAATGGTGGTTTATGGTCTTTTCTACTGTAAAAGTTGCTCTACTATCATCTGAATTTAATTTACATATAAAATTGCATTTTAAAGGGACACTATAATTACCAGAACAACCACCGCTTATTGTATTTGTTCTGGTGAGTAGAATCATTCCCTGCAGGCTTTTTGCAGTAAACATAATATTTTTAGAGAAAATGCAATGCTTACATTACAGCCTAGGACAGGGGTCAGCAACCTACGGCATGTATGGCACTCGAGGTGCCTTTGCACGGCCCTCAAGGCTGCCAGACACAAACGGGCTCTGGCTTATCAGGAGTGCCATTGGACTTGATATATCTGCTAGTGCAACCAGAGATTGCAGGTGGTGAAGGACCATCAATAATTTACACATTGATGCACTTAGAGCAGGCTTCCCCAAACTCCAACCATCCAGATGTTGCTGAACTACAACATGATTCTATGAATGAAATCAACAGGATGAGAATCATGGGAGTTGTAGTTCAGCAACAAATGGAGGGCCGGAGTTTGGGGGAAGCCTGACTTAAAGGAAGTGATCTCAGATCACTTTCTCCCAGCACTTGGAAACAGGATTCTGTACTGGAGTAGAGCAGCCCTTAGCGGTTATCGTAGTTCCTTCCCTTGACCTCGCAAGTCCAGCCCCTATTGGACCTCAGGGTAGCAACCCACACTGCTAGATATACATAGAGCTGCTGAATACGCCTCCCCCTCATACAAACAGCCCCCACGCAAACACATTTACAGTGCCCACACACACACACACAGCCTCTCATCTGTAACACCACCAAACACACAATGTATATGTGACATATCCAGACACATAGTCCACAAGCAGTCCCACATTTATAGGTATCATACACCATACCACAAGCTATTTGTGAATGGAACAGTCAACATATGCACAAATACAACACTACGAAGAAAATGTGGCACCCATAAATAACACAAGCACAATATGGCAACATAAACACCTCCATTAAAAAAAATAAAATAAATAGGACCGGCATGCTAAGGGATTTCAAGATTTAAAAAAACAAAAAAAAAAACAATTTGCACAGTACTACCTCTTTCCTAGGGATACCTTCACTGGCTACTCCTCAGATGGCTGCTAGAGGTGCTTCCTGGGGCAGTGCTGAAGTACTGAAATTCACTGTCTGCACCCTCTGCATGGAGACACTGAACTTTCCTCATAGAGTTGCATTGATTCAAGGCATCTCTTTAAAGGACCACTCTAGGCACCCAGACCACTTCAGCTTAATGAAGTGGTCTGGGTGCCAGGTCTAGCTAGGGTTAACCCATTTTTTTTTATAAACATAGCAGTTTCTGATGATGTAAGTCAAGCAGGCAGATCAGGGGCAGAGCCAGCAGCAGCAAACTGGAATAAATGTAAGATTTTGCTATTTTTAGGGTGGGGGTGGGGGGGTGGGGCAGGGTGTCAGATGGTGGTTTTAACAGTGTAGGGTCAGGAATATATGTTTATTCCTTTATTCTTACTCACAACCATATTAGACAAATGTCTAGAAATAACGCACAACACACAAATGGAGAAATTTGATTTAATAAAACAGCAAGCGGATTTTGATACCCACAATTTTTTTTTGATCATGTGCAGCATAAACACAGTGAATCAGAAGACCAATGTTAGTACATAATGTTGGCCTGTAAGAGAGACGGCGTGAAACTGCAACATGCACAATAGAACATAAATTAGATGACAAGCGAATCAAGGGGAGCAGCTTAAGACAGACATTATTTAACAACATTTACTTAGATCAGTTCCAGATAAATATTTTTATGTCGTCAGTGTAATCTACAATATGTTGTAGGCTCTGAGAGCAGTGACGGCGTGCCCCGGCACGTAAGGCATTTGTAGACTTGAGGCTGGCCAAGCATCACGGTAAATGCCGTTTACAAATATCTAAGGTGCCAAGTTACCTATCACTGCCATAGTGCAATGGTCCTCACCCAATATAACAAGTTCAGATATGCTACGAAGATTAGGACGTACAATATTCAGGGTTGCTGAAAACCTGAGCAATGAGATGTTCAACCAGGTACCAACTGGTAAACCGGATGGTGAAACCATAGGATTCATTTCACTAAACCCCACATGGTTATGAGTTGATAACCAAATTGGCAAATTTATGCTAAAATAGCCACTCTATAATTATCCCCCCCCCAGTGAGCTTTTTTTGCCCAACTTTTACAATTAAATAAGTAAATTAAATCGGATAATTTATTCAAAAACGGTGATCATGTCTTCAGCTATGCTGATGCACCACATGTAACCTTCCCCTCTGTTCTATAAAGAAATTAATTAAAAGTCCATGATACCTGAGCTGAGTGCTCCATTTGGCAGAAAAAGGCTCTCCCACTCTAATGATTTACTATTAATTTGGTGGAGTTTAGTGAATAAACTCCATAGTGGTTTTGGTGGATGTGAACATTTAAAAACAACAAACTGGCATGTTCTTGAATAATATTTACAGGACAGCTTCGGGCCAAGGCTCTAGATAGAGGGATTCACATTCATGTGAAAGAACTTCAACAATGTTCAGTTTTGTTTACACCCCCCCAAGGAAACCGGAGTTAATCCCTAGCAGACATTCAACGTACCATCCTCAGAGTATTTCAGGATGTATTGGGATCTTCTAAAAACATGATCTTGGTCATACATCGTCTATCTGGACAACACGGTTTAACATTTTATTCCCGATCTCACTCCCAATTTTTTTAAATAGTAAATTAAATTTAAAGGCAAAAATGTGTGTTGGAAAAATTCTCCAGGTCAGCTATTCAATCATCTTTCATCAGCTTTTGTGACAATTCACACTTTTGTAAGAAATCCTGTTAGCATAGCTCATAGGGAACATGTGCTTTTTAGTTTCATATCAGTACTTTAATGGAAAGCCAATATGTAAACGTCACACATGAAATCCGTCACTGTTTGATGTTAAATTAGTTCAAATTACAGAAAACAAATTTCCTTCATTTACAATTTTCAAGAGAAGTATCTTCATTAGTAAAAGGGGGCTAGGGGAGGTCATTTTAGCAAAACATTTCTTTCAAAATTCAAAAAGACAAATTAATCTCAAATCCAACATATTACTGTAAACAAAATTATCAGCCAATGAGCACAGATGATTGGCAATTTTATAAGAACTCAAAAACAAAAAAAGAAAACGTCACTAGTACGACAGTGTGTTCGTTTAGAAATGAGTGATCACTCAACTGGTGTGACTTACCGAGAGTGGTCCTTTAGGAGTGTTTACTCAACTAGTGTGATTACTGTAGTCCTCTCTTAGTAAGGAATGCTCAGTTTTTCATTAACCTCAGAACCCACTATTCTAAATTCAACATGTAGCAATTGTCCATCACATACAAAGTGCCCGTCAAATGGCCCTCGTGGGGCTTCTATAAACCACAAAGAAATATTTTTCTAAAATAAAAAAACAAAAAAATATAATAGTATAAGATGAGTCTCTAAACTCAATAACTGAGTCACACCACAGTATAGCGGCTATCTGACAAGTTTAAATAATAGCTTCCTATGTGCACTTATGGCTGTTTAATTCCGCAAAGAAAAATCGCAACATGAATATTAATATTAATACACAACATATTTTTACAGATTCCTTCTATATATCTGAAAGGCCATGTCTCTCTCACTCAGCCTACCAGAGGCGACAAGGCAGCAGAGACACTGAAAGAGGTTTAAACAAATTCAAACCGGGTTATTCAATAGACTAGACACCTTTTCCCATCGTAGCTGTTGTCTCCTAAACCATTAGGGGAAGGAACTGCCCTACAAATGGTAGGCAAAATGATAAATCAGGGATGGGCAAACTGTATCTTCAGCATTTTTAGAGCTACAATTTCTCTGGTGCTTTAGCAATGTAAAGACTGGAATTACAAAATGGGACTCGTGCTTCTGTCCAACATTAGGGGATAAAAGGAACAGAACATTATCCCATTCATGTGAATCCCATTGTTTTTGCAGTTACCCCATGTGTTTAAATAGAGGTTATCCATACAGGCTTAAATGTTTGCATCCAAAAGGCAGAGAGGGTGATGCTTACCCTATTCTGATAAATGGGGAGATGGGGGATGGGAGATTCGTAAAGTTCCAGATGGCACTGAAAGCATAAGATTTGTACTACATGAGCAGACAGGCTGGACCCCCAATTCACAGAACTTTGCAAGAGCACGAGCAAGTCTTATGTTATCACAACAACAAAAACCAGCAATTAGATTCATAATCATAAACTACCCAAGTGCCTTGATGTAATGTGTGTGTCTCTATGGTATATTTATATATATCACGCACAGTAAATGCACTATCTACATCTTGCACGGGGACTGTGATCACGAATGTTTACATTGCGCTCCTTTTTATAATCAAACTATTCTAGGATAGGTTAACCGGTAAATCAACGCATCCTTTGCCAGACATAGAACACTCATAATTCTAATATCAAGAAGAACCGAAAAGAAACTCACAATCTGAAAATATATTTATATATAAAAAAATACAAAAATGTATTTAGGGACCTGAAAAAAAGGTCAAGCTAAGCAAAAGGAGGCAAAAAAAATAAAATATTTTGCTTTACAGAAGTGCTTGCACGAAAGGCTAATCGGCGCCGTTCTGCGCTTTGTACGGATTGCGTTTTACAAGAACAGGGAGATTTGGAAAAACTGCTGAAAACACAAAATAGCTGAGAGAAGGCACAGAATGGCAGATCTGAATTGCAAATAAAAAAATAAAAATAAAAAAAAAAGACAAAAAAACAGGATGTTTAGACATATTTGTTACATGGTACATTTGTTCAGCATAAGTCCTCCTATTACTCTGTATCATTTTAGAGTATTTTGATCTGAAAACAGACCTCAAAATTCAAGAAATTACATTTTATTAAGTACCTAGTAGGGCATAACCATTAAAAGCTGGGTTAACAACAAATTACAAAATGATTACTTAAAACTAAAAATGTACTTTAGTGTTAAAATAAATGTGTCTTTATTTATAGTGTTTGCGTCTCTGTTAGGCCACAGAATTAAATCTTTAATCCAATCACATCCTAATTCTTCACACGAAACATTTAATGTACAGAAAAATGGTCATATTCATCTATATCGTATGGGATATATTAAGGAGATATTGAGAGTCAGTACGGAGCTGAAAAGGGAAAAAATAAATCAATATTTGTCTCTGATAAGTCACAGATTTTCTGGAAAATGTTAGACAAGACTAAGGTGGGAATAATAGTTCTTCATCCAGAATAGCTGGAAACCTGTTTTGAGGGAGATCTGATCAGCGGTTCTGCGTTTAGTGAGACTTTGCTGCTGCCACTTCTACCGGAACTGGAATCGAGGTATAATTTAGTATATTTCTCTCTCAAGACAGGTCACCGACTTTGGCTAGCCTAGTTCTGCGAGATTTGATCCAGAGAACATGCACAAATAATTCTATCAATTTGGTATATTGCTGTCAATGTCCATCTCTCCGAGAACGACTACACTATGGGGGCGCAGCTCAGAGAGGTACTAAGATTTAGGGGTTCACCAAGATAAAGAAGAGGACCTGATACAGTGTCCCACGCAGCACTAGAGCAATGGCATTAAACACAGAACAAAAGCAAGCAGCTATTTAAAATCTCAGCATCTTTAAGGTGGGGCACTTAATATATTCCTGAATATTAATCATTTTGGTAGATGAGATGTCCTATCTGCAACGTATATCTGCATTTAATTTATTTATAATATGCGCTCATAGAATGTAAAGAGAGGCATGCTGGGGTTGATTCACTAAACAATAAACTGTAGTGGATTGAAAACCAAATAGTCAAATTATTTAGGCCAAAACCACAAATATGGGGGGGTGCAGAATTCTCCAACACGGCAAGGCTTGGCTTATTTAGCTTGCTTTTTATAATTCGGTTTCCAATTCACCGTCTAGTGAATTAACAATAAACGCTTTCAAATAATCTAAAGAGTTTGGATTCAAAACTCATCTACATCGCAGGGCGTCCAAACTGGCACATTATTAGCGCCCAATTGGCAAGGTGTCCTGCCTTCTCATATGACTTTCCTGAGCAACTTTAAACGGATTCCCTAGATCTAAACACAATTATCCTCCCTTTCTACGGTGTATGGACACAATGATGCTTTGGATTTACAGATAAATATTATGGTGGGATTAAAAAGTGATTGTCTCTGAGGATGTTCTGTTTTTTTTTTTAAATTACAGAGCTCCACACACTTGCCCCGTGGGTCTAAACTATATTAAACACAAACATCTCAATACCCAAACATTCACCAAGATTTTAAAGTGGCGTTAGCATCTCGGCAGCGTACTGGCTATTTTATAAAACATATTTTACAATGGCAAGAGGGGAAAGTGTACTTACAATTAAATATTTTTTTTTTTTATTTTTTTTAAACACAGAAAAATAAAACATAAGCCTTATAACCAGAAAACCCAAAAAAAGGAAATGTAAAAAAATAAGAAGGCTTAGTATACATTGTGCAGATATATTTCTATGTACCATTTTTCTACATTTTATATATTTTTTTTTCTTTCTTTACTATTTTCCCAGCAGCTTTATTAGCTTTCCGGGCGCAGATTCCATATGGCAACCATATTAATGCACCGGGAAAGAAAAATGTAGCGAACACGTAAAACTCTTTGTTCAGAACAAAGAGCCTCTCTCCGTTTTTACACAGCAAGATAATGATTAGCAATGGTTTAAAGCAGGATGACTTTAACCCCATGGGTGCTCTCTCCTTAATGACGATGAGGAATAAAGTTGAGTGGGTCACAGACCAGCACAAACTTGGGGGACTCGAGACTGTTGTGAAAGGATGAGAATTTGGTGCTTCATTCGAAGTGATCACTTTTTTTGTTGGAAAGGGAAGGAGGCATGAAATTCCGGCCAGCATTTAAATGTGCGTCCGTTGCGCCTCTGCTGGGCGTAGTTAATTTCTCTCCACACCACTGACTGTGGGTCCAGGAAAGTGTACGCACGGTATATTGGGGACTGGACAATGTCTTTTGAAATATAATACTGTGAGCGGCTTCGGCGTTTTCATGATGCTTCTGTCGCTTCTGGCTCAGCTTCTTTAGCGGAACGCGGGTCCATCGCAGAGTGCATTATGGAGACGTATAAATCATCCATGTTTGGCATGACAAATATTTTCTATGTAGTGGGGAGAAAAAAAAAAGAGAAAGAGAAAATTCAACGTTAAAGACACCTAGTTTTCATGAGGAGGTTTTGAAGCACAAACTCTAGGCTTCTGAAAAAACAGTGTTTAAATTATGCAGGTTATCATGTATGATAAAGATAGGAGAACCCCCAGCTAAGTATCATAGGACTTACAGTTCCAATATGGCGGTGGCTAGCGTATACTCATATACTGATGCCTGGAGTCTTTAAGGAATAATATTTGCCAATTTACCTTAAATTCTTGTTCCAGTTTTTTCTCAATCCACTCTGTGACATGTGCCAGAGTCACTTCTCTTTCACCAAGTTTTGGACGAGCTTTGAGTTCCAAGTGAGGTGGCACTCGGAATCCATACCTTCAGAAGGAGAAAAATAATAATATTATAATTCACTTTAACACTCTGGAATGTACGAGAAGTCCTTTGTACAATCTATCTGAAATTCTCAGTACCAAGTACAGCTGCCTTACCATATCCTGTCAGTAGGTGGTGGTGGAATGTTAATTGTCAATGTTCCCTTGCACTCCTGCACTTCCACAGTTAATAGCAAGGGGGTGTTCGAGACCTCTTCAATCTTTTTCTTTATGAACTCTGTTTCTGTGGCTTTCTGGAAATATTTTGATTTGGTGATTTTATCTACAAAACGCATGATCTTGCTGGTCCGATGAGCTCCCGCAAACCTGGAAAGAAAGAAATTTAGTACTTCTGCCATTTATATAGCACCAATGGACACTACTGACAAATGTTCTTCTAAGAAAAGTGACAAAAACAGACTGTTAGCGTAGTCTATGACACAACATGATACTAATCAAATGCAATGTTTGTGTAATAGCCCCTCCAAGGCTCAAAGTAGTAGAATCCATCAAGTTAAGATAATAAGAATTAATCTCTCGATGGTGCCATGGAAACCCACACATTCTGACTAGACTTTCTTCCACTAGTAAATATGCACGTGCATATACACTGGAGTTGTATGATGGTTAAAGAGAGCATTCAGCCAGATTTAGAACGTATCACATAAACCTTGCATTTTCAGTGCTTTTTAAATTTCGTTAGCAATACCAAGAATATCGCTTGTTATCCAAATTCAAAGCTAATTTACAAATTTCAATTTTTTTTCTCTTGACCAGTGTATTTTGTGTGGAACATTCATGACATTTAATGTGAACAATACATCTGTCTATGACTTTTGCATGAAAAACGCATGGATTTTGCTCAATAAAGGCAACATATCACCGTTACCTGCCCACGAAGATATGACTTCTATGCTTTTGCAAACTAAGCAATCAAGAGCAAGCTGCATATTGTGATTTATAAAAGCAATGTGAATAAACATGGTTTACAAAGATTTGTAAACCACTAAAGTGCTCAGTGATACAAGAACTACATTTTTCCACAAAAAAAGCAGTCAGGAACAAAGCTTTATAGTGTACTTTGTGGTAGGTAATTTAGCTAGGAATCGTATTTCACTGTCAGAGATGGTAGGTGCGTGTATTGCAAACAAGCTGTCCTCCAGATGTACAATAGCTCTAAGCTGTAGTGTACATAGAACCCAAATGAACTTTTTAATTTTTGCGAAAATTGCGATTTGTTCTAAAATTGGTGTGTTAGCAGCCATAAGCAGTCCACTTTAAAGTTAAGAAGATCATTATAAACCAAGACTAACGAGCAAATTCATATTTAAACATCGGTATTTCCTGTTTAGAAATAAAAACACAATGGGTTCACAGTTTCCTTACAGGAAGACCATCTTTGTCAGTAAGCGAATCATCGGGAATTGTTCCCTACGTAAACGCTATCTGTAAGTTTATGTTTAATGTGGTGACCCAGATCTAGGGTATTTCTGAGGTCTAACAGTCATGTTGTATGGTGCACAATATACATAGAGTATGTTCTTGAAGTTAAGAGTAGAACGCTTACCCCTCGGCTCCCGAAATCTGTTGTTTATCTCCCGATGCATCAGGGGCTTCATCTTCATCGGATGAACCGGCACTAGAGGACTCCTCGTCACTGTCAGCTAGGTAATACGCTCGTGGCCTGGCTCTAAGAGATAACATACATCGACATAGTTAGAAGTGTTTGCATCATAGGACAGACATGCTATATTCAGCCCAACCTGTTCATAAAACAACCTGCTCTGTATGAGAAATGGAAAACTGGGCTTTTTAATCACTGATGTGGTTTCTGCACCAATTCACATTGCTGGGGGATAACAGGTGTTAGTCTGAGCCTGCAGTTAACACACGTTAGATTGTGAGCTTTTGTGGGAGAGTCTTATGTCTGGCTGTAAAGCATCCCTTGTGGGTTAAACGGAGATTCTGCCAGCTACAGGTTGTAAATGGTTAATCATGGACTGATTCGAGAATCCCGATGCAGTAGAAACATGCGATTTCCTGCTGCTTTACAGTCTGCGATAAGTCCAGAGGTCGCATAGATCGGGGTATTTTATAAACAATACAAAGTGCGTAACTCTGAGAATGAGCCACGGGGAGATTACATCACAGTCTGGCAATTTAATGTTTTCACATTAGAAGGAACACAATGATCTCCCGCTGCGGACACTGAAGGCAGGATAAAGGGATGGTTATCTAAGCAGCGGTAATGCAAAACATTGCGTTACAATTTAATATTAAACTAGATTTATAACAAGTATTCATTATCTGCATCTGAACAACATGAACAGACCTCCCAGTCTTATAACAACACGTGGTGTTTACTTTTATATAATAGTGGAGAACCGACTAGGAATGGCAAATTTTGGCTATTCAGTTCAAATTTGAGCTCTGATCTTATGAGAATGTAAATATAATACATGGATTCACAACAACCTTGCAAGCATTTCTAATAAAAGAAACAAAAGAGGCAGGCCTTTACCGTATATACTCTGTAGCTTTGTTTGCTTATCACGGTTGTTAATTTTTTATGACTTGGTTCTTATTAAGACAATGTTTTTTTTCTCTCGATATTAAACATTTGTATATTGTTTTAAGGGCTTGATTTGTCTAACAAGATAAAAATCTTCCACCATTAAACGCGTGTATGTTGCTCTAAAGGCCAAGTCATTGATTCTCTATATACACTGACTTTCGGTGCCTTGATTTATATGGTCTTGATAAGTACAGGTCTGGCGAAATGCGTCAGCCTGTATTACTTACAATGTTTTGTGCTACCCATTTACATTTTAATTTATACTTATTTGTAAATTGGGAGGCTTGTAGGTATTTACAGCAACTATAGGCAAAGAGTTAATTAGCTCAGATTTTATGACAATATTGATACTCACTTCTTAATCTCCCTCCCACCCCCCAATTCTCAGTTCACTTAAAGTTGGGAACCATAACAAGTTGACCAAAATGTAGTTATGGTGCCAGGAGGTTCCTACCACTGGCTCATCTTTAGGGGTTAAACTGTTCGCAAATAGTTTAACCCTAAAGTCTCTGGTCCAGCGCTGGTCAACTCTGCTTCCTGTCCTTTCAATTTCTGAAATCCTAGGTAAAGGAAGGCTCAGGAAGAAATGCTTTTGATTGGCTTAGAGGGGTCAGCTGACACCCTAAGCCAGTCAGTAGCGCCCCATCCCAAATTCCAATTAGATTTATCTGAATAGCAAGTCTCCACATTAAACAAAGGACATCAGAAAGAATTGTAAAATTGCAATTCATGTTGTGCTATTTAATTTCTATTTGACATTAGTGTCAACGAGGCTAATTACTGAATAATCCGTTTTATCTACAGATCTGCAATCCATCGCAGAAGGTAAATGAAGAGAGGTACTGCCACAGCTCTTTACATTTAATTACTAAATGGACTTCTGAAATATCAAGTATACACACCAAGAGAAAAACAACCAACCAAAAAAAAAAAAACAACACACATCTAAAAGCAGTTTAATAATGGGCTGCATATAAACTCACCATTTAAAATCCATCAGTGCGAGCAAAGTGTGGGAAATGTAAACACAAATTAGTTAACCAAGTTACATCAAACACCTTTTTTAAATGTCTCTTTCCATATTTTTGGTATTTTACTGGCAGAGAAAGATATAAAGGACCAGCCCACAAACAGAAAGCACTTCAGCTTGCTTCGGCTCTGTGCAATATCAGTTTTAAAAAGTTAGTTTATAGATGTGTCAATAGCTTTGAGAAATCAGCACTTTTTTCAGTGGAATCAGACAGTCAGGGAGGTTGTGCTAACGGAAGTGGGGGGCGTGCTCCTAAAATTGCTGCTAACAGACCTCAGACCAGCATCCTTCACCTCCTCGACAGACCTCAAACTGGGCCCTCCGTGCCCATGCTCCTGGTCTCAGGCTTCTGGGGGAAAAGGCTTCTGCAGGCTTTTTTGTATGCTCCCCCCAATGATACATATATAAATAATGGCATGTATGTATTCACAGGGATTCTATTTACAGAGTAACAACTTAATTATTTATTTTACTTTGGAGCGTTTCTTTAACCCCTTAAGGACACATGACATGTGTGACATGTCATGATTCCCTTTTATTCCAGAAATTTGGCCCTTAAGGGGTTAAATGCGATCACTGCAGACAGTTTTACATCCTAGGATCCTCTGTGCGCAGCCAAAACGTCTATAATGGGGATATTTAAATCAGAAATCTACTCACAATGGCTAAGTGATGTAATTATGTTAACTGCGAAGGAGAATATATTAAAACCTACACCCTTTCAGTGAGATGACGGCACCAGGGCCCTCAAAGTAAAATTATAGCTATTCTTTTTTGCACAAATATCTCCAAAACCACATTATTTTTTAAGTTAACATCTACACAGCCAATTTGTAGCGTCACTTACCCTTCTTTGCCAATCTCACCAACTTTCAAAGCTTCTCCCAGAGGCTCCTTACCAAGCTTAGTCAAATTCATTTTGGTCTCCAGGGTCATCAAGAATGATCCGTTGTAAGAAATTTCCAGATCTGCCCACAGACCTGGAGAAAGATCGAGCAAATAAATAGACATTAGTCCATTAACAAAATATGGTAACTGATCCTATATATATATATATATATATATATATTATATATATACACACACACACACACACACACACACATATATACACATACATACATATATATATATATATACACACACACACCTAAAAAGGGACATGAGGGACAGGTAAAATAATTTGGCAAAATAATTTACAAGGAAGATAAATCCAAATAAATACAGGCAAAGCAAGGATTTATCTTCCTTGTACGTCATTGGTTTACTGCTTGGTGTATTTTTATTCTGTTTTCCCACAATAAATAAGCAACTACAAGGATTATCCCTGTTGGTTACTTTAGAGATTCTCAAGAGTATATATCTTCCTCATTTAAGGAAAAGGAAAATAGAAAAATAGCGCGAGAGAGAGAGAGAGAGTTATTGTGATCTAACGTTGACTTGGCCGTGTATATCTTGTGTAAGGCTGCCAGGTCAGGCATACTTTCTACTTACTGGTTGGCATTGCATGAAAAGTGTAGAAAAGAAACCAATAAACAAATGTGAAGACACTGCCTTCTTCTGGATCCCCAGTTGCACCATATGCATTATGTTTACTATAGGACAAAATATTTCAAACACCACTCTACAGCGTCAAGAAAGGACGCGTGTCCAAGAAGATATAACCAACCTGGTGCTGTGAAATTGTGGGAATTGCGATTTTATAAAATTTGTCTAATCTTGCACAAAGATCCTTGATTGCAGATATGTTTACAATAGAATTTGTATCCAAGGGTTCTACAAAACTTGCAATAACCGGTTAATAGAGTCTTGTATCCCGTACTGTAAGAATAAACAAGTGCTGCAAAGAATCTAAAGAAATATATTATGCATTACTTTTAGAAGGAATTATAGGTCCAGAGAAGGAGTTTACTGCATTCTCTAAAAAGCCCCACACAGTTCTTTTAAATTGCCTTCCCCGGCAAGTTTATTCTATTATTAAATATAAGGTTACTCATCATCTTCTGCAGACCTGCTTGAAACCCAGTCTATAGTATTTAATTGTGCCAAAACTTATTACAGAAATTGGTTGATAACTCTGAGTGCAATTCGTATCACGGTCATGTTTGGGACAGGGTGGAAACAGAGTCTTGAGCAGGTTTGCTTGGAATCGTCTGTTTAGCACAGTGTAGATCACTCTGATTAGGACACAATGAGGATGTTTTGCTGGTTAACAGAAGAATACTTGATTACCCATCAGGGGTGTGTACATTTTTGCTTCTAGATTCTTTCTTAGCAGTTTATTCTACAGATTTTGGAAAAAATGGCTTGGTGCTAAGGAACAATCCTCTGCCCAACCAAACCATAGACTTTAAGATGGCTTGGCAGAGGGAAGAGGACTAAAATCCAGTTGAGCTCCTGAACGTTTCTCGATAGAGGATAATATAGCGTTGAGAGTTTAGATCCAGTTGAGATCGGAGAAGAGTTTAGTCTTCACCTCATCTTCATCAGTGAATCAAACTTCGTTCTTCATAGATGACTAGTAATTCTTGTGGCAAGGATCACAAACTGAAATAAAACCCGCAGCATATCAACTTGGGTTCTTGTTCAAATAATTTTGAAATGTCAAGGAACTTTCACTTGTCCTCAGTCCTTCAGTAAATGCTACTGAAGTGATTACTGGGGTAAGAACTACATGGAAGGCAGGTATGAGACATTTCTGGCATGTTTGGAGCAACATCCCTCCATGCTTTTGGTGCACCTGCCCAAAATTTGCACTAAAAGTGCACAAATATCTCACTTTACACTTTAATGCAGCATTGCCAACTCTGGTGCAAACTAAATAGGAGACAGAGAAAATAAAAAAAAACAGGGTCAAGTGGAAATTACCTCTATGATCAATGAACGGCTGGTAAGCCCGAAGGATTTTCGGCACAGCCACACCCATGTCCAGCTCCGTTAGAGTCAGCTCATTCATAAAGTATGGCAGCTAGAAGGTAATGGTGCAATAACAGTCGTATTAGTTGTAGCAGGCTTCCTTCTGTCTTATTGAGAAACTACAATACTGCCACCTTCTAACTCTAGTCAAAGTTTGGAACAACAATCATACACATGTTCTGCAGTGCTAGCTCGATGGTGGAAAAGAAGGTGCTAGTTTCACGGGAATATTAAAGAGATGCTCTCATATTTCATTAAAGTGGTTTTAGTGTATGGAATCCCTGTTGTGGCTTTCCATTCAGTATTACATGGTTTTTAATATTTTAAATCTAATCTTTTATAAGCTATTTCAGCGTATCACAGCGCCCACTACAGGTATGAATTGGTATTGCTAAAAGGAAGCTGTGTGTGGGGCACCCTCATTTACTTAGTGTTAAATTTTTCGAAAATGGTTTAAACACTGAATGGAGGGACAGAGGACTCCAATGAAACAAGTGTCCCCTTAAGTTTTTTGCACTTATCTCAGGAAACGATTTAACTGCTGACTCTTACTACATATACCAAGACTGCAAGGTTTACTTTCCTCAATTAAAGTTGCAGCACACAAACATGTAAATATTAATCTAGCTTTTACTGCAGTCATTAAAATTGTGAAGCAAAACCAGCAAGCAGCCTCCGATAAAGCGGAACTTTTCTAACCATTTTTTACCCAAGTTTCCTGCCAGGATTTAACTCCAACTCCTGCATCACATTTATCCAAGTTTTACGTGCGGCATCACCATACCGAAAACAAAGTTTGGGCTGAGCTCTTAGCTTCCGAGAGAGCTGAGCTGCAAACGACAACACTGCCAAAATATTTCTAGAATTCGGTTAACCGTGAGCAGGAGTTTTGGGGACTTTCTTACTGGTGTAGAAGGGGTCTGCCTACTGCTGCAGCTAGACCCCCTACATAGTGCACAGATGGAAGCTTTAAAAGTAGGTCTATGTATTCATTCTGAGCACAGTATCTCTATAATGCATAAAAAGGATCATTTGTACTCTGAAGTTTTTCTTTAAAAATAATATGACAGCTGGTAACTAAGCGACACAGAATTTCATGTAATTTCAGGATTCTAGAATTTAAAGACTAACATTGCTCGTACCTTGATTTTACTGAGTTTCATTTGGATTTTTTTAGAGACCAGATCAGACCAATATTTTTCTCCCAGAAAGTCCCAAAATATTCTTCCCAGTAGAGCATTGACCCAAGCCTGCTCCTCGTATTCCTCCGCCGAAGGTGCTCCAGGAATCTATATACACAGACAGCTTGGTGTTCGCTCAGAGTACACAAATTTGCATGCAGACATTGCGGTGTTCGTTCACATTGTACACATGCACTCACACAGACATTGCTGTGTTAGGTCAGATGCATGCACACAGAGAATGCTGCATTATGTTAAAGGCTACATAGGTGCACACACACAGATTGCCATGTTAAATGCCAGTGTACATATGAACACACAAAGGCTAACATTGCGTGTTATGTCACAGGGCACATGCACACAGACTAATATGGTCCACAGGTTGCAAGCAGGCACTGCAGAGTTCCCAAACACTACCTAGAATGTGACGACAGATAAGAACCATTTCGCCCATCTAGTCTGCCCAATTTTCTAAATACTTTCATTAGTCCCTGGCCTTATCTTATAGCTAGGATAGTCTATGCCTATCCCACGCATGCTTAAACTCCCTCACTGTGTTAACCTCTACCACTTCAGCTGGAAGGCTATTCCATGCATCCACTACCCTCTCAGTAAAGTAATACTTCCTGATATTATTTTTAAACCTTTGTCCTCTAATTTAAGACTATGTCCTCTTGTTGTGGTAGTTTTTCTTCTTTTAAATATAGTCTCCTCCTTTACTGTGTTGATTCCCTTTATATATTTAAATGTTTCTATCATATCCCCCCTGTCTCGTCTTTCCTCCAAGCTATACATGTTAAGATCCTTTAACCTTTCCTGGTAAGTTTTATCCCGCAATCCATGAACCAGTTTAGTAGCCCTTCTCTGAACTCTCTCTAAGGTATCAATATCCTTCAGGAGATACAATATCCAGTACTGCATACAATACTCCAAGTGAGGTCTCACCAGTGTTCTGTATAATGGCATGAGCACTTCCCTCTTTCTACTGCTACTACCTCTCCCTATACAACCTAGCATTCTGCTAGCATTTCCTGCTGCTCTATTACATTGTCTGCCTACCTTTAAGTCATCAGAAATAATTACCCCTAAATCCATTTTCTCAGATGTTGAGGTTAGGACTATCAAATATTCTGTACTCTGCCCTTGGGTTTTTACATCCAAAATGCATTATCTTGCACTTATCCACATTAAGTGTCAGCTGCCACAGCTCTGACCATTTTTCTAGTTTACCTAAATCATTTGCCATTTGTCTTTTCCCTCCTGGAAAATCAACCCTGTTACATATCTTAGTACCATCAGCAAAAAGACATACCTTACGATCAAAATCTTCTGCAATATCACTAATAAAAATATTAAAGATAATGGGTCCAAGTACAGATCCCTGAGGTACCCGACTGTTGACAAGCCCAAGCTTCGAATATACTCCATTGACTACAACCCTCTGTTGCCTGTCACTCAGCCACTGCCTTACCCATTCAACAATATTGGAATCCATACTTAAAGATTGCAGTTTATTGATAAGCCTTCTATGTGCAACAGTGTCAAACTCCTTACTGAAATCTAGGTAAGCAATGTCTACTGCACCACCCTGATCTATTATTTTAGTTACCCAATCAAAAAAAAATCAATAAGATTAGTTTGGCATGATCTCCCTGAAGTAAACCCATGTTGTCTCTGATCTTGAAATCCATGTGGTTTTAGATGTTCATCAATCCTATCCTTTAACATGGTTTCCAATACTTTCCCCACTACTGAAGTAAGGCTTACTGGCCTATAGTTGCCCGACTCCTCCCTACAACCTTTCTTGTGGATGGGCACAACATTCGTTGACTTCCAATCTTCTGGGACTACTCCGGTTAACAATTATTGGTTAAATAAATCTGTTAATGGTTTTGCTAGTACATCACTAAGCTTTTTTTTAAAATAAATTTGGGTGTATTCCATCAGGTCCCATTGACCTATTTGTCTTTACTTTTGACAGTTGAAATATAACCTCTTCCTCTGTAAACTCACATGTAACAAATGTCTAATTTGTCCTTTTTCTTAACTGAGGCCCCTTTTCTTCATTTGCATCTGTAAATACTGAATAAAGTATTAATTGAAGCAGTCAGCTAGACCTTTATCCTCTTTTACATAGCTTCCTTCTTTTGTTTGTAATCTTAACAAATCCTTGTTTTACTTTCCTTTTCTCATTTATGTATCTAAAAAATGTTTTGTCCCCTTTTTTTACTGACTGGGCAATTTTCTTTTCTGTGTGTGACTTGGAAGCTCTCATAATTTGCTTAGCCTCTTTCTGCCTAATCTTATAGATCTGTCTGTCTTCCTCACTCTGGGTTTTTTATGCTAACTTTTATGTTTTTTACTATTTTGGCCAAATCTGCGGAGTATCACAGTGGAGTCTTGAATATTTTTCTTTTACTGACAAGCCTAATGCATTTTTCTGTTGCCTTCAGCAGTGCAACTTTTAAATAAGCCCATTTCTCTTGGACTCCATTTAAATTGCTCCAGTCTGATAATGACTCCTTTACACATTCTAATTTCAGAAAAGTCTGTTTTTCTAAAGTCTAAAACTTGTTTTTGTGTGGTGTGACTCAGTCACTGTTCTTATATTAAACTACACTGACTGATGATCACTAGATCCTAAACTTTCACCTACAGTAATATCTGATACCAAATCTCCATTTGTTAACACTAAATCTAGTATGGCCTCTTTACGAGTTGGCTCCTCAACGACTTGTTTTAGAAACAATTCCAGTAGGGAGTTTAGAATATGTGTGCTCTTGGCACAAGCAGCTATTTTGGTTTTCCAATTCACATCAGGAAGATTAAAGTCACCCATAATGATAATTTCCCCCTTTATTGTCATTTTGGCCATTTCCTCAATAAGTAGATCATCTAACTCTTCTATTTGTCCTGGGGGCCTATAAATCACACCTACACGAGTTACTGTGTGATTACCAAATTCTAACGTAACCCAAACAAACTCTACCTCACCTTCTTTGTAGCAGTTGGGCTGCTGTTGGCACTGTTTATTGGGCTTTCAGTGGGACTTTTATCCTCCTGTGGGACACACTTCGCCATGTAAACATTATAATCCAGCAGCATTTTTTGTCTTAAGTTCCCAGAGAGTTCCTTCGGCCTGGGCTGCACTATCATTTCATCAAGGCTGCCCTTACTGCTGCTTCGGCTGTGGCTCAAGATCCCAGACTGGCTTCCCTGTCTGCTGTGCGTCAACAAGAGCCCTGGAATCAAAAGGCAAAATGGAAAACCTGTTTTAAACTGTGCTTGTATATTCCGTTAGATAAAATGCTAATAAGACAATGTAACTCAGATTAAAAAAAAAAATAAAAAAAAAATGGCACCCCCTAAGTTTTACAAATAACTTTAGTTTAGTTATAAAGTTCTTACAACTAACTGAAATCGGAGTAGCACGCTACTCAACCATGGCACTTCCTGGCCAAAATCCAGATCACCATGTGTTGTAGTACTACCGCTTCTCCATGATGGATGGAATAGAATCTTAGGAGCTGTAGTTCTACAACAGGTGTAGATTGACCCACTTTGGTAAGCCTGGCAATACCCATTACTACTCACTGATCCAGAGTAACCACTGTTGGAAGCTGGGTGCTGCCTTCTAATCTACATGTTCCAATGCAGAGTGCTGGGCATTGCCAGTTCACAATGCTATGCTGGGCTGCCCAGATTAGCAAACTTGGCTCAGATTAGCACATGCCATCGTTGTAGATGATCTGGTACCGGAAGAAATACCTGATTTCACGTTTGATGTGACACTTGGTTTCTTTAAGTCAGATTTCATTTTGGAAGCTAGAAGGAATTTCCGAAACCACTCTTCCTTCTCCCTTCCAGTCCTTCCAAATAAATAAAGCACTTGTTCTCGGTGGCCTGTGGCTTTACTTCCATCCGGACACTTTCTGTTCTCTTCAACATGTTGCTCAGTCCGCTCGACAAGAGACTTGTCTTCTGTGGCATCTTTATCGGCCTGTACCTTGGCCATAAAGTCATCCTGCCGCGCCAGCTCCAGGCAGATTGGGTACTTCTTATTCCATACCCGCTTGCGTGCCAAACTTTTTGGGACAAGATAAACCTGTAAAAACAAATGGCATATTTAAATAAAGTCTTATGGTGCTAGAGACACGGGACTTAATAATGGATTCACCATCAAAATACCTGTAAGAACAGTAGGTCTTAAATCTGGTTATTCACTAATGAGCGAACTAGTGTGAATTGTTGAAATTTCACAGTGAAGCGCGTACTCACTTTGCTGTCGACAAGATCATAAATTCTCTGACTGATGTAGACGACATCTGATTTTGGTTCATTGAAAATGGTTCTACGAGAGACGTTTTTGTTGGGTTTTGAAAGACGTAATGTAGATCCCTCCAGACGAACAAATACAGATTGGGTCAAGGTGGCATGGTAAGTCTCTGGGTCGTATGTTTGGATTTCATTCATCCATCCCTGAAAAAGACCGACAATACTGGTAAGAGGCTAAAGTTAGTCATCTTTAACTATTTCTGAGCTTGAATGAAGTATGGTTCAGGCATACCTTTAGCATTTAGCACTGTAAATAAGTCCTAGGAATATTGTGTTAATTATCTAAACCCTCTCCCACACCATTCATACAACAGCCTAACCCAGATTATTATTTATTTTATTTTTTTTAAATTCTTAATTTATTTGTGCTCGGTATAACATGTTGACAAAAAAAAACATTTCGAGACATTGTTGTAGTTTGGGTTTAAGCAGATCCATGTGTTAGCTTTAACATACATATTTCAGATTTTAAGCACATTTTTATTTAGCATATAGGTTTAGTGACATGTCCGGGGTTGGTAGTGTTGTGGCTGGTCTGTTAGGGTGTGTTATACTCCACTGGGATACTCCAGGTGTGCGGTGGTAAATTTGTGATTCAGGCTAGTACAGGTATGTGGTTCTGGATGCCTGTGTGTACTCGCTAGTGGAACTTTGTGGATTTCCATTAGGTGAGTTTGGCAAGTGTGTAAAGTGCTCCGGTGTGCGATGTACCCTGTGCGGCATCTGGTTTGTCCCCTTTAATCCTGGGGATGACGGGGGTGGGTGGAGTGGCATTAATCTACGGTAAGCGCCTGTTACCTCTCTATCGTGTGTGGCTGTCGCGTAGATGTGGGTAACTCAATACTGTATGTACAAAAGAGTGCAACAGAATAAACAAACAAACATGTCAAAGAAAAATTAAGCAAGGAAAAAATTTAAGCGTGGGAGCATCGAGGCTCGCATACGGTTCAACATGAAACCGGGGAGTTGCAGTGGTGCCATTCATATGGGAAAATAGTCACGGGAGTGTGTGGTCAGGGGGATTACCCCTTCTCTCACGAGGACCAGGTCCTCATTTTGGCAGTCCCTATGCGGGGTCAGGTGGTAGGTGCCGCTGGCTCATCCGTTGACTGTCCCTGGGTGTAGCGGTCTTCCGGTTCCCAGCTCTCCGGTTGGCTCGCGGTTACGGAGGTGTGTTGTGGGGGTTGTAGTCCCAGTGCCCTCATGAAGATGGGCGCTCCGGTTGGGGATGTGAGATGGTGTGCGGTCCCGTTGTGATGGACGAGTAGTGCGCCCGTGTTCCCCCACCTGTAAGCCATGCCAGCTTTGTGCAGTGCTGTTGTCACAGGTTCGAATGTTTTTCGTCTCAGCAGTGTGGCTTTTGTGACATCCTGGAAGAAGGAGAGCTGAGCGCCCTCAAAGGCCATTGGTGTTTTGACTTTTATGGCAGTCATTATCTGTATCTTGTCTGATATTGTCGCCAGACGCAGGATAACATCCCTGGGTGTGCTGGGTGGTAAGCGTGTAGAGCTTGTCACTCGGTAGATCCCGTCCGGGGTTATTTTTTGGTGACTGTCTGTGGTAACAGTGTTGTAAGCAGCCGCCTTATGTAATGCGGCAGTTCCTCGGTCGTGACTGCGGCTGAGATGCCCCGGATTTTGATATGTTTCCAGCGTTGTTTGTCCTCCAGTGACATAATTTGGCCGGCTAGTACATGCTGCTCTGCCTGTAGGCATTGGATCGATTCCTTAAGGGTGGACACTGTGTCATGCATGGTGGTAATGTCTGCCTCTATCGTTCCCACTCTTTCGGTGACTGATTGTATGTTTTTTTTGACCATGGCGACATCGGCCGCCAGCAGCTTTTGTATGTTGGTCCAGAGTGTTTTTAGGTCCCCTTTAGTCGTGGGGGCTTAGTCATCCTGGGTGTCGGGCAACTGCGGGTGTTCCGCCGGGGGAGTCATTTTCGTAGTCGGCTCCTCGTGGTCAGGCTCGGATGTTTGTCCGGTGGGGGCGATGCGTGGTGCGTGCAGTTTCGGCTTGCACCGGTCGAAGTCACATCTCCCCTATATCTCTGTCTTGTGTGTTTGCGCCTTCCGTGGGTTTGTGTGAGTGACGGCCCATATCTGTGGTGCCAGAGTTCAGATTGGATGCTTGGTGCACGAGTAGACTTCAGTCAAGGTAGGCCTCCAGGCCCTGGATTGGCGTTGCGCGGTAGGCCGCAGATTTGCGCCTTTGCCGCTTGGGTGCCCGGAAAAAAGGCATCAATCGATGCAGTATGTATCACTGATCGGCACTGGTTGCTTTTCGCGGCTTGATGGAGCTTGGTTTAGGGGATATTCGACGATTGTTCCTGGTTTTGAGAGAGCAAGTTTAGATGGCGTCTGTACAGGATGGCTGCCAGGCTCCGCCCCCCACCCAGATTATTTTCCAGGAAGCCTGGCGGTGAAGTTTTCATGTATAATACTTTGTGGCATTTCCTCCAGATTAGGATCTAGTAACCAAACCGGAACAGTAGAAAAATGTCCCACAATTTAATAATTTTTGCAGGTGTATTCAAATACAGACTTAAATGTATAAAACATTGCTTACATTGTTCCCTAGAATAACCCTGCAATTTATAAACCTCGATTCCGCACATGGTGGTGCTCAGTGTTCTGGTAGCATTTTATATTTTATGTCTTTAGATTGTAAGCTCATTCAGACAGGGAGCTCTTCACCTTCTGTTCCCATATGTCATACGTGTTAGAATTCAAGGAGCACTATAGTGTTAAGCTGTTCAGCTCTCCTGCCCCCATCAGATCGCTCTGAAACGATATTAAACTTCCCTTTTATCCCATGCCGCAGCGGTCTCTCCAGCCTAGCTCCGCCTCCATAGCCAAGACCATCAATGTGCGGGCCATAATGCTGAGCTATGCCAATCAGCATCTCCTCATAGAGATGCATTGAATCAATGCATCTCTATAGGGAGCATTAAGCGTCTCCTGGTAGAGTGTGGAGACACTGAAAGTAGGTGCTTCACATTGTGCAGCGCTGACACAGAAAGCACCTCTATTGGCCGTCTGAGCGACTGCACCTAGAGGTGTTAATAGGCAGCAATGCAAACACTACCTTTTCTCTAAAAAAGCAGTGTTTACAGTTCTAATACTGCAGGGACAGGCTCACACACCAAAACAACTACATTAAGCTGTAATGGTTCTGGTGACTAAAGTGTCCCTTTAAAAGTTTGCCTGGTTTTCTATTGTACAACGCTATGGAATACGTTGCCGCTATATCAATAATCGTAATAATTGCTTAGCCATCCATGTGAATCAGTGTCAGGCTGCTTTGGAGGGCTCTAAGATTCCTACACTCTGGATATTATAGGATGAGCTTCTCCTGGTTTAGAGATGCAGGCGCCATAACTGTGCTCTGATAATGGCCACTTCTGGAAATTTCATTGGTGCAGAGTAGAAACCATTTTACATATAGAGTGCTTCAGGAAATGGCTGCTAAAACACATATAGGTCTCTACACGGCTCTAACAGACATAGGGATAAAAACCTTGCAAATTAATGACATTGAAAGTAAAGAGGCATCATGTGACCAGACACTTGGCTGACGGATTCACAGAATGGGCCCTGGGGGCAGGTGAAAAGTGCGTGGTGTTAACATAAAATGGAAAAGCCAATTATTCGGGTGAGATAGTAGCACAGCGGGGAGCCTGGGGTCTTGACAGTCAGCTGCAAATAATAATAAGAGAGACTGCTGGGTTTATTCACTAAACAAGTAAAAGGGAATTGAAACACATTTGCCAAAGTAGCCAAGATTGGGAAAAAGCAGAATAAGTCTATTTTTTTTCTTAGCTTTAATAAGATAAGCTTAAAATTAGCAATTTCTCAATTATTGAATAAACACACTAACTTAAAATGTATGGTTTTGAATTATCCACATCAGCTATCACATACTCCAGCCTCCCAGATGTTGTTAAACTACAACACCCATGATTCTCTGGCCATTTATTGCACTTAAAGAATTCTGCAAGTTGTAGGGCATTCGCATCGGGGGGAGAGTTTTAAATCCCTGATCTAGGTATTTCAAGGATTAGGGCTTTGGGTATAGTGCACCTTGAACACAGTAATTCTTAGAAATCTGGTTTCTAAAACAAACCCACAATCCCCAGCTCAACACAGACGTGAGCCCAGACAGTCATTATGGTTTGTTCTGGCCCTTTTTGGCAAACAACTCCTGCTTTGGTTTAAAAACTGGACTTTAAAACAATGCTACTTAAATCCAGGATAAAGTTTGAATAATGGAGCCTGTCTGCAAGGCTTAAAGGGACACTATAGTCACCAGAACATATATAGCTTAATGTAGTTGTTCTGGTGTCTATAGTCTGTCTCTGCAGGATTTTCACAGAAAATTCAGTGTTTACATTACTGCCTAGTAGCAGCCCCTCTATTGGCAGTCAATGAGATGGCCACTAGAGGTGCTTCCTAGTCTGTGCAGCAATGATGCAGAACATTCCTCATTGATTCAACGCATCTCTATGAGGAGTTGCCGATTGGCTGTTTTGCCGAGCAAGCTTTCTAATGATTTGCTATGGAAAAGTATTGGATTGGCTGAGATCATCAAGATTGATGATCTCAGCCACAGATGGGGAGTGAGGCAGGGCCAGCCGCAGCAAGACTGGCACAGTGTGGGGGGAAAAAGGTGCGTAAAATAACTTTTTAATTGCAAGGTGAGGAGGCTGGGAAGCTAAATAGTTATCTTACCACTATAGTGTCAGAAATACATGTGTGTGTGTCCCTGATACTATAATGTTCCTTTAAGGCCTTGCCAGTAGATATATATATATATATATATATATATATATATATATATATATAGTGTCCAGTCCAGGCAGGTATTTATATGAAAAGGGGCACACTGTAAGCCTTTGTCTTCTTGAAATGTATTCAAATATAGGAGTATACAGTTATCAATTTTTCAGCCCCAACTGAGTCTTTACAAAGATGACACATTTAGGGGACAAGAGAAAAAAAAACAAAATAAAAAAAGATAGTTTTTCTAGTTAAGATACCGTGTTACGTAGAATAAGGCTTTATATATTCATGCAATATTTAGGGTTTTTTTTGTTAATGAATTCCAGTAATCCAAGCTAATTGAAATAGTGTCTGCAGAGATAACATAAGCACTTTTTCACGGCAATAATATTATAAAAACAAAGATCAGAAAAAGACCTCACCGTTATTCTTCAACCTATACAAACACAACGAACACCATTTAAGTTGTTCTCTAAATATGAGTGACTAACTTATTACATTGGATATAGTTCACCTTGCAATAATTTCATCATTACCTATATTTTTCTAATAGTATATAAAAAAAATAAAAATAAAAAATAAATAAAATTAGTTCCCCCTCACCCCCCTCTGCTCCCTCCAGTCCTTCCGATTTTGGGGTATTGTCCCGTCATCCCCATCTTCATGGGACATAGAAGTAGAAGGGTAGGCAGATCTGATAGAAACTGTTAAACTAAAAAAAATTATTGTTCTAAAATACAAAATCTACATCAGGTCGCAAATATTAAAGATACTAACGACCAGCAACAATGAGTCTTTAGGTTTAAAAATCAGAATTTAAAATAGAATCTTAATTTTAAACCATGATTTAAATTAAATCCATCATGGCAGGCAGGCAGACAGACACACACTGTAAAATACATTGTAATGATGTCTGTTAATGTTTGCACGACTTGTAGTGATAGCTGTAGCCAGTTAGATCAGCTATAATTATGTACACAGAGCACTTTACAAGCCATGTTATCACAGACTCCGTAACGTTTTAGATTAAACTTGAAGTCCTAGATTTGAAATGAGACAAACTGATCTGCAAGCAAATGTAGCCCCTATTCAATAAATGCCGATAACACTTTGTATGAATATTTCCCGGCTGTAATTAAAATTTACCACTACACTCCCTTTGAAGAATCCAGGCCACGGCTACGATCAGACCTTATGGTCTTTTGTGTAAATGTCAGTGACCAGTAGGGAACACAAACTGCATTTGACGTACAATGCTGAAGAACAATCCCCGATCATTAGGGAGTTCTTGGAAGCAGCATGCATGCTCATTAGCACTCATTTAAAATATGAGATGCTGCTAGCGGCAAAGGTAATACAAGGGGAGAAGAGTATGCCTCACGAGGTCACCTGGAAAGCTACTCTTCAAAAGCTTTGATGACGACCCATGATACCCCAGATGTTTTGAGTGACATCTTCCATTATGCTCAGGAAGCATGATTGTAAATTTTATTCAAAAAGCATTTGCGGTAGCCATCACTGTTGAACATCTCGGGATTTCACTCGAACACTACGCGGCGGAGATCTTAAACAGAATATAAGATTAGAGATTAATGGAGAGCGGAATGACTCCCGGCAAAAATGTCAGACTAATGAGGTTGACTTATTGTAAGATGGTAAAGCCATGTCCAAAATTCGGCTAGGGATTTCAGAAGGAATGGTCGCAGCTCCGAAAATAACAAATCCTCAAACCTTCACCGGGGTTGAAAGTTTCTACAACTCAGTTTGGGATAATTATGCAATTCCCCAGTCATTGCTCCCGGACTCCCAGTTTAATAAATTAACCTCACTAAGTCCTCTCTCCACTGCAGAATTCTGAGAATTTGATTCTTATTATATATTCCCCAACTACATATGAAGCAAAGGCTGGGATTGTATAAATATATTTTAACATTTATAGGACATCAGATCTTACACAGAATGGAAACTGAAGAATAGTGCATTACTGGACGTAATTCTCAAAGAATTGCAATTAACCGCTACTCTAAAATAGGCAACAGAGTTAGCGCTCAACTTTTTTTCTCATAAAAAATTGTAGTTCTTGGGTGTGGGGGGATAACAAGCTACATGAAAATTTACTCTCATCACTTACAGCTGCAAACAGTATGTCACATAGAAAGACTTGATTTATCTGTTACAGTGACTAATAATGCTATAGAAACTAAATTCAGGATTCAGCAATCAGCAAAGAGCTAACTAGGATAGAAAAATAAATAAAATATCCTATTATGGTTCTCTCTAAGCTTGGCCAAGATCTAAAGAACAATTAGCATTAAACTTGACAGAACATTAAATCAATTTTCTTTAAAACCTATACCAGGTCTGAGACACGTTCTGCTTCCTGGCTATAACCGAGACCTGTCTGTAGCATCTCACCCTATTCCAGATCTGACTATTATTCTTTTCCAGGGCAAACCCAATACCTACACCATTCCTCCCAGTACCAGATCAGAGCCAAACCAAGATCCTATACCAGGTCTGAGACATTCCCTTCTTAGCCATACCCTGCACACATACATTTCCATCATATACCAGGTCCGGACTTTAACCAAAATACACAATGTTTGCAAGTTGAATAAAATCAAAAAATGTTGCATAAATTAAAGATTTAAAACAATTTATGAGGCTGTTGACAGCATGGAGTCTAATTCAATGCAGAAAAGCCAGTGGTAAGGAGACCTTTCCATAGATTTATCGATCATTTATAGGAAATCCTACCCCCAAAATAAGCATGGCTTTAATAATTTCAATCCATGCATCTTTCCACACATTTATTATTATTATTATTTTTTTTTTAAATAAAATAAAATAAACACTTTTACATCTTTATTATTATTATTAGATGAGTTATATAGCGCCAACAAATTCCGTAGCGCTGTACAATGGGTGGACTAACAGACACATAATTGAGATCAGACCACTGACGTACAGGAACAGAGGGGGTTGAGGACACTGCTCGATGAGCTTACATGCTAGAGGGAGTGGGGTATAGTGACACAAAGGGTTAAAGTAGGGGAATTAAATAGATTGTTACAGAAGGGTTTATTGAGTGCTTGGTAGGTCATATAGAAATTCATATAGAAAATCTTTATAGAAAGTGTTTAATTTTTTTTTATATAGCAAAATCCTTTACCCAAATTGTTCTCCACCCAACTCTTCTAACAATAAGGCAACAGGCCAGGAAAGGTTCTAGACCAGGGGTAGTCAACCTTTTTCTACCTACCACCCACTTATGCATCTTTCTTGATGGAAATATTTACTTACTGCCCACCAGTTTCCGATTTGTTTTTTTACCGCAAGTGCAGAATATATTTTAGAAAGGAGGGTGTTGAAGAAAAAAAAAAATCTGTACTTACATCAATCTTTATAATTCTACTTTATGCATGGTTACAATGTTTTTAACTTTATAAAGTTTAATGAGAAAGCAAAGAAAATTTAAATTACCCTTACTACTGATTAATGAGATCCTTGAGGCTGATGCTGCGAAACTAAATATTTAATATCTGGTTCGATTTTTGTAAGGAACAAACGAAGGTCTCCTCTTTCGGTGATATTTAGACGATTTCTCTGTTTGCGCATAAAATGATTTCTCGTCTGTGCATCAGCTCCCCGTCTCTCCCTTCTCAATTCCCCCCCTTCTTATTTTTTTCCTTTTTTTCTTTATTTATAAATCTCCTTTTCCTTTATTCTTTTCTTTTACCTTCCTTATAGCAATGCCCAGCAGGAAGGCTGAGCTAGGTATAGCACTTATTATTAGCCAACAACAATTCTGTCCTTCCTATATTTTTTATTTTCCTTCCTTCTCCTATTCTTCAAGGGCTCTGCTCCTTCCTTCTCCTATTCTTCAAGGGCTCTGCTCCTTCCTTCTCCTATTCTTCAAGGGCTCTGCTCCTTCCTTCTCCTATTCTTCAAGGGCTCTGCTCCTTCCTTCTCCTATTCTACAAGGACTCTGCTCCTTCCTTCTCCTATTCTACAAGGACTCTGCTCCTTCCTTCTCCTATTCTACAAGGACTCTGCCCCTTCCTTCTCCTATTCTACAAGGACTCTGCTCCTTCCTTCTCCTATTCTACAAGTACTCTGCTCCTTCCAAAAATAACTCCTCCTCCCGTTGCACAGCCTTTCCCTAGAAAAGTCCTTTGTTGAAATCTCACAAGCCTACATCAGCAGGGTCATCTGGCAGAGGAAGGTTCTCAGCATCAACTTATCAGATTGTTTTTTTTAAAGATATTCCCATAAAAGAGGAACTGTCACATGAAGAAAAATTCCACAATCTAATACCCAAATAATAGTTAGCAATTAGTTCTGCTATTTCTTAACTCAATTTTTAGCAAATACAAGGTTGCTCTGACACTGTCCAACATCAATTATGTCCAAAGGCATACATGGAATCATGGGAAGAGTTTATGCATATGTGGCCATCTTGGGAGCATGTTGTTGACCATCATCAAGCAGCGCACCCCTGCTGCCATGACTGAAAGGGAACATTTAGGGCAGGCCTGCATAACCTGCGGCCCCCCAGATGTTTTTGAACTACAATGCCCATGATTCTTTGAATAAAAAACGGATAGCTAGTGCACATTATTCATTTAATGAAACAGATAGCCAACACCCATGTTTTTTTGAATGAAACAGATAACCAGGAAATCATGGCTGATAGCCATGGGATCAAGGAAGTAGTAGTTCAAAACATCTGGGAGGTCACAAGTTGTGCAGGCCTGGTTTAGGACAAAGAACATTTCATCTTTGATGTTGTAGCAACAAAATAAAAAAAAAAATAGGCAAGACAGCATTATAAAAAGGTTTGTGGCACTGCACTCTGATCCTGGATTATCTGTTTTATCTTCATAGTTGCAATAAAACACATTTAAAGGGACTCTCCAGTGCCAGGAAAACAATCAGTTTTCCTGGCACTGCAGGTCCCCTCTCCCTCCCACCTCCCATCCCCGGTTGCTGAAGGAGTGAAAACCCCTTCAGTGACTTACCAGAGGCAGCGACATGTCCCACATCGCTGCTTCTTCCTCCGCTCACGCTCCTCCCCTTCATCACGTCTGCCAGCGGGGGAGACTGACCAATGCCGCGCAGGCGCATTAGACCTCTCTATAGGAAAGCATTGAAAATGCTTTCCTATGGGGATTTTAGCGACGCTGGAGGTCCTCACACAGCGTGAACCTGTGCTATAGACCAGGAAGTGCCCTCTCTAGTGGCTTTCTAGTAGACAGCCACTAGAGGAGGAGTTAACCCTGCAAGGTAATTATTGCAGTTTATGAAAACGGCAATAATTACACTTGCAGGGTTAAGGGTAGTGGGAGTTGGCACCCAGACCACTCCAATGGGCAGAAGTGGTCTGGGTGCCTGGCGTGTCCCTTTAAATGTGACAATCAGATTTGAGTTTACAGGGTTAGTGAATTCCTTTTACAAAAAATGCATACAAATTTACCTTCATTATCTCCGGCTCGTCAATCTGCAAAGGTTCGACTCTCAGCTGCTCCTGATTTGAGTGAAATTTACAATAGTGAGCACGTGGAGATGAAAATAGCCAAATTATACCAATCGCAGCCATGAAACCAAATGCAATCCCCAGACAGAGTCCATCAACATAGCTCGGGAGGGGTAACAGAAAGTAACCGTATACCACGAAAACAAGAAAGCACAAAGTTTTAACAGGAATATGAGAACCTTCCACATGACTATCTACTTCATCTTCAGACAGAGCCTCGTTCCTGCCCTGAGCCTCTCCTTCATATAAAACATGATCTCCTTCAGTTACTTCATCAAGTTCAAAGTCTTCAGCATACAGTTCAGTAAACTCTTCGTCTTCTCGGCTAGCCAACGCAGACAAAGAACACTTCTCCAACTCCAGAGCAGACATTCGTATAGTTGCATCTTTTGTCTGCACGTGTGTTCTAGAATCCAGATCCTTCATGTGTTCTCCAATCTTCTCATCCTTTCCAAGTGTTGCATTCCCAGAAGAACAATCAGCCTCTGAATCCCCTTCTTCCTCCTTGATGCTGTAGTTGTTATTGCTTTCAAGTTGACCATTCAAACTGGAAATGTTAGAGAGCTCCGAAGCACTCGAAGATAAGGCTTTGGGCCTGTAGCTTGATGAATCATCTCCCATAATCTTGCTCAGAAGTTGGAATGGTTCATAAATTACTTCTGAAAAACGCCTTTTAGTGTCTTCAATTCTAGCCTCCACCTCAGTGACCCTGAAAAAGGAGCGGCCATCTGATGGAGAGGTAATGGGTGACGAAGGGGCAGTTTTGGAATCTCCACCAGTAACTCGAGGCTGTGTAAACTGCTTAAACAAATGCAGGTTTAATTTGGAATCTGGTGGCTTTGATGGCTCAGAGTCCTGCTTAGAAGTGTCTGTTGATAAAGATTTGACAAGGGATTTCATTAAGTGGCGATGCCTGGCTGGTGGGGTCGGTTCTTTTGGCTCTACCTCTGTAGAAAGGGATTTCACCAGGCTAAGGAAGGGCTTTGAACTAGAAATAGATGGAGCAGATGTTGTAGAGGACAAAGCATTAACTTTGGATGGTGATGAAAATATTGATGTTTTGTGTTCTTCGGGAGGATAAACATTGGCAGTATTGTCTTCAGGACACGTCCGAGAGACAGATGATGATGATGACGATGACAATGGCACAGCACTGACTGTGTTGGGTGCAGGAGAAGGTTCAATGACTTCACCAGCATTTACAGTTGGCTTAACAGTACATGGCGTTAATGAGGACACCTCAATCACAGCTACACTGGGAGAGGTATCAGGCCTCGGGTTTAAGTGCGTACCGGGTTCAAAGTAAAGGTCCTCTTTAGCTTCCACGGCTGTTACAATGCTTTGCTCATCCAGCGTCTCCCTAAATACTTCTTCCTCCTCCTCCTCTTCCTCTTCCTTCCCAAAAGCCGAGAAGCGAATGGTGATGGTTTCTCGGGAAACTGATCGCTGGACTTGCACCTTTGGTGCAGACTGCTTGGAAGCGCCCTGGTGTGTTTTCTCTGCATGGCTGCTGTCCAGACTTGTCATTGCAGTCTTACAAATGTTTCAGTACCTGGGGGAAAAAAAAGAGATAAAATAAACTATCAAATGTATATAAATGGCTTCTTGTAACATCAACAAAAGCAGACACCAGCCACAAACAAAAATGTGTCTGCAAAAACTTTATAATTGTATCTTTACATGGTTAATAAAGGGAAAGTAAAATACTACGCAAGTAGTACATAGAATAATATTTCATAGACAATACCAAACCAAATGATACTGCACTCAAGAAAGAAAGTGTATATGAATATAAATTTATTGCCACAACTTCATAAAATTGGAAATAGTACTCATCTATCCTGTGTAAAGACACCAAAGGTCTTATTCAATGGTTTGCCCACTACTATAAAAAAAAGTGTAGAGACAGAGTATAAAACACTTAAAGGACCACTATAGTGCCAGGAAAACATACTAGTCTTCCTGGCACTATATTGCCCTGAGGGTGCCCCCACCCTCAGGGTCCCCCTTGCGCCGGGCTCTAGTGGGAGGAAGGTGTTAAACTTACCTCTTTCACCAGCGCCGGGCAGGGAGCTCTCCTCCTCCTCCTCTCCTCCCTCTTCTTCCGTCATCAGCTGAATGCGCATGCGCAGCAGGAGCCGCACGCGCATTCATCCAGTCCATAGGAAAGCATTATCAATGCTTTCCTATGGACGCTGGCGTCTTCTCACTGTGAAAATCACAGTGAAAAGCGCGGAAGCCCTCTAGCGGCTGTCAATGAGACAGCCACTAGAGGCTGGATTAACCCTAATATAAACATAGCAGTTTCTCTGAAACTGCAACGTTTACAGAAAAAAGGGTTAATCCTAGCTGGACCTGGCACCCAGACCACTTCATTAAGCTGAAGTAGTCTGGGTGCCTATAGTGGTCCTTTAATGTCAGATCACCAAAACATGTTGTCTACCTATACACAGCTCAAGTACAAGAAAGAAGGTACAGTGCTAGATATACCGATACAATCAGTCTAGAGTGCAACACAAAACAAAATATATACAACATATATACAAAATATATACAATACTGCCTGCCTATTATCTTCTGATAAGAATATATTTTATAGTGGTGGGCAAACCATTGAATAGGACTATCATCATAACTTTGCTGTGTTTACACAGGATAGATGAGTACTATTTCCAATTTTATTTAGTTGTGGCAATAAATTTATATTCATATACACTTTCTTGACTGTGGTATCATTTGGTGGTTTTGTATTTTGTGATTTAGGGTCTTTAGAGGTGACCCAGATAACTGCAACTTTTGTTTTGACTGAGTGCAAGTACTATTTGGATTTTTTTTCCGATCATAGATAATATCATTTTTTACTGTTGGTGTTAAGTTGACTTTAACCTCAGGGTTTTACTGGGTCAGACACCCCAGGCTGCCTAAGATTAGTGTGAGTTATGCAGCTCATATGAGGCAGCTGACACCATTTTAAAATCAGCCCTCTCCCACGCTGAAATAATGTAACTATTTAAGAGTATAATTTCCACTAATCTCTGGGTAAAATTGATAATGCCAATGCGGAAGTGTAACAAGAGAGAGGGCCACACTGCAGGGACCCAGGGAAACCTTGCTTTGACACAATAATATAAATTATAAGTTAATCAGGCTGATCAATTCGATGAGAGTCTCACGGTCAGAGAATTTTACTTTAGCGGCCCGGTGTGATTATACCTAAAACCGAGGACTGGATCTGGTACTCTGAGATTTGGTGGACTGGCGCATGCCAGAAACTGAACTGACTAAGGCATTTTTTTTATGGGATCAATTCAAAGTCAATATTCAGTTAATAGTTACTCAATGGCGTACTTTATTGTATGTTACAAATTGCCCTTCAATAATTCCAAGCTTGCTAATGAATATAGGGTCGTGTAAATTCAAGATATCTATGCAATCTGGTAAGATCTTCATGTAGCTATCATTTTATATTCAGTGCAGCTTCAGTAGCATTGATAACAATTCTGTAACTCGCAAGTGCTGGGGATAATTAGATTACAATTGTTATACCATGATGTCCTCAACTAACCAATTCACTGCCATCATGCCCTTTCAAATGAGATAAGGCCAAAAACCTGTTGCTGTGATCTTACAAAGATTTCCCGATTGTCAAAGCAAATAGTTTGTTTCCGTGGCAACATTATCTGCAGAAGCAAGATCACGCAACTCTGATAATGCCAGCTGCATGATCAGAATATATATAGTATTACCATTCAATGACCTCGGAATGTTATACAGTACACGCAAACAATGGCACGTCGCATCCGCATAAGATGAGCAAATAGCAGCCAGGTTAAGATCAGGAGGTATCAGGTCACAAGGAACGGAAAAACAAGTTCAAAAGGCATTATGGCACAGAATATAGAGATACGTGAAAAGGTTATATTTGCACAGAAAACAGAAAAATTTAAGTGAAAAGTAATTATGGCAGAGAGTAAGGAAGGAGAAAGGTTGAGGGAGTTATTTTAGCACAGTAGGCAAGAGGAGAAAGGTGATAGAGTATGATGACGCAAAGGACAAAATGAGAACCTTTTGGGGACATTATGATTCAGAAAGAAAGGGCAGGAGAGAGGAAGGCGAGACTACGGCACAGAGTGTAATAGATAGTATTATGGCACATAAGATGAATTCCAGACAAGAAATCCATTCAGGTCTCTCCCAGACCTATTGACACCTTTGTTTCTGTTTTTTGAAGACGCACACAACACATTAACTAGAGTGACCTTACCTAGAATACCCTGATTAATGAACCAGCTTTCAGAGCGGTAAAATACAAGCAGAACAGGGATCCGTCCTAGAGACTTCATGAGAATTTATTTATATATTAACCCTGACCCCATACGGAGCTTCAGATCTCTTTTTGAATAACATCAATAACAAAATCATAGAGTTAGGAACTTCAAAAAGAATGCCAATAACATTCATCCACGAAATTAGCACCATGCGACCAGGTCAGACGCACATGAGAAATACACAGGCGGAATCGGAAACCCGAAGAGAGTGTAAAACATATAAAAATCTATAGTTCATTACAGGAACTCGGTTATAAAAAGCCTGGTTTGAAGTCTGTACAATAGATTTTCCTCCTCACGAATATGTGATACAGTTTCAGTCTGCTGCTACAACTCCTACGGTCAAAAGGACAAGGTCAAGTGTTTAATGTTCTGAACTCCTTACAGCAAGTACAGAACAACCGCCAACTGAACTACACACGCAGAACTTCACAAAACCCCCGACTAGAACTTTGTAATACTAAAAAAAAAAAAATACATAAAATTAATTTATTCATTTTATTTATTTTCCTTTTTTTTTTTTTTTTAAACACATTTCCAGATTCTTGATCGGTTCGTTATTATTCCAAACCACGCAAGATATTTAAATCAAACTATGTATACATGGAGAAATGCACTACCCGTCTATTGGTCTATTGAATGCAGGAGGGAATCTCAAATTTAGATGCTGGACATGGGATTTAGTTTATTTGCAAAATAGAATTGTGAAAAACAGACAGGGAATAGCCCCGTTTAGGTCCTAAACTGGTAAAATAAATGGGCTGAATCATTTTTTCCAGGATTTTTAATACCTGCTGGTTTAGCGAGTATATCATAAGGACTAATGCCAGCATGTATCATTTCTGAAGAATGTAGAATAAACTGATTGGGATCTGGGCAAGGAGTGTAAACACACACAGCTGGACTAAAAGGGACAAAACAAGCTCTGCCATGAAGCGCATCACAACCAAAAACTACCCTTTTAGTCTTTGTTTCGAAGATTTCTCATCATTCTACTACATGACTTCCATATCTACTTTGCAATCCAGAATTATAATCTAATCTCATCATGAGAAATACATGCTTTCCCACAAACACTGTCAAGTGCTGTAGACAGTGCAAATGCCCTGAAGTGATAGGAGTTTGAGTACAAGACTTCAACAATGTATTTTTATTTGCGCTTATATTTCACTGTCCTCTGACATTATGACTGCCTACCCTCAGGCGTAAATTTATAATCTAATTGGAGATTTAACCTCTCAGCCTAAATGGCAGGGTAAACGACTTTACATTGCGCTAACAAAGTTACTAGCAAATGTGTAAATTAAACATGATTTAGCGTTTTTTGTTTTGTTAATTTTGACCTTTCTGGGCTTTACTGCTCTGCTTGCGACATCGTTGGGAGTCCTAATCAGCAGCACAGACAGACATTCTACCAGTAGAAGGCACTGTCCTTGCCCACAATTCCTACTGTGCACGTATGCAGCCACAAATATATCCCTTGGGTGGATCTGTGTATCAGGATACTGCAATCTTTATAGAAATATTCAAAGCTGCACAGCATTTAGGAGAAAGGATTTATCAAAGTAATCAAGGAGGAAAATAAGATTAATTCCAACGAAAAGGTCGACAGAAATAAATAGAATGGACTGACATGTTCCAAAATGTATAAAATATTAATAAATCCACAGGGGATAGATTTTGTGGATAAACTGGGTTGGTATTTTAAATCAAAAATAGATAAAAAGGAATCTTAATTTATAACCATTAACAAGTCTACTCACATAATCAGGAAGAAATGAAGGCCTGTAAATAAAGTATCCGCATAACCCATGCACTGGCTTTGAAAAGTAGTAATATATTACTATAATACAGCTGTTAAATTAAAGACCCCGGCCCCCCTCCTCGAAATGTCTGATAAAAGCTCAGAGGTGAGAGATGCAAAATGTTCAGAGGTTCCTGGAGTGTTAAGTGACAAATGAACAAGGGATTAGTCACAGATCAGCACTCGGCCAATCTTTAATGCTTTCTCCATATCCCACTAGAGGGCAGATGGAAAACCACCCATTTCTAAATGATTAAATAGTGAGGACTTCTCTAAAGTGCAAGCTTATTGACAAAGCTCTCATAACCTACTGCTGAATGGGGGAGAATGGGATTTAAAAAAAAAAAAAAAAAGTTATTTGTTTGCATTTTCTCCAGATCTTCCTCCTCTAATAAAGAAGGTACACAGATCACGAGATGCATACGTAAATCCGGTCTATGACCCTGAAAATATAAATTAAAACCCACAATCTAGAAGAGACAGAAGAGCTGCCACCTAGGCACATCATTTCCACTGTATTTGCAAAGATGGACAAAGTCTGTTCACGTTTATTACAGTCTAGCATGAGGTAATTGGTCAAGAGGGGAGAAGGACTTCACTTGAGGACGGAACAGAGTTTATAAAGTACTTCCAAGTGTAACAAATTTAGAAATGGATCAGCAATCACAAAACTGCAGTTTCCATTGGTGGTATTTTTTATTTATTTTTTTTAAACAGTAGCAGACAATAATAAGATTATAGAGGTATCTAAACTGTAATTTTGGGGGATGCTGGTTAGGTTTGCTTATACGTCTAGGTGCAGAACTGTGCAGATGGGAACATTCCGTAATGTTTATTTAAATGTAAATATAGACTCTGACCCAGCACGATAAATGTATAGAATACCTTGTCCCAGCTGTACAAACCTGGTCCGTGTTAATATTTCCTGCCAGGTTCCTGGCGTTCCAAACATTTAAAATGCTCTGCAGTCTGGATTTTCTAATCCATTGACTCTTGCCCCCAGTTATCAGCCAGCCGGCTGAGCCTGACACCAATGCTTTATCATGCATATACAACATATGGTGCCCTTTACACACATGAGGAGGTAATTAGCACACGCAGTAGCTGGAGATGTAAGCATTGTGTGAATGGCAGGTAGAGGTCCAGACAGGATATGTCTGTGGGGCTTATTATTCCATCATGAAGGCATTGATAGGGTGAAGGTTTAACTATAGAGAAGCCATATGTTAAACACAATGTACATCCACGCCATAATCAATGTCTTTCTAGAGATTTTGCAAGTTTGGGGACAAATACACCAAAATATACAAAGAACACAAAATGTAATATCCGAGAAATGTGCATTGGGCCAGATTTGATCAAAGCAAAGCTAACCCAACATTGCCACAATTACTTAACTCAAAATCAAAGAAGACCAAAAATCTGCATCTTTATAGAGCAGTCAGAAATTCTCCACAAAGTGAGATTTCTTTACTGCAACATGGCAAGATAACAAGTGGACTTTGAGTTCTCCAGATTCTGGTTTTGTTAAACTGAAAACAGTTTCACAAGAGATTGTGCCCATAGCCATGCCTTTTCAGTGAATTCATAAAAATGTATGATATGACTTCAAGGAAAATACATTTTTAGCAGATTATTTTATTTTATTTTGCTTTACGTAATAAAACTTTTTGAAATGTCATCAGTATCAAAGATAATAACAGGAGTCCGAAAAATGGCATTTAGGACAAAAAAGCCCCCACTATGGTGTGTACAGCAGCATTTCTTAGAGTTTCGAGTCTTCGAAGTAGACAGCTGAGAAAACTTCCAGGCAGGGCCCTTAAATGGTAAATAAATATAACGAGAAGGTGAGAGAAAGACACGCACCAAGGAATGATAAACGCAGTCCATTTAATTCCCTACAGGGCAGAAAGGAATGTGATTAGGGAACAGGCAACCTTTGGCACAGAGATGTTGTGGACATGTGGAGTGAAGGTTGCCTCTCCTGTCCTAGATGTTTATTAGAAGGAATTCTGTGAATTTGGCGGTTCTGGTCTTTCTAGTCAAGTGACTTCTACAGAAATTATTTTCCTTAACTATTGGATCTGTCAGTGATTTACCTGTCGAGTCTTATTGAATGACTAATGAATAAGACTTGGCATATATTTAAAGGAATTAGGTTTGATCATACTAGCTGAAAAGTCTACTCAATTACCAGGAACCCTGAGATCAAAATTAATGAATCTTCAGAGTTACACATGTATAGAAAAAAGGGTATTTGAAGCACACCTGGAGCATGCATTTCTCAGCAGTGCTACTGCTGTAAATACAAAAATACATATTAAAGGAACACTATAGGAACACAAAAATGTATCCATGACCCTATAAAGCTAAAATCACCATCAAGCACCCCCTGGCTTCCCTGGTTTCCCTAAATATAGTAAAATCTTACTTGTATTCAAGTCTGGAGTTGCTGCCTCTGCCCCTGATCTGCCTGCCTGGCTGACATCAGACGTGAACCTCTGAGTCGATCACAATGATTTCCCATAGGATTGGCTGGGACTGTCAAGAAGGCAGATCAGAGCCAGCACGAGCCAAACACAGCCATGGCCAATCAGCATCTCCTCAGAGAGGAATTGAATCAATGAATCTCTATGAGGAAAGTTCAGTGTCTGCATGCAGAGGGTGGAGACACTGAATGGCAGTGCTGAACATTAGGCAGTACTGACCCAGGAAGCACCTCTAGTAGCCATCTAAGGAGTGGCCAGTGGAGTTATGTTCTCTGAAAATATAGTGTTTACTGCAAAAAGCCTGAAGGGAATGATTACACTCACCAGAACAAATACAATAAGCTGTAATTGTCCTGGTGACTATAGTGTCCCTTTAAGGAACAGTACCCACACAAAAACAGTTTTAAAATGTACATGGCTACTTAAAATCACCTCTCTTAGCAAAAAAATTTGGGGATTCAGGTCCACCATATGGCCATATTCGTGTTAAGCCGCCACTACCCACAGTACCCTAATATCATTGGGTCCTACACTAATTTCTACGTGGAAGACAAATCAAATATTTTCAGTGATAAATGAGCTCAAGTGTATGTTATTATTCTGATGCAAGAGCACTGTGAATATATATAATACAACATATTCCCACACATTGTCCATAAAGGTTTGCTGAGATAGGTGAGTTTTAGTAGCCTTGTAAAATGTTAAAATACTGTATTTTTGTGCGTGCGCGGTTCCATAGTCTGAATTCCACATGAGGCAGGTTTTTGGCTGAGTGTCCTTGCCAACTGTGCAAATCACCACAAGTTCTGCACAGGGAACAATTAAGGGGCAAATCTGAGCAACAGGTCGAAACATTCCAGTGGTTTCCATGGTGATTACTAAGTCCTAGAATTGCTCTTTACTGAGAACCCTCATCAGTTCAATGATAACGCTTTTAACATTGTAGTTTAGACCAGCACACAATAGCCATTTAGTCATCATTTTGTTTTTTCCTCCTTTGACAGTAACGTGAAGAAAATGCATTTCTAATGATTTTTGTAAAAAAATTTTTTGAAAGGTTAACAGTTCGGAGCCCGAACTCCGGCGATGAAAGGCATAATTCAGAACATTATAAAACGACACAATGCCGCAAAGCATAGAAAGATAGAATACAGCAAAACATGTATTTTGGGGGAAATAATGACATTAAGATCTGGAAACATAAAACATTTTTACTGAAGGTCAAGTCTCCAGAACACTCTGATTATTTAGAATTGGCAAAATTAGTTTCAATTGTACAATTATACAATGAAAACCAACCTAGGCAATTATAAATAACATGAGTGTGGTATTTATTTGAATTACTAGGAGAAAATTAGGTGGGATATGGGTAGGCCTCAATACCAGCACCAGATGGCCAAAAGAGTGCCAGCAGTATAGTGTGATTTATTTTATGTATCTTTTATATTGCAATCTTGTTTTTGTTTTTAATTAGGGAAAGAACTTGGACAAAGGCTAAAATTAATGGTAGAGATAGATTATGGTTTATTTAATCTTAATCTGAGATACACATGTCCCAGTCAGAGTGGGCAGAAGCCGTTTCTGATTTTGCACCTCTCATTTTAGACATACTAGGACAGTGAGCAGCAGTGTCTACGCAACAACTTTCCCAAAATATAAGTTTAGGGAGAGGGGCAGAATTAATAGCAGCAGATACAAATAACAGCTGCTGCCAATATAGGTTAATACCACTAATAACAATGTTAAAATAAAATATATACACACAAACATATCAAATATATAAATATAATCAAATTTAACAATATTTCCTATTCCCATTCTGCTGGGACATATAGGGAAAACAACCACACAATACTAAAAGGCTTTTCTACTATTGTAGCACAAGTTAGTTCAACCTTTGTTTATGAAAGCGATCAATATCTTAACGATTTGTACTTTGGGTGTGATATTAAGCATGATTTTCCAATAATCTATAAAAGTTAATCACTTTTTAGTGAATTTCCTGGCATTACTCCTTGTGAGCGACCCAACACTGCACATACGTAATTATCTGCACGGATTGCATCCCCAGCACAAGTGACTTAGGCCACCCAGAACTCTGTTCCAGGCTGTCTAATGTCATATGTCAAGGATTTACATTAAAAAAAAAAATAAATAAAAAAATCAAACAAGATTATTATTATTATTTATTATTTTTTAAGTCAGCGGCATTCTCTTCCTTCCCATATTACGCTCTCTCCCGTCTCCCTCCGATCAAGTTGTTTCAAAAACCTTCTTCTGCTCACTCCGTCCTCTAGCAAACCCAGAGCATGTGAAAGCATTCCGAGCCAGCAAAATGGTCCAATCACAATCTTTATGAGAAGTCTGGGATTGGGCCGCCCCAAGACCCCTGTGACATTGGTGGGTGCGTGGATGCCAGCCCCGGGAGCCTAACCCAGGAATGTTTTCCAGGTAAATAAGCTTTTTATGCATGTTTAAGTACAAACTGAGCGGGTGGTGGGGGGCATTATCAATAGGCACAATAGGGCATATTACACAAAAGGTTTTGAATAACCCTTTAAGTCCTTTTTGCTTAGTAGCACTTTTAATTTGTGGAGAGCATGCACAATCTGAAACCTTCTCAGACTTCGATTTTGAACAGGACAGGATTTGTAAATGCAGTTAGTCAGATTGAGCAGTACTTCGGACTTAAACAAGCTTAAAGACGTTTGCCCCCCAAAGGCTTATGGGTAATCCTGGAAAACTTAGAAACACCAAAAACTGCATGCATGCATTACAAAATGATACAAAGAGGCTATAATGCATTACTATAGTCACCAAAACAACTTTAGCTTAATTAACCCCTTAGCGACCGAGGACGGTTCAGGACCGTCATCGGCATTTTTGCCTTGAGGACCGATGACGGTCCTGAACCGTCCTAACGGTCTGGGGGTACTTACCTGATCGCCGTCGTTCCCCCGGCGGCGATCAGCGTTGCTCCCGTTGTGGGGAGACTGCCTGCAGCCCAGACAGTCTCCCCACGGCAGATTAGGACCCCTGTGGCCATGTGATCGCTTAACACAGCAATCACATGGTCACAATAGGTGTCCTAGTATCTGCCTGCAGGGGGACTGTCTGTGCTGACAGGCAGTCTCCCTGCTAGTGTAAAATCAAAAATAAATATAAAGTTAATGGTAATAAAAAAAATAATAATAATTATATATGTGTATATATGATATATAGACATATAATATATCTATATAATATATGTCTATATATCATATATAATGCCATACTAAGTGTATTTTTATATTAATATGTACTTATATTAATATAAAAATACACTTATAATTAAATTACACACGTATATATATAATATATAATAACTACATATATTGTATATATATATTATAAAATATAAATAATAAGTAATTTAAATTAAATAAAAAAAAATTAAAATAATAAAAAATTTTAAAAAAATTATATATCTATATGAAATTTTATTCTAACTGTATTTTAAAATTAATATATATATATTTATATCAAAATACACTTAGAATGAATTTGTATATATATCTATGTATATAAAAATAAATAAAAATAATAAGAAATATACATATGTCCATATACAAAATTACATAAATAATTATATAAATATACACATAGACTTCAAATATATAAATATGCATATATATTTAAATTCTACGTGCGTATTTATGTAATAGTTTTACATAATTCAGTAATTTTATTGATTGCAATTTAAGGGACCTGCCTGCCAACCCAGGCCGAAATTCCAGAGAATTGAATTTGCTAGCACTGTATTTTACCCTGTAACGTTCTACGACACCCTAAAACCTGTACATGGGGGGTACTGTTTTACTCGGGAGACTTCGCTGAACACAAATATTAGTGATTCAAAACAGTAAAACATATCACAGCGATGATATTGTCAGTGAAAGTGACTTTTTTTGCATTTTTCACACACAAACAGCACTTTTACTGATGATATAATTGTTGTTATACGTTTTTTTTTTTTTTATTCTTTATTTCTTTTTTATTCCGGAAATCCAAACAGGCACAAGACACATTAGTTAGTACAATCGAACAGTGTATCAGCACTATGTTTTGTTACATTGGTTGCGTGCATTCTTTATCTTAACGTTACATTATTATATAGTTATACAATTGTATATGCATGGTCATTGCTTTCTGTGGGCCGCCAGCTAGTTTACTCCGTGCCTCATTAAATTTGTAGTTTGTCTGTAGCTGGCCCCTTATCTCGTTTGTCTTTCCGTACCTATAAGGTCTCTAAAGACTGCGGTAGCATCATCTTTATGTGCCTTTGGTAATCTGTGTTGTGTCCGACTGTGTGGACCCCAGGAGTTTTAAGGAAGTTCCAGCTTAGGGCTGGGTGTGAGGACTCCTATAGAGAGGAGAGAGAGAGAGAGAAAGGAAACTAGCAAAGGAGTAGCGAGAGGAGGGTTAGTTTTAGGCACGAGTGATATCATCGTGGGTCTTCTAGGTTGGTGGGGGGGGGGAGAGTGGACGGAGGTGGTGGTCCCTATGGGTTCTGCTTTTCAAGTGGTGTGGGTACAGTACCCCTTTGCCGCCAGGTTGTTGCCTCCTGTGCCGCATCCCTAAGGTTTTTCCCTTCCACCCATTCATTCCATTTTTCCCATGTGTCTAGAATTTTATTGCGTCTATCAGAGCTCTCATGGGCCATTTTTTCGTACTGGCCATTGAGAGATACCTGTTGTATCACTTCGCCTATGGGGGGGGCAGTGGTGGATTTCCACTTCCTAGCTATAAGCAAGTTCGCTGCTATCAGTATGTGGAATGCCAGAGTCCCTTGTTGTCTTGAGATGAGGTCGGGGAATATGAACAGTAGGAAGAATTCCACTGATTCCCGTATTGGTTTGTGTAGTACTTCCCCCATTAGCTTGGCGATCTCCGCCCAGAAGGGTTTGATTAATGGGCAATCCCACCAGATGTGTAGCATTGTTCCCTTGTCAGTGTTGCATCTCCAGCATTTGTCAGAGGTGTTTGGGAACATGTGTGCTAGCTTCGCTGGTGTTAGGTACCATCTGGTGGCTATTTTCCTTATTAATTCTACGTGGGAGTTGCATTTTGTGTATTTTTTGTGTATCTTAAAGGCTCCCGACCAGGCGGCGTCAGGTATTTTACGTCCTATGTCTACCTCCCAGTCTGTGGTGTATTTAGGCTTTGGTCGTTTATCGTCTTTCAAAATTGCCTCATAGCAGGTTGTTATGACCTTTTTCTTTGGTAGTAGCCCTGCGCACATTTTTTCTATATTGGTCATGTTTTGTATTGTGGGTGGGTGGAGGGGTTTCGTTTGGTTGGTGGTTCTTAGTAGGGATTGTAGCTGTAGGTATGACAGGCCACTTATTTGGGGTGTGCTCAGCGGCAGGTTGAGTTGGGGGAAAGGGATCAAGTTCTCCCCGCTCCATGCTTGGTGTAGAAAGACTGTTCCCTTGCCCTCCCATCCCCTGCTGTCGAAGGTGGGAATGTAGTATTTGAAACATTTGATTGGGGTAGCCAACGATATTGGGCTCCAGGAGGAGAACATGTCTTTTTTATTGTCCCATGTCTTTAGCATTAGGGCCGTGGTGGGTAGCATGTTGTGCATTTGTGGTCTCAGGGGTTTAGGTATCCAGAATAGACAGGCGATCCCTTCTGCTAGGGACCAGTAGGACTCAATCTCCACCCAAGGTGGTTGGTATTTTGTATCTTGTGCCGCGATGGTGTGGCTGAGTATTGTGGCTATGTAGTAAGCTAGGATGTCTGGTCTGCCTATTCCCCCTTCTCCTAGTTTTCTAGTGGCTGTGGCCTTTGGGATGCGGGATTTGCGTCTGTCATTAATAAACCTGTCTATGTGTCTTTGCAATTGGATAAAGTATGTCTTCGGGACTTCCACTGGTATGGATCGGAACAAGAACTGCAGCTTCGGGAGCAGCATCATTTTAAAGGCCGCTATGCGGCCCAGCCAGGACAGAAATTTACCTTTCCAATTGTCCAGTTTTGTGCGGATGTCGGAGGCTATTTTAAGGTAATTGGCTTTGATTAGGTTTAGCGGGTTTTTTGTTAGTTTTATTCCCAGATAAACCACATGGTCATTTCTCCAGTCAAAATTGTAGTGCGTTTTGAGGTTGTGTGTCGTCTTGTGGTCTAGGTTAATTGTCATGGCTTGTGTTTTGGCCTCGTTTAACTTGTAGTATGAGTGCCTGCTGTATTCTTTCAAAACCTCTGTGAGTGCTTTGATGGAGGTGTCTGGTTGTGTGATGGTGAGGAGAACATCGTCAGCGAATAGACTGAGTTTGTGTTCAGTACTTCCTATGTGAACTCCCTGTATGTCAGGGTGGGCCCTAATTCGGGTCGCGAGTGGTTCGAGGGCCAGGACGTACAGCAGGGGTGACAGAGGACACCCCTGCCGCGTCCCATTGGTGATGGTGAAGGAGTCTGAGAGAAAGCCTCCGTATAGTACTTTCGCTGTGGGTACATTATACAGTGCCCTAACTGCGGATAGGAATTCGTCTGGGAAGTCATATTTTTTCAGCACTGCTTCGAGGAAGTTCCAGCTAAGGCGGTCAAATGCCTTTTCGGCGTCAAGGGATACTAGAATCCCTTTTGTGTGTTGTCTTTGCATGGAGTGCATGATGTCAAGTACTCTCCTAGTGTTATCTGTGCCTTGTCTCCCCTTTACGAAGCCAGATTGGTCTGAGTGGATAAGTGTCGTAAGAGCGTCTGACATTCTGTTGGCTATTATTTTGGCGAATATCTTGGCATCTGAGTTAAGTAGGGATATGGGCCTGAAGTTTTTACAGTGCGTGGGGAGTTTGCCTGGTTTTGGCAGGGTGATTATTGTCGCCGCTAGCATGTCTTGAGGTAATTTGGAGCTGAGAACTGCATCGTTAAATAATTTTAGCAAGTGGGGGGTCAGGCTTTTACGGAATTTTTTGTAGTAAATGTTAGACAGTCCGTCAGGGCCTGGTGTTTTGTTGGCTGGGAGATTCTGTATAACCTGCTCAATTTCTTCTGCGGTTATTGGTTTGGCCAGTGATTCCCTTTGGTCTGCTGACAACGTGGTAGTGTTAATGTGGTCTAGGTATGTAGTGGATTCCTCGGTAGTGGCGTGGTGTTGGTCCTGGTCGTTCCGGATGTTATAGAGCTGGGTGTAAAAGGAGGCGAATTCGTTACTAATGTCTCCTGGGGAGAGTATCTTACCAATTGTGTCAGAGTGTAAATGTGGTATCCGGGAGCGAGTCTGTTGTTCTTTCAGTGTGGAGGCTAATAGTTTTCCGGCTCTATTGCCCTGAGTGTAGTGGGTAAGTTTCAGTTTTTTCAGCATGAAGCTGGTGCGGTGCAGGTGTACCTCTTGGATTTTGGATTGGAGCTGCAGTATCTGTTTCTTAAGGTGTTTGGTGGGTTTTGTTTGGTTTTGTGTATTTAAGTGTTGGAGTTCTTTGCTCCATTCTGTGAGTTTGGCTTGGGAGGTTCTTTTTGCGTGGGCAGCCTGTTTTATGAAGAGGCCTCTTACTACAGCTTTGTGGGCTTGCCACAGTGTTTCTGTGGACATCATGGGTGTTGCATTAGCATTAAAGTATTGGTCAATTTCCGTCTGCATGTTTTCTGTGAAATGGGGGGTCTGGAGAAGCGATTCATTGAGTCGCCAAGGAGGTTTGTTTTTGAAGGCAAATTTGTCTGCTATCGTGAGGATGATCGGGGCGTGGTCTGACCATTCGATATTCCCAGTCTCGCATTCCAAGACCTGTGTTAGGTATTATGTAAAAGGCACACAACTATCTATTCTGCTGTAACAGTTATGTACAGATGAGTAGTATGTGTATGCTCTGTCTGGGGGGTGTTTGGTCCTCCATACATCGTAAAGATTGTAGGAGTGGAAAAGTGTGGTTAGTTGTTTGGCTAATTTCGATAGTGCTTTGAGTCGTGTGGGGGTTTTGACGGAGGATGAGTCCAGTACAGGGTCTTGGATACAGTTGAAATCTCCTCCTAGGATAAGGAAACCCTGTTGTAGTTTGTCGATTTTGGCTAGGGTTCTAGTTAAGAAGTCTCTTTGGTGGTCATTTGGGGCGTAGATGTTGCCTATTGTGTATGTAACGTCGTTGATCAGAGCTATGATTATTAAGAAGCGACCCTTAGAGTCAGCAATTTTTTTGATTAAGGAGAAAGATACTTGGCCGCTGATAAGGATGGATACCCCTTTGGATTTAGTGTCTGAAGTTGAGTGGAATTGGTATGGGAATTGTTTGATGCCGAAGCGGCATGGGTCAGATTTGCGGAAGTGTGTTTCCTGCAAACATATGATGTCGCCCTGCAGTTGTTTTATTTCTTTGTAGAGGGTATGACGTTTTGACGGGGTGTTCAACCCTTTAACATTATGTGATATTATCCGCATAGTGTGTGTACAGTGTGGTGTAGTAACATACCCGTATATCCGTGGGATTCCCCCCCCCCCTCGTCCGTCGTACCTCCTGTGGAGAAAAAGGAAAGGAGAAAAGAAGATGAAAGGCTAGAAAAGGAAAGGTGTCGTGTTGAGTGTCGCATAGGCGAACACTCAGGACTAACTCGGGGCTATCCCCCATTGAGTTAAAGTTAATCACCCTCCGGCGAACAGAGTTGGATTCGGCTGTACTGAGCTTGTCACCCAGTTCCCTTCGGGGTTGAGGTTAGGCTTGATGGGTTCGGGTGTCCACGCTCCGTACAGGCGGATCTATGCACTTCTAGACAATGTGGTATGAGCCTCAACTTGACATATAAAATTAACATTAGTAACAGGTACATATTATAACACATTGGTTTCCTCTAACATGAGGATTTAACCTTAAACAATCTCCAAAAGATACTGCAATGGTTGGCCGCTTTCTATGACTAAGTCTCCTCTAACTTCCTCTCCCCGTCCCCACCTAGGTGAGTGTTTATCCCCTCCTTCCCTTAATGTGGGTCCTCCAGTAAAGGCTTCCCCCTTGTTGGGATCCTCACGCCTCAGATGTATTTGCTCTATTTCGTCGGAGTAGTCAGGGGATAACGTTGTTTGGGGGGGAGTTTTAAGGGTTCGTTCCTGGCTGCAAGTGGGCGGTTAAAAGGTCCCCTGGCTGTGGAAGGTGATCTTTTGTCCCCGGTCGTTGTGAGATCGGAGCCAGTGTAGGGGTGGGGGTGCTATGCTTGGGGCTTGTGTTTGGCCTACTGTTTGCCCTCCCCGCTCCCTGCTCCCACTAACTTCTGTGACCCTATGCTACCCTTTCTCTCCAGTCACTGAGTCGGTCCCATTTAACCTGAGTGGACGTCTGTCGGGTGTCTCGGTGATGCCCCTCACTGGTGGTAGTCCCGGGACGGGTCTGTGGTTGCTTGTATTGATAAGTGTCTTTTGGGATCGTTCCCAAGGTGATCTTGACATGTGACAGCGTAGGGTGAGGGGTAGTCCCTTCATGATGCCCCTGGATGCCCCTCAATGTTTCTGTAGCCCTCTCCACAGCCTCGAGGGTGTTGATTGTAGCTGCCTGTAGTGACTGCGGGGTCCATGGCGCGGGTGGGTCAGGTCACACAAGGGGACCTCTGGGGGGGAAATCAAAGTTCTTGGAGATCTGTAAAGTATGGTAGTTAACGGCAACAATAGTTTGCAGTGGGGTGTTGTGGGCAACGGTTAACGTTTCGCCCGTTTCCACTCAGGAGGTAGGGTGTTAAGTGTTTGGGGTGAATCTGCCGGCTGTATATTCCATTTGTTTAAGAGTTGTATGCCGTCTTCTGGGCTGAGCACTGCCGTGGCCTGTCCATTACGTATGATTAACAGTTTGGTGGGGAAACCCCATCTGTATTGGATTTGGTGTTTTCTCAGGGCGGTTTGTCACTGGGGTGAAGAGTCGCCGCGTGGCTAATGTTGCTGGGGATATATCAGCGAATATTTGAATGTCCTTGTAAACTTCAGCTAGGGATTTGTTTGTTCTGCTGGCTCTGAGTATCTCTTCCTTGATATGGTGGTAATGTGCGCGTAGTAGCACGTCTCTGGGAGCAGATACCGGTGCTGCTTTTGCTTTAGCCACTCTGTGTATGCGGTCCAAGAGAAGCATTTGAGCTGGTATGTCAGGACATAGGTTCTGGAACAGGTTCGTGGCGAATGCTTGTAGGTCCCCCACTGCCACAGATTCTGGGATGCCCCTGAGCCTCAGATTGTTCCGGCGGGACCTGTCTTCAAGGTCTGCCAGTTTGTTATCATGTGAGGATATGTGTGCTTCCAGTTGTTTAATTTTAGTGAGCATGGTGATGTGTGCAGCTGCATGGGTTTCCAATTTATTTTCTAGGTGCTCTGTCCTGTCTCCAATGGCTTGAATTTCTTTTTTCAGGTCAGATATGGAGGTTTGGAAATGTGCCAACAGCTTGTTTGATTGGGCATCTAGCATGTTTTGTATTAGGGCTGGGGTGACTTTTCCCTCTCCCTCTTGTGTAGTGGGTAAGGGGGGGCTTGAGTCCTGACTTTCCCCTGAATCATTGTCGCCATCTTGGAGGCCTACCTGGTCGGCCGACGGCCTGTGCTGGTTCCTCGCGGCAAAAAAGGACAAACGGTCGCCTTTCCCCTTTCCCTTGTGGTGGGACATGTTTCCTGCGGGGTTTGTGCCTGGATGTTCGAGGTGGGTGGTCAAGTTGGGCCGGTTGTTCTCGCCGCCATGCACGGAGCTCGGGACTCACGCGGCCATCTTGGTCGGCGTTCGGCTCCGCCCCCGTTGTTATACGTTTTCCAGTTTTTAAACACTAATATTTGTGTTCAGCAAAGTCTCCTGAGTAAAACAGTACCCCCCATGTACAGGTTTTATAGTATTTTTGAAAGTTACAAGGTCAAATATATGGGTCAAATATTTTTACATTGAAAATGGCCAGGTTACGTTGCCTTTGAGAGCGTATGGTAGCCCAGGAATGAGAATTACCCCCATGATGGCATACCATTTGCAAAAGAAGACAACCCAAAGTATTGCAAATGGGGTATGTCCAGTCTTTTTTAGTAACCACTTGGTCACAAACACTGGCCAAAATTAGCGTTCAATTTAGTTTTTTTACTTTTTTCACACACAAACAAATATGAATTCTTACTTTGGCCAGTGTTTTCGACTAAGTGGCTACTAAAAAAGACTGGACATACCCCATATTGAATACCCTGGGATGTCTACTTTAAAAAAAATATGTACATGTGGGGTGTTATTCAGAGATTTATGACAGATAATAGTGTTACAATGTCACTATTGATAAATTTTAAAAATTTATGTTTTGAAACCGCAATATTCTACTTGTACCTATAGCCCTATAACATGCAAAAAAAAGCAAAAAGCATGTAAACACGGGGTATTTTTAAACTCAGGACAAAATTTTGAATCTATTTAGCAGTTTTTTTAATTCGCTTTTGTAGATGAGTAAAAGATTTTTCAAGTAAAAGTCAAAAAACATGTATTTTTTCAATTTTTCATCATATTTTTTAATTTTTTTAAAATTAAAATACATGAGATTATATAAATAATGGTATGTAAAGAAAGCCCCTTTTGTCCTGAAAAAAACAATATATAATTTGTATGGGAACAGTAAATGAGAGAGCGGAAAATTCCAGCCAAACACAAACACCACAAAAGTGTAAAAATATGCCTGGTCGCAAATGTACAACATCGCAAAAACAGTCCAGTCCTTAAGGGGTTAAACAGTTTTGGTGTTTATATCATTCCCCTGCAGTCTCACTGCTCAATTCTTTGCCATTTAGGAGTAAAATCACTTTGTTTATGCACCCTAGTCACACCTCCTTGCATGTGACTTACATAGCCTTCCTAATAACTTCCTGTAAAGTGATATCTAATGTTTATACTTTATTGCACAGTCAGTTTAATGTAAAAATGTCTTATCTCCTGCACGGTTAGTAGCTTACTAGACCTTGCAGGAGCCTCCTGTGTGTGAATAAAGTTCAACTTACAGAGCAAGAGATTTAAACCCCCCCCCTCCTACTCCCCGTCCCCCCCCCAAAAAAAAACAACAAAAAAAACACCCTATAAAGCAAGTTAACATCTGATTGAAAATGAAACCATTTTGTTTTTCATGCAGCCTGTCAGAGTCACAGCCAGGGGAGGTGTAACTATGTCTGCATAGACAGAAACAAAAGTGATTTAACTCCTAAATGGTAGAGAATTGAGCAGTGAGACTTCAAATGCATGATCTATATAGCCAAACGTCTTCATAAAGTTAAAGTTGTTTTGGTAACTATAGGCCACCTTTAAATAATAAAAAAGAAAAAGGTTTAATTTAAAAGAAATAATAAGGAACTCTGCGTCATCAATTTTGTACATAATTGATATTGTTTGTAATCTAGATCAGGAATTGAAACATCAAACTAGCTGAACGATGTGCAGAGCATTGCACAACCTCCACTAAGTATCAATACTGCAGTCGAGTCTTCGTCAGAGTGATGCAAGCTCGGATTTAAAAAAAAAACGCTGGAGACGCAAACTCTACAGTCCCTCATTATTTATTGAGCAGGTAAATGGATCCACAGCTCGCGCTGTACTGAAACCCAATGCCGCTTGTACTCTGTCTTTTTAAAGCTGTCCTGCTGCTTAATTACTGATGTACTTCATTTAAAAATAATGCCCAACTGGTGGAAAATTAAACCTTGAACAAATGACTTTGAACAGGTAACTGAGGTTTTCGAACGGTGTGGTTGTCTCTCATTGGGATGAAGCCAACTCACATATATTAAATACATGTGAGATCACATATGATTAACCTTACATACTGTATCGGTTCTGCTACTTGTTACAAAGAAGGCAGAACACAATAAATTGGAACGCCACAAGATTCTGTATTGAGTAATAAGAATGCGGTGTAATTCTAACTGCATAACGCCAAACAGCAAAATCCTCAATAAATTGCATGCAATAACTGTGCAGAGGTTACGTTTCACACTTCAAAAAAAAAAAAAAAAAAATTGACCTAATTTTTTGTTAATGTTGTTTTTTGTTTACTTTGGTCAGGAGAACCGCTTATCTCCCAAAGCCAGGGACAATTAAAATTGCTGAAATGGTCCCAGCCTGCATTTCTGAGAGGCTCAGTAAGTTCACATGATGTCTAAACCAGGATATTTACAGAATAAAAGGTTGTCGTTTGTATGTTTGCATTGCATATTTACGTAGAATTTGTAGACTACATGCAACCTTTTATTTTAATATATATAAATATATATATATATATATATAATAAAATAAAAAAAATCAATAAATTAATAAAAATAAAAATCAATGCAGACAATTTTATACTGGTTATCATACAACGGGGTGCCTCCAACTTCACTCCCCGTCATTCTCACAAATTGTGTCCTCAACGCCTGGCAGTCGACACAGAGAATGCATACAGAAAAAAGGAGAAATAGGGGTGAAAAAAAGATCTGCTTTTCCACCTCATTTTGCAACATGCCCACTGGATCTAACTGGACTGTGAAGTAATTTGCAAAGTCGTTAATAGAAAAAGAAAAACAGATCATCATATAAAAAAAAAATAAAAAAAAGTTAACACAAACTGTTGGTGACTTTGAACATTTTATGCAGTCTTGTAATTCGCAATGATATGAGCATCCCCTATAAGGAAGTAAAATCGCCTATGATAGCTACAGGAACTGCCTGTGAAAGCCAGGTAAAAAAAACAGGGATGTGCGTATAAACACTTACAGTATAATTTGACTGGTGACATTATCATAGAATAAGAACGTTTTGTGTTCGGTGATCTAATTATGCCAACTCGAGTGTTGTGGACACGGTTTAAGGATGCTTTGTACGTCACTGCTGGATATTAAAAAGTCACTTTTAGTTTTCAATTCATCATCTGTGAATGTCAGGTTGCAAATCTGATATTTAACATGGATGATGTCCCCTCCTCCTTTATCACCCCCTCGAATTTATTTAACCCCAAGTTGATTATGTTACAGCTACATATATCATGTTATTAAATATGTAAACGCAACTTGCAGGCATGATTCTACTTGGTTATTGATGAAATGGTTAAACGTGCGTGATGGTAAATAGAGTATATGATGTGAATGCCGTAATGTGCCGTAAACAGCACATGACACGAGGTATGCACACGCAGGCTGCATCCTGCTCTGAGCAAACATTGTAGAGGACATTGATTACAGCCCTGGCATTCACGCAACACTCTAACCGCGTAGTCTTAGCGGGCAGAACTGCTTAGTAAACATATGCCTTCAATCCCAGCTCAGTCACATCAAGGCTGTCGCACATGACATACAGAAATGAATAGGGTTAAATGGGGAAGGGAGCAAAACGAGGTTTCTGCTCTTTAAACAGTAGATTTAATAAAAGCTTAACTTGAGCCGATAAACCGGCTGCTAAAACCTGGCAGCTGCACAAGGATTTCTCCGATTGTGAAACACAAACATATACTGGGTTTTTAGTTAAACAATACGAAGCACTGGAGCCAAGAGCTCACACTCAATGAAAAGGTTGGGGGAATACTTTAACAGGTGCACAGAAAAGATTACCATACATTGTCCTATAGATACACCCAAATAACACAATTTAAAACTGCTTTTGCAGTGGGTTAACCCAAGAATGACACAGAGGTCAGGAATAAATAAAATCGCAAATTTGTGGATATCTGTTTTCAGCACGAAAAGGACTTTTCTCCCCTTGTACAATTAGTGCAAAGAGCAAATTATTAGAGCAGCCGGGTCACAAGTAACGAATGATTCCTTTGAGGCTGGCGATGCATGATAGGAGTTGCAGTGTTTTCTACTCCCAGAATACTTTGCAGCACAGTACAAACAGCATGCTGGGAATTTGTAGTGTTGCCAATGAATTATGAAAAGATTTTTCCAGTAAATAGGATGATTCAATCCAATGTTATTGTAAGATCTAACCACACAAACACATACTTCATTTTAACCAAATCGCACCTTCTGCTTCCATAAAAACGACAATATTCCTCCATGTAGGAGGCTCCTTGGTTTAATGTTTCCAGTTTAAGAAAAGGAGTAGATGATGTTTAATCTGGTGAAAGATTAGGGAGGAAGGCAGATGGCTTAAATTGTCTGTCTGGTTGATCTAATCCAGGTCACACTGTGTGCTCAGTGGGAAGTTGAACCGTGAGCTTGAACCATTATCTCAGAATGATATCAACATCTAGTACACAGTTCAGATAGCGGTGTGCAACTGAGAGAGACATTAAAAGCTCATCGCTTACACTGGAGAGATCATTTTAAAATCCAACAGATAAAAGGATCTATTTCTAGTGTATTCATTTTCTTAAATATAGGACTTCTTTTGTAGATTTGATTTAGCAATGAAATCAGGGCTCAGACTTCCAAGATCTAAGCTACTAACAATGAGAACAATTAACGCACACCTGCAATGCAACCACATACATTGGCCATGCACACTCTGGTATCTAATGGAGAAATGTGGTTTGAGTTTGTAAACAAACCTACAGAGGTCATTGCGAATCCACTCACTCGTCGGGGATGAATTCCAAACTTGCCAATGGCTAGTGAACATTTTGGGCCATTATGGTAAAGCACGATCTGGGCACTCCATGTAAATGTACACAACATTTCCCATGACCCTCATATGTACCCATTTCTGAAAAATTTTAGAACATTTTACTAGTTATCGCACGGCTTAGACCACGAGGGTCAGCCTGCAGAGCAAACCTGAAAATTTAAATCGGGGAATTCTGCCGAAATAAGAGTGCCACAGATCACTTTTAAAAAAATTGCAGGAAATACCCAGTAACATTTATAGAAGAGAGAGATTGCTAGACCTTTAAGCACCTTACTCTACATCCACATGGAGATATTTTATTTCATTGCACAAAAACAATTAAATAAAAATGGAAACCAAAAGCATAAGCAATACCTCAAAGGCGTCTATTTTAGGGTAAGAAAGCAATGCAGCAATCTTCATGAAGGAGAGGCAAGGTTGGTTTTAACAGAATTTTCTAAAAATGCTTTATGCAAGAGAACTTCTACTTTTAAGCCGTGAAACTAAACCAAAAATAACATAAGCCTACGGATTCCTTCATGTGGAATGGAGATCTCTTGGCAAGAAAACGATCTGTTTCTCAAATAAAGCCTTGATAAATTGCCAATCTGTTAAAGGGACACAGTCAACAAAAACTATAGCTTAATGTATTGTTCTGGGCCATTCATTTTTCAGAGAAAATGCAGAGTTTACATTGCTGCCTATGACCACCTCAATTGGCTGCAGGAATAGAGAAACTATAAGCTCCCCATAGAGAAGCATTGAGTCAAAGTATCCTTATAAAGAGACACTGAATGACGTAGTGCAGTGATTAGCTGTGCATGCGCACTAGCTGCTCAATACTTCCCCGAGATCATCAGGGCTGAGGCCAGCACGCCGCAGGATAGAAGGTGAGTAAATAACAGGGAGTAGAACATTTTAAAATTAGGAAAACAGGTCTGTATTGTTAAAGCTATACTATCGATGACAGGTATTAACCTATGCAATCAGGATGTGGAATTCTCTGCCTGAAGAAGTGGTTTTATCAGAGTCCATACAGATGTTCAAACAGCTACTAGATGCATACTTGCAAAAACAGAATATTCAAGGATATAATCTTTCAATGTAGGGTAATAACTGCTTGATCCAAGGATAAATCTGACTGCCATTCTGGGGTCAAGAAGGAATTTTTTTCCTAGCTTGTTGCAAAATTGTGCTTCAAACTGGGTTTTTTTGCCTTCTTTTGGATCAACAGCAAAAAACAAATGTGAGGTAGGCTGAACTTGATGGACGCAAGTCTCTTTTCAGCTATGTAACTATGTAATATGCCAGGCAGAGGGCTTGGGGGGTTTAAACCTTTGCCAGGCAGGGGGAATACATATAAAGTTGAAAATAAATCAGAAATAGGTAAACCACAGTAAGACAAAAATAATAATTATATTTGGGCATCACAAAACAACGGATCTGCAATTTGTATCACTCTCATTGCCTCTGGCACATGCATGCTACAGACAACGTTTAGAGGAGCTGTCCTGATTAGATTTCCTCTTAACAGAAAGCATGAAGGGTATTAATAATGAATGCCAGTGACAGTCCTTTCACGCGTCAGGAGTTAGTTTCTGGCTAACATCAGAGTGAAACTGGATAGTGACTTTTAAAACCCATTATCACACTTTTCCCACTAGAAATCTCCTCCGCCTCGCCCTGGAGGAAGAGGAGAAATGGGTTGAGTAAGGTCAACTAGTGCAAGCAGTAAGAATAAACTGGTCTCATAAACTGGTGTCCGCCAAACGCCCAGAAAGGAAGAGAAAGAAGTATTTTATAAGTTGAGAATAGTGTATTTGCATGAAATCATTTATAGATTAAATGCCCAAGAGATTTAAATGCCCACGAATAAACCAGAATACAGAAACCCAGCATGGTATTGGGTGTACACAACATTCTGTGGGATGGTATATGCCGTTACATTTTAAATGTATACCCCTCTGCCACCTTTCACTGGGCAAATATAGACATTGCAGTTAAATGTCAATTTAATCAAACTGTCTCAGCAGTGCCCTGCTATATTTACAAAGCCATGGACACTACATTAGCTTAATGAAGCAGTTTTGGTGTATAGATCATTCCCCTGCAGTCTCACTGTTCCATTCTCAGCCATTTAGGAGTTAAATAACTTGTTTCTGTTTATGCAGCCCTAGTCATACCTCATCTGACTGTGACTCGCAGTGTCCATGAAAAATAGTCTTGTTTACAATTAAATCTTACAGCACAGTATGTTTATTTTTACTTTAGAAGCTCTCGTCTCCTGCTCTGTTAATTTAACTTTAATCACCCATAGGAGGCTGTAGGCCAAGCATGTCAAACTCGCGGCCCACAAGGACCATCTTTGCGGCCCGGCGAGCTGCGAGTGCATGCTTGTGTTATAGCAGCGTATGCACCTGCATTCCCCATATTGCAGGTGCCTACTCTGCTATCATTTACCTGGCCGGGGAGGAGGAGGACCGCGAGGGGAGCTCAGCGTTCCAGCTCCTCACTTCTCCCTCGCGCCGAGTGAAGTGAAGCAGGGCGCCAGAATATGACGTCATATTCCGGCACCACTAAACCGCACGAGGGAGCAATGAGGAGCAGGAAGGACCCCTGAGAGATGCCGCCCCCCCGGCCCCCCCCATCGGCTCCATAAGGTAAGGAGCAATAAAGAAAAGTGTGTGTGCGTCTGTCAGAAAGTGTGTCTGTCAGAAAGTAAAGTGTGTGTGTGTGTGTGTGTGTGTGTGTGTGTGTGTGTCTGTCAGCGAGTGTGTGTGCGTCTGTCAGTGTGTCTGTATCTGTCTATGAGTATGTGTGTGTGGCCCACATAAACTTAAACCTTTGCCACACTTTGAGTTTGACATGCTTGCTGTAGGCTATTAACAGAAAAGGAGATAAGAAATTCTAAATTAAACATACTGTGAAGTAAAGGAAACTAAAAACATTGGACTCCTTTTCAGGAAGTGTGAAGAGAGGTTGTGTGAGTCTCAGCCAAAGGAGGTGTGGCTAGGGCTGCATAATAGTGATTCAACTCCTAAATGGCAGACAATACTGCCACGGCATTACCTATACACCGAAAACAATTCCTTTAATTAATATTTTGAAGCTTAGAAAGCCCATTTACGTACTCAAGAGGGCGTACAAAAGACATTTAATTCCAGGAGGTAATCTTCAAAACCCTCCCATAAATTCCAGTGAAGTTTCTATAGATATTACACCATCGATAACACCGTAAATATATTTTAAAGCAGGACTTTGTATGACACAGAGAGAAGCTTGGTGAAAAGCCAAAGTTTTGGAGCCACACTATGGATATACAACTCCAGGGCTAGAGCTTAGAAGAACTCTTGCTTTACTTAGCAGAACTCTTCCTGCTCATTATGAATGAGTCAATTTCAAAGAAAAGTCAGGATGTAAAGTGGGGTCAAACAAATAATAAAAAACATGAAACTATTAAAAAAAAAAAAATGGCAGATATGGAACAGTATCTAAATACAGGTAGCACAGAATAATTTAATCAGAATTTTTTTGGAATGGACATAAGGCTACCTACAAGAAACCGGATTGATTGACAGTTATAATCTTTTTATATGGAGGACAGAAAGCCGTCAAGCAGTTTATTCAGAGGCAGGTCTTTTTCATTTATTCCTGTATAGATACGGTGCTCAGTAATGAAGAAAGGGAGGGGGAGGGGGGAAAGACAAAAAAGGAAAAAAAAGGAGAAATGAATCATTTTAAACAGAACACCCCTGCCATTACCAAGAACACTAAATCAAAATAAATGGAGATTGACAAAGAAGGAACGACATGGAAAAATTTACACCACAATGATTAAAATGCAGAATACAGGAGCAAATCTCCTTTTCTGCTAATTCTAGAGTCAGCCTTACAAATTGCCCACACGCACATGGCTCAGAGACATTAAATCACAAACAAAAGGGGATTATTCCAATAATGTGCATCCATTTGGCAGGTGATTCCTTCTAAGCATCAATTTATCATAGTGACAGGTAAAAGCACTTGCCTTTTGATTAAGGTGATCTCTTTGCATGCAAACACTCATAGCAGCTGCGACTGGCGTCGAGGAGACCCACACTGCGCAGTGTCACCCGGTGACAGTCTCCATGATGTGCAAATTGCAGAGATAAGTTGTGCAAACATTGGAAACACTTTGCCGTGGCTGGTTGTCTGGCATAAACGTGGAGGATTAATCTGAGACAGTGTGTCTCATGCTGAGCAGGTCGGTAAAGCAGGCATCTGTCTGAAGGATTTTCAAGCCCATGCTTCCCTTCAAGAACCCAATCGCTCTAAACCCATTTCCCTTCCCAGGATCCTGCCTTCTACCTGTGTGCACACAATGTATCACAGAGTTACGGAACAATAAAACTCACAGTAAAAAGGTGTGTATAAGGATGCAACAGAGCACCATAGCAATAAAGCACACGTGGTTATTAACTAAAGTGTCAACTGTCTGACACACAAAGTGAATTGCCAGTTCTAGGCCCACTGACGAAATATGAAAAAAAAATATCCCCGTCAATGGATTTCAGTGGGGTTTACAAGAACACAAGCCAATGCCACAAATCTTTTGTAAAATAGCATGTGTTTATTAATTAGTTTACATCGATACAACTCTCTGACACGGTTCTGAATGATTTACAAGTATAAAAGAAAGTCTCCAAGTACGATAACCACTACAGCTAATTGTAGTGGTTATAGTGCCAGAGGTGCCCTTGTGCCCCCCCTTATTGTTATTAGACCGTTGATGAATAGGTTGAATTCTTACCTGGGCATCACTGGGCGCCACTCCCTGCCTCCACTACCTTTGCTGGAGAGCCAATAGTTAAGCAGGAACCCTCCTGAGCGCAGCCATGCTACTAGAAGTTCTCTGAGCCAATGAGCGAACCCCTGCACTGCTAAATGTGGTAGTAGAGGCAGGGACTATTTACAATGGGGGCTCAGACACCATAACAACTACAGCAAGATGTAATAGTTAAGGTGCTTGGAGTGTTCCTTTAATTATCTTAACTAGAATTGGTTATCAGATACAGTCAACGCAGAATTAACCCTTAAAATAATACAAAAGATATAAAAATGTCTTTGAAATGTTGGCACAAATTGAAAATGAGTCCCATAGCTGACAAATAAATCTTGCCTTTTCTCATATATACTGAAGCACTAGCCAGCTTTTTTAACATTGACATGCAGACAAGAAATAAGCAGTGTAATTTTGATCCCCTCCCTGTACCTACTTAGCCCCCCTTCCCAGTGTTGTCAAACACAGACTGCACAATACGGATTTTATTTACATAAAACAATTCATTTTCTATTTCATACACAGTAGAAGGACTCCTTGAAGTCAGTCACCAACCCAACTTGCGTGTAACGTGAACCTACAGTCTCCCTCATCAGCCTCTGTTTAGACATAACTACCTGCTGGGTATCCTGTAGCATAATGTCACTCAATCACATCTAACCGGCCACATACCCTGTCACATAACATATACAGTCACCCACCTGGTCACTTTCACCCCATCCACTGAATTACTCACCCTATCCTATAATCCTTCTCCTTGTTCACATACCCCTATCAGCCCATCCAGTAAACCACCTGCACGCACCAAACAAAAATAAATTACCCAGTAACAGTCAAATTCACTCTATATTATATACAGGAGGACATTCACTAATCATATGTGAAATCAAATACACACATTTGTAATAAGTCTGCACCTTAAAGGGACACTATAGTCACCTGAACAACTTTAGCTTAATGAAGCAGTTTTGGTGTGTAGAACATGCCCCTGCAGCCTCACTGCTCAATCCTCTGCCATTTAGGAGCTAAATCCCTTTGTTTATGAACCCTAGTCACACCTCCCTGCATGTGACTTGCACAGCCTTCCATAAACATTTCCTGTAAAGAGAGCCCTATTTAGGCTTTCTTTATTGCAAGTTCTGTTTAATTAAGATTTTCTTATCCCCTGCTATGTTAATAGCTTGCTAGACCCTGCAAGAGCCTCCTGTATGCGATTAAAGTTCAATTCAGAGATTGAGATACAATTATTTAAGGTAAATTACATCTGTTTGAAAGTGAACCAGTTTTTTTTTTCCATGCAGGCTCTGTCAATCATAGCCAGGGGAGGTGTGACTAGGGCTGCGCATAAACAGAAAAAGTGATTTAACTCCTAAATGACAGTGAATTGAGCAGTGAAATTGCAGGGGAATGATTTATACAGTAAAACTGCTTTATTTATCTAAAGTAATTTAGGTGACTACAGTGTTCCTTTAAAGGGACATTATAGTCACCAAAACAACTTTACCTTAATGAAGCAGTTTTGGTGTGTAGATCATACCTCCGATGTCCCACTGCTCAAACGACTGCCTATTAGGAGTTAAATAGCAATAATTGAGCAGTAAGCCTGCAGGGGCATGATCTATACACTAAAACGTCTTCATTAAGTTAAAGGCTGGATCAGAATATTGGGAAGAGTAAGTGTCTTCAACCAACAGCTTCAGTGGTAAAACCTGTTTTCCGAATGCTTTAGTGTCCCTGTCCCTAGTTATGGAAGCCCTCCCCCACTTTTTACAATAATCAAATAAATGCTTTTTACTTACTATTTTCCAGCATGGAGGCGCCCTTTGAGCTGCTTTTTTCTCGTCCTTCAGAACGGTTATAAAGAAGACTTGGCCTCCATTGGCGACCACCCAACCCAATGATTCTCATAGTAGAGCGTTGGGGACCTGACGCACATGTGCGTCGAGAACATCAATGCTATGGGGGCTTCCGCATCACGTGACAGATGTTTACTCGGTCAGTGCCACAGAAGTGCCTATAGTGGCCATCAGTATGACAACTTCTATTGATCGATTTACCCTGCGTTATATCGCAGGGTAAAATGACAGGGCACCTGCACCCAGTTCCCGTCATTAAGATAAAACTGCCTGTGTGACTTTAGTGGTCCTTCAAGGTCACCAATAAAGTCAAAGGGTAAACTGAGGCTGCCAAAAACAGTAGAGAATGTCAGTTGGACAAAGGATCATGGTAAAAGTAGTCTTATTTGCATAAAATATCAGACTATAGTTTAACTAAATTGGTAACTATGTAACTAGAAAGATAAAAAAAAGAGATACGTATGAAATGAATGAATGAATGATTCAGGCAAAACCTTCATACACCATGACATACATGTATCTCAAAATGTATACATTATCCAACATTCTATACTCATTTTGGAGACCCAGCAGTGCGTGTGTGTAAAATCTACTTATTATTATTACTACTACTACATTTATATAGCGCCAACAAATTCCACAGCGCTTTACAGTGGATGGACAAACTAAAATGTAGTTGGAACCGGAGCTAATAAATATAAAAAACACAAACAAAGGGTTAACATTAGGCTCTCCTAATCCACTAATTAGATACAGTGGACTTTGGAACCTCTAAAATAAACAGTACAAGTACCAGACTTTGGCCATTATTACTCATGGATAATGTCATGTACCTAGCGTTGCCAGATCCACCAAATCAAGTAATTACAGCAGCTGTCACCCTCCCCCCACCCCAAAATAAGATAAAATCTTTATGAAATGCTCATAAAGCCTGTGTTGGAATATCACTGACGCACCAGGAGCTGAAGAAGATCCCATGGAAGAAGATGGCAGTGGCTACAAGGGACATCTTCAGATAAGTAGAAACTCACCTTTCCTTGTACCCCACAGTCACCGCACTGCAGGCAGCAAAGTCAACATCGGGGGTCTTTACAAAATATGCAAAGACCGCAGATGGTGACACAGCAGCTTTAATAAAAAAGTGGATCTTGCCGTATATGAATGCTACATGTAAGTCAGGGCATCAATTTCATGAGCTGCCCATCAGCCTGAAGTAGTAATACGTGTCCAGAAAAACAGGATCTGGCCTCCCATTCTCCCCCTCCCACCCCTTTTTTTTTTTTGTAAGATGCCAAACAATTAGTCAGCGGAGGCCCAGTAGCCCCACTACCCTGAAGGAGCACCAGTCGTAGTTATATTCTCATTACAGCAGACCAGCTGTCATCTCCTCGTCCCGATAGTAGACGAGCTATCATTTCCCCTAGCCCGACATATGTAGATAGCAAGGCACAGGCCTTACTCTAAAATCAGTATGCAGGAGTTTTGTTTTCGAGGTTTGTTTTTTTCTTTCCCTTTCCCTCTTTTCAATGCCGTCCATGCCATCTGTCTGTCTGTCACCATACATGATAAAATGTGTTTCCATTCTTGTTTAGAAACAGAGCAGATTCCACAGCTGCCTTATGATAAACCTCTCTCTTTCTGGATAGTTAGTTGCACAATCAAACATCCAAGTAGAAATACAGTTTATTAAAAAAAATAAAAAAATAATATTATATATATATATATATATATATATATATATATATATATATATATATATATATATATATATATATATATATATATATATATATATATATAATATTATTAGTTTTTATTTTTTTATAGGTTTTCTTATCAACTATATTTAAAAAGCACAAGTTTGGGAATTCTGCAAAATAAAATTGAACATAGAAATCCACACTGACGTATTAAACTCTCCCAGCATTTAGCACCTCAATCTTGGCTCCCTGTCAATCACGGTTATAAGATCTTACTCTTGCACTTGTCAGTCAAACCATAGAGAGAGGATGCTTGCTTGCAACGTATACCCTGTCTGTTCCAGGACCAATTTGGATCGTGATATCAATAGCTAAATCGTTAAAGGAAAACACCAAGCACCATAACCACTACAGCTTAGTGTAGTGATTAGGGTGCTAGAAGCTCCCTGGAAATGGTTTTCAAAACAGTTTCACTTCTTGCATGTAGTCCGCTGTGCACTAAAAGTAATACACGGCTACCGGCTTGCAAGATGTTACACCTTTCCTATGTACAATGGGAATGTGTGGAATCATGCACCAGGGTACTCCCTGGCACCATAAGGACTATAACGAGCTGTAATGGTTACGGTGCTTTGAGCATTCCTTTAACATAAATTTACAAGAAAATGGAGCCTCACATAAAAAAAAAATAAAAAAAAATGTTAATGCAAGTTTTAGATGATTTTTCAATGTTTTATTTAATGGTGTAAGTTGCACAGAGATGACGGCTCCGGTTTAATTGCATTTCATTTTTGTATTAATTTTGTTATGGAAGGGACGCATAACAATAAAATAAACAATGTAGAACTCCAACTCTGGAAACAAAGACTATATTGTGTAATATATTAGTATACAGAGTGGTTATTTGTGAATTAATCTAGACTAAAGCTTTTTACTTTATCTTTATATAGATTTTATTAAACTCCAGTGGTCCTCTATAGGATTCAGCCCATCTAATGGTATGTCTGGTGATGTGGGCAGACTAACCTGCAGCTGGCTGACAGTAGCCATATAACCGTCCTGCCTGGACTTAATTGGTGATGCTAAAAGCCTGTAGTCTACACTAGAGACATGATAATGGTTTTACTGCTCGGCGCACACACAGATTACATCAATCTCTAAGCCACAGACTGCCACCTCCCCGAAGGCCGCGTTAAAGGACCAGATCACATGGTAGGCGACCAGGCATAGACAATTATTTATTAAAACAATTTGTAGGTGTTTGGCTTATACTATAGGCAAGTCAATAACTCACGGCAATAGTACTTATTTAATGAAGGTCTGTTATGTAAGTAGGTGCATGGAATGGAAAAAAACAAACACAAGGGAACAGAGAAGTGCATAAGACTATCCTGGATAAGTAATCAAATCTGTCCGAGTTTCCGCAGTAAGCAGACTGGATGGGCCAATTGGCACAGACTGGATTCTAAATTTAAACATGAGTGGGCCCCACATGTGAGCACGCAGTAAGTATTTTGTTAAAATGTATCAGGGGAAAAAAAAACAAAAAACATATACATGCATACCCTGCAATATATTACATAATACTTAAAATAAAAGAAACACTGCCCTGGACAATTTCTATTGCCATAAAATTAAAAAACGTTTGCTCATGTGTGAATTTTCACTGGCCCATTCCATTGAGGCTAGTAAAGAAATAAAAAAATTTAAAAAAAAAGACACTATGAACACTAACCTTAAAAGTTCACAGTCAAATCATGGTTTAGAGCAGAGATGAGATAACACTTCAAGATAGTAAAACATAGGTGTAAAAATCTACATAAAAACCTGTTTGGTAAAGTGGATTATATAGTGTTACACACATGTATACAGCATGCTAATAGTAAGCAATATTCAAGATTATTCACTAAAGCGATGACAGAGTGAACGTCAAAACATTTAACCTGAAAATATTCTCTAAATCAACTATTTTGGCTTAAGATTTAAAATGCACTTATTTCCTGACAAGTCACATTTTTGTGAAGAACCCCGAAATCTGTATTCCCTAACTATTACTTATACACAAAATAACAAAAACTACCGTTTACTCAGGTTTTGCTGAATAACAATACTCAGTATTGCAGTACAACATAGCCACATGGAAAACACCAGAAACAGGACATCGAGACATACAGAAAGCATCTTTGTTACATTGCAATTACAGCAAGGAAAAATAAAATATAAATAAAATAAATCAAGACATTTCAACATAGGAATATGAACAAGTGCAAAGAATGAAATCACAGCTGTGCTGGGGACACAAATCACGGCAGATTGTGACCTGCTAATACCACAGTAAATATGCGATCATGTTTCTTTGTGTCATAAAACGCTGGCACTGTGTTGGTGAACGATCAACGTAAATTGCTCCCTTTGCTGGAGACACATGAGTGTGCATGATAGGAGTCTCTCTACTTAATATGTCAGTAAGTGTTCTGATAATATGTCCTTGACATGTTTATAAGTAAATCGCTGTTGCATTTTTACACACAGGGCCTTTAAGAGCCTTTAGTGTGCAAGTCCTTTATTTGACACAAGAAGCTACCTCGATCAATATAGACGGTTATCCACTACGGACATGAAGGAGGGAGTGGCAGGCATATTAATTACTCACAGCACTTTTTGGACACCGTATATTTGTTTTCCTGCTGTGTCAGAGAGATATGAAGACAGTCTGTTACGGCGGGTAAACATTTAATAATAGTTTCTAGGTTGGGTAGTACCTTATCCTGTTGCACACTGGTAGGACATCGGTAACTCATTGTACAACTGAATAAGCAGCACTTTTGGCATTAAATGAGAACAATCCTAAACCAATCTTTAATAAAAGCCAAGGTTCAAAGGGTACAACCAAGATATCTAGGTGGATACCAGTGTTTAGATATGTTGTTTTTGTTCTAAATGACCGTTTAGGTGCACAAATCTTTAAGAGTAAGTCCCCTAACATTTCTGAGACTAGCTCAGTCCCTGGCCACACACTCAGTCGCACTCCTAAAACTGAAGTGTCCCTGGCCACACACTCAGTCGCACTCCCCTCTTTGTCAATTTGAACTGCCGGGAGGTAGCTGGCAGATATGTGGCTTTTCGTTTCATCGCTTTATGATATTGTTAATGTGACATCTTTATATTAGCAGCAAACACACTCATGCCTTTGTGTCAATGTGTAATACAGTGTTAGGCTCCAATGGTGGCATAAGGTACCCAAAGGGTCAGTATTGGTTACACCAATTTGTACCCTCTTACACAAAACAGAGGAAGATTCTCACACATGTTGAATGCCTTTAAAGTAAAAAAAAAATAAAATAATAATTCGATCAACACAAAGACCACACGGACTGGGTTGAAGTACCCTTATCATTTCTCCCAAACAACTTCTTAGCCCTGTTTTATCCCATCATCACATGTCTCTTATTACCATATAAGCAACATAATATCCCCTCTTTCCCATAGGGTTTCAGGAACTGAAGCTGGCCAAGGTCGCCCCAACCTCCCTATATAACCTTAGCGAACGTGATTACTGAGAAACAATTTAAAACACTGACTGAACTCTGTCTCACGGAGAACCCCAATTTTCTTGACAAATATTTCTACTATCAACTACAGCAATATGTGAGGTCACTCTCACTAGCAGATGTCCCCTTGTACCCCACCTCATTTGAAACCAAATGTTCTTGCCCAACACAAGCTAAAAGGACACTACCTTGGGATTACTCATGTTTGCACGAGGGTGCATCTCTCACCTTACTCCGTTATGGTCAAATGAATTAACGCAGACTGTTTTACTTTATACATAGAACCAATACAAGTCTAGCTATGATTGAGACCAACTACAAGTTAATGGCTAGATGGTACAAACCTCCAACAGTATTAAATAGATTCAGGACACAAATAGGGTTGAAAAAGGGGACTTACAATGACATTTGGTGAGAATGTGCTATTCTAACTAAATTCTGTGGCACTATATTAACCTACATTACTGAGATAGCTTACTTCCCTAGACTTAAACCAGGTTCAAGAAATGTCCCCACCTCTCACCCAAACCAAAGAGTGCATATTCTCGCTTTATAGAATTTAATCCTCTTCACACTGCAAAAGCACTTATACCTAAATATTGGATACAACCTATACGACATTAATAAGGAATAGTTTAAATCAAATTCTCATTGTCTGGTAATAAACATATCCACTCTGGGACTAGAACCTCATCTGGGTATTAACAAGGGAGACCTTGTGACTGGATGTACCGATTCACAGATAGAAAACTGCATATTCTATATACTTTAATGTTATACTTCATCGTTTTCATTTTATTCTTTTTCGTTAATTTATGTTCATTTATATTCTCTTTTTTCAAATCTCTTAATGACAAATGACTAATATACCAATGGAATGTGAGATATCTTTTAAGTAGCTGTTTGTAGAGATGAATATAAGCTCTACTTGGCATATCTCAACTTCATTATCCCTTATGGTGTTTACGACACATTGTGTCATTGCATATCATGGGTAATTGTGAAGACATTCAATTAAAAATTAAATTAAAGAGAAAAGACAGGAAGATTGACATTCCACTCTAACAAGTAATATCAAAGAATTATTGGTGAACATATACAACAGCACAAATGAATCGATGATAACAGGATTTACCTGTGGAGTCTTATTCAATAAAAAAAGACTCTACATGATAGCCTAAACCGATTGATTCATGCGGGTGCCGATTAAAAGGAATTCTGAAACTTTTTTGCACAAGTCTACAAGATACATTCCACATACAGAATTAGAAATAAGACCGGCTTTCCATGACCTGGCTTTGTCATTTGTTAATCTTTGTAATAAATGTTGTTTAGAAGGCATAAAATGTTCACCCTATTCTTTATAGGCCTACGTGACCATCGGTTTTGGCACATCACGACTGTCCCCAATCACATAGGAAGAAGGCAAGAGCTTGCTCTATACAAATTAAACACTCTTATAACCTTATTCATTTCTATAGGTGAGCAGTCTTCTTCAGAGGCCTACTCAAATATCTGTGGCAAGCTAAACCAATTACTACGACTCAGTGTCGCCAACCAAGAATCAATATAAATTATATTTATATATTTGTTATTCAGTGTGGTAAAGGAATATAAATACCCCAGATTTATCAAGGTACATTTTCGAATTACTGTACGGTGGGGGTGATGGAAAAAAACGCTGGAGTTCTTGGGGAACCCTACACTAAACCCACAGGAAGATGGTATATAGTAGTACATGAACAATATCACCCCAGAGATATTGGGGTATATGCACATATACCATAGATTTATGTGCTTTCATCCAGGAGATTGTGGTTAGATATAAAAGTGTCATGTTCTGAAAGGTGGTCTAAAGTATTAGAAATGGGGCAGTCACGATGGAAACCATAGTTTATGGTGTTACCCCAGATATAGTAGCGTATATGCACATATACCATAGGTCTATGAGAGATCGTCCCAGAGATATTGAATTATATGCCCATATATCATTTACTAGGGATCATCCCACAGACATCAGTGTATATGTAAATATATCATAGTTTATATAATACCAACCCAGACATATTGGGGTAGATACCATATGTTTATTATGCAGTATCATTCCAGAGACATTAGTGTGTCCAGTACATTATTAAAATTATTATTACATGCACATATACCATCACTGTACCAAACCAGAGATATTGGGGATATGTAACTTGTGTTTATAGAAACATAGAATGTGACGGCAGATAAGAACCATTCGGCCCATATAGTCTGCCCAATTTTCTCAATACTTTCATTAGTCCCTGGCCTTATCTTATAGTTAGGATAGCCTTATGCCTATCCCATGCATGCTTAAACTCCTTTACTGTGTTAACCTCTACCACTTCAGCTGGACGGCTATTCCATGCATCCACTACCCTCTCAGTAAAGTAATACTTCCTGATATTATTTTTAAACCTTTTTCCCTCTAATTTAAGACTAGGTCCTCTTGTTGTGGTAGTTTTTCTTCTTTTAAATATAGTCTCCTCCTTTATTGTGTTGATTCCCTTTATATATTTAAATGTTTCTATCATATCCCCCCTGTCTCGCCTTTCCTCCAAGCTATACATGTTAAGATCCTTTAACCTTTCCTGGTAACTTTTATCCCGCAATCCATGAACCAGTTTAGTAGCCCTTCTCTGAACCCTCTCTAAGGTATCAATATCCTTCTGAAGATACGGTCTCCTGTGTACAATACTCCAAGAGAGGTCTCACCAGTGTTCTGTACAATGGCATGAGCACTTCCCTCTTTCTACTGCTAATACCTCTCCCTATACAACCAAGCATTCTGCTAGCATTTCCTGCTGCTCTATTACATTGTCTGCCTACCTTTAAGTCATCAGAAATAATCACCCCTAAATCCCTTTCCTCAAATGTTGAGGTTAGGACTCTATCAAATATTCTGTACTCTGCCCTTCGGTTTTTACGTCCAAGATGCATTATCTTGCACTTATCCACATTAAATGTCAGTTGCCACAATTCTGACCATTTTTCTAGTTTACCTAAATCATTTGCCATTTGGCTTATCCCTCCTGGAACATCAACCCTGTTACATATCTTAGTATCATCAGCAAAAAGACATACCTTACCATCAAGACCTTCTGCAATATCACTAATAAAATATTAAAGAGAATGAGGGAGCCAGCCCCTCCTCACAGCATTACTTTCATTGGGGAGCCAAGCCCCTCCTCATATCATTGGGGGAGCCAGCCCCCTCTCCTCACAGCATTGTGGTTTCAGCCCCTCCTCACAGCATTTCATTGGGGGAGCCAGCCCCACCTCACAGCATTTCATTGGGGAGCCAAGCCCCACTCACAGCATTCATTGGGGAGCCAGCCCCACCTCACAGCAGCATTTCTCATGGTTTCAGCCCTCTCACAGTATCATTGGGGAGCCAGCCCTCTCACAGCATTGGCTGGGGAGCCAGCCCCTCCCACAGCATTGGGGAGCCAGCCCCTCTCACAGCATTATTGGGGGGAGCCAGCCCCTCTCACAGCATTATTGGGGGGAGCCAGCCCCTCTCACAGCATTATTGGGGGGAGCCAGCCCCACTCACAGCATTATTGGGGGGAGCCAGCCCCTCTCACAGCATTATTGGGGGGAGCCAGCCCCTCTCACAGCATTATTGGGGGGAGCCAGCCCCTCTCACAGCATTATTGGGGGGAGCCAGCCCCTCTCACAGCATTATTGGGGGGAGCCAGCCCCTCTCACAGCATTATTGGGGGGAGCCAGCCCCTCTCACAGCATTATTGGGGGGAGCCAGCCCCACTCACAGCATTATTGGGGGGAGCCAGCCCCACTCACAGCATTATTGGGGGGAGCCAGCCCCACTCACAGCATTATTGGGGGGAGCCAGCCCCTCTCACAGCATTATTGGGGGGAGCCAGCCCCTCTCACAGCATTATTGGGGGGAGCCAGCCCCTCTCACAGCATTATTGGGGGGAGCCAGCCCCTCTCACAGCATTATTGGGGGGAGCCAGCCCCTCTCACAGCATTATTGGGGGGAGCCAGCCCCTCTCACAGCATTATTGGGGGGAGCCAGCCCCTCTCACAGCATTATTGGGGGGAACCAGCCCCTCTCACAGCATTATTGGGGGGAGCCAGCCCCTCTCACAGCATTATTGGGGGGAGCCAGCCCCTCTCACAGCATTATTGGGGGGAGCCAGCCCCTCTCACAGCATTATTGGGGGGAGCCAGCCCCTCTCACAGCATTATTGGGGGGAGCCAGCCCCTCTCACAGCATTATTGGGGGGAGCCAGCCCCACTCACAGCATTATTGGGGGGAGCCAGCCCCACTCACAGCATTATTGGGGGGAGCCAGCCCCACTCACAGCATTATTGGGGGGAGCCAGCCCCTCTCACAGCATTATTGGGGGGAGCCAGCCCCTCTCACAGCATTATTGGGGGGAGCCAGCCCCTCTCACAGCATTATTGGGGGGAGCCAGCCCCTCTCACAGCATTATTGGGGGGAGCCAGCCCCACTCACAGCATTATTGGGGGGAGCCAGCCCACTCACAGCATTATTGGGGATCCAGGCAGAGCCAGGCTCAGGCCATACACTCACCGTGTCCCAGCATTCCCCCTGGTGCTCCCTGCTGGCCGCACCGTGTCCGCTCTCCGCCCAGGGCCGCCTGTCAAGCACGAAGCAGCGGCAGGAGAGATAAATCACTCCCTCACTGACTCGATCTGTGCGCTCGGCACTCCATTAACCAGACCTGCCCAGCGCAGCCGCAAAGACACGCCCCCTTTCAGTAGACTTTTGCGTTCCAAGCCTCGCTCTGGCATGATCCTCTGACGCTGTGACTTGTGATTGGTTGTTAGAGTGAACTGCTCTGATTGGATCATTTCGAAACCTGACTCCTTGCAAATGGCTCTAAGAGACACTTACCTCAGAAACCGGGTATTTATTCACTTACCTCACCTGTAACCTAGGAAACCGGTTATTTCTTCAGTTACCTCACCTGTAACCTAGGAAACCGGTTATTTCTTCAGTTACCTCTCCTGTAACCTAGGAAACCGGGTATTTATTCAGTTATCTCACCTGTAACCTAAGAAACCGGGTATTTATTCACTAACCTCACCTGTAACCTAGGAAACCGGGTATTTATTCAGTTATCTCACCTGTAACCTAAGAAACCGGGTATTTATTCACTAACCTCACCTGTAACCTAGGAAACCGGGTATTTATTCAGTTACCTCACCTGTAACCTAGGAAACCGGGTATTTATTCAGTTACCTCACCTGTAACCTAGGAAACCGGGTATTTATTCAGTTACCTCACCTGTAACCTAGGAAACCGGGTATTTATTCACTAACCTCACCTGTAACCTAGGAAACCGGGTATTTATTCACTAACCTCACCTGTAACCTAGGAAACCGGGTATTTATTCACTAACCTCACCTGTAACCTAGGAAACCGGGTATTTATTCACTAACCTCAGGTATAACCTAGGAAACCGGGTATTTATTCATAACCTCACCTGTAACCTAGGAAACCGGGTATTTATTCACTAACCTCACCTGTAACCTAGGAAACCGGGTATTTATTCACTTACCTGACCTGTAACCTAGGAAACCGGGTATTAATTCAGTTACCTCACCTGTAAACTAGGAAACCGGGTATTAATTCAGTTACCTCACCTGTAACCTAGGAAACCGGGTATTTATTCACTTATCTCACCTGTAACCTAGGAAACCGGTTATTGATTCACTTACCTCCCTAGTAAGCCGAGAAACCGGGTATTTATTCACTTACCTCTCCTGTAACCTGGTACTTATTCACTTACCTCATGTTTAACGCTGGTATTTATTCATTTACCTCAGAAACTGGGTATTTATTCACTTACCTCCCAAGTAAACCACCCAGTAACTATGGACATAGGGTATTTATTCACTTACCTCATGTTTAACTCTGGTGTTTAGTCATTTACCTTAGTAACCGGTTATTTATTCACTTACTTCCAGAGTAACCTGGAAAACCGGTATTTATTCATTTACCTCATGTTTTACTCTAATATTTATTCATTTACTTCAGAAACCAGGTATTGATTCACATACCTGCAACCTGGGCATTTATTCACTTACCTCAGAAACCGGGTATTTATTCACTTACCTCCCTAGGAAACTGGGTATTTATTAATTTACCTCAGAAACTGGCTATTTATTTATGTACCTTGTGTTTATCTCTAGTATTTATTAATTTACCTCAGAAACCATGTATTAATTCACTCACCTCCCCTGTAACCATGGAAACCGGTTATGGATTCACTTACGTCCCAAGTAAGCCAGGAAACCGGGTATTTATTCACTTTCCTCACCTGAAACCTGGTACTTATTTACTTACCTCATGTTTAACTCTGGTATTTATTCATTTACCTCAGAAACTGGGTATTTATTCCCTTACCTCCCAAGTAAACCACCCAGTAACTATGGAAATCGGGTATTTATTCACTTATTTCATGTTTAACTCTAGTATTTATTCATTTACCTCAGAAACTGGGTATTTATTCACTTACCTCCCCAGTAAACCACCCAATAACTATGGAAATCGGGTATTTATTCACTTACCTTGTGTTTAACTCTGGTATTTAGTCATTTACCTCAAACAAATATTAGAAAGGTACATTTCTCAGTATGTACCATTGGGTAATAAATATAAAAGAAACAAATTAAAACCAATGTGGCTTAGTAGAGAAGTAAAACAAGAGATTAAAAATAAGAAAAGGGCATTTAAATCAGACAAATCAGAGGCATCCTATTTAAGATATAAGGAAGCCAATAACGCTTGCAAAAAGGCAATTAAAGTGGCTAAACTAGAAAATGAGAAATTGATATCTAAAGAATGCAAAACCAAGGTACACTGGAAACAGAGTTGGGTTTATTAGCTAATGAAGACCAGGAAAAAGCAGAAATTTTAAATAACTATTTTTCTTCAGTATATATTAATGAGGATCCTATGGCAAGAGATATGCAAATGATTGCTGCAAAAAACTTGCAAATAACTTGTGATTGGATAACTCGAGACAAGGTGCTACAGCTATGAAAGAAAATTAATGTAAATAAAGCTCCAGGCCTGACGGTATTCACCCACGAGTACTTAAGGAGCTAAGTGGGGAAATAAGTGAACCTCGGTATTTAATTTTTCAAGATTCTTTTGTTTCAGGTGTTGTACCGGAGGATTGGAGGAAGGCAGATGTTGTTCCTATATTTAAAGAGGGTTCAAAATCCTTGCCTGGAAATTATAGACCTGTGAGCTTAACTTCTGTAACTGGGAAAATATTTGAAGGGCTATTAAGGGATAATATTCAGGAATTCATTGGGAAGAACTTTGTTATTAGCAATAATCAGCATGGTTTTATGAAACATAGGTCATGTCAAACTAACCTAATTGCATTCTACGAAGAAGTAAGTAGAAGTATAGATCAGGGTGTTGCAGTGGATGTGATCTACTTGGATTTTGCCAAGGCATTTGATACGGTTCCTCACAATAGGTTAGTCTTCAAACTAAAAGAAATTGGTCTAGATGAATATTCTTGTTCTTGGGTAGAACATTGGCTTAAGGATAGAGTACAACAAGTTGTAATTAATGGTAAATTTTCAGGCTGGACAAAAGTGGTAAGTGGTGTCCCTCAGGGTTCTGTTTTGGGACCACTTCTATTTAACATATTTATAAATGATCTTGAATAGGCATGTATCAGTGTTTGCAGATGACACAAAACTTTGTAAAGTAATAAAATGTGAGCAGGATATTGCTTTGCTGCAGAGAGATTTGGATAGATTGGGGGACTGGGCACTAAAATGGCAGATGAAATTTAACGTAGATAAATGCAAAGTTATGCACTTCGGGGTTAAGAATGCACAAGCAACTTACACACTAAATGGTAGTGAATTAGAGATAACCACACACGAGAAGGATTTGGGAATTGTTATACTATGGAAATCGGGTATTTATTCACTTACCTCGTGGTTAACTCTGGTATTTAGTCATTTACCTCAGAAACCGTTTATTTATTCACTTACCTCACGAGTAACTTGGAAAACCGGTATTTATTAATTTACCTCATGTTTTACTTTGATATTTATTCATTTACCTCAGAAACCAGGTATTGATTCACTTACCTGTTACCCAGCTCATTACATACCTGCAACCTAGTAACATGGAAAACTGGTATTTACTTCAGAAATCAGGTATTTATTCACGTGCCGCATCTGTAACCTGGGAAGCCAGGTATTTATTCACTTACCTCCCCAGTAACCTGGGAAAATGGGTATTTATTACCTTACCTCACCTGTAACCTAGGTATTTATAAACTTACATATAATCTAGATATTTTTAAACTTGCCTATAATCTTGGTATTTATTTTCTTGCCTGGGTATTTACTTACATCACCTGTAACATGGGACACTTGAGGTAGTTCACTTATCTCACCAATAACTCGGTTACACTCCTTTACTTCTTCTCTAACTTTTAAAATAGGGTATCTGTTCAGCTACATAATCTGTAACTAAAGGAATCCGGGCATTTATTCACTTACCTGTAACCCAGCTCATTACATACCTGCAACCTGGGCATTTATTCACTTACCTGTAACCCAGCTCATTACATACCTGCAACCTGGGCATTTATTCACTTACCTGTAAACCAGCTCATTACATACCTGCAACCTGGGCATTTATTCACTTACATGTAACCCAGCTCATTACATACCTGCAACCTAGGCATTTATTCACTTACCTGTATCATAGGTTTTTATTTACCTGCAACTCGAGCATTTACAGGGAGTGCAGAATTATTAGGCAAATGAGTATTTTGACCACATCATCCTCTTTATGCATGTTGTCTTACTCCAAGCTGTATAGGCTCGAAAGCCTACTACCAATTAAGCATATTAGGTGATGTGCATCTCTGTAATGAGAAGGGGTGTGGTCTAATGACATCAACACCCTATATCAGGTGTGCATAATTATTAGGCAACTTCCTTTCCTTTGGCAAAATGGGTCAAAGAAGGACTTGACAGGCTCAGAAAAGTCAAAAATAGTGAGATATCTTGCAGAGGGATGCAGCACTCTTAAAATTGCAAAGCTTCTGAAGCGTGATCATCGAACAATCAAGCGTTTCATTCAAAATAGTCAACAGGGTCGCAAGAAGCGTGTGGAAAAACCAAGGCGCAAAATAACTGCCCATGAACTGAGAAAAGTCAAGCGTGCAGCTGCCACGATGCCACTTGCCACCAGTTTGGCCATATTTCAGAGCTGCAACATCACTGGAGTGCCCAAAAGCACAAGGTGTGCAATACTCAGAGACATGGCCAAGGTAAGAAAGGCTGAAAGACGACCACCACTGAACAAGACACACAAGCTGAAACGTCAAGACTGGGCCAAGAAATATCTCAAGACTGATTTTTCTAAGGTTTTATGGACTGCTGAAATGAGAGTGAGTCTTGATGGGCCAGATGGATGGGCCCGTGGCTGGATTGGTAAGGGCAGAGAGCTCCAGTCCGACTCAGACGCCAGCAAGGTGGAGGTGGAGTACTGGTTTGGGCTGGTATCATCAAAGATGAGCTTGTGGGGCCTTTTCGGGTTGAGGATGGAGTCAAGCTCAACTCCCAGTCCTACTGCCAGTTCCTGGAAGACACCTTCTTCAAGCAGTGGTACAGGAAGAAGTCTGCATCCTTCAAGAAAAACATGATTTTCATGCAGGACAATGCTCCATCACACGCGTCCAAGTACTCCACAGCGTGGCTGGCAAGAAAGGGTATAAAAGAAGAAAATCTAATGACATGGCCTCCTTGTTCACCTGATCTGAACCCCATTGAGAACCTGTGGTCCATCATCAAATGTGAGATTTACAAGGAGGGAAAACAGTACACCTCTCTGAACAGTGTCTGGGAGGCTGTGGTTGCTGCTGCACGCAATGTTGATGGTGAACAGATCAAAACACTGACAGAATCCATGGATGGCAGGCTTTTGAGTGTCCTTGCAAAGAAAGGTGGCTATATTGGTCACTGATTTGTTTTTGTTTTGTTTTTGAATGTCAGAAATGTATATTTGTGAATGTTGAGATGTTATATTGGTTTCACTGGTAATAATAAATAATTGAAATGGGTATATATTTGTTTTTTGTTAAGTTGCCTAATAATTATGCACAGTAATAGTCACCTGCACACACAGATATCCCCCTAACATAGCTAAAACTAAAAACAAACTAAAAACTACTTCCAAAAATATTCAGCTTTGATATTAATGAGTTTTTTGGGTTCATTGAGAACATGGTTGTTGTTCAATAATAAAATTAATCCTCAAAAATACAACTTGCCTAATAATTCTGCACTCCCTGTATTCATTTACCTGTAACCCACGTCTTTACTTTCCTGCAACTCGAGCATTTATTCATTTACCTGTAACCCAGGTCTTTACTTAACTCACCTGTATGCCTAGAATTTATTCACTTACCTAAGCTGGGAGTAAACTTACCTCACCTGCAACCTGGGTTTTCACTTGCCTCACCTGGCATCTGACAAGCCATGTCTTTACAGTCCAAGCACCATAACCACTACACTGTGCTGTAATGGTTATGATGCCCTGGTGCCCTCCCCAACGACCAGTAGTCAAGCTGTTTGCAAAACAATAGGTTTGACAACATACCTGGACCCATCAAGTGCCTTTCACTTTCTCCAGGAGAACTGGAAACTCTCTGTACTTTGCTAGCCCATATATGTATTAATGTACTGTATCTGGTAAAACCTAAAACTGTAATTATGTACTGCTCTGTGCGGAGTATTCATATCACCCAATGCATGTACCTCACCCAGAATATAACTGAGTTGTTTATTCTTACCCAGTACAGCGAAGAACATGATACATATTTAAGAATCCAAATACTATTTCCTTGTGTTTGGTGGTATCTTGTGCCCCCTGGTGGATGTTTATTTTTGTGATTGAACCCAAGTGTTTGTAGAGAATATGTTTTTTTTTTTTAGGGCTATAAATTGGGAGATATTCAGTAAACTGAAAATTGACAAGATGATGGGTAGTTTTTAGACCAAAATAGCTATTTTGGAGATTTTTTTTTTCTTTTTCAAGTCAGATACTTTAACTTTCCAAAAACAAAATTCCAAAACAAAAAAATGTCCAAATTTCGTTCAAAAACAAACGGATTAAATTCAGTTTGCATGAAACAAATGTTTTGTTGTTTTTTGTTTTTTTGTTTGTTTGGTTTTTTTGGGTTTTTTTTTGTCCGAACGTATTTCGGTGTTGCCCAAGGCTAACTGATAGCGCACATCCTTGTTCCTACAGGTTCATGACATAAATATTGCCCTACACTCAGCTATAATAAATTGTGTTCAAGGAGGCAGGGGATCTACCTGCATCATAAGCTATGCAATGAACATAAGTTCTTATGGTCCTTGGAGTGTTATATTCTATTACATAACAATTCATTATGATCGAAAAGGTTTTTTGGGGGGGGATGGAAGGGGGGTTTCAACCACATATGGTCAGTGCAATGTGTATGTTATTGCTAATGTGATAATTATCAGGAATTCTACTTCAGCATTGCTGTTTTCATCTAGTATTTAAAATTTGCATTAAATTCTTAACAATTATTGGGGGGGGGAGGGGGGGTTGTTACGTATTTTAAAGATATAAAGTTTCAAAAATTACCTGTCCTCTCCATCCCAATAAATCTTTACTCCGTTTTATTCTTTTGAAGGGTTTATTGAGGCATGGTACTGTTGAAAGAATCATGGTATAGACTACACAGATTCTCTAGTCAAGTATCTTTTAGATATCACTTAAAGGGACATTATAGTAACCAAAACAATGTTGGCTTAATGAAGCAGTTTTGGTGTGTAGATCGTGCCCCTGCGGTCTCACTGCTCAATTCTCTGACATTTAGGAGTTATATCACTTTTGTTTCTGTTTATACAGGCCTAGCCACACCTCCCCTGGCTGTGACTAACAGAGACTGCATGGAATTTTTTTTTCATTTTCAATAAGATGCAACTTACTTTAGAAGTTTTTGTTTGTTTTTTGTGGTTTTTTGTTTGTTTTTTAATCTGCTGCTCTGTAAATTGAACTTTAATTAAGGGTCTAGAAGACGATTAGCATAGTAGGAGATAAAAAAAAAAATCTTAAATGAAGCAGACTGCAATAAAGTAAGTAAAAAAATTAGGTCTCGCTTTGCTTAGGTGCTTAGGAAGGCTGTGTAGGTCACATGCAGGGAGGTGTGACTAGGACTGTATAAACAAAGTGATTAAACTCCTAAATGGCAGAAAATTGAGCAAAGAGACTGCAGGGGCATGATCTATACACCAAAAGTTGTTTAACCCCTTGAGGACCGATGACTGTTCAGGACCGTCATCGGAAACATCCCCTTGAGGACGGGGGGTACTTACCTGATCGCTGTCTGTCCCCCGGCAGCGATCAGCACTTCTCCCGGTCCAGGGGGACTGCCTGTCTGCCCAGGTAGTCTCCCCGCGGCCACGTGATCGCTTGATCATATGACTGCAATAGGTGCCTTTGTATCTGCCTGCAGGGGGACTGTCTGTGCTGACAGGCAGTCCCCCTGCAATTGAAAAATCATAAAATAAAGTTAAAAAAAATAGCAATCAGTGTTAAAAAAATAATAATAATATATGTGTGTGTGTGTGTGTGTGTGTATGTATATATAATGTCTAAGTGTATTTTTATATATATATATATATATATATATATATACGTAATGTATTATATCTATATATAATGTCAAACAGTGTATTTTTATATTTATATATACGTATATTAATATAAAAATACACTTATATTTAAATTACACACGTGTGTGTGTGTGTGTGTGTGTATATATACATTATATAATAACTAATAAATAATATGTTAATAAAAATAAAAAAATTTTTTTAATAATTTAAAAAAAAATATATATATATATATATATATATGTAATTTTATTCTAACAGTATTTTGATATGAATATATATATTTATATCAAAATACACTTGGAATGTAATGATATATATATCTATGTATAAATAAATAAAAATAATACGAATATACACGTAGACTTCAAATATATAAATATGTATATATATTAAAATTCTACTTGCATATTTATGTAATATTTTTACCTAATTAAGTAATTTTAATGATTGCAATTTGAGGGACATGCCTGACAATCCAGGCTAAAAGTCCAGAGAATTTAATTTGCTAGCACTGTTTTTAACCCTGTAACTTTCTGTGACACCCTAAAACCTGTACATGGGGGTACTGTTGTACTCTGGAGACTTCGCTGAACACAAATATTAGTGTTTCAAAACAGCAAAACATATCACAGCGATGATATTGTCAGGGAAAGTGACGTTTTTTGCATTTTTCGCACACAAATGGCACTTTCACTGATGATATTATTGCTGTGATACATTTTACTGTTCTGATATACTAATATTTGTGTTCAGCGAAGTCTCCTGAGTATAACAGTACCCCACATGTAGAGGTTTTATAGTGTTTGTGAAAGATACAGGGTCAAATATAAGGCTTGATTTTACTTTTTTTTTTTTTATTTATTGAAATTTGTCAGATTGGTTAGGTTGCCTTTGAGAGCAGTATGGTAGCCCAGGAGTGAGAATTACCCCCATGATGGCATACCATTTGCAAAAGAAGACAACCAAAGGTATTGCAAATGGGGGATGTCCAGTCTTTTTTAGTAGCCACCTAGTCACAAACACTGGCCAAAGTTAGCGTTTTTTTGCATTTTTAACACGCAAACAAATATAAATGCTAACTTTGGCCAGTGTTTGTGACTAGGTGGCTACTAAAAAAGACTGGACATACCCCATTTGCAATACCCTGTTGTTTACTTTAAAAAAATATGTACATGTGAGGTGTGATTCGGGGACTTATGACAGATAACGAACGGTATTACAATGTCACTATTGATACATTTAAAATATATATATATATATATTGAAACAGCAATTTCCTACTTGTATTTATAGGCCTATAACTTGCAAAAAAAAGCAATAATGCATGTAAACACTGGGTGTTTTTAAACTCGGGACAAAACTTTGAATCTATTTAGCAGTTTTTTCATTAGCTTTTGTAGAGAAGTAAAATATTTTTCAAGTAAAAGTCCAAAAACATGTTTTTTTTTTGTGTGTTTTTTTTCACTATATATATATATATATATATATATATATATATATTTCTTTATTATTTTTTTTAATAAAATATATGACATGATACAAATAATGGTATGTAAAGAAAGCCCTTCTTGTCCTGAAAAAAACAATAAATAACTTGTATGGGAACCGTAAATGAGGGAGATGAAAATTACAGCTAAACACAAACACCACAAAAGTGTCAAAACTGCTCTGGTCCTTAACGTACAACATCGCAAAAACAGGCTGGTCCTTAAGGGGTTAATACCATTTCCATGCTTGTATGCTGAATGCCTTTTGAAACTTTTTTGTTTTGTTTGTTTCACTGTAATTCAACTCTCTATTTGGTGCCCCCATAAATGTATTTATTATTTGCAATGGTTTTTTTTAGGGAAACAATGTCCAGCTACAAAATTTCTTTAGATATTTCTAATCGGTGATATTACTAATGAAGATTGGATCACTGTATGATAATAATAATTATTATTATGATTGGATACTTAATGGCTCTGAGTTAAATAGACCTGTTTTTATGGAAAACTGAAGCTATCTTTTGAGTTTTAAGAGACAATTCATCCCATCCTGGCTGCAGACACACCCTATGCCCAAAACAACATATGGGTAAAGATACGAGTACACCTGCTGATTATAACCCAGTGTTACCATCTACAGCTATCTCTTTTATGAGACAACTAATTTGCTCGCTGCTCTGTCAACCAGAATGCCATTTCATTTTTATTTCCACAGAAAAATACTGTGCCAAACCTTATGATTGCATTCAGTGCAGAACTGATTTAAATGATTAACAGTAAATAACTCTGCAGATGGAAAAAGCACATTTGCATCCTGTACTGTTTTTGTGATGTTACGGTTCATATAGCACAAACTAAACTCTGATGCAAAGTTTCCATTCCTCTACTAGTGTTGACAAACGGAAGTACACATTGCATAATGCCTTCCAAAGCATTGTGAATACATGTTTGTCTTTCAAACCAACAAGCAATCCAATGCATCATAAACATTTTTACAAAATTAGTTGTGACCTTTAGGTCTAGAACAGTCTACAGAAACAATAGCAATCAAATGTTTAGCCTTACAGCTCCAGAAGACACAAGACTCTATACCTTCTTCCAGAGAGATCCAGCAGACCCATTCAAAGCTGATATGCTTTTGGTGTTGAATATGTCAGGAATGCTATGAGATAGAAACTGCTGCAAAAAAAACTTAGTGTGACAAACTCCCCTTTTTACATGAGTTTGCCACGAGCTCTTGGAGAAGCCTGCTTGCCACCCTCCTGCCTCCACAGACTTTGGACCCTGTGTGATATAATGTAAAAGTCTCTGTTCGTGCAATTGGGATTATATGGTTTGTTTACCGAACCACCGCACGAACCAGAGACCACCCTGGAGCTTGTTAACACCTATTAACAACTTGGAAAGTTTCTCACCACAATGTTGTAATTGTTCCTCTGGGTGGCCGCAATTCCTATAGACAACCACGAGGTGGCAGCCATCTTGTTCGCATGAACGCAGGCAGCGTGTTTGGGCATGTTTCTCGTGAAACTAAAATCGACCAGAGAAGCTCCCGAACACTGCTGGATGTCGGCGAGCGGCGTCTCCCCTCCGCTGCGCGCTGCTCGCATCCTCCACGCCTCCCAGCGGCAGCATGTATAACGCTGCACGCTGGGAGGTCGCACATTTATGCAAATGCCGGGGTCACTCATGTGACCCAGCGTTAAAGCAACAGTACCACAATCACAGTGGGAGGTGTAGATATCTCCCACGTGTGATTTGTTAATTCTGATTGGAAGTTATCCAATCAGAATTAAGCAAAGGATATTTATACTTACCTTTCCTGTCTCTCAGTGCCCAATGTCCTTTGCAGACTTTTTGACAGCTTTTAAATGTACATTTGATCAACGCGGCAGGGTTGCTTCTGCTGGCAAAGCTCTGCTTAGGATCCGACAGGGTAATAGATCTGTAGCGGATTATACTATTGAATTCCGCACTCTAGCAGCTGAAGTGGTTTGGAATAACAACGCCCTCGTAACAGCCTTTCAGGGGGGTTTGGCCGCTTACATACTAGATGAAATAGCATCCAGGGAATTGCCGGTTCTTCTGGATGATGTAATAGATTATATCATTCTTATTGACAACCGTATTAGAGAGAGGCGTAGTCAAAGAAGGATGAATACACAGGGGTTACCTGCTTTACCCAGTACTGCATTACTAGCATTACCTCCCCCTAATCAACCATCTCCCGAAGCCATGCAATTGGGTGCTGTAGGCTTAACTGAAGCTGAAAGAACATATCGCAGAAGGGAGGGCTTGTGCCTTTATTGTGGAAAGAGGGGGCATCTCCGAAGAAACTGTCCTAGTTTGCAGGGAAACTACAGCACCTAAGGCCTAGAGAGGGGTCGGACTCGGGTGTTATGTTTTTTTCCCCTCATGTGTTCATCTCCAGACCATTTATTACGGTTACTCTTTTGGTCAAACAACTTTAACAACTAAAGCCTTGATCGATTCAGGTGCTGCAGACAACTTTATGGATGAGAACTTTGCAAAAACCGCAGCCTTGACTCTGATCCAAAAGGCCACACCCTTGGCCGTTGAGGCCATAGATGGTAGACCACTTGATAAACTTCTGGTGACCCATTAAACCCAAGAAATGGTTGTGACCGTGGGTGCCTTACACAAGGAAAGGTTAACCTTCCAAATAATTGACTCCCCTACAGCTTCCATCGTTCTGGGCTTTCCCTGGTTAGTTAAACACAACCCGGTACTTGATTGGGGTTGTTTAGATATACTCTCCTGGGGGGAATCTTGTCAACAAGACTGTATGGCCCGTTTAAGTCCCGTTTGCTTACTTAATGTGCCTACAGCTAAACCACTTTCTGTTTCTGTCCCTCCTGTGTATGCAGACCTTGCATTGGTCTTTGAAAAAGGGGAGGCTGATAAGCTACCCCCACACCGGGATTATGATTGTGCCATAAACCTGTTACCTGGTACTATGCCTCCTAGGGGTAAGGTCTACCCACTTTCTGAGAAAGAAAACCAGGTCATGGAGGAGTACATACAGGAATCCTTACGTAAAGGTTTTATCAGAAGGTCCTCCTCTCCGGCTCGTGCTGGTTTATTTTTCGTTGCCAAAAAATAGGGCGATTTGAGGCCATGTATAGACTACAGGGGTCTGAATAATATAACAATTAAAAACGCTTATCCTATCCCTCTCATCACTGAGTTATTTGACCGTGTTAAAGGTTCTAGATATTATACTAAACTAGACCTCAGGGGGGCTTATAACTTGGTTCGTATAAAAGAGAATGATGAATGGAAAACAGCGTTCAATACACGCAGTGGGCATTACGAGTATCTAGTCATGCCTTTTGGACTGTGTAATGCTCCTGCTGTGTTTCAGGACCTCATAAATGATGTCCTTAGAGATTTACTGCATGTCTGTGCCGTGGTTTATCTTGATGATATACTTGTATATTCTCCTGATTTGGAGTCACATCATGCCCATGTGAGGATGGTCTTTATTGTAAATTAGAGAAATGTTTATTTGACCAAAAATCAGTACAATTCCTAGGGTATGTCATTTCTGAACTGGGATTCAGCATGGATCCTTCAAAATTAGAAGCCATATTGTCTTGGCCTCTTCCCCAAGGCCTCAATTTGTCTCTCGGTTTTGGAGGGGCTTTTGTGCTGAGATGGGGATCTCCTTGTCATTTACGTCCTCCTATCATCCACAATCTAATGGAGCTGCCGAACGGGCAAATCAATCTGTGGAGTTATATTTACGCTGCTTCACGAATGTGCACCAGGACAACTGGTCTCACCTCCTTCCCTGGGCTGAATTCGCCAGGAACACTGTGACTCATTCGTCCACTGGCTTAAGTCCTTTTATGGTTGCTTATGGGTTCCAACCCTCTGTCCTTCCCGGCGTGTTCTTCGACAAGGGAATGCCCGCTTTGGACGAGCACCTCACCTCCTTACGGAAGATGTGGGATCAGGTCCATGCTACTCTCTCTCATGCGGCTGCTACTCAGAAGAGATTTGCTGATCGTCGTAGGGGTGCGGCTCCTTCTTATGTCCCGGGTGATAGGGTTTGGTTGTCCTCTAAGAATCTCCGCCTCAGGGTCCCCTCGATGAAATTCGCGCCCAGGTTCCTGGGCCCCTCTAAGGTATTGCATAAGGTGAATCCTGTGTCCTACTCCCTGGCCTTGCCTCCTTCCATGCGTATACCTAACACTTTTCACACCTCCCTTTTGAAGCCCCTGCTCTGTAATCGATTCTCTGGTCCTCTCAGGCGTCCGGATTCCCTCCGTGCTGTCTCCAGTGACGTGTACAAAGTGGCTGCTCTGCTTGATTCTCGTTTTTCTCGGGTCGGTTGCAGTATCTGGTGGATTGGAAGGGTTACGGCCCTGAGGAGCAGTCTTGGGTTTCTGCCTCTGACTTGAATGCGCCCTCTTTGATCCGCTCCTTTCATGCGCGGTTTCCTTTGACGCCTTCGGCTTCCCGCCCATCGGGCGGTCCTCGAGGGTGGGGGTTATGTCAGGGGTCCGCAGGCTGTTGTCCTACCTGTCGGCGAGCGGCGTCTCCCCTCCGCTGCGCGCCGCTCGCATCCTCCTCCACGCCTCCCAGCGGCAGCATGTATAACGCTGCACGCTGGGAGGTCGCACATTTATGCAAACGCCGGGGTCACTCACGTGACCCGGCGTTAAAGCAACAGTACCACAATCACAGTGGGAGGCGTAGATATCTCCCATGTGTGATTGTTAATTCTGATTGGAAGTTATCCAATCAGAATCAAGCAAAGGATATTTATACTTACCTTTCCTGTCTCTCAGTGCCCTGTTGTGGTCTTGTGTTACCTGTAGTGCAGTTTGCTCGTGTTTCTCTCTGGTTACCGATTATCTGGCTCGTTATTCTGATTTTCCTGTATTCTCCACTCCTTTGACCTCGGCTTGTTTCTCGTTCTCCTGTTTTCTGGCTCCCTTTACTTGGCTTGTCTCCTGACTATTCTTTGTGTGCTTAGCCCGGCCACTCTAAGGACCGGTATAGCATCCTTCCTCTCTGTGACCTGTTAGCGTGTTAGGTTCCGGAATCGTGACACTGGACTTCCATCATCGCCTGCGTTCGGTTCAACTTAGAAGGGCACTGTTCGGTGATATCATTCGTCTGGATGAGGGGAACAAGCTCCAGGGTAAGACTATTGACTCTGTTCAGTAGTTTGTTTGTTTTCAAACTACCGAACTAGACCGACCGCAAGCCCTGATTCTCTCTAACTGTTTTGGGCATGGGACCATGCCTGCGGTTGGTGAAATAAATGACTTCTATAGAATTCCTGAACAGATCTGGGTGATTTTTGGATATGTTGGTCACACAGATCAGGGCTATCAGGGGATGTAACATTTGTGGGGATATTATGTGTTTTGGGGTACTTTTGGAACTTTATATAGAAATGTGTGGGTTTTTTCTGTGCTTGGAGATAATTAGACTAGAATTAGTACAGTTACTGATCTAATTATCTCCCAGGCAGAGGGGATGGGTTGTGTGCTGTGTGTGGGAGTGTTGTGACTTGTAACCCTATTGCTATTGGTATGTGACGTTGTAAATCAGTCCACCATCAGGTCCAGGTGGGCGTACCCTTTGCATGGGGATTGTCATATAAGGCCAAGTGTGACACCATTAAAATCTATTCCAGTTTACACTCCAAAACTGTGTCGCCCTGTTATTGGAAGGAAAGAAGATTTACTCCTGTGTCTGCTGTAGGGGATTCAACTGGGAAAGTCCTTGTAAGGACTAGAGCTCCTAGGACTGAGTATCGCCCAGTGCCTGGGGGTGTCTAGAGCTAATTCCCCATTCGGCTCCAGGAGAGAATCCTTTTTTTTCCTGTGGCTAGCGCTATGCCTATCTTAGGATCTGCAAAGGATCCTAAATGGCTTAGGTAGTATGGTACTTTTAGTAGGCACACCATGCATGTTCTAGAACCCCTTGATAAAGATCTGTGCCAATTCTTACAGTGATATTTGCTAAGGGGAATTCAATTGGCTTGTTTGGAAAAGTGGTTCTTAACAGTGCACATAGTGGTAATATGCTGAGAAAGTGGCAACCACACTCTAAAATCTTATTGGGGCCCCAGGGACCTGAAGCTATCTGAAATGGTGGCAGGAGAGGGAAAAGATAGATTTCATGCTGCTTACATACTACAGCATGTAATTGGTCAACATCCTTTTCTGTCATCCTCCAATCACAACCTACCAGAGGATCCATGAGAATGGGTATGAGCAGGACAAAACTGCCAGAAAACGCAGTTATGAATATTTTCCCTCAAGTGGTTGTGTAGTACTTTGTTTAACTCGTGAACTAATTTTTCATTCTGCTTGGATTTGACCTCAATGCCTTTTGACCGTTCTACATATTTTCCACAACCAACTGAAGAATGTAAATAAACCGTTTTATATAGTATTTCTTCATAACTTACTCCCTTTAGTCGATAGTAACACATCTGATGTGTTTCTAATCCATCAGTTCCGTTCTTTATTGCATACATTCACCTCCCCATTCCCGCTTCCCTTTCCCACACCACCACCACTGAAAGTTTACCTTCTGGTAAAGTGGTCAAAATGAAGGTTATTAATTCTTAGTGAATGAATTGTTTCTTTCATAGCACTAGGCTGAGATTGTGACTGAAGTCAATTTGTCATCTTTAAAGGTACTTCAAACACCGTAAAATTAACCAATGTTCATTAATGCGTGGTCATCTGAAACATACTCTCTCAAGTACTGGGGCACTTTATATCTTTAAAGGGAGACTCCAGGCACCCAGACCACTTTTGCCCATTGGAGTGGTCTGGGTGCCAACTCCCACTACCCTTAACCCTGCAAGTGTAATTATTGCAGTTTTCATAAACTGCAATGTTTACCTTGCAGGGTGAACTCCTCCTCTACTAGACAGCCTATAGAGGGCACTTTCATGTTTATAGCACATGAAAAGTGTTCTATAACGTCGCTGGACGTCCTCACACTATGTGAGGACCTCCAGCGTCGCTGAAATTCTCATAGGAAAGCATCGAAAGCATTTTTCAATGCTTTTCTATGGGGAGGTCTAATGCGCGTGCGCGGCAAATGCCGCACATGCGCATTAGATCTCCCCCCGGCGGCTGCGCATGCTCAATAGGTCTCCCCCGCCGGATGACGTCGGGCAGACCCTGACCCAGTGCCGAGAGACATCAGTGCTGGATACAGGTAAGTCACTGAAGGGATTTTAACCTCCTCAGCAACATGGGATGGGGGGTTGGGAGGGAGAGGCAACCTGCAGTCCAGGAAAACGGTTTGTCTTCCTGGCACTGAAGAGTTCCTTTAAGACTAACATGTACCATGATCATCCTTGGCCTGACTATTCTCCTTGCTTTCTGCGTATTGGAATTCTTTTTCTTAACATTCTACCTCAGTATTATTTGCTCTTGGTAAAGAAGATGTACTACAGTCTCTGGGAATCCTCTTCATTATGCAATAGATTAGTTTTTAACAGCTTTCTTTTAATAAATGTCAGAAGCCCGTGTTTGAAAACTTTTCTGGTGTCAGGATAATACAATAGAAAGTAATGACTGTTCTTGTCATATCCAAGCATCCATATGCATGCCCTTTTTTTTTTAGTTTTAAAAAATTCAGGTGTATAGGCATAGAGAGAATGCTGCCTTATTGGCGAGGAGGGGATACAATTCAAAGACTAGCCGAGCGTGAAACCTTTTGGATTCACAGACTAAACAACGTTGGAACCAAGAGGTTTTGAACATGGACGTAGCTTAGGATTGCTTTTTATAATATGAGATATCAACACCTTCTTTATTTGAGTGTCTGGAATATTATATCATCATGGAGATCCCTAACATTAGGGACAGGGTTCTTAACATTCTTTTTTAGCTAATTGTATAGGGATTTAAATTATAATTACTAATATAGGACTTTATTATACTGTCACTTTAATAGATTTACATAATTATATAGGAATACATATATATTTCACATAGATGGCACTTTATAAAATAATGAAATTCATTTAAAAGTAATTAGGATCGATTTTTTTTTATTTTTTTATTAATGTGTGTGTGCATATATAACTATAATCATATGAATATAAATATTAAATAAGCTAAAGTTAAATATAACATATACAAACTGGTTTGAATTTATATCAAATTATTTACAAGAGCAAGTAAATGTATCAGAATAGCTACACTGTAAACTCAATTTTCGGTGTGGATATTGTTCACTTTATATGCATACATTACTGATTACTATGTATGAATTTTTGGATGTGATTTCTAACTTTTTTTTTTTTTTCAATTGAGTGATCAATGTGGTCATGAATTTTTTTTTAGTTCATTTGGTTTAACCCCTTAAGGACCAAACTTCTGGAATAAAAGGGAATCATGACATGTCATGTGTCCTTAAGGGGTTAATTTGGAGACACAATTTTTCAGGCTGCTTTGTAGCATTGATCTGTTTTATTTTGCTTTTAATACTTTTGGTCCCTGAGGAAGTTCTTGTATATAGAACGGAATGCGTATGGCCTTGGAACTTTTTAAACATAGATATTCCTTTTTATTTATGCTTGTTATATGGTTCTACAATAATGGTAATTTTCACTTTAGCATATCTGGATTCCTGAGTCCCTTCCTGTACTGGATGATTTCAAACATAACAATGTTAGCTGTTATGTGGAAGTTTGCCACTGTGTCAACTATTAGGTTTGGTATTCAGCCATCAAGTTGGTCATCTCTTATTCTGAAAACATGTAAGTGTCTGTTATTATCATTAAGTGCTTCTTGCCTAACACAGCTTCTTTTCTTGCTCATATGATCTTCACCTCTGTGTTGTGCAGTTGCAGTAGTTATAATACAATGACTGATTTGCCGCCATTTTGGTTACTGGATCACATTCTGGTCATGTAACTACTAATGTAAGAATCCTCTTTCATTCTGGATCTAGGAGTCACATTGCTCTCTTTCAACACTCAATTATCGTTTGAACCAGCACAGTATATTTCGGTATCTTAAAATTATAATAATTGCATCATAAACTCTATATAAGCAACTTTTCAATCACCTTATGTAATGTGTACTGCAAATGGTTTAAAGCATGTGGAGAAACCCTTAAGGATCATTGCAATTAGCAAAACATCACTTAGTCCATCATACTGTCATTTATGCCTTTCTGAGGGGATGTTAATACAGTATATAAACTGACTATTGTGGGCTTTTCATTGTCTGCATAGTAATCTCTTAGAATTCAAAGCACTTTTCTTGCATTGTCAGTTGCTGCTCTCATTGTTAAAGGACCACTCTAGGCACCCAGACCACTTCAGCTTAATGAAGTGGTCTGGGTGCCAGGTCCAGCTAGGGTTAACCCATTTTTTCATAAACATAGCAGTGTTGTCAGGGTTTCTTTGCTGTTTTAAACAGCCACCCTTCCTTTTTCTGTCTGAGGTTTCTGTCTGAGGTTTCAGCTGTTATTAACGATCAGCTCCTTCAGTATGTTGCCACGGTTACTCACCTGAGAATAGTAATCAACCCTGCTGCTAATCAGTTCAGCCTATTTAAGCAGCAAATCCCAGAACCTCCTTGCCCTTGCATGGTTTCCTGTTCCCCAGAAGTCTCCTTGTTCCTGTGTTTCCTGTTTGCTCCTGGTTCCTGACTCTGGCCTTGTTCCTGACTTCGCTGCCCTCCGTGCTCCTGATCCTGGCTCGTCTGACTACCCGCTCTGGTGACTGACCCCTGCTTGCCTGCTGGACTTTGCTTTTGGTTATTTCTTTGTTATTTATTAAATAAAGGTGTTTTTGCATCTAGATCTGTCTCTGTCTGGTTCCTGGTTCCTGACATTACGCAAGGGCCATGAATACAGATGGTACAGGCAATACACCTATACCTAACCTATTTACCCGGTGGGACCAGCAGAACCACCATTTGGACCAGTATGTCCATCTGAATCCAAAACCCGGCCAGCCTGCGATTGCGGCCGCCTCTGCCTCACTTCCTGTTCTGGCACCGGTTGTAGCCTCCGAACCTGTTGCGGCTAGAGGAATGACTGGGTCTGTCCCGCTCCCTCAGTATTTTGGGGGCAACCCAGCTCAGTGCAAAGAATTTATAAATCAGGTTAAAGTATACCTTGAAATGCTGCCCCAGGCATTTCCTACAGACAGCGACAAAGTCCAGTTCATGATTTCTTTGCTGTCTGAAAAAGCCCTAGCTTGGGCAAAACCTCTCTGGGAGGCAGAGAGGCCCATCATTTACAACTACCCTGAATTTGTTGCGTCCTTTAAAAGGGTTTTTGATATTCCAGCTCGCTCCACTCCTACTGCCAAACAACTCATGTCTAATACTCAGGGCACGAAAACTATTGTTGAGTATGCCAGTGAATTCCGTACCATGGCAGCAGAGGGTGGCTGGAATAACGAGATTCTCGTGGCTGCCTTTGCACAGGGGCTCTCCGATGTAATGAAAAATGAGATTGCAGCCAGAGAATTACCTAAAGATCTTGAGGAACTGATATCATTTGTCACCCTCATTGACATCAGACTCCGAGAGAGATCCTCATCCAGGGAGCGCCTGCGGAGGCCTCCAGTATGTTTGGCACCGAGCTTTTCCTGCCCACCCAAACCTCCCTCACCTCCCATGCCTCCTGGTCCTGAGTCCTCTGTCGGTGTGGAGCCGAGGCGGTTAGGCTTCTCACGCCTCTCTGTTGAGGAGAGAGCCTTTAGGAGGAGGGAGAGCCTGTGCCTATACTGCGGATACCACGGTCACATATTAAAGTTTTGCCCGATTCGTCCGGTAAAGGGCCCGCACCCAAGATACTGTCAGGGGCAGATCTTGGGGGGTCTTTCTGCAGACCCAGAGATAAATAAGGACAAACCCTTGGTGCCTATTATCCTCTCCTGGCCGGAGTCATCCATTAAAACCCGGGCATTTCTTGATTCTGGGGCCGCAGGCTTGTTTATAGATTGTGCATTTGCATCAGAGCACTCTATACCCTTACAGCCTCGCAACTCCCCACTAGCTTTCGAAGCCATCGATGGCCGACCTATACAGCCAACCCTCGTGACCCAGGAAACCGTGCCCATATCTCTGGCTGTAGGGGCTCTACATCATGAGATGATCCAATTCCAGGTCATTTCCTCTCCATACTACCAGGTTGTTTTGGGATACCCTTGGCTACAGAAGCATAACCCCACAATTGATTTGCGCAAATCTGAGATATTATCTTGGTCCCAGCAATGCACATTTTCCTGTCTCCGGAAACCGGTCAAAGTGGGCACAGTTTCTGCCTCTTCCTTACCCGCTGAGTACCAAGAATTCCAAGATGTATTTGACAAAGGTCAAGCTAGCGTTCTGCCACCACACCGTCCGTATGACTGTGGTATCGAACTCCAACCTGGTGCCAACCCTCCCCCGTGGCCGGATTTACCCGCTGTCTGTAGCAGAGAATAGAGCCATGGAGGAGTATGTTACCGATGCGTTGTCAAAGGGATTCATTCGGAAGTCATCTTCTCCTGCCGGGGCCGGCTTTTTCTTTGTGAAAAAGAAGAGTGGTGAGTTGAGACCCTGTATCGACTATAGGGGTCTCAATCGCATTACTATTAAGAATGCCTACCCCATTCCGTTGATCACAGAGTTATTTGACCGCCTCAAGGGAGCAACGGTCTTCACTAAACTTGATCTGAGAGGGGCATATAATCTCGTCCGGATAAAAGAGGGCCACGAATGGAAAACCGCATTTAACACCAGGAGCGGGCATTACGAATACCTAGTAATGCCCTTTGGTCTTTGCAATGCTCCGGCGGTTTTTCAGGAATTTATAAATGACGTCCTGCGTGATATGTTGCAGCAATGTGTGGTGGTTTATCTTGACGATATTCTTATCCATTCCACATCTCTCGAGAACCACCACGCAGACGTTTCTAGTGTTCTACAGAGACTTAGAGAAAATAATCTGTTCTGTAAATTGGAGAAATGTGAGTTCAATTGCAAACAGGTCACATTCTTGGGCTATGTTATCTCAGATGCTGGATTCTCTATGGACCCAGAGAAACTTTCTGCTGTACTAAAATGGCCTCGACCTACGGGTCTTCGCTCTATACAGCGTTTTCATGGCTTCGCCAATTATCGGAAGTTCATACGCAACTTTTCTTCCTTGGTTAAACCACTCACGGATATGACCAGGAGAGATGCTGATCCACAGCATTGGTCACAGGAGGCCATTTCTGCCTTTGAGTCTCTCAAAGTCGCCTTTGCTGCTGCTCCTATACTGGCACACCCTAACCCTGCCTTACCATTCATTCTTGAGGTCGATGCGTCTGAGACAGGAGTAGGCACCCTCCTGTCTCAACGTCCTAACCCAGAGAGCTCCAGGCATCCGTGCGGGTATTTCTCGAAGAAATTAAACCCGGCGGAATGCAATTACCAGATTGGTGATAGAGAACTTCTAGCCATAATTTTAGCTCTCAAAGAATGGAGGCATCTTCTTGAGGGTACTTCAGTGCCAATTCTCATCCTCACAGACCACAAAAATCTGACATATCTTTCCGAAGCTAAGCGACTTCCCCCAGGCAAGCTAGATGGGCTCTCTTCCTATCAAGATTCAATTATGTGGTTTCTTACTTGCCCGGTACTAAAAACATTCGGGCTGATGCCTTGTCTCGACAGTTGCCTTGTGGGGTTATGGGTTAACCCATTTTTTCATAAACATAGCAGTGTTGTCAGGGTTTCTTTGCTGTTTTAAACAGCCACCCTTCCTTTTTCAGTGTCTGAGGTATCAGCTGTAATTAACGATCAGCAACTTCAGCATGTTGCCACGGTTACTCACCTGAGAATAGTAATCAACCCTGCTGCTAATCAGTTCAGCCTATTTAAACAGCAAATCCCAGAACCTCCTTGCCCTTGCGTGGTTTCCTGTTCCCCAGACGTCTCCTTGTTCCTGTGTTTCCTGTTTGCTCCTGGTTCCTGACTCTGGCCTTGTTCCTGACTCCGCTGCTCTCCGTTCTCCTGATCCTGGCTCGTCTGACTACCCGCTCTGGTGACTGACCCCTGCTTGCCTGCTGGACTTTGCTTTTGGTTATTTCTTTGTTATTTATTAAATAAAGGTGTTTTTGCATCTAGATCTGTCTCTGTCTGGTTCCTGGTTCCTGACAAGTGTCTGCTCACGGGCCGCATCACCGGTTCACCGCAGGGATTGGTATCTGGAAAGTCGCTTGGAGTCTTGGTTTTGTGGATTTTATGGGTGAGAAATGCAGTTTTAGCTGGGTCTGGTGAGGAGCTCCAGCTTGGCACGTCTTCCCTCCATTGCAGTCAGGCCCCGCCCCAGGAATACACAATTCTTAAAGAGACACTATAGTTACCAGAACCACTACAGCTTAATGTAGTTGTTCTGATGCCTGTAGCCTGTGCCTGTAGCCTTTTTAATGTAAAAACTGCCTTTTCAAAGAAAAGGCAGTGTTTACATTGCTGCCTAGTAACCCCTCTAGTGACAGTCACTCAGACGACACTAGAGAGTCCTGTGTCAGTGCTGAACATTGTGTTCAGCGTCTCCACGCTCTGTATGGAGGTGCTGAATGTTACATATAGAAAACATGCACAATATTCTCTCAATGCTTTCCTATAGGTAGATCTTAAAGATTGATTATCTCCCACATGAAGGCAGGACAAGCCGCGGAAAACTGGCATGGCATGGGAAAGAAGGTAAGTGAAAACACCTCTCGTGATCGGAGGGATGCAGGTACCTAAACAGACCCAAGAAGACACACACACACACACTGACAGACGCACACACAAACACTGAAAAACACACACACTGACGGAGAGAGACGCGCAAACATACTGACAGGGATTGACACACAAACTGACTGGGGCAGTGTGCGAGGGAGCAGTGATCTTCAGGCGGCTCCTCTCTGCTCCCTGTAGTGATGCCGGGAGCCGGAATGACATCATGTTCCAGCTTCCGGCATCATTAAACAGCATGTGGGAGCAGAGGGGAGCCACTTGAAGATCACTGCTCCCTCGCACGCTTCCCCAGCCAACCACAGCAATGCTCCCGAGGGCGATTGCCTGCCCGCTGCTCCATGAGCCAGCCGTCCACACTACTCGGGGTGACCGGCCAGCTCCATTGTTCCCCCATCCTGCCTTCAGCTAAAGGGCTTTAAATCCCAGGCGCTAGGTCTGGGATTTAAAGCCCTTTAAATTTCTAGTCGCAATGGCGACCTGGTGCCTGTGACTAGTCGAGCCCTGATCTAAGAATAAAAATAGCTCTGTATATGCTTCCTAATGCTTATAGTGTGTCTTCGTCCACATCATCCAGATCCTCTAGTTAATTTAGGATGGCTTCTTCAAGTTCACATTCCACATGTTTCCTAAGAATGTTATTTCCCATAACTCGTAGTTCTTGTCATCTCTGTCGAAATATGGCCTGCTCCATCCGTTTCCAGCATTCCGTCTGGGTCCATAACCTGTTGCAATCTACATTCTGAGAGCAGGATAACCTGGCAAGTACAGACAATAATAGAGGAACATGCCACATACATGTTTAGTGCTTTACTTCTCCACACTAACTAGGGAATAGTCTCTGAAGAACTTTGACAAATATATCTTGGGCCCTTTCCCAGAATTGCCTCACCCTCTGGCAGACCCACCACATATGTAAGATCCTCTCTCCTCGTAACTTTTCCAACACATGTCACCCACTGCCCTGCACATTTGTAATACATTTAACTAGTGTTATGTACCATCAAAACATAATGTTGTATATTTGTTATCCACCTTCCAAAACCTGCTGTTGGTTGCTTTCCCATTGCTCTGAATGTTTCAAAGATCCCCAAGTGGATGAATTACTGTCACTAGTCTAATACTATTCCTTACCTTTTTGTGTCATTTTACCCCAGTCCCTGTAGCGTGTAAGCTCATTGAGCAGGGCCCTCAACCCCTCTGTTCCTGTGTGTCCAACTTGTCTGGTTACAACTACATGTCTGTTCGTCCACCCATTGTAAAGCGCTGCGGAATTTGATTGCGCTATATAAATAACATAATAATAATAATTATTGTTAATGTGATTGTAGATAAGCCTTTCTGTATTACCTCTTCAGCACATAGTTTATCAAAAAAAATGTAAGGGGAGCCACTGCTGTTGTGCGAACCGCTTTTTGTTCTGTGAAGGTGGAAGCTCCGAAAAAGGAGACCAGTCCCCTCAATTGCCGAGAAGTCTCTTGTCCTCATGCCTGGGGAGAAAGCCCTATTGAGGGGGAAATAGTAAAAAAATAAATAAATATCAAAATGCAAGATGTCCAGTCTTTTGTAGTAGCTACTTAGGAGCGAACGCTGGCCAAAGTTAGCATTTTTATTTATTTTTTGCATTTTATTTACAAAAAAACTGCACCTTCACTGGTGATATCATTGTGATAAGCTTTACTGTTTTGAAACACTCATATTTGTGTTCAGCGAAGTCTCTCGATTATAATAGTACCCCCATGTACTGGTTTCTATAGTGTTTTTGAAAGTTACAGGGTCATATATAAAGCTTGCTCATTTAATTTTTTTTTTTCATTGAAATTTGCCAAATTGGTTATGTTGCCTTTGAGACCGCATGGTAGCCCAGGAATAAGAATTACCCCCATGATGGCATACCATTTGCAAAATTAGACAACCCAAGATATTGCAAATGGGGTATGTCCAGTTTTTTCTTGCAGCCACTTAGTCACAAACACTGGCCAAATTTAGCGTTCATATTAGTTTTTTTACATTTTTCACACACAAACAAATATAAATGCTAACTTTGGCCATGTTTGTGACTAAGTGGCTACTACAAAAGACTGGACATTTTGGATACCCTAGGCTGTCTACTTTTTCAAATGGTATGTCATGGTGTGGTGAATTTTCATTTCTGGGCTGCCATACCGGATCAAAGGTAACATAGCCAATCTGGCAAATAGCAATTTACAAAAATAGAAATTGGCAAATCTTATGTTTGACCCTGTAACTTTCCAAATCACCATAAATCCTATACGTGAGGGGTACTGTTGTACTCATGAGACATTACTCTACACAATACTGATAATATCATCGGTGGAATGGCAGTTTATGTGATAAAAATGCAAAAAAAACAAGTATAAACGTTAATTTTGACCAGGGTTTGTGACTAAGTGGCTACTAAAAAAGAGTGGACATACACCATTTTGAATACCGTGGGTTGTCTACTTTAAAGAAATATATAAGGTGTGATGGGGGTAAATTACATTGGCCAGTTTCAAAAATGTCCCAAATAGGACATGGGTGCACGATGACCAGCTGTGAAAATAAGGTCTTTTAGCCCACAGACAATCCAACACACCTATACATGGGTGGTATCCCTGTACTCAGGAGATCTTGATGAACACATATTGGGGTGTCCTTTGGCAGTATCCCTTAAAGTTCTCAGTACATGTATTCTTAAATTGCTATGTGTGTCAAAAAAAAAAAAAAATCACCAACTTTTTTCATTTATTTTTTTATTTGGCATAGATTGGTGGTAAAATGGTTGCATGAAAAGAGCATGAAAATAGTCAAAATACCCCAAGTTTGATGTATACATGTGAAGGGTTATTCAGGGATTCCTGATAGATATCAGTGTGTTACAATGTAACTTGCGTTAATTTTGAATAAAAATGGTTTGGAAATAGCAAAGCGCTACTTGTATTTATTGCCCTATAACTTGCAAAAAAACACAGGTAAGAATGTGTTAACATTGGGTATTTCTAAACTCACAACAAAATTTAGAAACTTTAGCACGGGTGCATTTTGGCGGTTGTAGATGTGTAACAGATTTTGGGGGTCAAATTTAGAAAGTTTTTTTTTTTTTTTATCATATTTTATAAAAAATTTTTTATAGTATATGATATGATGAAAATAATGGTATCTTTAGAAAAGAAAGACCATTAATGGCGAAAAAAAGATGGTATATAATTTCTGTGGGTACAGTAAATGAGTAAGAGGAAAATTACAGCTAGACACAAACACAGCAGAATTATAAAAACAGCCCTGGTCCCAAACTGTAAGAAAATTGGAAAGCGGTCTGGTCACTAAGGGGTTAATAGCCATTACAAGGCACAAAACTGCCACACAAAAGTATATATTCATAAAAATGCTCAGAATATATAAACATATATTATATGGGCATATAAAGAAGACACCACTGGGTATTGCCTATGAGTATTTTGGCACTTTTTACATAGCCACATGATCTATATTTTGCATTTAATATGATGACATTTTTCACCACTTCTTGTCAAAGTTGTGCTTTTTTGTTTTTGTTTTATTTTTTTTTATTTTTTTTGCTCACAACTTTTTTTGCTGGGCATTTTGCAAATGTGATATGTGCCACTACGATCAAACTCCTAAATATGCTCCACTAAATGAGTAAAAAAACACTTCCTCTTTGCCATGATCTTGCAGAGTCACAGTGTCATAAAAGGGACCTATTTCAGTTTTTACAGTTAGATATTTGATAGCTATATTTGATGGGTCTATGTCTCATTTTGGTGCATTGTAGTAGTCTGGCTGTTCAAATTACTCTATATATGCATACCATTGTTATCCATTTAGATAGAGATTGCATGCTTGTGCTTTTGTGTTACCAATAAAGATGTGTGAATGCTTAGAGGAAGTGGTCACCAGGTAAGCAGCCTGGAATGGATGCCCGGTGTGTAATTTAAAGTTCAATTAACAGAGATAAGAACTTCTAAAGTAAACACACAGTGCTGTAAATTCTGATTGAAAATGAAACCATGTTTTCCTTGAAGTCTGTGTGAGTTACAGCCAGGGTATGGCATAAACAGAAACAAAAGTGATTTAACGCCTAACTGGCTGAAAATTAACCCCTTAAAACTGGAGGGCGTACTATTACGCCCTATTCTAAGTGGCTCTAAATGCCGCAGGGCGCAATAGTACACCCTCACGGTTTTTGTTACTTACCCCAGGGAGTCCCCCGCGGCGGATCCTGCCCCCCCTGTTTTTAAATACACAGACACCTTTGGACTTTATTGAAAAATGTTCTCATACTTTAAATTTTAATTTTTTATTACTTTTGAAATCATGCATATTTTACTAGTGACGTCATTTTGGCGCCAAAATTCGAATCCATATCTGTTTTTCTTAGTTTACATAAGCACTTATTGTACCAGGTTTTTCTCTCTTTTAATGCCATTTGATAAAGCCCTGTGTGGTGAAACGCGTTCTGGCTGTTATTATATTGTTTTTTATACTGATATATTATATTTTAATAAAGTAATATTGGCTTCTTTTTTGCCTATATATACCTTTTTATTTTGTTTTGAATTACCTGGTCACTGATTCAAATTGAAGTACGTTACTACTCAAGAATCCAAGGTGGGGATTATACCACCTGCGCCATTACATTGAGCAGTAGTTCCTGCTCATATACATGTGAGTATTTTACCATTTTATTTGTTTTTAAAACAATACAGTGAGCACTATATACGTCTCTTATCTCTTCACATATCGAGGAACTTTTAAAGATTCCATTACCTATATCCGACCAGTGGGGGATTGACGCCACTGAATGCTGAGAATACTTGAGCAAGTTTCTTTGCTCATCTAAAGGTGAGTTTTTTTTTTTTACCTACTCACAGATTTCTACCTGTCCATTTGTTGATATTTTGCACTATAGGAGTTTTTCTTGTCTTTTCCATGTACCCATATATCTACAAGTGAATCAAGATATCTCCAACACAAGAAGTCTCAGATACTCATTTGGACTCTATATACACTCAAGAATCATACAGGTTGATTTACTATTTGGGACTTTTTATTATATTTATTTATTCACTTTTTATATTATCTCTCTGTTCCTACAGCGCGACCTATATACCATTTCTAATGTCAAATATATGGCTTGTGTTTCATTTTTTTCACATTAAAATTCGCTAGATTGGTTACGTTGCCTTTGAGACCCTATGGTAGCCCAAGAATGAAAATTACTCCTATGATGGCATACCATTTGCAATAGTAGACAACCCAAGGTATTGCAAATGGGGTATGTTTTTGACTAAGTAGCCACTTAGTCACAAACACTGGCCAAAATCCTGGGCTACTATACAGTCTCAAAGGCAACATAACCAATCTGGCGAATTTCAATTTCAAATGTAACGTGCTGTATTTGACCCTGTAACTTCCCAAACCCCTTTAAAACCTTTCTTATTTTCTACCATTTTTTTCATATTAAATTATGTTTCATAGCTAAATATTTGATATTAAATTAAAGCCCTGTTTCCCCTGAATAAAATGATATATAATAAGTGTGGGTGCATTTAATATGAAAGAGGTGAATTACGGTGGGACAGACATGTAGCGCAAATGCCAAGTTTCGTTTACGTTTTGTTTTGTTCACAACGTGTACATTTGGCTCAGTCCTTAAGGGGTTAAGCAGTGGGACTGCAGTGCAGTGTTCTATTGATATACCAAAACTGCTTCATTAAGCTAAAGTTGTTTTGGTGCTTAGAGATTTCTCTTAACTGAATCGAGAAAACATAGGAAAAGTCTATGCATTTTAGCAAATGTGCATGAAATATAGTCTGCTTCTTTTTCAAATGACAGATGTCATGTTTTATTTGAGTACTTTTGTTATCAAAAATGTGAATTAAAACAACAACAAATCGATAATAAAAAATGAGTAACTTCTTCGGAATTGGATTCAAAACGTATCTTAACTCAGCAGATAAATTGTACCATGAAACATCTATTCTAATTATCCATTTTTTTTCTTTTACTGTTTCTGGATCAGCATTGAAGTGTTTTTTGCTTGTTTGTTTTTATATTATTTTCACATGAGTAAGTGATTCTTGATAAGTTTATGCAGCGCTCCAACGTCTGTCTTTTGGCACGTTTTTGTTTTTTAATATTTTTCTGATCGCAGTTTCTGTTTAACCCCTTAAGCGCCTGCTATGTATTTAGATTGTAGGGTGTGTTGGGCGATATACACATTTCTTCTGTGAATATTCTTTTGAAATTCTAGATGGATCTTAAAGATGGAGGCAGGAAAATTGGTTTCAGGAAAGGTGTCATTTCCACGACTTCCTGAGCCGTCTGCTGCTTCCACAGATATTAAATGATTGGCCCTCTTTTTTTTTTTTAGTTCCAGTTTCTGAGTTGGGGAAATGATTACCTAATCAGTTCTGTCCTCTGCGCTCACTGCCCTGAAAACATTTAATGTGATTTTGCAGGGTGACTCGTGTGTACACAGCTTGCCGTGAATCTGAAATATAATAATTATTTTTTTTCGGAGTGGAGGGAAGATCCATTTTTTTTAATTCGTGTGCTGAAATGTATTTAGTTGTAGTTTTCTTTTTTTGCAGTAAGTAGCCACATTTTTTTTCTCTGTAACTTCAAAAATCTCTTGCCAGTCAATCCTATAAAATAACCAGATTCTGTTGTACCTTTTTTTCAGCGCGGTTGATCAACGCTCAAAATGATGGTAAGTGGAAATGTTTGATTTTGATATATTTGTGACTAATGGGAGATGGTGAGAAGGAAAAAGCTTCATGTTTGTGAGAAAACTATCCTTTATCTCCAGGGGAAAGATGGCAAGATGGGCAGTGGGTCAATCACCGCCCAGGTTATAGGAAGGATTGTGAGCGGCTGCCTCAAAGCACAATAGTAAACGAGATTATAGAACTGTATTCTTTTATTATTGTATTTAAATTCTTGCAGTATTAATCTAAAACATTTAATATAAAATTAACAAATGGAGTGGAGTTGGCTGGCTTGGTCTCAAACTGGGATATTATTTTTATTTTATATACAGTATTTTCTTTTCTTTGCAACTGCCAAATCTAACTAACTATCCCTGTTTAACTTTTGCAAGTCTTCCAGTCTTATGGCAGTACATATAGACAAAATATGCTCTCTTTTAAGTATAATTTAAAAAACCTTTTTTTAAATATATGACATTTGGCCTCTTTTTACCTCTACCTTTAAAGGCAATCTATAATGGTTACTTTCCAGAATTTTTCATTTATTTAAAAAAATAAAATAAAATAATAATAATCTTAAGCAAGCACACTAATGTTAATACCACAGTATTACACATATATGGCGTGAAAGTAGTGGCACAATTATTAAAGGTGTAGAGATAAGGAAGCTAAATATACGCATCTATTTGTAAGAAGACATTTTCATTTTTAAGCGTATTAATGCTGTATATTTCACCAATATGTATTTATGAAGTGTAAAAAAATAAAATTTAAAGGGTAAAATAATAATAATTGAAAATTAATTATCATGTGACTGTGCGCCTCCATCTTAGTTGCTTGTTAATTTTTGTTACAAGCTCTGTCCTTTGTACCTGGCAGTCAACAGAAATTTAACAATAGGGAGACTTATCAAAGTGTACCAGATCGTTTTGCACCTTTTTTTCCATCTAGCTTTTTAAATCTGTCAGGTTTTTCATTTTTAATTTATGTATTTGTTTATTGTCTGTTGCTGCTTTGCACCTTAATCATATTTTTTTAATATATGTCACAGATTTTTCAATCTTTCTGTTCCTTTTTCCGTCATGTAAGTGTAATCGTTTCTGCTGTGTAATTTTTCTGTTACACATCTCCTTTTTTGCCACTCTAAATGTGTCAGTCTTTTGTAAATTGCATATTTCTGCAAAATTTTGGAATTTAGGAACGATTTAACCTTTGTAGACCATTTTTAGAATAAGTTAATGTGAACAGATTAAAATTAACAATAGAAGATCCTTTAATATACTTTGATATTTTTTTTTCCCCAAAGTTTATTTTTTTCCCTCCACATTTACAGTTTGGGCCATGAATGTGTCGGGTTTGAAGTGAATTGCGATTTAATTTGCCAAGTCTTTATTATAATTTAGAAGAAAATATCATGAACTCAAATTATATTTAAGTTTTATTAATTGGTGGGATTTCCAGTGTAGAGATATTTCTGTAACTCTGTCTCACCCAGCCTAACCAACACCCTAACGCTCAGTGCTATTGCCTGTCTTTCTCTGTACTATTATTACATTGATATAATTCTTTAGTTTACCAAGAATTATGGAACATTATTGAAGAAATCACAAATTTTTCCAATTTGGGGAAAAAAACCTTTTATACTTACCCATTTTCCCTTTTTTTCTTTTTTTTTAAACTTATAAGTCCTTTGCTGGTTCTCTGGAATTTCCAGCATTGCAAATAACGTCAAATGTCTTACTGTAGAGCGCAAGTATAATAGCTGTATACATTAAGGCATAATAGAAATATATAGGAACAAAAAAATACAAAAAACCCCACAAACTATTAGTTATTACTGTAAAACCTTCTCTAGTAAAAGAATGATTTGTTCATTAGCAAAATTCGTTACTAATGACCTTAAAATCAAATATAAGGTTGGCTTTGCCACAGAAAACAGGATTAAATGTACACATGCTGGATAGATTATTACAGGTTATTGAAGTAGCAATATGGTGTATATTTGTGGATATTAGATTTTTTTTATATTTTATTTTATTAATTAGGCCTTTCCTTAACTCTATGCTGGGTTTCAATACTTAAAGGGGAACTGGATTTCTACTGTTAAATGCAAAGATCTTGAATGAAACCCCCTGAAACCTTTTTTGTACTTCCTCTTTAGATAATACAGTAATGACCTCATATCCAATTGTGTTATTGAAAGAAAAAGGCAGACAATACATGTTGGTAGGGAGGGGCATAAAGAGTGGATTTATAAAGCAAAATGATTTAAACAAACAAACAAAAACATAGACTTAAAGATTAATAAAAGTAAAATCTAAGTATAGAATTCACCTTTACGTTGCATGATGTCCTAATGTTTCTAATACCCTACCTCCTATAGTCTGTAAGCTCGTTTGAGCAGGCTCCTCTTCAACCTATTGTTCCTGTAAGTTTTCTTGTAATTGTCCTATTTATTGTTACATCCCCCCTCTCAAAATATTGTAAAGCGCTACGGAATCTGTTGGCGCTATATAAATGGCAATAATAATAATAATAATGATGATGTGCCTAGAGTATGGGATGTATGGCGATGCCACAGAAGCCATTTGAAGAATCTTTCTTGGTTCAGATTGTTGTTTCAGTTCAAAGGGAAGTGTAATTTCACTAGTGTAGTTACTGCATGCATCTTTTGGATACTTGACATGATACAGAGGGATTTCCCATGAAAATTGTTAATAGTATGTTTACTTTTCTCTGTATTTAAAAAATATCTATTCGTGAGGTGTGATAAATTTATAAGCAAAATCCACACCTCTTTATCCTGTAGTCTGGTGCGTCCGTTTTGGCTCCCTGTCAGTGATTGCTATAAGCTCGGTCCCTTTGCACCTGTCAATCGGCATAGAGAAAACATACAGAGAATAGAAGAATTTAAACATCTGCCATGTTTGTGCCGGGTTTGCCTTGTCTGACCTGGATGACGATGATGATGCAATTTGCCATATAAATATAAATGTGAATAAATACATAGCATCACATGTAAAAATAAGTTTAGCACTAATTCTAGGTGATTTTTTATGTTTTATTCAACAGAGTAAATTACAGAGAAGTAACAGCTCCCTTTTAAATTTCATCTGTATGCAGTGCTATAAATTATATTAAACACAAATTAAGTGCTATAAATTACATTAAACACAAGCAATATTGACCTAAATAAATGGGCCTCAGAGCCAAAAAGTGGGTGAGAAGGCATGGGAGGGTAACATGCCTATAGGTAGTAAGCCTGCTTTTCCTCACAGCAACTACAGAGCATGTGCTTTATTTGCTGTGATTTTTCATCTAGCTAGTGTGTCTTTGCTAGAGGAGTAGTATATATGGAGCAATAGAGTGGCAGAGGACACTTTGTTTTGAAACCAATTAACTGGCTGTACTGCCAGCATGTCTGTGTCATGGGGGAGATACAGGGGGAATGACCTAAAAAGGGTCAATTGCGTAGTTCCTGCACAAGATCAGGGGAGGGTGAAACACCCATGTACACTACATGATCTTGGCACCGTAGAGGAGGTAAGTATTTGAATATTTATTATTACTGTGATAAATTGTATATTGACTGTGTGATACCTGGCAGACATGATTACAGTAATATCTATCAGTAACCAAAAGATTGCACAGAATGTGTTTTCTTAGTAACTCAAACAATGGACGCCTCTCCACCAATATAAATTTGCTGTAGTAATCATTTCTCTTTTTTTAAGTGTTACTGTTACCATCAGTCATTTCTCCCTCTTTTTTTTTTTTTTGTAAGTGTTTACCATCAATGATGTGAAACTGGAATCTTTACCACACAGCCCTGTTAATAATGGAGCCAAGCTGAATCTGGATTGCTCTGTAGACATCACCAAGAATGGAGAGTTTGACTTGCTACATACATTTATGTTTTACAAGAACGATGTATCGGTTTATAACATCACCTCTGGTCGCGCCAATACCACGTTCACCATCAGCCCTGCAAGAGTGTCCAGCTCTGGAATATACAAATGTCAGGTGGATGTGGAGGGCAAGTCCAGGAGTAAGGAACTGGAAATCAGAGTAACTGGTATGTCTGTTACATAACCGCTAAATTCACTCCTTTTTGTAATTTCAGGAAATTAAATTGTATAAAAACAGAGTTTAAAGTCCCTGCTTACATGTTGACATTTAACAGAAGTCCACTATAAAGCTAGTTCTTTTCTCTATAGGTTTTAGTGTTTATACTCCATTACATTACGCTAAAAATATAATGTTTCGCAACACCATCTGCAACTAAAAAATATGAAAGGACCTTCACATAATAATGTTAAAACTTCACACAGTTTAAGCAATTTGCTTTATTTGAGAAGCAGTGTCTTGTAAATGGTGCTGTGTTTTGCCTGGAGTGGAGATGAAATGCTTCACATTGATAGTCTAGTTGCAATATATAGAAATTATTGAAATATTGTTCTGAAATTTTGTCACATTTGATGTGTAAAAATAGGTGCCACATTTTATTTTTTTATTATCCAGATCACTTTATTGCATATCCCTACTACTCTGTATCCTTCCTTATAGGAACAATTTAGGCACCATAATCACTACATGATATTATAGTGGTTATAGTGTCATTAGGCTGCAAGCACTGTACTTGGGTTTTTGATCAAATAGTTTGTTTTCAATCAATTTAACCAAAACTCAGGACTGCCCATGGCCCATGCTCATCAATTACTAATATAGAAGTTACACTTCAGCATTAGTATTCTCACACTCAACCAATAAATGGCAGTAAAATATGAAACAATTAATATTGTTAATGCAAACTTACTTAGGACATCCACATTAGCAATTCCTGCAAACTGTTGTTGGTTGTGCATCGAGTAATCCAAATTTAGGTCAAAATGCTTGTATGATGACACACAAATTTATCTATTTTCTTCTGATTTCCACCGTCCCTCTTGATTCATACTTCAGACTGTCTCTCTGCTATTTCTAATTGTATGGCTGCTCACTTCCTTAAAGGTAACCTCTCCAAATCAGAACGTCTTATCTTTCCTCCCTCACGTATCGCTACTACCTGTCTGTCTCTCCAAAGTAAATGGAACTACCACAGGGCTTGACCAATGTGCTTGGAATCTAGAAGACAGCTACAAAAAGTCAGGAGCCAGGGTTTTTTCACTAGCAAAGCTTCATTTCAGACATCCTGGGGGGTGCGGCACTATAGCTTGTGAAGCCACCACCCTGAAATGCATTGTTGGGATGTCTGTAATTTTCAATAGCAAAAGTACAATTCTTAAAGAGACCCTATAGTTACCAGAACCACAATATCTTAATGTAGTGGTTCTGGTGTCTATAGCCTGTTTTTGCAGACTTTTCAATGTAAACACTCTATAAGGAGATGCTGATTAGCGCATGCAGAATAGTCTCGCAGTGCTGTCCTATGGGAAAGCATTGTCTTGTCTGAGATCATCAAGATTGATAATCTCAGCAATGGACGCACACCCAACAACGGCGAGACGAGCATGACTTGGAAAACAAAAGTTGATTAAAATCCAGTCACACTCACTGACAGACAAACACACACCCACTTACAGACACACACACACTGATACAGACATACACACCAACACATTCACACACATTCTCTCTCACACACATAATTGTTATTTATTTATTTTCATTTTCATTTTAGTCCACCCAGCCTCCCTACCTTTGGGAGAGTTGGAGTGGATCCTTTCCCTGGGGTCCAGTGTGGATCCTTTCCCTGGGGTCCAGTGTGGATCCTTTCCCTGGGGTGCAGTGTGGATCTTTTCCCTGGGGTCCAGTGTGGGGATGTGCAGTTATATTCCTGTTCTTGCATTACTGCTCCCTAGCGCTGTATAGTAATGCTAGGGCCAGAGTGACATCATATTCCAGCTCCTGGCATCACAGCAGGACACACGAGGGAGCAGAACAGGAAGATCACAGCTCCCTCGCTCGCTGCCTGGTTTCCACTGGCTCCATTCTCCCTCAGCGTCCTGTCTACATTCACCCCTAATTTGTCAGTAGTGGAGGAAGAGAAGTTCATGCATTATGTCTGTTCCCACCTGTCCTCCAGCAGGGAAGGACATAACCCAATGACTTTACGGCTATCCTCATCCAGCATCCAACAAGTAAAAGTAAATTTAGTTTCTTTGTGTTTTATTTAGAAATTTTCCTTTTTTTCTCTCTTCAGATTTCTGTTAGTTTACAATTTGTCCCAGCAACCCTATTTCAGATGTTCTGCTTGTTAGTTACAATATGATCAAATGCATGGTGTTAGTTGATGTTATAACAGCCGACCTGGCATATTTCTGCAAATTACCAGTTCAGCTTTGCTGTACAAAATGTAGCATTTCCACTGTCAGTACACATGGTGCTATTGTGAAATACTTTAGCTCAAACAACTTACAGTATTCTTCTTTCTACATAGGAGTGTCTCCACCTAAAATTCACATAAGGAAGACAGAGGTGAAAGAAGGAGAGGATGTATCTGTGACTTGTGAAGCACCAGAAGAGGATCCACCGCTTTTCTTCACTTTCTACAAGTTTCAGGACTCTAAAATAGTGTCTCAAAAATCCAGGTCTGCTACTAACCAGAAATCACTTCAAGTAAATTTTCCAATAGAAAAAGGAGACAAGATTTTGCGCTTTAATTGTGATGTCAAAGTTGGCTATGTTTCCGATGAAGCTAAATCATCCCTTAGCGAGGGGAAATTTGTCACCGTGACAGGTGAGCAAATAACATCCTATGATAATATTCCATCCCATATTTATTTTCTGGGTAGTGCATCAGAAAGAGAGGCTTTTGCTCTGGTCTTTCTCAGCTCCCCCCACATGTCGTCGCACTTTCTTTCCTCTGTCTGATCCATATTTCTGCCTTCTCCTTTTCTGCTTCATTCTCTATTATCCCCTTCTGTTCCCTGCTCATCTTCTCATCTAATATCTTCCCCCTTCACTACCATCCTTCCTCCTCCTTCTTACCTCTAATATTCTGCAATTCTTCTTAAATAGCTTTGCAGCTAAAATTGCCTTTATAGTTACCTTCTTGGATATGGTATAATAATGGTTTTGATGGCATTATTCATAATTTGTACTCTTCCAACTAAATCTCATGTAAAATTCTACTGCCCACCTACTAAGCTCTCAATAAGTGTGTCCCAAGCTACATATCCTCACTAATCAACAAGTACATATCATCATAGCACTCATGTTCTATCAACCATAGACATAGAATACCTAGACGCCGCATTGTGTGCTGAGCGGTGAGGAATGCGGGCGCCATCTTGGACCGGTTGCCGCTCTACTGAAGCTATTGAAGAACCCTTAGAAAGTCCATCTCACAAAAGGTAAATGAAGAACTTGGGGCACTTATAGTCCTTAATACCCCTACCCCTTAATACCCCTAGTCCTAGTCCTTAATACCCCTACCTCTAGTCCTACCCCTTAATACCCCTAACCCATGTCGTTGATACCCCTACCCCTAGTGTTAATACCCCTACCCCTACAGTGTTAATACTCCTACCCCAGCCTATCCCAGCACACATAGTCCTTAATACCCCAATCCCAGCACACACAGTGTTAATACCCCTACCCCAGCACACTGTGTATTAACACTGTGTGTGCTGGGGTAGGGGTATTAAGGACTATGTGTGCTGGGATAGGCTGGGGTAGGGGTATTAACACTGTAGAGTATGGGTATTAATGACATGGGGTAGGGGTGTTAAGGACTAGGACTATGGGTAGTAAGGGGTAGGGGTATTAAGGACTATAAGTGCCCCAAGTCCTTCACTTACCTTTTGGGAAATTGACTTTAATAGCTTCAGTAGAGTGGCGACCGGTCCAAGATGGTGCCCGCATTCTTTGCTGCTCAGCACACAATGCCATAGATGTGTGGCGTCTATGTGTTCTATGTCTATGCTATCAACTATGTGCATCTGTATTCTGCACTGCCTCCTCCCCCACCCCCGCCTTCCTACTTACATCTAATTTAAAAAAAAAATTTTTAAGTACATTCTTTTTTTTTAATAGTGCTTAAGTATATGCAGTATATATGGTGGTCGAACCCCGCCTCCCCACCTCTTATTAATTTAACAGCTCTTATATAGCACGCTATCAAGAGCACTTTACAAATGTATTCAAAAATAACATTACTAAATTTCCATAATTACTTGTGTTTAACAGCTCATTATACACTTCTGCTGAATGTAATGGCTCTCTTGATAATATTACAAATTAAATCACTCACACCTTCTGTGACAATTCTACAGAACCCTTTTCAACCCCAAGAATTGAAGTGTCTCCCTCAACCAACTTCACTGAAGGGATTAACATGCTTATTAAGTGCTCGGTGCAAAAGCCCCCACCCTCTTCTTCCTATAATGAGACGGTAGAAATCACAATTCAAAAGGATAAAGAGATTCTAAAGAGTTCCACAACAGAGAGTGTAATATTTTCCCAACTGGCAACCGTAAAAGAAATGGGTGACTACACGTGTAAAGCAGAAACAAAGAAGACTTGGAAGAGCAGCAGTGTCTTCATCGCCATAGCAGGTACATTTTATATAATCTCTGAAAGTGAAATTGTCCTATACTAATAGGATAATCAGTCTATATCATAAACACCAATTAAAGTGTGCATGTCCCTCTTGGAGTGCTTGGATCCTTCTCGTTTCTCTTGGAATAATCAATATGAGATATTACAACCATGTCTATTCACGTGGACCAAGTGTATAATAAATCTATTGCTTTCAGCCATAATGACAAACTTGGATGTTACAGTCTACAGTACAGTGCTGCCCCCCCACCCTCCCCCCCGATCCCCAAGTCCTCCCTAGTTCTTTTCAGCTGCAGTGATGTTGCTCTTCCAATGCAGAAAAAAAAAGTAAATATTTGTAACTTGACATGATGACAAGGCATAGAATTGTAAGGACCTGACCAAAAATGGTGATTGTTATTATTTATTTACCCCCCACTGTAACTCCAACTGTATTACTAATTACAGAGCTGTTTGCAAGACCACGTCTCTCTGTGAATGGGAAAGACAACCTCAATGAAGGCGATCGCTTGTCCCTAATGTGTGAGGTTCCTGGCTTATCGTCTAATGTTTCAAAGAACCAGAACTTTTATTTGTTAAAAAATAAAGACTTCAGACAAAAGATGATCCTGGGGAAGCACAGCACAACTGTAAAGGAGAAGGACAGTGGGAGTTATTTATGTGAGGTGACCATATCCAACATTACCAAGAGAAGTGACCCAGTAAATATCAGAGTCCATGGTGAGTCAGTTTACAGGTACTACAATTCATTTATAAATGTATATTTATATTCAGAAAACGAACGTAATGGGCAATATTGTGCCAAATGTTACCTTTTACTTTACAATTGGAATAACATCAAATTGCAATCTCCCGAATTATTAGCATTATTTAAACAATGAAGTATTCCTTGTATTTCTGAGGATAAGTCAAGCAGTTTGACCACAATGACACTCACCCAGCTCGCAGCAATTTCTATGGGGAATTCTCACTATCCAATGTTCTTCATATCAACTACTTTTTAGAAAAACTTGTTAAAAACATGAACATTAAAAACAACATTACAGCGCAGCAAACAGCCGCATATTAACCAGTACTCTACGTACGTGTCAGGTTATTGGCAGTTCAAATAATGAATATAATACGCTCTTTCTAGTAGGGGTTCATGGGATAAATAGTTGATCTCCTCATATCACAAGATAGTGTTATACATTCCGCATAGATATGTGTAACATCTATTACAAACATCATTCAACAAATTTAATCACACACACAATAAGAAATGTTAAGGGCATGTATGTGGGAGTGTTATAATATGTACATGGGGGAATGAGTATACACGTCTAGTGTAGAAAAGTATCCAATTATACCATGTGCATGTAAACATGGATGTGTATAGACCTGTATTGCACTTTTTATGTGCATGCATTGTCCTGTTTGCACATATGCAGTGGATACTAATTTACATATGTTTGAAATGCACGATTAAGCAACTTTATGTGGTTAACATATACTTGTATACCTTAAATCAGGGATCATAGTTTTTATTTGTCTGCTAGCCATTAGCAAGTGGAAATTCCGCCCTGGTAAGTATAAATGTACCTCTGGTAGGCTCTGTGTATACGTATTACCGCTGAGAAGCGTTTTTAATTTAGTTAACCACACTGGATACCAGCTGTAAATTCATTATTTAATTTGCATGTCTGGTATTGCCTTTTGCAATCTGATTTTGTCTCTTTGTTTTGGGGTGTGTCTGTGTGTGTGTGTGTGTGTGTGTGTGTGTGTATATATATATATATTTATTTGTCTGGTTTTTTTCTCGCCAGCCGCTGTATCAAAGCCAATTCTCACACAGTCTCAAAACAATAACAGGATGGTGGTGGCAGGAGAAACTCTTATTCTGAACTGTATCTGCTCCAGTGGAACCCTTCCTATAACGTACTCCCTGTACAGAGGAGAGCAGTTTGTGGGCCGGGTGAACAAGACCGACAAAGCACCTGCAGTGTTTATGGTTAACGTGACAAAATCTGATGATTTGGGGGAATACCGCTGCCATGCTACAAATAGAAATACTCTTTCTAATCAGTTCAGCGATTCCATAAACATCACTGTCATAAGTAAGTTGAGTCATTTGAATGACTAAATAAAATGCTATTCATTTGATTTATGTAGAAGTTTACACTGCATAATACTATTTTGTGAAAGATGGTTTACACATGGTTAAACTGTCCTGTAAAGCAGGATTAAGCGGAAGCAATGTCTTAGTTGCCAGTTTCACAGATTCCTTACAAATGTTTTGTTGCTGAAAACTCTGCTGTTTCTTCCACAGCTCCAGTTGACAAAGTCCATTTCCTAACCATTCCAGAGGGCACCATAGAAGAAGGGACAGAATTAGGTTTGAGCTGCTCTGTGGAGAATGGGACTTTTCCGATTGAGTTCAAATTTTACTTTAAAAAAGGAAAAGAGGAAATTCTGATAAATGTCACCAAGACTAACGCACACCATGCTAAATATATCATTTCATCATTTAACAAAGAAGAGGATGGAGGTTATTTCTGTAGAGCTTCAAACCAGGCCAAGCATTCCGTATCAACCGAACCTATAGCTATGAAAGGTAATTTAAGGCTAGTTTTAATTAATTAATTGTATGATTTAGCTTAGTCTTAGTCTGAGGTGAAATACCAATAATTGTACGGCAACACTGAAAACATAACTACTATAGTTATATCACTGATGTCCTGCTTCCTTACTCAAAGATCCACAATGGTTTGCAAATCACCTTGTGGCACTATAGGATGGGTGCCATGCAGGGCCGTCTATAATATGAATAGGACCCTGGGCAAAGCATTTTCTTGGGCCCCCTGGGCCCTGTCCCTGCGCCCCCCTCCCCATTACGCTCAACACGCAATCACACTGACAGATATACTGACACATACACACACAGACAGACATATTAAAACATTCGCAGATACATACTGACACACACATACACTGACACACAAATATATACTGGCAAATATATTGACACACATTCAGACATACTGATACACACACACACACATACATAAAAACAGACACATATACTGACACACACACAGACACATACACTGACAGAAATACTGAAACACATACACTGACAGGCGTATTGACATACACAGACATACTGACATACACACACAGACATACTGACATACACACACAGACATATACACACACAGTATGTCTCTGTGTGTGTTAGTGTGTTAATATGTCTGTGTGTGTGTGTGTGTCAGTATGTCTGTGTGTGTATGTCAGCATGTCTGTGCGTGTATGTTAGTATGTCTGTGTGTGTCAGTATGTTTGTGTGTGTATGTCAGTGTGTGTGTGTGTGTGTGTGTGTGTGTGTGTGTCAGTGTGTGTATGTTTATGTCAGTGTGTATGTGTGTGTGTATGTGTATGTCAGTGTGTCTGTGTGTGTATGTCAGAATGTCTGTCATACTGACATACACACACAGACATACTGACATGCACACACACACACAGACATACTAACACATACATACTGACATACACACTCACACACACACTGACACAAACACACACAAACACACAGACATACTAACACAGACATACTGACATACACACACACACACACACACACAGACATACTAACACACACACACAGACATACTGGAATACATTTAGCCACCCTCCAGGTTCTTACCTTTTTATGGAGGGTGGTTTCCCTGGGGTCCAGTGGCAGGCTGAGGCAGTTGGGAGTTATCTTGAAGAACCCCCCTCCTCCCTGCCTTCCTCCTCCCACGCGGCTATTATTTCCGGTGGGAGGAAGTGACACGCTGCACTCACTTCCTCCCAGCCGGTACAGAAAGGGGCCCGGTCGCGCTGTTTAAGCGTCACAGCGCCCGACCGGGCCCCTGCTGACACATGGTAACCGGGTGGCCCTTAGTGCATGGGCCACCCGGGGGGGCTCCTTAGTTGGCGGGCCGGTGCGGCTGCACCGCCGGGTACATGGGGGGCTGCTGAAATCACGGGAGCAACTGCCCTGTTTGCCCTGTGCTAAAGACGGCCCTGGTGCCATGTGATTACTTGAAAGCCTGCAGTTTATCTCCCACTACAAAACATTGTCACTACACTGTGTTCTTCATTGTGAAAGAGATTTTTCATGGTCAACTTTTTCCTTACTAATTAAAGCTCTAAAGGGACACTCTATATCTATCAAACTGCTCAAAATTTTTTGATGTGGAATTGGAGGGACAGCCTTGTATTACCATAACCACTACAGTGGGCTGTACGGTTTATGGTGCTTAGAGTGTCCCATTAAGGACCAATTTAAAAGAGAATAGCAACAAAAAAACAAAATGACTACAGCTGTTATCAGAATATGAGGGATAATGTCAATATTGGCTTTGGGTACCATGACTCTTTACACAGTATAAAATGTTGTAAAATAGAATGTTCGAATTGTACCCCAGAATTCATTCAGGTGTTGATTTTAAGCCCTAAAATATATTTTAAAACCTATTCAAATTACTAGTTTGTAAGATTTACACTACTTGGTCTCTTTTATGTGAGTGGCACAATAAATAAAAGCATGGAATGGTTAATAGAGAAGCCAGTTGCTACTCTGGTGTTTGTGTATATTTATGTATTGTATGTATGATGTGCAATTAATGTTCTTGTTTATCACTATTTGCAGCTGTCCTTGCTAAATGGAAGAAAGGAGTTCTGAGCGCTTTCATAATTTTCATTATACTTGCTGTGATAGTTATCTCTTTATACTTTTACCTGGACAGAAAGAAAAAAGGTAAAACACTTTTATAGTCAAACAAAGAGGGAGGTCTATCAATGTGTCAATTTTCTGTTCTAATAAGCAGCGCAAAAATTTAAACGGGGAGAAGTCACCAATGTGCAGATGGCTCCAACGGTTTCCGGAATTACTGCCCAACTTTTAGTAACTGAAGCCACTTTTTAGAACAGAACAGTTTGGTAAATCTAAACCAATATGTCTACTTACAGAAGGATTGTTTATTTGCAGAAACAATTGCCTGATGTTACAAAGTAGCTACACGATAACTTTGACTCCATCTCAGTCAGCATTTTCTGTCATTTGCTCTGAGAGCAAAGTATTCTGGGACTAATCATAGAGGATTAGCAGGAGAAGAGCAATCACTAGGCTGTATAAGGGAAAGTTTACTTTCTACAAAATCTGCTAACCTATAGGTTTGCTGGTCAGTCATCTAGTAGGATCTATGGAACAGCAACAGATTTAGAACACACCTCCACAAAACAATTATTTCAGGTAGTTAAAGAATTAAAAAACAAACAAACTACTAGGTACTGTGAAAAGACAAAGTTTATATTATGTAAAAACATATATATATATATATTGTATGTGAGTTGTGAAAAGGTATATTTTTTGCATTTCATTCTTCTTACACAAGTATCTCTGAGGAAGATGCTGACTCTTCCATCAACCCACATTTTGTATTCTAGTGCCCGCAGTTTGCTGACGGCCACTCGCTGTTGCCAGTTCTTTTAATTTAAAATAAATAAATAGCATAACAGTTGTTTGAAATGTACAATATACACATAGCATGCAATTTGGTTTAATCCAAAAAAAAAATAAAAATAAAAATACCAAGGACAGTAGAGTTATTGACCTCTGTCAGTATGGTTTTTATGGAATGCTACTATTAAAATAACGTTATTCTGTTATAACTTTTACACATATTTAGCCATCCCTGTGTTTATGTTTCTTAAAATATGCTATGATTAATTTGAAGCCTTTGAAATTACAGTTGATCTTTATAACTTTATGTTATAGTTGCCTGATAACAGAAAAGTGTATTTATTCTTTGTCTGTGACTTATATTTGTCAAATCTATTTTATTGTCCTATACAGGCCAAAGGATAACACTAGATAAAGCCAGGTAAGTAATGCAAATAATAAATAGTTTATGTTCAATTATATCTGCTTACAAGCTCGCTAAACGATCTCATAGGAGAAAGCTAATGCACCCCCGGCCCACTCCAAGTACTTCTGCAGCTGAACATCTTCCCATCTTCAGTGACCGGCACCTTCGTACTTCTCAGTGACAGAGACAGAGCCGCAATAACATGCATAAACAGTGTCTATAGCTCCTTTACAGTAACATGTATGATGCTATAATTAGACTGATAGAAACAGCCGTACAGCTGTTATCAGCATTGAAAGCAGTTTCATTTAATTTATTTGATGGATGGAACTCCTGCCAGATGCTGATCTTCACATTCCACAACCCCCTGTAATACAGGGTGTGCAGAATTATTAGGCAAGTTGTATTTTTGAGGATTCATTTTATTATTGAACAACAACCATGTTCTCAATGAACCCAAAAAACTCATTAATATCAAAGCTGAATATTTTTGGAAGTAGTTTTTAGTTTGTTTTTTAGTTATAGCTATGTTAGGGGGATATCTGTGTGTGCAGGTGACTATTACTGTGCATAATTATTAGGCAACTTAACAAAAAACAAATATATACCCATTTCAATTATTTATTATTACCAGTGAAACCAATATAACATCTCAACATTCACAAGTATACATTTCTGACATTCAAAAACAAAACAAAAACAAATCAGTGACCAATATAGCCACCTTTCTTTGCAAGGACACTCAAAAGCCTGCCATCCATGGATTCTGTCAGTGTTTTGATCTGTTCACCATCAACATT
>OW240916.1:13256312-13341303 GCA_933207985.1 Pelobates cultripes | reverse complement strand
AGCTCTCTGCCCTTTACCAATCCAGCCACGGCCCCATCCATCTGGCCCATCAAGACTCACTCTCATTTCATCAGTCCATAAAACCTTAGAAAAATCAGTCTTGAGATATTTCTTGGCCCAGTCTTGGCGTTTCAGCTTGTGTGTCTTGTTCAGTGGTGGTCGTCTTTCAGCCTTTCTTACCTTGGCCATGTCTCTGAGTATTGCACACCTTGTGCTTTTGGGCACTCAGTGATGTTGCAGCTCTGAAATATGGCCAAACTGGTGGCAAGTGGCATCGTGGCAGCTGCACGCTTGACTTTTCTCAGTTCATGGGCAGTTATTTTGCGCCTTGGTTTTTCCACACGCTTCTTGCGACCCTGTTGACTATTTGAATGAAACGCTTGATTGTTCGATGATCACGCTTCAGAAGCTTTGCAATTTTAAGAGTGCTGCATCCCTCTGCAAGATATCTCACTATTTTTGACTTTCCTGAGCCTGTCAAGTCCTTCTTTTGACCCATTTTGCCAAAGGAAAGGAAGTTGCCTAATAATTATGCACACCTGATATAGGGTGTTGATGTCATTAGACCACACCCCTTCTCATTACAGAGATACACATCACCTAATATGCTTAATTGGTAGTAGGCTTTCGAGCCTATACAGCTTGGAGTAAGACAACATGCATAAAGAGGATGATGTGGTCAAAATACTAATTTGCCTAATAATTCTGCACTCCCTGTAGAGACGTTTGGGCAGAGCTCACTGCAGAGAACAGCTAAACCCTGTGTATTTGCATCCAGCCTGACCTTTTGGTGTATTACTTATATAAAGCACTAAAAAGTGAAGCTGGAGCGTACATTTGATTAATCTCCTCATTTTCCCTATATACGTGTAAAATCTCTTAGGACGGTTGTTCTGTTGTATTCACATAGTTTTTTTTCCTGGTTTATTTCAAGAACTTCTAAAACATCTGACGTAAACCATGACAAAGCAACCTTGGAATTGAAAAATGAGGATTCGTATTATGGTGAGTTTTGTACATATAATGTTTAAACTCAACAATACATTGCAAGGCCTTCAATTAATAAAAACAGTTGCTAGTACCACCCGGGCCACAAAGGTTATTGTCTATTGCCCACACGTTAGTGTAGCGACAGCTAACATTGCCATTTAATATGTCCATGAACATTTTAAGTTCAGTTGAGAATATTGGGCCATTTAGTTTGAAACATCTGGTGTGCCAAGGGCAGTCATCATATCATGAGTGAATGAAACTGGTTAGACCACTTTGCTTAATATGAACACGGCAGAAACCTTGAGAATACAGGTATTATTGTAAAATAATTGCCATTCACACTGCCGTAAACTGGCCTTATACAAGCAGAAAGCATTTATCATGAATAACTTACACTTTTTAAAATATCTCATAGACGGCATTAGTACATCTCTTTAATTGTATTTTCTGTGTATTTCAGGATCTATGCAAAATGAAGATGAAAATCATGTCCTTAAACATTCAGAGGAGAACATAGGTGAGAATATTTTTATATAAATTAATCAATGAATGATGAGTTGAGGAGTATCAATAAAGCAAGTCATAATTTTTATTATTATTATTAAGACTTCACCTGCACTCACGTGCTTTGTAAATTTGTCATTTAAAGCTTGCCCATTTTCAATGAGTTATCATTATTCATTTACTTTTACAGTGAGGGAAAAAAGTATTTGGTTCCCTGCTGATTTTGTACGTTTGCCCACTGACAAAGAAATGATCAGCCTATAATTTTAATAGTAGGTGTATTTTAACAGTGAGAGACAGAAAAACAAAATAAAAATCCCCAAAAACGCATGTCAAATAAGTTATAGATTGATTTGTATGTCAATGATGAGTGAAACAAGTATTTGACCCCTTCGACTTGGTAGTTGGTGGCATAACCCTTGTTGGCAATCACAGAGGTCAGACATTTCTTGTAGTTGGCCACCAGGTTTGCACACACCTCAGGAGGGATTTTGTCCCACTCCTCTTTGCAGATCCTCTCCAAGCCATTAAGGATTTGAGGCTGACGTTTGGCAATTTGAACCTTCAGCTCCCTCCACAGATTTTCACTCCAGGACCTTAATGTGCTTCTTCTTGAGCCACTCCTTTGTTGCCTTGGCTGTGTGTTTTGGGCCATTGTCATGCTGGAATACCCATCCACGACCCATTTCCAATGCCCTGGCTGAGGGAAGGAGGATCTCACCCAATATTTGACGGTACATGGCCATGTCCATCATCCCATTGATGCAGTGCAGTTGTCCTGTCCCCTTAGCAGAAAAACACCCCCAAAGTATAATGCTTCCACCTCCATTTTTGACGGTGGGGATGGTGTTCTTAGGGTCATAGGCAGCATTCCTCCTCCTCCAAACATGGCGAGTTGTGTTGATGCCAAAGAGCTTGATTTTGGTCTTATCTGACAAAACATTTTCACCCAGTTCTCCTCTGAATCATTCAGATGTTCATTGGCAAACTTCAGACAGTCTATACATGTGCTTTATTGAGCAGATTATCTTGCGGGCGCTGCAGGATTTCAGTCCTTCACGGCATAGAATGTTACAAATTGTTTTCTTGGTGACTATCGTCCCAGCTGCCTTGAGATCATTAACAAGATCTTCCTGTGTACTTCTGGGCTGATTCCTCACCGTTCTCATGATCATTCAAACTCCATGAGGTGAAATCTTGCATGCAGCACCAGACCGAGGGAAACTGACAGTTATTTTGTGTTTCTTCCATTTGTGAACAATTGCACCAACTGTTGTCACCTTCTCACCAAGCTGCTTGGCGATGGTCTTGTAGCCCATTCCAGCCTTGTGTAGCTCCACAATTTTGTCCCTGACATCCTCGGACAGCTCTTTGGTGTTGGCCATGGTGGAGAGTTTGGAATCTGATTGATTGATTGCTTCTGTGGACAGGTGTCTTTTATACAGGTAACGAGCTGAGATTAGGAACACTCCTTTAAGAGAGTGCTATTAATCTCAGCTCGTTACCTGTATAAAAGACACCTGGGAGCTAGAAATCTTGCTTATTGATAGGGGATCAAATACTTATTTCACTCAGTGACATGCAAATCAATTTATAACTTTTGACATGCGTTTTTCTTTTTTTTTTTTTTTAATTTTTTTGTTGTTGTCTCTCACTGTTAAAATACACCTACCATTAAAATTATAGACTGATCATTTCTTGGTCAGTGGACAAACGTTCAAAATCAGCAGGGGATCAAATACTTTTTTCCCTCACTGTAAGTGACAAAGCTACTCCTGGCATTAAATACATACTCACTTCCTATCTAATTTAGAAAACACTGTCCAGGGGTTCATTGCATATCTGCTTTGTGTTACACCACTTATTCTTGGAAGTGGGTGATGGGTGCAATTATGATGCCTGAAAATTTAGAATTAAATAAAACGAAAACTAAAACTGAGAATTGTGCAACAAGACAACCTATGTCATTTTGTAATTTTAGTGAATGTCCCTTTAATTTTTGCAGTAATGGAGCTTAAGCATCTGGATGTAAGCTAAATCGTTTGTGAAGGAGCAATCAGTAAATAAGTCTGAGGTTTAATTATGGTCAGACTAGAAGAGCTGATTGTCCCAAAAAAGACAGATCTTATGGTATCTTATCAGAGAGTGTTAAACTGTAACAGGCAATTATCTGAACTTGTGCTTTGTTTGGAAGAATGCCTGCCAATAGTTTGGTTTTCTCCTAAGTCTATGTGGGTCAAGCTACATTGTATAAAAATCCATATATATTCGTACAATTACAATCAGATATAGCTGAACTGCAATCTGTCTACAAGCAGATGTTAAATGCAGATAACTATCAGGAGCACATATCGCTAAAGGGGAAACTATCAGATATTGTGAGTTCTTACACTTTTACTGTTTTTTTTTCTGTGAAATTGGTAAAAAGTGCAGTAAATTGCTGGCAAGAATCATCCAAATAAGGTTGGTGACAGACCTATATTTCCTGCATTGCTGACAAGCTGGACCATGCGTTGTTCTCTTCAGTTCTTTGGAGATATCATAGCAATTTGTCCATTTTAGATCTTCCCTTTTACACATTTTCCATCTGCTAATGAAAATCCATGTGCTTGGTGGCTGAACTAATGAACAAGAAAACTTTCTCCTTCCCTCCACACTTTTCAATGCATTTAATAAGTGTCCCCTGCCATTGACATCCCCATGCACCCAGTCAGTTATCCTCTTCTCCTCCATAATCATCACATGGAATCATTATTCTCCCAGGTGAACCTGTTTCATGATTTATACCCCCACAATCCCCTGAAAATTAACTCCTTCGCAATTATTATAATTACAAGCATTACAAAAGAGGTTCTGTAAGCCATAAGTCAGGGGTTCTCAACCCAGTCCTCGGGACCCCCTACCAGTCCAGGATTTGGGGATTACCTGGGTGTGTCTAAGGTGTTTAGAAAAAGGGGGGGGGGGAAACACCTTAGACTCTAAGGTGTTTTTTTTTTTTTTTAACCTTAAGGTAATCCCTAAACCCTGGACTGGTAGGGGGTCCTGAGGACTAACGTTGAGAACCCCTGCCATAAGTGGATTAATAACACAGTATTATGGCATCATGCAGTCATAACCATTATTCTGCTATTGCTTTTTTATATCAGGGTTTTGCTAATGCACAAAACTCCGTAGATAATTTTTGAAGGAAATAAAATGCAAAAAAAAAACACTCTGGTGGGCGCTTGCATGTTGTCTTCAATCTATCAACACCTGTTTATAACCTTGACCTTGCCACCAGAATATCAGGTGTTAATAGGGAATCATGCCTAGGACCACCGAGCTGTTACATCCTGGAAGTGGCCCACATTAAAATATTACAGTGGGCTTCACAGCGGCCGGGGCCCTCTTTTATTCCTGTCGCTACCATCTGTGACCACATTTACCTGTTCCACTTCTAGGCCTTCCATGATCCACAGCCTTTTACATTGCTACGGTCAAGCCCTATCGTGAACCATCAAAGCCAGTGAGCTGGTGTTTTATTTGCAAGACCTTAGATACTGGTAGATATTTAACAAGCCAGTGCCCTAATTTTGTGTAAACATTATACAAACCTATGAGGTGTTAGGTCATTGTAGGTACATTGTTCTTCTGTCTGTTTGCTTTGAAAGTCTTAACCAATTTTCTCTAAATTCTGACTTGAGAACACTGATTTTAAAGAGAATGATAATTAGAGGGTTTTTTGTTTTTTGTTTATACATAGAATGTTCTCTGTCTTAAAAATGAAAATCAAATATTAAAAAAATTCTAAATCTCTGAATGCAAGACACCACTAAGAATTCTTCTATATATTGTATTTAATCTAATTAATTTTTATTTTTTATGTATTTATTTTTTGTGAAAAAATTTTTTTCTCCAGGTAATGACCATGAAAACAATGAAGTGGAATATACAGAAGTGGAAGTAGATGCAGCCAGCCCCCTCCGAGGTACTTATATTCTTTATATTATAAAGCCGCTTTTATAGAACAATATATTACTCTTCCCATTTATTTACCCAGTTCCAGTGCTGTATGCAAAGGTGGCAAATGCATTTAATATCACAATATGCTGGAATGAGCACCCAGTCACGCGATCTCTAATGCAAACGTTCTGTTTTTAAGTCTGTCAAACTATAAAAAAAAACAGGTGACAAACTCTCCCATCAACTGTTCATTGCTCATCATTTCCTGAGTGTAATTCACCCAGACCCTACTTCCTTTATAGACACTTAGGTCATGTAAATTAGGTCACTGAATATATCTTTAACCTCAAATGGAATTCTTTGCTCTCCACGTGACAATTAAACTAAATACAGCTAGGAGTGATATTTCTAGTGAGTAGGCATGTCCCACCTTACTTGAGTGATATCTTTTGTCCTATTGTGTTTTACACCCCACCTCCTATAGTCTGTAAGCGCATTTGAGCAGGGTCCTCTTCAACATATCGTTCTTGTAAGTTTTCTTGTATTCCTATTTATCGATAAATCCCCCCTCTTATAATATGGTAAAGCGCTACGGAATCTGTTGTCGCTATATAAATGGCAATAATAATAATGTGAATATTTTACTGCACATTTTCAGACCTAATAATATTAAAGGGTTACTCTGCTGCTGGAAGTGTGACTCCACCTCCGGCAGCATCCTTGTACACCATTAGTCAGTCCGATACATGAGTTCCTGGCTGGCTAATGTGAATTCTGTGCAAATTTGGTGTCTGACTCCATCACACACACCATGCTGGTGCCATCCAGCTGCTGCTCCATGTGTTCAGCGTGCTGTTCCCCTCCAGCCAGGGATAGTAATGTCAGCTGAGGAGGATCTGCAGAGAGCGAGTGCTGAAACGGAGGAAGGTTTTAGTAAGATTTGTATATTTATATGTATATTTATTAATTTAGGAAGGGTTACTCTGACCAATGTTTCTTAAAACACAGTTTTGTGATTAGTGTAAAAAGTAAGTTAAACTACCTGCCCATCCAGTTGGGAATCTCATGAGATGGAAAATGAGACTCACAAGGTCTGACTGTTACCTTTATTATTGCCGCTCCTGGCAAACTGATCAATTCTGTCCAATACATTTTCCAGCTCCTGTAACCAAGGCAACAGACACAGTTTATAGTGAAATCAGAAGGTCTAACCATGGTAAGTAAGCAAGGTGTAGGGATGGATATTTTAGAGAAGGGACAGTTTAAGGATTTGACGTGACAAACAAAAACCCCATGTAATGTGTGTGTTTTATATATTCACAGACTCTGGATGCAAATATACTCTGGTGCATAAATTAATAATCCTATGGGATAATAAAAAACTTGTACCTGGTGGTTAAATTTTAATATTTCACATTGAACAGCTTTCAATACTCATCTATTTGTCGTTGTCTGTAAGAAAGTTCTGTGCAAAGACTAATCTTTAGACACTCTTTCATCACAAGACCAATAAGTGCTACCTTCTTTGATCTTGTGTGTGCATGTGTACCTAATATTTGACTCTTTGGGATTGCTGTAAATGAAACGCTCTCTCTAATGTATTCATCTTCTTTTTCTTTCTGATAAGGGTATTGTCACGAAATATAACTTGTGTGTTTGAGGGGATAAAATTACCAAAATAATGTTCCATCTATACATCTAGCTATGTGTCCTATGTCATTTTATCCCACAACTGACATCATGCTCCTTATAACCATATGACTACCAGTATACACAGGGGTGACATATTACATAGTTACATAGGTGAAAAGAGACTTGCGTCCATCAAGTTCAGCCTTCCTCACATTTGTTTTTTGCTATTGATCTAAAAGAAGGCAAAAAAAAAAAACCAGTGTGAAGCACTTCCAATTTTGCAACAAACTAGGAAACAAATTCCTTCTTGACCCCAGAATGGCAGTCAGATTTATCCTTGGATCAAGCAGTTATTACCCTACATTGAAAAATTATATCCTTAAATATTCTGTTTTTGCAAGTATGCATCTAGTACCTGTTTGAACATATGTATGGACTCTGATAAAACCACTTCTTCAAGCAGAGAATTCCACATCCTTGTTGTTCTTACAGTAAAAAAATAACCTTTTCTTTGCCTTATACGAAATCTTCTTTCTTCCAGTCTAAACACATGACCTCGTGTTATATGTAAAGTCCAGTTTGTGAATAGATTTCCACACAATGGTTTGTATTGGCCCCGGATATATTTGTATAATGTTATCATATCCCCTCTGAGGCAACGTTTTTCTAAAGTAAAGCGGTTTAAATTTGTTAATATTTCTTCATAGCTGATATTTTCCATTCCTTTTATTTATTTTGTAGCCCGCCTCTGTACTTTTTCTAGTGCCGTAAAATCCTTCTTTAGAACAGGTGCCCAAAATTGCACAGCATATTCAAGATTTGGTCTAACCAGTAAATTATAAAGAGGCAAAATGATATTCTCATCCCGAGAATGAATGCCCTTTTTCATGCATGACATGGCCTTAGCCACTAGTGATTGACATTGCACATTGTTGCATAGTTTGTTGTCTATAACAATTCCCAAGTCCTTTTCGTGTGTTGTTATCCCTAATTCGCGTCCATTAAGGGTATACGTGCTTGTGCATTCCCGAAGTGCATAACTTTGCATTTTTCAACATTAAATTTCATCTGCCATTTGAGTGCCCACTTCCCCAGTCTATCTAAATCCCTCTGCAGCAAAGTAATATATTGCTCACATTGTATTACTTTACAGAGTTTTGTGTCGTCTGCAAACACTGAAACATGACTTTCAATGCTGTCTTAAAGATCATTTATAAACATGTTAAATAGAAGGGGTCCCAGAACAGAACCCTGTCCAGCTTTAAAATTTACCATTAATGACAACTGTTTGTACTCTGTTTTTAAGCCAATTTTCTACCCATATGAAATCGATGTGGCTGGTGCAAGCCTATAACAGGAGCCATTCAGTATCCTTCTAATGCTGCTGTACACCCTCATCAATCTACATAAACCTTACATTTCAGATATCTGCTACCTTTCCTGAAACTTAGTATTTCCCAGTAGTCAGGAGAGGGGCTGCACTCATGGTTTTGCTTTTTATTATTATTATTATTATTGTTTTTTTTTTTTTTTACAAATTGGCTGAAATAAGTATGTGCTGCAAACCTATGTGTAACCCAAAGTGTAATTTAATAATTAGATCGAAGGTCCAGGCACCTTTCCCAGGATTTCCATTCCCTAGCACTGCATTAAGGAGGTCATATAAATCCACAAAAGCTCTGACATCTGGAATTTCTATATCCTGATTAGAGTCAGTGGGACATTTCCTCACTCACTGCTTGAAGAGCGTTTGTTCAGTGCTGCAATCCTTCCTTTAATTTAAACATTGTAATGGAAGAGTAGCTTTTTTAGGGGGAGGGAGGGGAGAAGGTAGGATAGGGGTGCGTGCATGCATGCGTTTGTGTGTGTGTTTTGTTTTTTTACCATTTTCTGGTGCTGCTACCTTGCTTGATTATATTCAAACTAATGAGAAATGCTTTTTTTTCCCATATAATCATTACTCAATGCTTTTAAGACCTTTTGGGTCCTTTTTTGTTTTTTAGGTTTTGTTTCCCTCCCCATTCCCAGTCCCCTTTGGGTTATGACTGAACTAAAACACCCAAATAATACTCCTCTTACTACTCGGTCTATTTCTGAAAGTTATTAAAGGGGTGCCACAGCTAACAGAATAGCACTGTACTCTGTAACGTACAAACCGTGCATTCCACCTGCTAACTATTCCACTGGACCAAAGATATAGCAGTTATTTTTGGAAGAGTTGAAACATTCATTGTTTTAAGTTCTTGTTCTTCCTGAGCGATGAACAGGAAACATGTTTAGCCCAGATAACAAAGGCCTCGCAAAAATCTGGCCCTCAAATACAGATCCAATGTATGATAGATCAGAGTTTGGGAAGCTGCCAATAAACAAACGGGAGTCATTGAATCGACAGAATAAAAAGAGACGTGAACTAAATGGAAAGTCAGAATCACCAGTACGAACTAGGAGCAAAATGTGTTTTTTTTTTATTTGTGTTCTCACCAAATAATCCCACTCCAGCTGCAGTGTTTTTATAATACAGAAGAGTAGATAAATATTGGGAGGAGTGATAGGCAGCTGGGAGCTTATGACCAGGTTTCTGTTGATGATGTTTCCTTGAAAATAAATTGTAGAAATAGAAATGATCCATTTTCCACTGTCCATGCTAATTCGTAAAATTCTAGTAAACACCTTTGATGTTTTGTTTTTTCTTTCTTTACAGATGCCTCCCTAAATAATGCACATGTAAGTATGACTCCTCATCTTCTCAGATATAAATGTATTAACGTGTGTGTGTGCGTGAGTGCGTGAGTGCGTGAGTGCACGCGCACATTTGTGCATCGGTTATAAAAGGCAGAATTAGGAGGGCAGGATTAGAGACATCTGGAAGTTCTTTGTATTGGTAAAAAAAGAGAAAGACATGCAATGCAACAAGTAGGGTTGAGAGAGTATGTGCATTTAAGAAGAAAAAAGAGGGTTGGGTTTAGGAAGAGATTTAAAGAAATCTCAGTTTGGGTTGAGGAAGGGTTAGAGAGCAGTGGTGGCATGGCAGAGGTAGTAAAGGGGATGAAAAATTTGCTGTACGGCACAAAGAAAATCCTTACAGAATATTTTCCTCTAAAATCCTGTTTGTTTGGCACATTGCAATATAGATACGGAGTTTGTGTACTCATTCAGTATTTGTTTTTACCGTTTTAAATACTTCAAATGTAAAATATTTTGATTGTCCATGTAAGGAGCCACAAAACACATACATGGCGAGGACATATCACAGTTACATAAGGCACAAGCTGATTTCATTTGCAGCAGGCTCAACGCTAGCCTTCCATTCTGTTTGAGGCAGTGAATAGGGAAATTCTAAGAAAATCATCGGGAAATGTATCCACTCAGTACTTGGAATCCCCTTTAGGGAAAAGACATTAAAGAAGTGCAAAACAAAATTTTGATTTGTTACTGCTTCTGATTGTCAGCTGTGAAGAAGTACTAGTCTCCATGCTGTCTTTACTACAAGAGCTTAAATACATATTTGGAAGCAAAGGAAAAGCAGGCATTCTCAGTGCAGCTCTACAAACAATGTGAAATTAGTAATTCTTGGCTAAGATGGATTGTCATTGTTAGGAGATTTCCTCAAATATGTTTTTCAAAGGCCTCCTTCTTTAACTAAATGAGGAGTCTGTCAATGCACAGCTCAGGAAGGAAGGATATCCACTCCCATTTCCGTATGGGGTAACACGATCAATTTGATTTCTTGTGAGCTGGAAGCGTCCTCTCCACAGTTTACTTGTGGTACCCTGTGCTTAATTAAATTAGGAGTTTACCTGTTTATGCATCATAGTTTCATTGTTTTATGGTTGAATCAGTACTGGGAAGTATCTACAGAAATGATTGTGATTAATATTCCTGAGTTCCTTTTTGAGGTTTAAACTGGTATCTCCTAGAACGGTAATATTCTGCCCTGATTCTTTTATTTGAAGAATGCCTTTCTTGGTCGTTCAGGTGTTTTCAAATTAGAGGGATAGGTATTTTTTAACTGGACAACTACTAGTCCAAAATTAATCTGAAGGGAGAAGCTTTTTTGGAGGAAGATTGCCCCGTGTCTGGTGATTTTCTGTGTTTGTTTTAATCTGAATGAGAGATTAGTGTTAATTAATTAGTGTGATAAATATTATTGTGAAAGCCGAGAGTGCCTTTTATTATGTACCTGGGCTTTTATGATATACCTAGGCTTATGAAAAATATTTGTGTATACACTTGTGTTATCAGACACTTATGCAGGGCTTAACATTTTAAAAAGTCTTACATTACTAGACTCCAAGCCTTAATAGGTACTCGCCATTGCAAGCCTAAAGAGTCCATGGCATACTCATCAGGAGTGAATGGCTAATGATGAGTGGAATTGTTGAGCCCTGAATTATATACACAGGAATTGTTTCACATGATTAAAGACTTCTACACGGTTTGCTACTTTATCAAAGTTAAAATCATGTTATAACAATCTAGTGAGTTGAGTTATGGGTTCAGAAATGCATAGACACAGGACAGGGCCTTGTGCTGTACAGATATTTCAACTATTCAAGGCAGCACAGGTATTGCTTAGAGTTTATCTTGGGAACCAAGACTGACTGTTGAAGTCAAATATGTCTTTTTAGAACAGACTAGCTACCAGTAACAATGCACTTTAAAAATATATATATATTTGTACATTGTTTGCCTTGTGCTTTACAAAAGCATGACATATTAGGAGGCTACATGCAGTACAATGTGTATTTAGACATACCAGTTCATGAGGAATAGAGAATTCTGCATAATGGTATAATTTTTATACAAAGAGTATAGTGACATGGTCCATAAGCTTACAATCTAGAGGCTAATGTGAAAGTAGATTTAAATACTATCAGAGAAGAAATAAAAATATCAGCTTTGTGGGTGATGAGGCTAGTTTGAGCTGAGCATTCCTGAAGTCAAAACAAGACAATAGGTGGCCATTTTTAATTCATGGACATTTTGCTTTCTGTCTGCAGACAACAGAAGATTCACCAAACTCCATCTGACAGCCAGAGGAAGACAAACTATAAACAAAAAGAAGCAACTACTGAGCAAACACCATGGCACTTATTTATAATAAATATGCCCATTGCAAAATAGCACCTGAGACTGGTAAACAGTGATGAAGTAGAGACCCATTTCTGGGCCACATGGCCTTGCAATGTATGAGGATCAGAGGTGGCTGTAAACTCTCTGGCATTGCAAGGGTTAGATACATAGTCGCTCTGTGCCATCTAAGAACATCGCACAACGTGTATCTGACTCATCAGAGTTTTAAAGGATTGTTGTAAAATGGTTGAATCTTTATATTCTAAAAATGCGCTTGACGTGGCAGAAGCATGAGAGGTATGCGCAAATACTTGGACCTGTTATCGCTCTATGGCAATACTACTGTCAAGTGACACCTGATGTCTCTTTCTGGGAGTCAAACTGTGGATTGTACAAAGCTACGGAAAGAGGAGCCTCTACAATGCTACCAGCCCAATTTCTGAGAAGCAAGTTTACAAGATACTCCATTTAAATGATATTTCATTCCTTTTTAAACAATAGTTCAATGGACTACAAATTCATTTTAATGTTTGCACAAAGTTTCACTTTGTCATGTAATCGCTTGTAAGCTAAAGGTAACCATTGACAACAATTTAGAAATAAATCTGCATTATACTTGCCTTTGTCTGCCCAGCGGAGTGTGCGACATATTGGCTGTTATCTATTGGCTGTTCACCCCTCAAACTATACAGTTTAGATTGATAATTTAAAAATGGAAGCAACTTGGCTCTTCCTGATGCTGATATAAATCAACCCAGATACTACGAACCCTGCACTGCGCATCCCTTATTTATTACTAAGGGATATCTTCTCCACAGTATGCTATGTATTGCTTATTTTGTACTGAATTGCTTATTGTAAATAAAGATTTTATACCATCGGTCTGTCCTGATGTCGGATGTATGCATACAAACTGATGACAAGTATGTGAAGTTGGTTAGAAAGCCGATATGGCTGCATTTTATATCATCTATAGTTATAGTCAAGGGATACGAATTCTGATGCGTGCCATTAATATTTTGTAAAGAACATATTATTGGACAAAAATGTACCAGTCAGTCAGACAGTCAATTACAAAGGAGAGGATGATTAACATGGTAAATGTGTTGCAAGAGTGCGTGAATGTTTTATTTACAGATCTACAGAGGGAAAAGTTAGCAGAAATACAGTAAAAAAAAATAACTTCAGGCGATAGGTAAGGTGAGATAATTGGTTTAGCTTCTCATCTTGTTAAATAAGATGTCCTACAGAGCTATAATCTAGTATATCATTGTTTGCACTGCGTTAGTGGAATTTATATGTTATCACAGTATCCAATCATACCGTATATTGATTATTTATAAAATATTTCACCAGGAAGAATACATTGAGATTTCTCTTGTTTTCAAGTATGTCCTGGGTAATACTGGATTATAAGGCCCAAATATTGTCCTTTCAGGTGAATGTACTGCTCCTCTACCACGTTAACTGATCTCTGTAAACCGCTTAGTATTACCCAGTTATGCAAGGTGGCTTGCAGAGACCAGCAGGTACCTACAATGAGGTGTCTGGGTAGAACTTATAGCCAGTCACAATTACCTGTAAAATACAAACTTTAAAGTGACCCTATAAATTCATGGTTTGGTAAAATATTACTTACTAAAACAGGTTCTGACATAAGTAATTAATTAATAAAAATAAAATTTTGTTTGCTCCTCCATTTTCTACTCCATTTCTATAATACTGTTCTCCCTTCTTTTTCTTCCATTCAGCTCAACTGTTCCTTCTCTCCTAGGTCTACCACATCTAACTTCCATCTCTCTGTCTGCATCAACCTTTTCATAATTGCTCATTCCTCCATTTAACTGTTGCCCAATACTTCTCTGCTATGTTACAAACCGCTTTCATCCTTTTCTTCTTGATTCTATTCACCTTTCAACTCTGGTTTCTTTTCCTTTACACCCAACTCTAATCCCTTCTCTGTCCAACCATTCTCCATCCATTCCAAACTTGTCTCTTCCCAATTCCTTTAGCCTTGTCTCATTTCCTTTCTAAACAACTCTTTTTATTTTTATTTTCCAATCCTGCAATTCCTTGTCCAATCTCGACCTTTATTACCCTCCAGTTACCCATTCGTTTCTGCCTACTTTCTGGCCTTTTTTCAATCAAAATACTTGATCTGCTCTGTCCTACAGCAATCTCTGGTCTGCACTGTTAATTGCTCTTCTTATCCATAACATTCACAACATATTTTCACATCCTATCCATGCTAGAGGAATTGTCTACATTGAAAAGATATAGGCATAGTTTGTTAAACTTATGTTCTTTACAGGGGGACCTAAAAGCTTGCATCATTGACGACTCCCCACAGGCCGATTTTGTTAAATCGAAAAATAAACAAAAAAAGTCTGCCTTTGACTGAAATAGCATTGGATTACAAGACAACTAGTGTAGTTTATGATAGTTTAAATTATTATAGTAAATAAAAGCCTTGAAACAGATATATTTCCTGCCTTTGAGTGTTCTCTTTGAAGCTGTCATCCTACGTGATGGGGACATCATAGAGATAGCCTGGGAAAACTTATTGTCCCTTTGGATGAATAGACTATTTCCTCTCTAGTGTTAACTGATATCTACAAACTGCTTACCAATGCCTGGTGATCAAAGCGGGCTGCCAGAGACCAGCGGGTATCTACTTTAGGTCTCGGGATTGATGGGGAGAGGGGAGTGTTCAGTTATGTTTGCGGTCACATTTATGACAAAATCATTTTCTAACATTTAAATGTTTGCTTTTTTTTTTGTTTGTTTTGTGTGTGTGTGTATATAATATAATTAATAATTCCCATATATTTTGCAGGATTTATATATATTTTTTTTATTTTTCAGTTTTAATACAGGAAATTACAATATACTTTGTATGCACTTTCCTGCCTTTATTAGATCACAATGTGTATTATGTGTATGTCTACCTTTCACTATTAAGACAGATGAAGATTGTTCAAGAAACACATCTACTTAAAGATGTATTCTTTCCCCTTTTCCTTTAAACAATTAAAGGAAAATGGTATTTTTTTTATTTACAGTAAGAATATAGTCTCTGTATGTGTTTATGTATTGCAGATGTGAATACATCACTTCAGTACATCTCTTGGTTTGTCTTTCCTAATTGAGGGCGGCCATTTTTAAAAGAACACGCCAATCACCGTAAAACCACTAGAACTCGCTCACCCCTGCACCTCCCCAGTGCAAGTACTTAAAGCATTCTTGAACAGTTTACCTTGTTAGTGCCGCTCTCCATGTCCACCGGTAGTTCCTAAGCAAGAATTTACTTTAAGCTTCTTGAGTTGAGCTAAGTCCTCCAATGCAGGGTTTAGCTTGGGAGAGCTAGCTTGTTTCCCATATATTTATATATTTTTTTTTTACATTTATATGGTGAGCTGTTTTACCTTTCTTTTTACCTAGAAAAATAAAAGTTATCTATGTTTAACCCCTTAAGGACACATGACGTGTGACATTTGATGATTCCCTTTTATTTCAGAAGTTTGGTCCTTAAGGGGTTAAACATAACAGAAAGTGAGCAAAAAAATTTTGACCGCATTTAACTCATCAGCTATTTTGAAGGATCCTTCAACTGACGTCTGTGTTTTCTCTGCATTGTGCGAATGGGCCTTTGGACATTCGAGCTTCGGTCTTCTGATGGTAAGAGATTATATTTATTTTTTCTCTGTTTTGTTACATTACTCATGATGTTTAGCAGCATAATGGGAAACCTAGTTTAAAAATGGGAGATACAGACCAAGGAGATGAGGTCTAGGTGTATGATTAGACATGCCAAAATGGACTTTGTGTGGTCTGGACTTTGCAAAGACTGAGCTTTCTAGTTGTGACATATTATATATACATAGAAATCCCAACATCTCTGATATAATGTGTGACTAAGGTCTGTGGCGATTTCCCCTAGCATGTCTCGGGTTTGCCGCCAGCAGAGAATTAGTTAATCACTGTCCAGTTGTCTCCTGTTATTTCTTATCTGCGTAAAAGATTGAGGAAGGGGGTGGGGAAGTGATTATATTCCTAAACTGTTTGGTATCCTTTTTCTGCCCTTCCCTCTTTTGTCGCTTTCTAATTGTTGTGTTTTCGGTAAAAAAAACATCCGCTCCTCGAAATGATCTTTCGAAGTACAAAAAACATGCACAGGGTCATTCTCTAAACTAAACACGGCAAAAAAGAAAAATGATTCACTAGGTATCAAGGCAATCCCAAGGATAAATTCCATAGGTATTTTCCTATTTACAATACTTCATGATTTATCAAACTGCCTCCGGATCTGATGATGATTTTGAGTTCCAATTTGGAACACAACTGAATCAGCTCGACTGGGCCCTAAAATGAATTTCCAAACAAATTCTAAGCCATTTCTTTAAAATGAATTGGTGCCACAGCCTGTATGCAAATAGTTAATCACTGCAAGCTTGGAAAGTCCATGGTGCACTCACCATAACTACTAATTTTCTACTAGCCAGGGCTGAATTTTCACTTGCCAATGACTAATGGAAATTTTGTGATATAGATATATATTTATAACTCAAAATTCCACTAGCTATTGGCAAGCTGTAAATTGGCTCAATCCAGTGAGCAGTGGAGAGAAAATTTTAGGCCTGTCAGTAGGTCCCACAAATCACCTATGAGCCAGAATATGCTTTACAATATGCCATAGCACCCCTTCCCCCACCTCTCGTACCTACTCTAAGACTGGCGATTTTATAATGCATTTCTATAAACATCAACTTGGCATGCAATGCATTAGGTGTATCAGCCATATGCAGCAACATTGCAAACAAGACAAAGTTTTAATAACTACAGGCAGCAACTTGGCATGGAGGGTATTAGTGGTACCTGTCACAGCCATTAACTTGGCATGTTACCAATAAACTTACTTGCCAGAGGCAGGAAAGTAGTATCAATGGCAGTCACGCAAGCCACGTGTAAGGCAAAGATGTAGCTGCCTCTAGCAACATGTCCACACATTGTACAATAAATAGGCTGCATGCTAGACAAATTGCCACTAATCAGAAAACCTGTATAAACCTAAGGCAAACGGGTATTGTTACGGGCAGAGAGTTATTATCCACACCAGGGTATAGGGCTACTAGTCCTGGGCAGTCAGTCTGGCTTGTAGGATGGGGGAGGGTACCAACCACAGGCAGCCAGTCTAATTGTAGGGCACGGGGGCTTCCCTCAACAAGCGCTGTCCCCATTTAATACAAGAACAGAACAATGTGTACAAGATGAAGTGATTTCTCATTTGTTTATATGCAGTTTCCCAGATCTCTGATTTCTCTTGCGTAAATAGTAAAACTGGGAGTGTATGTTCTGTGCCAATGTTTTGCTCCTTGACTCTTCCTTTGTTAGAAATGCTCCTTTGTTTTTGAGGCTTCATAAATAACCTGTCCTGGCTGGCCCTCACCCGACTTTCTTGTAGCCCATTCTTTCAGCAATCAGGGATAAAACCTCCATTCAGATTGGTAGCCCTATGGTTCCGAGAACTCCTGTGCAATTTGATCACTAATACAATGTCTATATACCTGATGTACTCACCGTACCTCCCTCTACTGTAATGTAACCTGTAAAGTGCTGAGTACACCTATAAGTGCTATAAAAAAATATATACATACTCTGTATACCTACTGCACTCGCCGTACCTCCCTCTACTGTAATGTAACCTGGATAGTGCTGAGTACATCTCCTAGCGCTAAATAAATAAAATATACATACATTGTATAAACAAACAGGTGTACTCAGCACTTTACAGGTTAGATTACAGTAGAGGGAGGTACAGTAAGTGCAGTAGGTATACAGTGTATGTATATTTTATTTATATAGCGCTAACAGGTGTACTCATTACCTTACAGGTTACATTACAGTAGAGGGAGGTACAGTAAGTGCAGTAAGTATACAGTGTATGTATATTTTATTTATATAGCGCTAACAGGTGTACTGAGCACTTTACAGGTTACATTACAGTAGAGGGAGGTACAGTAAGTGCAATAGGTATACAGTGTATGTATATTTTATTTATATAGCACTAACAGGTGTACTCAGCACCTTACAGGTTACATTACAGTAGATGGAGGTACAGTAAGTGCAGTAGGTATACAGTGTGTGTATAATTTTTATATATAGCACTAACAGGTGTACTCAGCACTTTACAGATTACATTACAGTAGAGGGAGGTACAGTAAGTGCAGTAGGTATACCGTGTATGTATATTTTAGTTATATAGCGCTAACAGGTGTACTCAGCACTTTACAGGTTACATTACAGTAGAGGGAGGTACGGTAACTGCAGTAGGTATACAGTGTATGTATATTTTATTTAAATAGCGCTAACAGGTGTACTCAGCACTTTACAGATTACATTACAGTAGAGGGAGGTACGGTGAGTACATCAGGTAAATAGACATTGTATTAGTGATCAAATTGCACAGGAGTTCTCGGCACCATAGGGCTACCAATCTGAATGGAGGTTTTATCCCTGATTGCTGAAAGAATGGGCTACAAGAAAGTCGGGTGAGGGCCAGCCATGACAGGTTATTTATGAAGCCTCAAAAACAAAGGAGCATTTCTAACAAAGGAAGAGTCAAGGAGCAAAACATTGGCACAGAACATACACTCCCAGTTTTACTATTTACGCAAGAGAAATCAGAGATATGGGAAACTGCATATAAACAAATGAGAAATCACTTCATCCTGTACACATTGTTCTGATGGATAGAGATGTCTGTCTGTCTGTCATAGTCTGTATTAAAGACAATGACTGTATCCATATTTACTCTAGTGATGGTGTCAGTCTCTCTCTGTTACATATTCAATATATCATAGATTGTTAGCTCATTTGAGCAGGTCCTTCTTCACCTCCTGTCTGTTATATTCCGTATGTTAATTACTTGTTGTCAGATATCCACATTTGATAATTGTACAGCGCCGCAGAATATGTTGGCTCTATATAAATGATAATAATAATCTTTTATTTTAATATAGTCCTATAATTTTGCTGGTGTTGTGAAGTGGTCTCACTCTGCCACACCCTGGACTAAATGAAAATTACAGTTTCCTGAAACAAGAATATAAATTCGGGCCCCCGGCTATTCTGATTACTGGTGAATGAGACGAACGGCGTATTTGGCTATTAAGTATCGTGCCAATAAATTCCGCAGTGCTTGCATTAGCTACCAGACATGTACATTTGGTCATACAGAGCTATTTGATAGATATTTTCTTACAGTGTTATTAATTAAACCAAAAATATTTTGGATTTGCAAATTTTAAACCAAAATAGCTAGTTTGTTTCCTTAAAATTTGAAATTCCACGGTCTACTCCCGTCATCTTCTAGTGCTGTGACTAATTCTTTTAAAGTTGAATACAATATTTCTGAATGGGCATTACTGAAAAGCGCTGAATGGGCATTACTGAAAAGTGCTTATTAGTTATATATTAATTTTCTCCTTTACCACTGTCTCAGCAGCCTTCCATATATATCACTTGAAACCTAGACTGTGCACATGTTGACGGTATACTCCAAGCTCCCTATGGTTTTGTCACTTAATAGAAAACAGAAGGACTTCACCCCTTAGCCTGCTATCACTAGAACTACAATGATATATAGCGGTTATGGTGATTTCTGTGATTGTTTTTTTTATGCGGAAATGAGATCATGCATTCAGCGATAAGAAGTACAATTAAAATTCTACTTCCCTTTCAATATGTACTATTTATTTGCTACAAACTGTCCTCACATTGCTTTGAAAGGTGGCAGTGTGTAAATTTGGGCTCAGCCGTTACTGAGCACTTACTGCCTTCTTCTTGCGCCATAACCTATGCAAGCAGAATAAGTGGTTAATAGACCTGACAACTTCGGCAACTCCGAAATTTAGAGAAGGAAGTGTGGGGATGTCCAGTGCATGGGCATGTCCATAGCTCAACCACACAGACCATCATTAGCATGCACAGCACGTTACATTGGGATGTGCTCCTAGAAAAAAAAAACGTCAAAGATACAAATTTAGCTAACAGAGGAGCAAAATAAAACATTTTGCCCTAATGATAATTATGTGTATTCAGAGGTTTTCTTCTACAACATAATAAACTAATCCCAATTCCCACAAAAGTGCCCAGACAAGCCTAGGCATGGGGAAGAAAGGGCAGTTTTGCCCTACATTAGGGTATGCCTAAGCACATCCCCTGCTCACACCTATGTAAACTACGTACTCTTTGTGTAATCATATGGACAATCAGGGCAGCCCATACACTGAGTGCTGCGGAAGTGCTGGTGGATGGTCTTAAATCCCCCGAAATGCACCTAAAAAGAGCAGCAGAAATGTGCTTAATTCTGAACTTTCTTTGCAGCCTCCCTCATTCAGGACTAGACTGATGGAAAGCCTTAAGGACAAGGAGTATCCAAGTTTAACCCCAGTTAAACTCCTATAGGAAACCCGCTCGAATTTGGGTGTGGGTAGTGTGTTGGGCAGTAGGGATGTGCATGGCCAAAAAATTCAGTTCAGTTCGGCATTCCGAAATTCGGCACTTCGGCAACCCTACTCCTAACCCAACCCTAACCCTACTCCTTACCCACCCCTAACCCAACTCCTTACCCAACCCTAACCAAAAACCCTACTCCTAACCAAACCCTAACCCTACTCCTAACCCTACCGTAACCCTAACCCTACTCCTAACCCTTTGACCAGGTTAGTGACCAGGTTAGTGAATACTTCAAAAGGCTGGACATTTTGAATACCCTGTTTTTTCTTTTGCAAATTGTATGGCATGATGTGGGTTATTTTAATTCCTGGGCTGCCATATGGTCTCAAAGTCAACATAGGCTTAGCAAAACAATCTGACAAATGTCAATGTGTAACAACCGAAAAGGGCTGTAACGGATCCCCTATACTCCGCTTGAGTATATATCCGCTGTGAAACAGTGATTATAGCTCCAAATTCCCCAAACATCAGCCTAAACTAGACGAAGGGTAGAAACGGATGCGTTTAATCTGGCCAACTGGCTCACTTATATACAAAATCAGGAGGCTGGAGAACATGCCAACACGGCTATAATTTACAGTGTCAGCGTGACTAAGCATAAATTACATAAAATAAGAAAACGCCTAAAAATACATAAAATAAGTGAATAATTTCACAAATAGAAACCACCACAAATGTTATATCCCCAGATAGCTTGGATCTGAGCACTCAAGTTGTCCAAATAGCGCTCAGATCCATACAGTGTAGGGGAAACGCCACCGTGTCAAAATTCTGACTGGGCGCACACTTGGTCCTATGCCCAAAACAGTTCCAGGGCGTTTGATGCTTTTGCCGGTCAACTTTTGGGGAGCTCCTGTGGCAGCAATACTGGGTGCGCTACCTGGCTCTTAGGTAGCGTCTGTTCCCTTTACTCTCAGGCACCCAGGGAAATCTGGTAATGGAGGCTGGGGAGAGTTCATTCCCGAACAGGGTCTTTGTATATGGCCCATAGTCCTTGGGCAGGAGGCTAGCTAGCAGGCTCCTCCAGGAGTTCGTGACAAACGTCCAGGGTAAGGAGCATTTGTCACCAGGGGAAAGTCCTATATTTGACCCTGTAACTTTCTAAAATGCCATAAAATCCTATACACAGGGTGTACTGTTATACTCATGAGAGTACACAAATATCTGTGTGTTATTGCAGTAAAACTAATGCCATCCAGAACTTAATTTCTCAACTTTTTTGAAAATTGTATTCATATTAAATTGTGTTTCATATATAAATATGTGATGTAAAATGAAAACCCTGTTTCTCCTGAACAAAATGATATATAATAAGTGTGGCTGCACTTCATATGATAGGCGTAAATTATGGCTAAACAGGCATAGCTCAAATTCTAGGGTTTGTTACATTTTGTTTTGAACATATACTATTCCCTCCATACTTAAGGGGTAAAGATATACCCCCAATGAATATGTGCATTACAAATATCTACCAAACAGTGATTTTCTTTTTTCTTTTTTTTTTTGGACAAACTGAGCAGTAGAATGTCCATTTATTCAAGAATAAACACTGATACACTGATTTCTAAACAAAATTAATGTAGTTTAAAGGCTACGCTCATCGCATAACTTTCATCACCTAATCTTTGGTTTAACAGATATAACCGTCCAAATAACATCAAATGACAATGATATTAAGGCACCATCATTGCAGAGAAGTTGGTTACTCTGGAGATAAGACAAAACAGTAGGACATCCTATCTAAATCTGATATTAAACAGTGTTAGTCTGCCAAGAACAGTCAGAAGAATAATAGTTCATATCAAGTTTAGATAGGAACATCATTAACGCCAATAGGGGTCAAATATAGAAAACTCTGCAGAAAAGAAATATATCATACAAGATGCAGCACACACACTCATTCACTAAATAGCTACTTCAAAGCTGACAGATTTATCTAATCTAGGTAAAAAATAATGGGGGTTTAGTTACATTATGTGGCGAAACCAGCCTCGCCACTGGGCATTGGAGAAGACTGATTGCCAGCCTCCTGCCATGTGACTATGGCCCCTGGGATGTATTGCCCTTTAAGGAACTGAATTTGGGCTTATGGACTTGTATTGGACTGTGTATGGCACTTTAAGAACTATATTTGGGTGGATTTTGATTGTGCTGTTTCTGGCTCTTTAAGTACTTTGGGAAAGGACCTGCCGTTTTGGCGTGGCACTTCGGATGCAGCCGAAGTAGTCGAAGTGGCCGCCATTAGAAAACCGAATACGTGGTGGCGGCCATTTTGATTCATTCGAATGCAGTCAGCGGTGTGTGCCGTCAAACTCATGGAACTAAAATCGGCTACAGAACGGCACGAACACCGATGAAGTTTTACCTTCACTTTAACTAATGCATTCAACAGTTCTACAATTCGAATGGTTGTCGTTCGTCTGTTTGAACTGACTTTAACATGGGAAATAGACCAGCCGTAGAGCCTGATTCTCTGGAACTGTTTTGGGCATGAAAATGTGCTTGCGGTCGGTCAAAGGTGACTTATATCTATCTCCCGAACGGCTGAACAGATTCAAATGATTTTGGGCTATGTTTGTATTTGAAATATGCTGATTAATAATATGTGACTATTGGATGTATAGTTTTAGAGTTCTGAAAGTTTGGTAAAAAGTATGTTTTAAACTGTACGGCTAATTGTGTTACCTCTCAGGCTAAGCGGAGGAGATGTGTGGGATGTAACCAGTGTGTGATTGGGTAATTCATAATTGTCAGTGGGCGTCTCGCTTGCACCGGAGAATTGCATAAAAGCAGAGTGTGTGTCATTTAAAATCTCAATTCTACTTCACCCTCAATTCGGAGTGCTGTCTCTTATTGGGGGAATCTGCTACAAGGGATTGCTATGCTAGTCATACTCTCTTGCTATATCACTACTAAGCTCTGGTAAGAGCTTGTTCCTGTTTTGCTCGCTGAAGGAGTCTACGGTGGTTATGGTGTGGGCTGGAGTGCTTGGAGCCCTCAGGAAACGCTAGGAGCATCCATCAACGGAGGTACCCAGTCGGGGTGCCCGTCGATCCATTACACATTATATGATCATACTTTGCATAAGCCTGCCACAACGTCAATGTACCCCATTCTTGGCAGGTCCTACCCTAGCAGCCTAATGCCTGCTCTTATGAGAATAATCCACTTCCTTGAGAAATTCTTCCTCCTGGGACTCTGCAGGTCAAGGTTAAATAGGGCCCTGGAATCAGGCACCTATGACATGACAGGCGCATAGTTGCCATATGGGCAGGTGGAATTACCCCCCATACTACTACCCAATAACACACTGACACTAATGTATGGGTCAATATGTCCACAGCTTTTATTAACAATAATAACAATATAATTAAAGTCATTGCCCCGCCCCAGTCCTGCCATATTACACTACATGTCCCTGAAACAAAAGGCAATGACCCATATTTTAACCGTAAATAAAAATAACGTAAATAACAATAAACATCATAAACATGATATAAAGTGCCAGCTTTGTTAACTAATAACGGTAGGGGTTTACCCGGATACCCCTACTACCAACCAGGTTCTGAGCCACCACCAAGTTCGAAACCTACCAAAGTTCATAGCGAACCATTTTAACCAACCTCTTAACCAGCAGCCTAACTGCCCTATTCCATTTAAACTAACCCAGTGCCTGTCTGTCCCCTAATTTTTCCCCTAAAAAGGGAGAGAGGGACAAAGTAGGTCAGGTAAGCAAATTAAAAGTGCCTAATTCTAACATGGCTGCCTATTAATACTAGGACAACCCCCTAACAATCCAACTCACAATCCCTGGGAGCCTTCCCCCTATGCCCGCCTCCGAGCTCTGTCAAGCCTATTTCAACTAAGCTGCGTTTGATCCATAGGGTAACAGGGAGGGGTGCAAAACCGGGGAGTTGGCCCTCCAAATATATGTTAGAGAAACCAAAAGGCTGCACTCACCTGAACATGCATATATTATAAGGGTGCTGTGGGTGCTAATTCATACAACACTTAGATTAGGTGTTTATTTAAAAAAAAAAAAAACTATTAAAACTGGTGAGCTTGGACGTTGCTGTTTAATGGATGAGTAAGTGCACTGGATCTTGTATTTTGTATGAAGAAGATACTTCAAGCCCTGCAGGAATTACTAGTGATGAAGGGTTAACATTTGAACATGGCTTTAGTGACAGTGGCAGAACTGCAGCCAGTGGCCATGCACTTAGGGCCATCCGATGGGTATTATTTCTGAACAGGAGCGCGGTCAGTTGCTGCGGACATTTAAGAGCCTGACCAGGTTCCTGTAGTGTTGGCCAACTGGGAGGAAGTGACAGCCCACGAATGAGGCCCTTCTAGGGCTATCATGCAAGTGATGTCTAGGGAGGCTTCTGAACAGAATTCCGTGGCCAGGCTAAAGTCTTTGAGGCTCTCCAAAAGATGTTCCCTACGGACACCCTGATCAATGTCCTCCTCCAAATTAGCGAGCCACACTCTTAAGGCCCGGGAGAGAGTGGTCAGTGCCACTGCCAGATGAAGGGTGGAGCCCAGGGCCAAGTAGGCTTTAATCAAATCTAGTTTTCTTTGCCATATGAATCACAGCAGCATCAATCTTAGGAACTGAATTCCATAGGCAGCAGTCCACGGCAGAGAAAGGATAAATTGTCGAGAATTTATTTTTCAAGTTGGATTTCCTTCCTGGATTATTCCATTCTTGAAGGATTAAGTCCCTGATCGAGTAATGCATCGGGAAGGTAGCTCTATTCAGTTTTAGGTCCTCAAAGAACCTGTCAGCCACTCTCAATACAGACTTTTCTTCCGTGAGACTAAGAGTCTCTCTGAGAAGGGTAATAAGTCTATCAATAGACTTCGAGTCGAGAGACCTGGAGGTATATTTAACTTCCTCCTCACCATCATCTGAGACCTCCAACACATCAAGGTCTTCTCCAGAGCTGGAAGACTGAGGTTCCGCTCTGCGTCTCTTACTGGGACCACTAGCCACCATGGTAGACTTAAAGCCCTCAGCAATAGCTTGGGAAATCCAGAGCTTAAGGTCGTCTTGTGGGGAACCCCCACTGGGGGCACCTGCCGCTTCCAATAATCATTCCCTGCAAAGGTTCCTTCCTTTCGGAGCAGGCCACGAACAATTAATGCATTTGTTGGACTTTTCCCTTGATTTCCTTGCTGGAGAATCCAGATGCTTGCTGGGGCTGAAATAAAGCCATATATAAACATATATTACAGGCTTAGTTTGGCACTCTTTTAACAACCCCCCCATAAAAAAATGAATGGCTCACCTATGTTTTCTAGAGAGAGATCTTGCAGAGGCAGAGGCAGAGGGAGAATCCATACTACAAATGAGAGTCAAAGGAAATTAAAAAACACAATTACCAATAAAAAGGCCAGAGGCAAACGGACAAGTAAAAAACAAAACACAAAAAAAAAACCTTCAAACAAGAAACACAGAAGAACTTATTACCTTATAATGACAGAAAAAAACCTCCAGGCAGCCAAGAAATAACAGCAAAGGATGAACTGCCGAGAAACCAGGAGTGAAATTGCCTTAACAGCTGATGCAGTGCACAGGCAGAGTGTCTGTATCATCAAGTTTAAATAGAGCCGGGGAAAACGTCTTGTGCGCGCATGCGCAGACCGCTGGAACGCACGCTATGCGTTCCAAACGCTTGCGGCCTAAAATTACATCACTTCCGGTTTCGCCGGCCCAGCCGCGACGTCACTTCCGCCTGCTGAAACGCACACCGCGTTCCAGCCAACCACGCTGGCCCCACCAGGAACCCACAGGCAACAACAGAGGGTACCCCTGCTGCAGGAGAGAGGGACTCCACCCCCATGAAAGAACACTCAGCACACAAGTAAGTAAACAGGATCCCCCCCACAGGAGGACCCCCATAGTATGGATTCCAAGCACTGCCACCAATGCTAGAGGAGGGAATTTTTAGACCCCAGTTCCTAGGGGCAAGACAAACAGCAAGGGGAATTTTAATGAGGACCAACCCCATATTCTCAGATTACCTGTAGCCGTGTTTCCCTCAGAACACCAAATCCCACGCAGCAGTTCAGTACTTACACTGAACCTGACTCAGTTAGTCCTGCTCATGCAGGCTGTTTATTGGGTCCTTCAAATGAAGAGAGGCTGAACTTAATTTGGTACGAACCCACGACAAACGCAGGAAGGTGGCCATAAAATGAAATGTAAAAAGTCCTGTAGAACTTGCTAAGGACAGGAAAAAAGACTGAGGTGTAAGGGGAGGAGGGACTCTTTATACCTATCAGTCTAATTGATTAAACTAATTAATTCCTGTCCTGTGACTGCTAAGGGAGGAGCTACCCATAAGTGATGCTGCCATGATTAGCTAGGAAATATTCTTTCTTCTTCGCCAAATGTGAGTTTCAAAAATAAATTTTTTGAATAAGCAGTTTCGTGTTGTAAGGCGTTTTGTCTCTTTAATGTTGAAGCCCTGAGTAATATCCTGCCATTCTCTGGAGGTCTTAGTTCCTCTTTTCTTTGTGAACAGTATTCGTTTCTTTTTTGTGTTGTTTTTATATCGGTGACTATCAAAGGAGGACAATGCTTTTACGTTATCATCTCCTGTTTTACGTATCTGTCTGGGAATGTAAGACTCAAACCCAACTACTTACGCTTGCACACATTTCTCTGAATTCACCAATTACAAGTGGGTTCCTCCAGTGACACTGCTTTCCCATAATGACAGACGACTGCCCAGCTAATTGTCCTAAATGGGTTAACAATGAAACCAGGTGGATTTTACCCGTCTCCCCATCTATTTCCTATCCTTTAAGACATAGTAACACCTGGCCATATTATTTGTACTTAATAATAATTATTATTTATTTTTACTGAAATTCTGTATCATTTTGTTTCAGCTGTCAAGTCTGAAGGAGAGAAGACGAAGAGTAAGTGATGTTATTTCTATCAACTTTTATCTTCTATGTAAACTCTGTGTTTTTTAAAATGCAGAAATTCAATGTAGAAATAGATATAAATGCAAATCAATAAATACAAAGTCAGTTTATTGTTAAATGACCTCAGAGAAAATAGCAAATCATACAAAATAGGCATGTGCATGGGGAACATTTTTGGTTCGGTTCGGCATTCCGAAATTCGGGACTTTCGCAATTCGGAACTTCGGCAACTTCGGCACTTCAGCACTTTGACACTTCAAAAGTTCCGCAACTTCGGCAGGGTGGGGGCCCTAAATAACAATGGGGGGGGGACCTATCGTCCTCCCCCCGGCCCCCACTGAGCGGTGGTGGGGGGCCTAAAAGGCCACTCCCAGGTGACTAGGGGTCCCAAACCCCACTTGTCACCCCCCCTCCCCAAAAAAAATATCCCCCTACCTACCCTCCTCACCCTAAAAATTATGAGGGGGGGGACCTTTAACTAAGTACCTGTAAAAAAAAAAAAAAAAATCTTACCATTCGATGTCTTCTTTCTTCTAAAATCTTATTTTTTCAGCCCCAAAAAAGGCCAAATAAAAAAACGTATAGGTCCCCCCTTTATTTTACACTAGGGCCACCACCCGCCGCTCAGTGGTGGGGGTCCGGGGGGAGGACAATAGGTCCCCCCCCATTATTTTACACTAGGGCCCCCACCCGCCGCTCAGGGGTGGGGGCGGGGGGGCAATAGGTCCCCCCTTTAGTTTAAAAAAACCCCACTCGCACGTCGCGGGTGGGGGCTCGGGAGGGGGACAGGCTGCTTACTGTTTAATAGACATGCCCCTACTCGCGGTATAATCTTTACTTAGCATTAGTAAAATTGTCTGAAAGACCAATTTAGGTCTTTCAGCCTTTTAGTAGATAGCTCCCTAATACCGTGGGCATTAGGGAGTTATCTACGTATTCATTCCTGTCATTACATGATTACTTGATTGTTGTAAGTGTTGCAAATGCTTACAGCTGAATACTGACTATGTTTGTATACTTTTTATTTAAACTTGTATACAATGTAGCATTCTTCTTTTTTCACTGGGTAAGTATATTAGTACTTAGGCAATACTGTGCTTCAGCACTTTGGAAATTCTGTAATTTCAGAACTTCGGGACCTCGGCAATTCGGCACTTCGGCAATTCGGACATTCGGAAGTACCCGAATGTCCGAATTTCCCGAAATACGTCCGAATTCACATTCAGACCGAAACGAATTGCACATGTCTAATACAAAATAACACCATAACAATTTGCTTGTAATATTCTAGATTTGGTATTTTGGTAGAACGTAATGTAATCATTACCCAAAAAATATTGCCATTCTGTCACCATGTTTTACTAAACGTGATTACATTTCCATCCTGTCATTTTGAAGAAAATATTTATGTATTTTACATTTTTTGTTGTTGTTGGATATTTGAAATGTTATTTAAGTGTTTAAATGCATGTTTATTCATGGGAGGTTAAATAATAGTTTAGCAATATAAAATACATAGAGGCGTTCGAGAATTTGTCCAAAGATTGCAGTTCCCTTAGGAATACCTGATTTAGTAAACAACTACATATGTGTGTATATACATATTCTGTATGCTAAAACACTGTAGATTTATTGGGTCTTCAAAAGTCAACAGGCAAGCAAACATTCCAATATAAAAATTACTCCCTCTATATTACGTATTCCACTAACACAGTGACACTGTCAAAACCCCCTACACCACACATTGCACTAACACAGCGACACTGTCAGAACCCCTGTATAATGTGATCCACTAACACGGTGACACTGTCAGGACCCCTGTATAATGTGATTCCCTTACACGGTGACACTGTCAGAACCCCTGTATAATGTGATTCACTAACATGGTGACACTGTCAGAACCCCTGTATAATGTGATCCACTAACACGGTGACACTGTCAGAACCCCTGTATAATGTGATTCACTAACATGGTGACACTGTCAGAACCCCTGTATAATGTGATCCACTAACATATTGACACTGTCAGAACTCCTGTATAATGTGATCCATTAACACGGTGACACTGTCAGAACCCCTGTATAATGTGATTCCCTTACACGGTGACACTGTCAGAACCCCTGTATAATGTGATTCCCTTACACGGTGACACTGTCAGAACCCCTGTATAATGTGATTCACTTACACGGTGACACTGTCAGAACCCCTGTATAATGTGATTCACTAACACGGTGACACTGTCAGAACCCCTGTATAATGTGATTCACTAACACGGTGACACTGTCAGAACCCCTGTATAATGTGATTCACTAACATAGTGACACTGTCAGAACCCCTGTATAATGTGATCCACTAACACAGTGACACTGTCAGAACCCCTGTATAATGTGATTCCCTTACACGGCGACACTGTCAGAACCCCTGTATAATGTGATCCACTAACACGGTGACACTGTCGGAATCCCTGTATAATGTGATTCACTAACACGGTGACACTGTCAGAACCCCTGTATAATGTGATCCATTAACATAGTGACACTGTCAGGACCCCTGTATAATGTGATTCACTAACACGGTGACACTGTCAGAACCCCTGTATAATGTGATTCACTAACATAGTGACACTGTCAGAACCCCTGTATAATGTGATTCACTAACATATTGACACTGTCAGGACCCCTGTATAATGTGATTCACTAACATAGTGACACTGTCAGAACCCCTGTATAATGTGATCCACTAACACGGTGACACTGTCGGAATCCCTGTATAATGTGATTCACTAACACGGTGACACTGTCAGAACCCCTGTATAATGTGATTCACTAACATAGTGACACTGTCAGAACCCCTATATAATGTGATCCACTAACACGTGACACTGTCAGAACCCCTGTATAATGTGATCCACTAACATAGTGACACTGTCAGGACCCCTGTATAATGTGATCCACTAACACAGTGACACTGTCAGAACCCCTGTATAATGTGATTCCCTTACACGGCGACACTGTCAGAACCCCTGTATAATGTGATCCACTAACACGGTGACACTGTCGGAATCCCTGTATAATGTGATCCACTAACATGGTGACACTGTCAGAACCCCTGTATAATGTGATTCACTAACACGGTGACACTGTCAGAACCCCTGTATAATGTGATTCACTAACACAGTGACACTGTCAGAACCCCTGTATAATGTGATTCACTAACACGGTGACACTGTCAGAACCCCTGTATAATGTGATTCACTAACACAGTGACACTGTCAGAACCCCTGTATAATGTGATTCACTAACACGGTGACACTGTCAGAACCCGTGTATAATGTGATTCCCTTACACAGCGACACTGTCAGAACCCCTGTATAATGTGATCCACTATGTGAGACTATCAGACGTTAAACTTATGTATCACACATTCTATTAACACTAATACTAAAGTAAATGTTAAATTCATTCCTTTTAAAGGAAGAGCTGAGTGGTTAAAGGGAAACTATTCTCATTAAGGTGGTCTGGGTGCCGTGATCCTGTAATGTTAGTCCTGCAATACAAAACATTTCTGATTCTTAGAAACTGCATTGATTAAATTTAAAATGCATTGTTTATATTTTCATTAAGCCCACTGCTAGTGGCTTATAAGGCACTAGAGGGACTTCCGGTGCAGTGACCGGGTAAAACTCAGTCACATGATGCAGAATCCCCCCTAGCAAAGCATTTATTGAATGCTTTCCTATTGGGAAGCTTGAATGTGAGCGCATTGCTCACCGCTATGAGGAGCATTAGACTGGACCATTGCAGTGAGGCCATGCCTCAATGACGTCGCACGAAGTGGAGAGGTCAGCAGCGCCAAGGGAACCTCAATGCACACGGGTGGAGGGGTGCTAGGGACAGGCGCACTACACCATTAGGTATACAGGTTTTACTAGCGCTATAGTATTCCTTTAAAGGAGCCATTCATAGCTTATCACAGGTTTGATTGCAAGCAAGGTCAATTAAGCCTATCATCCTTTCGAGGTCATAAAACTGAGTAATAGCATTTAGAAACTAGAAACATGCTAAATGTAGCAGTCCTGGTTAAACAATTTCATATTTGTTATTAGTATTTTCATTTTTGCAGACATAACAAGTCTCAAGCTGATCCCACGATCCAATGTAACCATGATTGGAAATACAGAAACCATTTCCTGCCTTTCCACGGGTGGATCCGTGCCCATCACATACCAGTTGTTCCATAACAGGAGTATTAATGGCAGGATAATATCCACGGAACAGAGGCAAATCTCATTTAATGTCACTATCATCGATACAACCTACTTGGGAACCTACCGTTGTAAAGCAAATAACACCAGTGCTATATACAGCCAGTCATTTTACTTCACGTTACAAGGTATGTCACCATTCTACTAGCTTGTCAGGCATGGTCAACGGAGTATTTAAAACCGTCGAGAGCCATGAACTACAGTCACGAACTTCATCAACTGCCCAGAACGTAGAACATGATAAACTGGAGAGTATGAACAACATAAGTACTATAGTAAAATCTGCTCCTGATCTAGGGATAAAGGGGGCAGGCTCCGGGATATTAAAGGTAGTTTTATACTATGCCTTCTCCTGCCCTGTGGATAAGAGGGCAGGTTTTAGTCACTAATTATTTTAAGGAAATTAAAATGCATTTTCAGTTTTCACGCACACACGTCCATCACTACAACAACAAAAAAGCAACTTATATCATTCATAAAGGTGAATTTTTGTAAAGTTAGATGCGTGCAGTATAAGTAAAGTATACATTTAAAGCCCTGACCTGGATCCGAATCAAACAAATAAAAATAAGAAAGAGTGTTTTTTGTGAGAGGAGTGAAGAGTCATTTCTTGAATTTCATATGTTGGAAGCAGATAGAATGGGCAAGCGAAAAGGTCTGAGTGACTTTCACAAAGGCCAAATAGTGATGGCCAGACGACTAGATCAGAGCATCTCCAAAACGGCAAGTTTTGTGGGGTGTTCCTGGTGTGCAGTGGTTAGTACCTACCAAAAGGAGTGCCAGGAAGGACAACCAGTAAACTGGTGTCAGGGGCTCATGTGCGATCCGATCACACAGAAGAGCCACTGTAGCTCAAATTGCTTAAAAATGTAGTGCTGACCATGATAGAAAAGTGTCAGAACACACAGTGCATCGCCGTTTGCTGCGTATGGGGCTGCGTAGTCGCAGACCGTAACAAATGCCTATGATGAGCCCTGTCCACCACCACCACCAAAAGATCCTTCAATGGGGACATGAGTGTCAGACTGGACAATGCAGCAATGGAAGAAGGTTGCCTGGTCTGATGAATCACGTTTTCTTTTAGATCAGGTGGATGGCCGGGGCCGTGTGAGTTGTTTACCTGGGGAAGAGATAGCAGCAGGATGCCCTATGGGAAGAAGGCAGGCCGGTGGAGGCAGTGTGATGCTATGGGCAATGTTTTGAGTCCTGGAATTAACATGAATGTTACTTTGATGTTACATCCAACCTACCTAGTGATTGCTGCAGAAAATGTACTCGCCTTTATGGCAATGGTGTTCCCTAATAGCAGTGGCCTATTTCAGCTGGATAGTGCACCCTGCCACACAATTGTTCAAGAATGGTTTGAGGAAGATGACAAAGAGTTCAAGGTGTTGCCTTGGCCTCTAAATTTTCCCAATCTCAGTCTGATTGAGCATCTGTGGGTTATTCTTGCTTAACAAATTCGATCCATGGAAGCCCCACCTTGCCACTTGCAGGACTTAAATGATCTGCTGCTAATGTCATGGTGCCACATACCACAGAACACGTTCAGAGGTCTTGTGCAGTCCATGCCTTGACACAACAGAGCTGTTTTGTGTAAAATGTTTTTTTATTTTGAAGATAAGGTAACGTCAGACATATTACATTGCAATGTAAAAACATTCGGTTGCCTGCGCAGAGGCTTAAAGATCAGAGTGAGCGTACAATGAGATAGAGTGATTATGCAAATACTTGGTGTGATCTAGGGCATTAAAAGCGTATCTTACAGGCCCATGCTTGATTATTAAGATGTGTAGTTAAGTTCAATAGAGAGTAATCCGTTTTAATGTAAAATACATTTGCTAATGCAATATTCGGATGCATTTTCTGCAGTGTAGGTGGCTTTTGAAGGCGTGTAACTGGCAATTAATTTAAGTGTATTTTCAAGTGTGGGTTTTCAGGTCTAGGGTAGGCATAACGTGTTGGCCCCTGGCTTCGGAATGGTTAGGCTATGGGAAATATAAAAAGTGCAAAACTCTCCAGATTCTACTGACCTGTACACGTTGCTGTTCGGGTATGTTTACAGCTCTTTCATACGTTGGCTACGGTAAATGAGTACTTAATTACACTGATTTTTTTTTAGATGTCAGCTCACACTGAAGGTGTAGCATTTTGTTCTACGCGGGCTGTGTCCGGGTAATTAAATTAAGTTGCACGAAGCCCAAGTCTGGGGGTCAGGAGCCTCTTTGTAATGGGTAATAAAGGCAGTGTATGTTTATGTGTAGTGTGGTCTATATGAGGCTAGTAACTGCGGTTTGTTAAGTAACTTTAAATCATAGGGTATTACCATCCAAAACATGTCGTAGCAAACTATTATAATAAAGAGAACAAATGAAGAAAAATTAACAAATAAAGAGAAAATATACACATAGTATGCATTATAAACCATTGCATGAATGAGCACTTTAAAATATTCCCTTTTTCTTTTGAACTAAAGGCTGTGTGGCCTAACATATAGTAGACCAGTTTACTGAGAAAGTACACTATTCAGGTAACTTATGTGAAGGCAGCCTGGCTGGCTGAATGAGGGCAGTGCCGAGTTTGGCCCCTACAAATCAATTAATGCCAGGAAAGGAATCATGGATGTAGGGCTAATGTGTTCTGTAAGCTTGTATGGGAGACAGAGACCCATACAACATGTGGAACATAAGGGTTGCATACATAGACCGGGGGCAATTAGCGTTGTAAGGTCTCCCAGGGTGCCAGGCCCCGGACCGGTCCCCAAGTTCCGCCTAGGCCGCCCCTGTAAGCATCGTGGTACAGTGGGCACTCAGGGACAACATGTGCTCCCCCCAAGAGTCCGCGCATCAGAGCTGTTTTGGCAACACGAGGGGTACCTACACAATATTACGCAGGAGGTTTTAATCTTGTGGGTGATCAGTGTATAGATATGATGGATCAACAACAACATGCCATTGTATTGTCTATTTGGTAATGTACAGAAGTAACATGTCTGTGTTTTTCTTTTTTTCAGAAAATGAGTCTAATGGATCGCCTGCACCTAGTACCTTAATTCTTGTCCTCCTGTTGGTTTTCATCCTAGTACCTGCTTTAGTTTTGTCTGCCTTTGTATTCAGGAGGATTTGCAGGCGTAGAAGTAGTAAGTACTCACACGGTAGATAACTGGTACCACTGGCTTACTGGATGTGTAGGTGGGCAGGCTCAAGTACCCTGAGTTTGGATAAGGCAAGAACAAGGCAGGAGCAGGGGTGTATTAGCCGCGAGGCAAACAAGGCATTTGCCTTGGGCGGCATTTTTCAGGGGGCGGCAAAAAACGCCGGCCCCCAAGTGCCCAGGGCAAATGCCTAGTTAGCCTCGCGGCTAACAGACATGCCGAGCGGCTGGCGAGGGAGCTCTTCCTCTGAGCTGACTGCTCAGCTACCTCGCGCGCCGCAGAGTGAGGCTGGGAGCGCGAGGGAGCTGAGCAGACCGCTCAGAGGAAGAGCTCCCTCGCCAGCCGCCCGCCCGTCCACCAGCCAGCGCCGCCCAGCCCGACCGGCAGCCACTGGACCACCAGGGAGAAAGAGGAACCCCCCTCAGCACTCCCAAAGGTAAGGAGGCTGGGGGGGGGTTAAATAAAAATAAAAATGTTTTTTGATGTGAGTGTGTGTGTGTCTGACTGTGTGTGTGTGTTTGTGTCTGACTGTGTGTGTGTGTGTGTCTGATTGTGTGTGTGTGTGTGTGTGTGTGTGTTTGTGTCTGACTGTGTGGGTGTGTTTGTGTCTGACTGTGTGTGTGACTGTGTGTGTGTCTCTGACTGTGTGTGTCTGACTGTTTATGTGTGTATTTAGAAGGTGGGGCGGGGGGAAGGGTTGGGTGGGGGTGGCGCGGGGGGATGGGGGTGCCTGAGTTTTGTCCTGCCTAGGGCAGCACAAAACCAGGATACACCACTGGGCAGGAGGGTTATCACCAGCAGTATATAAGGGAACATCTGACCATTTTCCTGTGTGCATTTGTTTTGCAAACTTTTATTGCCTTAGCTAAATAATGCATTCAAATCATACGATCTTGTTCCTGTGGCCACATCATGTAGGAACATCTGGGTTGTGAGTTTTACACCTCCTGACTTTCAATCAGACAACAATCCTGCTACTTCCTGGTTTGTTTAGCTCAGTGGAGATAAGCTCAAGAGGCAGCAATTGCCCAGAGCACCTGACTTACAAAGACTTCTCATTGAGCTACATTGGAAAGTATGTGGTTAGACAGCAACAGAAAGTCTGGCCGGTGTTAGGAGAAGGTAATTAAGCCTGCGGAGAAGAGATCTGCAGGAATAGAGAAAGTATAAATGTGATATTTATTGGTCTAAATCCTTTCAAACCATTGTGAATATAATAGAATATACCTTTATATTAAAGGGGCTCTGTAAACAGCATAACCTCTACAGCTTGCCAAGACAGTCTGGGCAAACATTTCAGCACCTGGAGATCGCTTATTTGTTAATACAGAATTTACGCTTTTTTTAATTATTTTTTTTTAATTCTTTATCTTACTGTGCTTGCGGAAAAAACAAATAGCGAGCAACTGCTGTTGTGGCATTGCATGCCAACATGTGTTAGGCAGATTTTAACAGTGCACTTTTTATATTATAAAGTATAATAGTCTCAAGTGAAATCTCTGTGTCAGCTTTAAAATAATAAACAGTCTGTATTGAGACATATTGACACTGCTGACATAAGGATTGGAAGTCATGTGAGTACAAGCTTAGGTGGGACGTTTCCCATAATATAGATTATACAGAGACTTTTTAAACAGGCTAATATTAAGGGTCATGCTAGGTACATATATTAATTACTCAAGTGAGAAAACCATCTTACTAGTGCTGGCTCTTAGCAGATGTACAAGTTGGAGTTGGGACCTAAGTATTGTTTGCATAGACAGCATAATGTGAACAAACTAAAGTAAAATTATATAGGCTTAATCAATTGGCAATGTGATATCGTAGAGGCATCTAAAACTAAATACGTGGGCAACAGGCATGATGAAAAGAAACAGAACAAATACTCAGCAGGTTCTAGGATTATACGTGATGGACAGGCACTATGCCAGAGATAAGGTCACGGTCTTCATTCAGAGTGATAGACTTTTCAACAGGCTTTGGGGCACCTGAGAGCAGTAGTCGTAGTCATAGCATAAGCCCTGCAGGATCCGCACGGACCAACCCTCTGCACTCCGAGCTTGTGGGAAGCCAGCTTGTGTAACTGTGTACTGCGGGATCCAGGATAGCTGCACTCCGCTGTTTTCATGCCGTGTCCGGCAGGTCACTGGTGCTCCACTTGGGTCCGGTGAGGACAGGGGTATAATGTGCGTAGTGGATGAGGCCTTGCTCTCGCCATCTTGCGGTGAAGCACTTCCCTCCGCCTTTTACGGACCCATCTTGGGGCCGGAACCCGTGCTGTGCGCTGGTGTTGTGCTTGTGGTCTCCGGTGTGAGACCTGTGACTCCTGCCGTGCAAGGTACTGTTATCGTTGAGTCCGCTTCAGCCAGAAGTTAGCAAAGAGATTGTCTAGCCGAGACATAAAGGGGCACATGGAATCCGCCATTTTCGGGTAGGCTCCTTCAGACTTGCCCGGCATCTCCCTAGCTAGATCTCGTAGGAGTAGGGCCTCCGAGGTGTGGACCGGGATATCCCCCACCGATCCAAGGTGGGGGGGAACGGGGCTGCACTATTACCCATTGGGACTCAGCGCAACTCGGTTCCAGCGATCGTCCGCCTCGCTAGACCAACGTGAGCATGAGTCCTCACCCGCGCTGCCTGAGATTACAGGAGATTCCAGCCACGGGAGTACACCGAAGGGCCCCGGCAAGTGTCAGGGTTAGATAAGTCTCGGCAGAAGAACGTTTGGGGGCGATATCAGTCGATTAGGCGGCTCAAGGGGAAGTTCAGGCTTGGAGCTCAAGTGAAACGCGTCTAGCTGCCATATTGCTCAGAGCCCGCCCCCATGCTTTTTTTTTTTTTTTTTAACATGATCACTGTCAACTTTGTCCAATCCAGATGGTGGCGACTAGTCCCACTCTCAGCCAATCAATGCCCTGCAGGTAAGACAAAATTGACACTGATCATGCAAAAGTTTGTTAAAGTCAATGTGGGAACAGAGCTCAGACTAAATGTGTAATTGTGTTTTATACAGATGACAGAATATATGCAAACACAACAACAGAAGTTACAGGTGAGACATGATCTATCGTCCTGCACATATACAGGAGAGACCATGTAGCAAAATCCTGGGAGAGCAGTCCTTTATATATATTTAATAATTACAGTTTATATTAATAAGCAAGAAACATCTGCTATTGGCAGTTTTATTATAGGTAATAAAGTGAAAGTTCTGTGAAGTTAATTAGTCAAGACAAATTAGAAGTAATTAATCCAAATTAAAGTGAAGATTGAAATGCTGGTTAATTGTCCATTGTTCCGTTACCTGGAAAGATATTACATTTCACATATTTATTTCACATATATGTATTACACCCGTAAAGGAAAACTGTGATCATGTATTACTTTAAATGGACTGTATGTATTACAATTTGTTAATGTTCATGTGGCAGTAACACGTTGAAACCACGCACTACGGCACAGTAAACCTGGGGGGCCCTGGAGTTGCAGTTCAGCTTTCTCCAGTAGAGAGCTGACAAATGAACTACAATCCTCAGACATTTGCTGTGCTTCTCATATATTTGCAGTATCAAATCAAAAAGAAAACCACGCATGGTGGAGGGGCAGAATAGGCGGGCATATGGAGGAAAATCCATTTATTTAACAAAACATTTATTTATTTTAAACAACCCAAAATATACCTGATTAATTTAACCTATGCATTGCACCCAAATTGTGTAGGTGGCTGGAGTGTAAATGTTACAACAGTAAATGTTTTTTGTTTAGTGTCATGTGAGCAGAGACCACACTAACTGTGTAATTGTGATCTACAGGTGACAGAATATATGAAAATATGTTAACGAAAGAAGCAGGTAAGTATACACAGTCCTGCGAGAGAACACAGATTTGAGTCCAGTGCTGTTAAATGGACACTACAACCTCCACGACTACGACTACTTCTGCTTTTAGACATTGTCATGGAGCACGCAATCTGTATGTGCAGTGTGTCTGCACTGCCCCAACACAGAAGTCTTAGGCAGGTCGTAACTCTGAACTGGACAGCCTGATGTTCATTCTGTGCAAATATCCACCCATCGTTGGCAACAGACATAATCAGCTTCTACCCTTGCAGGCAGCGTTGTAAACATACCTGCAAGAGGAACCTTTATGTCCCCAGTTTCCCAGCCGTCCCCTCCATTCTACAACTCCCTGGTCCATTCACTCTGACCTGTAGCTCAGTCAAATCAAATGCTTTTCTTTGAGAAGTATTTGATTGGACTCCGGAAAGGGAATGACTGATGGGGTGTAGAAATGCTCATGGAGAACCTCACCCGGTGCTGGATTCCTGAGACGTTTATTATTATTTTACTTGTTTTGGCACCATAAAAGGGGGGCAAGTGCTCAATAGAGTGTTATAAATTAAAAGCAAACAAAAAGGTAGGGGTAACCCTTTAATGACATGAAAGCTGTTGACAGGTTTATTTCCCCCCTGTGTGAAGAATGAAATGAAATTCCATTTTAGATCCAGTATTAGATCATCAGGTATGTTGTCACAAGCATTTTGTATTTGAATTTACCAGTTTACTGAACCCCTCCTCTCCCTCAATTAAGAATGAATTTCAGGTTCTATATTCCATCATTATTCAAAACGCTGATATCTTCTCTTTAATATGGTGCTATATATTTGCAGATTTAGAGACAGTCGGAGGGCAGGAGATCAACTATTCTACCATTGTACGAGCCAACACCACAGAAAGTGAGGCTACATGCACGTTTTATTTTACCTTCCCCTTAGATCAGTCGTTCCCAAGCCAGTCCTCAAGTACCCCCCTAACAGTCCAGGATTTAGGGATTACCCAGTTATGTCTAAGGTGTCTTTAGAAAAAAAAAAAAACACTTTAGACACCACAGGGTAATCCCTAAATCCTGGACTGTTAGGGGGGTACTTGAGGACTGGGTTGGGAACCCATGCTTTAGATCAATAAAGAAAATAAATATGGTGCTGAGGATAGATAACATGACATCAGCTTTCCCCCCCCCCCACATTCTCTCTCTCTATGCTTATCCATAAAAGATATGTTTCTGGGAAACTGATTTTAAAAAAAGAATGAAGAAAGAAAATATTGAACAGTAAGAGGAAAGGGCTACAGATTAGAGAAGAGGTATGGAGATCAGACAGACAGCAGGTATAGTGGAAGCGTTCAGGATGTAAGCAAAGGAGACATGGGGGAGGCAGTATAAAGGGTGGTGGAATAATGCTGCTTTGTCTCAGAACACTACTTCTGTAATTATAAGAAAGATTTGGGGTGCTCTGTGGAGCTGTGGGTGGCACTGGTAGTTTGTAAGGGAAATAAAGTGTGGGAACAAGTGTTGATGTACTATAAGTTGAGAGAGAGGATGTCGATGAATAAACAGATCTCTAAATCACCTCTTTTCTTTTTAAACCAGAAAACACGAACATAGAATACACTGCTATCCGCAGACACCAGTGACCGGTGAGCAGGGCTTATTGTGATATTACCAGTTTAGAATACAATTGCATTAAGATGCACCTATGCCATAATCACAAAGAAAACCCCCCCCAAAAAAAAACTTTAAGAAGGAAACTCTAAACACCATTTCCACTTTAGCTTAATGAAGCAGTTTTGGTGTATAGGTCATGCAGTTTCACTGCTCAATTCTCCACCATTTAGGAGTTAAATCACTTTTGTTTCTGTCCATGAAACCCCAGCCACATTTCCCCTGGCTCCGACGGACACAGCCTGCATGAAAAGAAGAATGGTTTCGCTTTTTTAACTCCTAAACTGCAGTAAATTGAACAGTGAACCTGTAGGGACATAATTCATACACCAAAACAACTGTAACTTAATGAAATGGTTTTGGTGTAGAGTGTTCCTTTAAGTATATGATACAGGCACACAATCTGTTGACCAGTGCTGGCTTAATTTGGCAAATCCACTTTATTCTTTTAAATATATAAACCAAGGGGGTCAAGCAGGTCTCTCCCAGACGGATGTTCGCTCAAGATAGTAGAAACAACAGTTTTAATACGGCCTATGCTGGATTTATTTAGATTAACTTAAAATCTGTTTGCCAAGGGACAAACAGTGACGATTGAAAGACTGCAGTTAATGTCGGTGGTTTACTAATCTAATTATTTTGCGGAAGAAGTTTGTAAATTTAACTCAGAGGCCAGTTCTAAAATCCTTCTTTAATATGTTTCACAGGTTTTTGGCAGCGGTAATATACTGTTCAAGAAAATGGCGCACTTTGGAAACATGCATAGTTTCCTTTAAGGTTGTATCGCGGTTCCGAAGCTGAAGAAGTCCGTTTTCTAGCGTGCTTTCACTCACAAGCGCTGTGAATAAGATGCCCATCTCATCGTACCTGCAGAGTGACAGGATAAAGAAACTTTAATAGACATGAGGAGGTCGGATTTGTTTCCTGTGATAATGTTACAAAAAATAAAACCGCTAAACCTCAGTCCACTTTGCAAGTTGATAAAAACCTTCTCCCATCAGTAACATTCTGAGAAGCAAGAATTGGTCATAGCTTGTTATTGTGCAATTCCTAGTGTATGTGTATACATAAATATCACTATAATTGTTTATCAATACGTACACTGAAAAAAGTACTGGTGCTAACTTGCTTTGTGCAAATACGATTAGATTAAATAAAGAATTTAAAAAAATAATAAAGAAAAAAAAAAGGGCAAGGTAAACTAACATTAAATCAAATACATATGCAAATAAAGTGAAGTAACACTTAGAATGTCAAGCAAGTGATAAAGCGCAACAGTACGTGAGCTGCGGGATGCTCGAGTACATATGCCAATAAGTTTAACCAGCACTTAGGATGTCAAACAAAGCATAGAACGGTGTACTTGAAGAAAAATCGTTATGATAGCAATACAAGATAGATTGGCAGTGTTAGATTAGGTCGAAAACCACTCTAGCATCGTATATCATACCTCACATATCGAGGAGAAAATGAAAGCAAATAGGGGGACACATGGGTAAGGCCTTTGATGATTCCTGCAGACCTAGATCATCAATATGTGTCAAACCTCTAATAGCTATTGTGTGAATGTCAGCTTTCTCATCAAAACTACAGAACTGTATCATGCTCAAAAAATAAAATCAGAGGTGGTTAGTGCGGCACTAGTTTTCAGAGCATCAAAGGGGATGTATGGAATAAATTTTTGAGTAAATCAATGTCCAAAGAGATACGGAACCATTTCAAATGTGAAGTATGTCCCTTAGGAATTGAGTAATCAGGGAAATATCAGAAGTCAGTTTACATCTTACAGCGCACTTGTCAGAGATTCTCATGGAATTAATAATAGCTGGGAATTGTGTATGCAGGAAAGGCCGATGATTTTTTTGGGGGGGCCAGATAAAAAATAAATAAAAATAAATAAAATAAAATCGGAAAGGTCTGGTGAAAAGAGATCTGAATCTAGGTCGACCCATCTGTGATGCCCGATAGTGTGCCATGCCTGCAGCGGAGCTAATTGCAACTCAAACTGGGTAAGCCCAATACAGTTCAGTCTATAGAGAACTGTCTAAGCCCCCCTGTGTGTCCGGTACTGCCAGAGAAAATCATCAATTAATGTCTGAAGGGATCATAGGTCAGAACTAGCCACTGGAATCGGGGGTGTCTGAAACAGACAGAGCAGTCCAGGCATGATGTTCACCATGACGCTGTACACACAGCCCACTCAGGTTTATTCCAGTTCTCTATGTCCCTTTTTAAGGTTCTAATTTCCAGATAAGGAATAGACGAGGAGGTAAAGTATAGGTGAAAGGACTCTGACAATTGTTTACAATGGGACGTGAATTGAAAGGGACGATTAGATCTTTTTGAGAGTTAAATCATTCTCTAGTGGCAGTCATACAGGCAGCCATTAGAGATACTTCCGCAGCATTGACAGAGTAAAACTTCAGTCAGAGAAGTAAATTGCACAGAGGGAATCCCAGCACTGGAAATAGGTAGGTGAAATCTTTATTTTATTATTTCATATGGTAAACAGGTGGGATGGACCAGTTTTTAAAATAGGGACAGGGACACTAAAGCACTAGGAATAAACGTTTGGATTCCTGATGCTGCAGTGACCCTTTAATTTTCAATCCGATCTTACAGCAGAGTGTGTTTCTCTTTAGAAGTTCTTATCTCTTGCCCCTAATCAGCACTTCACAGTCATCTGACCCACGCCCAGTGCCTAAATGGAACAAAGCCACAAAATTAGTTTTTCCATCAGTTGAAGAGCAGTGCAGGAGCCCTGTAGAAGGTAATGGTAATTTCTTCTCTACATTTTCTTTTGCAATGAAAAATGAAATATACAATTTGTCTATAATACAGGCTGATTCCTAAAGAATTAATTTACCTTTGGCATGTTTCAGGCCTACCTTGTAAACAATTTCTCCAGAGGCACATGTGAGGTTTCCGAATATCCTGGCCACACGGAAATACCATTTTCCCGCAGCTCGCTGGCCATTCCTTGGCAGACCTAAAATGTATATCTAGGTCAGGGAATTTTCTTACAACACTCACACGTATCTTCCTATAACAGATTGCTTGATAAACAACAATCAAAGTTATCTGTCAGAACATATTGATCATTTAAAATACAATCAGACATTGGTTGTGTTCAATATAATATCCAGTGTTTGGGAAAATAACTTCATAGAGAATGTTCCTACATTCAGACACTTCCTAAATTCTTATGGTTTTTACAGTAAATCATAAGAACACAATAAAAACAGTTTTATTGATTTTGGGGCAAAAATTATGTGTAGGAGTGAATATGATTATATAAAAGTTCTTTAAAAGTCTGTACTTGAACTTCAAGACCTGAATGCACTGAAGTACTTTAACTCGGTGTCCACACCTGAATACTCCAAAGTGGACATGAGGGGTATGATCACTACCTGTCCAGAAACCATATTTATACAAAATATACTTAATAATCAGGGCTACCCCTTGGTATGGTCCTAGGATGTAACTCCCTAAAAAAAACCACTTTGCAGAAGACGTGAAGCGTATCCATTGTATGTCACAGAGACAGAGATCATCCACAAACAGCCCAATATTGTCAGACAACTTTTACGAACCAGTCTTAACTCCATTGCTGGTCCCTTCACCATGTCCACAGCCACTTTAAAGGGTGTCAATGCTGGATGAAACTTTAAGACCTAAAACAAAGAACAAGTTCTGGGGTTTGTTAACTAAACCAGAGTAGTGGAGAGGTTAACAGAATGCAACTGTAAAGCCAAAATATCCAAACTGGAATTATAGCAGGGCTGGAAAATGTGTCCGACTCATCTACTCTGACTCACGTAGGCATTTCAACAATTCAATGTATCAGGAGTCTACCCTCCACTGTAATAAAAGCAGTGACTATGAACTATTAAAGGATTAGTAGATTATATCAATGGCAGCCCACCTGCCTTCTTAGGTCCTTTGTCTGGCGTGAGGTCTCTGACAGCTGGAGGGCATCAGATAGGTATGCCAACAAACCACGCTCCAGATTCCCGCTCACCCACAAAACGTACGGAATCACAGACTTCCTCCCATCTCGACCCTGGAGAAACACAGGTGGCAGAAATCAGCAGGATTCAGGCTGTATGTGACATCCCACATTATATTACATTTTGTGGGGAGGGGGGTTATTAAATTACAAAAGAATTACACAAAAGGGACATTTTTTAATAAAAAAATGGAATCAAATTCAAGCAATATAAAAGAGTTAAGCTTTCGCTCGCAACAGTAAGCATGTAATGAAAAGCAAGGTGTAGAAAGAAAGATTAAAGAAGGACAAGAAGGGGGGAAACAGATAAAGCGACACCCTATTTTAATGCATTATATGGGTAAAGGGTTAAAATATGCCTTCTAAAAATTATTATATTAAAACGATTATCGGAAACTTCCTGCAATTGCAGAGTTTTGTCTAGACCAGAATTGTCCCATGAATGCCTATCTTTGGGGTTTATGGGATACGCACTTCAACAACTGGCAGCAATTCCATTAATCAGAATATCTAAGCGGACATGTGCTGCACTATGGCTGCAGGTCCAAGTACCCATGTACTTGCAGGAGCCCCTTGTCCATAAGCTGCAAGGAGTGTTCATGGTTAAAAGATAAAAAAGCCTTAACAGCTGGAGAACTCCGTGATGTCTGCATCATCCTACCAAACCCGTGAAAGGATTAGGAGAAGTACGGCTTCTGTCACACAGTGTTGGATACATTAAATCCCATGATTAAAATGCAATGTCTTACATGCAGTTGGGTATTGTTCCCAGGATGCATCTGTAAGAGAGTGGAGTCATCCTTACTGCAAAGGCTTTCAATTGGTTCTTTTCCCCAGGGAAAGCGATACTGTATCTCAGACACTTTCCTGCCCTGGTCATCTTGATGGTCGCTGGTACTGAAGCTGGATGGACTCTGAGCGAACTGAGAGGGGGGAAGAGTTAGATCAGGTAAATACAGATGAATAAAATAAGATATGTGACTAATCTTGGCACCACAGGTGCATCTTGGGAAATGTAGTTTAGGAACATCTAGGTTCTAGATTTCGTAAAGACTATCCTGGACTATACATGGAGACTTAATGAAGATGTGCTATCCTGACGCATTAACTAGCCATCATTCTGCATGGCACCAATTAATCCTTTACAGACTCACCTTTTGCCACCACTGCAGTCTATGACGCAGCCAGTAATCGCGCCATTGGCTGGCAGTTTTTGCAGAGCTGAACCAGGTCAGGGATGCCAGTGTCTGTTCTCCTATGCTTCAACAAAAACAGATTCACTACATCAGATTCCTTCACCACCAAAAGTTACTTTATTACAGCTATGGCTCATTTAAGGAATGTATTGCATCACACAATAGACCGATCAGCAAATTACTACAATACAAATGTAGGTATGTTTGTGTGTGTTGATTTGGTAATTATCTACATCTGCAGGTTATCATTAGGAGCACACTGTGTTTTGGAAGTAATCATTTTAAGTTTGGTTTCCCTGAAACATTTAATACCTCTCTTAATTCGGTCTTTATCTTTATTTATACATTATTAGAATGTATACATTTTGTTTTACTGCATTCTATTTACTATTGGGTAAATGTAAGGAATATTTCAAACTGTGGGATTTAATTCATGGTTTAAAAACGTTATACGACAGTCTCAATAACACAAAGGATCAAAACCACATCTTTAGATACTCTGAAGGAGTTGCACCCCTCTTTTTTTAAATTTAATTTTTAGGTTCAAATTGTGCCCTGAAACAAGGTATAGTTAAATGAACACTCCAAGCAATATAACTACAGTGCGCTGTAGTGGTTATGGTATCTGGAGTGCCCCGACACCCACCATTGTAATTAGTCAAACCGGTTTTGCACATTTTGACTTGCTGAAGCGCTCAGCCAATAAGCTAAGCCCTGCACAGGTACTTCCTGTGGCACTTGTCAGAACGCAGGTCATAAGTATAGGGACGCTATTTATTAAGGGACCCATGATGAAATTAAGATAAGCTTGAAAGGTTTACTTTTTTAATAATAAAAATATGTTTTTTTAATTTTGAAAATCCTATTGGGCATTACGATTAGGTACCTCCGTCCACCACAAAAAAAAATAAATAACCATGTAAAAGAAGAAAAAAAAACCTACCTACAATGTTGCCGAACAAAACTCCCCTGAATGGATTCCACGCCCCATCTGACATCATGCCTTCCTCCACGAGATCCAATCAAATATTCCTCATAGAGAAGCATTTGATAGGACCGATCTTCCCAGCTCAGGATGCATACATGCTCTCTGAGCCAGCGAGGACGGAGGTAGTCAGGGGGCGAACAAGGGAGGGAATGAAAATAACAAAACCAGAGCAATATTAAGAAATGTGTGGGGGTGGGGAGGCTGAAATCAGGAAGGGAATGTACATGCAGTTTGCGATGACAACAGATGTCCTTTTTGAACAGAATTAACATTAAGCAGCCCAGAACAAAGTATCCTACCAACATGTCCAGTTTTACACACAAATGTGGTCATGGTGGTTGGAGAAACCCTTTAAGCTCTAATTATTATTATTACCGTTTATAAAGCACAAACATAGTCTGCAGCACTTTATAATTAGAGAAACCTCACATGAGCTTACAATGTATGAGGATTAGAGGTGGGAGGATACACAATGTTAGATGCCTTGGCCAGGCACACTCACTGGTGGGGTGGTGATTCAAACCTGGGATGTTACCGCTATTCTAACCAGCTGATATGTTACATGCTAGATGGTCTTGCAGAAAGAGGGATCATAAGGTAAAGTAGCCTCTGCAATTATCCAGAATATTATGTAAAAAATATAAATATAATTAGGAAATTATACAGAGTGCTCTCCAAGTCATTGAAAACCATCAAAATTTTTATTTTTTTTCCAGTCACTTGTTTTTAATCGCATCACAAACAGGCTGGGATGGGTGTATTTTGTAAACAAATTAATATTAAATGTGCCAATTTATCATCCTAGAATAGGGGGAAATGTACATAGAATTTGCTTCCTTTCCCAAAAGTCTGGTTCCATGATTTTCATATCTTATAAAGATTAAAGGGACACTATAGTCACCTGAACAACTTTAGCTTAATGAAGCAGTTTTGGTGTATAGAACATGCCCCTGCAGCCTCACTGATCAATCCTCTGCCATTTAGGAGTTAAATCACTTTGTTTATGAACCCTAGTCACACCTCCCTGCATGTGACTTTCACAGCCTTCCATAAACACTTCCTGTAAAGAGAGCCCTATTTAGGCTTTCTTTATTGCAAGTTCTGTTTAATTAAGATTTTCTTATCCCCTGCTATGTTAATAGCTTGCAAGAGCCTCCTGTATGTGATTAAAGTTCAATTTAGAGATTGAGATACAATTATTTAAGGTAAATTACATCTGTTTGAAAGTGAAACCAGTTTTTTTTTCATGCAGGCTCTGTCAATCATAGCCAGGGGAGGTGTGGCTAGGGCTGCATAAACAGAAACAAAGTGATTTAACTCCTAAATGACAGTGAATTGAGCAGTGAAATTGCAGGGGAATGATCTATACACTAAAACTGCTTTATTTAGCAAAAGTAATTTAGGTGACTATAGTGTTCCTTTAACGACAATGCAAATTCTCTGTATTCTTGGAAATCCTACTTCTCTTTAATTGCTAAAAGGGGAAACACATAGTTTTGTCTCTTCTTGTAACTTCTGAAAATGGCACAATACTTGTAAGAGTATCCTGTACGCAACATTGTATATTCTAAAAAGAAATGAAAAGTTAAAGAAAAAGAGGGAATATGCTTCACGAGAGTTACAGTTAATAGTCAGTAACTGTTACAACAACATTCAATTGCAGTTCGTAGTTCGTGTATCAGTGGCAACACCGGAAATCAAAGTTTAGTCAACATCGTCTTGGGACAGAACTGAGAAATGCCTAAACTCTGGTTCTGGAATCAATGATCTAGACCAGGGGTGCCAAAACTACAACTTCCATGATGCCTTGTCATTCTAAAAGCATGCACAGACAGGCAAAGTATCAGGGGAGTTGTAGTTCTAGCTTTTGAGCACCCCTGATCTAGACGTCTTCATCGTCCCATTCTCCAAGATTCAGATTGATAGCTATATAGTTAAACAAAACTCTGAGTTTAACAATAAACTTGTAGACAGACCCGTCAGCTTATTGCTCTGTTGCTTACAATAAGAATGTTTTTGTCTTACCTGGAGACCTTTTTTCCAACGTTTTTGTCTGGAATGGGGTTGAAGCATTTGCCAATTTCTGCCAGGCCAAAAGGGAGCTTTTTATTCATCAGGTCCAGACACGAGACGTACTGCTGCAGAGCACCTGGGGGAGAAGTAAATATTGTTTTAAAAAGCCCAGGAAGTGACAGTCCCCAGTTAACATTTTTAAAAAGAGAAGTGTTATCCCAAATTGTACTTGGCATTTCTCGATCAGATAATTGTAGCGGGCAGGATTGTCATTGCGTACTCTATAAAATGTGATTAATCCTTGATGCATTTGTACCCTCCCTGAACTACATTACTATCACACTCACAAACTAGCTTGTATTGGTTATTGATTATTGGCTAAACCAACAAGCTCCCCGATCACTCCACTGTCCTTCAGAGTTTCTTTTGCCATCTTACTACAACCACCCCAGTCACTTCCTTAGCATCATCTTATCCTCTGCTGATACTGCCAAAAAAAGACTTAAATTTCAATACAAATCCAAAACTTGGTAACCAGATCAGTCACTGGGTCTCCTGCTAAACGGTCCGTGTCTTTTAAGTTTTCTACATCAGAAGAGGTAAAGAGAAATTGTGGGCATGCAAACTGCAACCAGTGAACAGAACTCTGGCTTTGGGCCACCCTTGAAAGAACCAATAAAAAAAAAAATTCCTATAGAAAACTCCCAAAATTCTCAGACAATAAAACATAAAGCTCAGGCATCATGTGAGTTATACTACAGTGGCAGATATCTGTCCATTACTAAAACAGTGATGGGTAACCTTGACAATTCAGACCAATTTTGTCCCTACTTGCTCGTTCCTATACCCTAAACTCATTGAGTATGGGGAGCAAATGCTGTAGACCTGGGGTGCCCAAAATGTAGATCCACAGATGTTTTAAAAAACTACAGCTTCCATAATGTGTTATCATTCGAAGGGCATTCAAAGCATTGTGGGAGTTGTAGTGTTACAACATGACGGATAATTTCCATCACATGTTCTTAAGGATTTAATATAAGAAATTTGTATTTTTCCCTGAATGTGTGTGTTTGTAAAGGGTTGTATGTCAGAGCCTGCATGATGCTAGTGTGTATAGTGCTCAGATTGCGAACACAGGAAAAATGAAAAAAAATAAAAATAAAGTGAGCCTTTCAAAACCACATATTCACCTCCCACTGTATTAATAAATATAAAACAAACAAGTAAAAAAAAAAAAAAACACCCAACATGCTGCTTTATCTATCTGGGGGGACATCTAGTGGTGGAAAATGGGTAGCGCAAGAATTATGTCATGAACCGGCAAAATGAATTCTAAATATAATGAGCACTTGAGTAGCCAGGGCTGCATAATTCACATTTTTAATTTTATAGAACAGCTGACTACACATGTCTGAAAACAGAGGAGACTCAATAAAAGATTGGGAGCTGATTTATTCCAACTACAAATAAAATCTGAATTTAAGAAACATGTGGGGGACAAAAGAATCCTAAGACTCGGAGGGGATGAATCACTAATTAATATGAATTAAAACCAAACTGACAAATCTATGCAAATATCAGAGTGCAATCTATAGGATCTGCTTTGAAATCACAATTTAGGTGATAATCCTTGTGAGTATACAGCAATTTGTGAAGCAAAACAAGTGATTTGTCTCTATACATTTCCTTTTAAGCAATTAGCTGAGCATGTTAATTTACATATGAAGAATTTATGATTCATTTTCATCAACTAAGCACTTTTGAGACAATCTATATATATTTATTTCGGTTATGTTCTCCTTTCTATATATAATTAACTACTTGAGAGCTGTCGACTCTAGTGGATCTCTTTGTAGAAATCACTATTTGGTTTAATAATGGATTTGTTTTGTTTAGTACCATAGGCACTTGGTGATAATCTGGTTTGAATTTTTATGGTGCAATAATAAAAGTTACCTTTTAAAATGGCAATTGTCTATGTGTGGTTCCTTCAATAACACTCCAGTCTCTTTAGTTTAATGGTTTCAGATGTTGTTAGGGGTATTGGGGGATTAACAGTGTTGTTTTGATGATATAGTTCCGGGGTGCCCAGTAGGTAGATCCCCAGATGTTTTAAAACTAAAGCTTCCATGATGTTTTGCCATTCTAAAGGCATCCTAAAAGTATGCAAAACATCATGGGAGTTGTAGTTTTATAACATATGGGGATCTACCATTTTGGGCACCCCTGATATAGCTCAACCTCTTTGGCTTAACAACAATTTGATGTATATGCAGTTGATTCTCTAAACATCTGGGAGTTCATTTGTCAAATTGTTGAAAATTAACTAGGGAAATACTAGTTTTGTAAAAATTAAGCCAAGATTAATAAAAATAAAAAATAAAGCTGGGAAGGCAAATACTTTCAATTCAGCTATCTTGGCTTCAAATGAGCAATTTCCCAAGTTTAGTAACTAGCCCCTTAAATAATTCTTGTCACGCAAAATGATTCTCCCACAATAGACCAGCAACTGTTTTGCAAAATCTCTGCAACCAGCATGCATATCCCCACCAACTTCTGTGAAGAATTTGCGATCTTCTTCAGAGACAAGATTTCCTCCACCATAGCAGGCCAACCAGTTATACACCAGAACCACTACAGTGGAATGCTAGATTGCCCCAGATTATGATCTACGTTTATAAATGTGGATAAAGAGGTAGTTAAAGGAACACTATAGGATCAGGAACACAAACATGTATTCCTGACCCTACAGTGTTAAATCCAACATTTAGGTGGCGTGTCCCCCCTTAGAAGAAGAAGTTAAAACTCATTCCAGCTCCGCGCAGGTCCGCCGGCGCTGACCCCGCAGCCGATCTACCTACTTGGTGACATCATCAGAATTTACGATTTTTAGCCAATCCTATGCTTTCCCATAGGCTGAAATCGGCAATGAGGTGTGATGGGGCGGGGCCAAACACAATTTTGGCAAATCAGCACATCCTCTTATAGATGCATTAAATTGATGCATCTCTATGAGGAGAGTTCAGTGTCTCCATGCAGAGGGTGGAGATGCTGAACGGCACCTCTAGCAGCCATCTGAGGAATGGTCAGTGGAGGAATCCCTAGGCTGTAAAGTAAACACTGCTGTTTTCTCTGAAAAGGCAGTGTTTGCATGAAAATGCCTACATACAATGATTATACTCACCATAACAACTACATTAGGCTGTAGTTGGTCTGGTGACTATAGTGTCCCTTTAAAAGAACCAACCAACCATAAGTTGCGCCACACGTGTGATTCAGACCCTTCTCCAGCTCATCTTATATCTGCATGCATGGAAACACTCGTCCCAGTCCTCACAAAAATAGTGCAGTGTTCACTAAAATCTGGAAACTTCTGGACCTTATAAAACAGGGCTTGACAAATCCCAGGCGCCATGTCACCGTGGTGACCAGGAATTTTCTTCTGGCGCCTGGGATTTGTGAGCCCGTTCCCTCTGGAATATGACATCAACTCTTTGCCTTGCTCAATCATAGAGGCACCTTACTTAAAGCTCTCACAGGGAGAAAAGGTGCTATAAAAACTATTATAATATTTATATAAAGATTATTAAAAATGATGGTCAATTTACTTTAAGTATATAAGATACAGTCACTGATCAGGTCACACACATCAAACACAAATTCTATAGGACAGCAAGAATTTTAAAAACACTGTAATGTGCCTTTTCCTTTGGTTTTCCTGAAGAAAGAAATATGGAAGCCCTATGCATTATGGGAAGTTGCCACACAATCTACACGGCATAATCTGACATAATGCATTCACTATGAGTTACATTCCAAACTTTAGCTATCCTAGCCTGAATATTAGAATTTTGTTTTTAATTCACTACAAATAGTTACTTAGGATAAACAGTTATTGTGGTTTAATGAATAGTGTGTGGCATAACATAATGCCAGTGCAAATTCAAATATATGGAACTCAGTGCACATACTGTGTTCAAACACATAGAATTCTGCTGCACAACATTAAATGCATCAACATATATTTACATGTTATAATGCCACATTACCAAACGGCTATTACCAATATCTCTAATTACGCTGGAAAATTCTACAGGTTTCATGGAAACATGCTTACCATAAAGAAGATCTTCTCTCAGAACCCCATTTTGTCTTATTGTATTTTCCAGTAGAGGGACTGGTTTGTCCTGAGTGCAGTCTTTACCCTGGAGATGTGATTTCCAAGACTCACTACATATTGTTACCAATGGATTTTTCGATGCATGGGCTTGTAAAGGAATATGATACAAGGTATCAATTGCTAAAACCTCTTCTCTATATAAGACTATTGAGTTCCACCACTGAGTCACAAGGTTTTTCTTTAGCTCTTTCCCTAGAGGTCCTAAGCTATGGAATCCTTGTAGAAGGGATGTTTTAGTGAGATTGTCTCCACTTATAAAATGTCTCCGCTTGCACAGATCAAAAAGACATTCTTCTATAGAATGGCCAGTGTTACCTCCTGAGCATCTTCTGTGTTTCAAAGAAATTAGATTTTTGAAGAAATGCGAAGCCACTATAGCATGATTATTATACCGTTTCCATGTACATCTTCCTATACCAGAAGCTGCCATGATTACTGTTCAACAAAGAGAAAGGATCTTTCAAAGTTAGCATATTCAGTGAAATATATAATGAGTTCCTGTGAAGAAATAAGACAATAACAATAAATATAAAACACTATTTGAACATTAAGCAAAGTTGCAAAAGCGCTGTCTCACTCACAATTATATTATTATTATTACGACGTTCTGCATTTCATCTTACCTTTCAATGCTTCCCCAGTTTGATGTATAGCACAAGTTGTATATTATCAAACTTTTTACAGAATCCAGTTATCTGCATATGTATTTTTCTGAATGATTATTACACGCACAGGAAGTACGTACTATTTTTCTTTCACTGAATGTGAAGAAGAAGAAAAAAAGCATAGGCTTGCTATCAGAGAGTTTTGAATCCCACGTTATTTAACTATTGCAGTCATGGTATTTTATTCAATTACACGTGGAAATGTTACACCGTCCAGCTCTGTTAATACCTGGTTTTATCATAATTAGCCCTTTATTTGATGAGGAATGTGCCAAATCTAATTGTTCTATTATTGTACAAGATTAATAAATTACACTACAAAAGTTATTTACTAAACTATGAATTGCCAGGAATTCAACCTAAAAAAAAAAAAAAGTCTTTCATGTTTCTAGCTCAGCTTGTTGCCGTTATGTATAAGTACACAGGTCACAGTTACAATGTGGGATCCAATCTACTCTCAATAAGTGTTAATTTTGTCAACTAACAATTTTTGTCGACTAAAACAATTCAGATGACTAAAATACGACTTTTTAGTCAAAAGACTATGACTGACTAAAACTAGATTTAAATTAGCCGCACAAATTAACACTGCTACCAATTAAACGTGTCCTGTTCTACTTTCATTCCCCCCTCCCCAATCACCACAAAAAACAGACAAGAACAGTTTCAGAAAAATCAGTCATTCCCTGTGGGATTTATTAATCAAATAGCAAATTGTACTCTTTCTGAAAATCAAATTACAGCTCGGTAACGGTAACTTACTTGGAAAAAAGAATCCGCTTCTATTTACTGGGTTCAGGTTGCACAAACTAAAATCCATATTGCAAAACTGAAGCTAAAGTCGTAAAGCTGTGACTATAGTGTTGAAAGATTAAAATACCAATAACCAGGGCCGTCTTTAAGGAGGGGCAAAAGGGGCAGCTGCCCCGGGCCCAGTTACTCGTGGGGGCCCTAAGGCAGCTGCCCCATGGGCCCCCTGCAGCACCTGAGGCAATCAGGGGCCACAGCCCTTTAATACTGCTCTGGACCGGGCCCTTGTAATATGGGGGTTGGCTGAATACAAACACACAGCTAGCCCCTCACACGCTGCCCTGTGATCCCTTTTCTTCTCCGTGACATGCTGGGAGGCAGTGAGGTCAGATCACTTCCTCCTCATTGCCGCTGGGGAGGAGGCACACACCACACGGAGGAGGATGCAAGCATTGTGGGGGAGAGGGACTGAGAAAGCTGATGGCAGACTCCCATCAGCCTGGGCCAGCAATCTCTCTTGGACCCCAGGGAAGCCACCTTTCTGTACCCAAAATGTAAGGAGACAGGAGGGTAGCTAAATATGTTTTGTTTTTTTGTTTTGCTTATTTCTGATATCACTTTTATTCAGGTGTTGGTAATGTAACACACAGGGAATAAGTACATGTTAAAAATCCTAGAAGAACCTGACAGTTCCCTATTAAATATAAATTTTAAAAGTATTTATTTTAACATATTATTGCATCAAGTGTTATCAAAGGCTGTATACCATTTCCAAATGTCACTTTTGCCAAATTCTGGACCAGGGTATGTAAGAACAGAGTTGAGACATTATTATGGCCAAGGTTGCTGGGAGTTGCTGTCCAAGAGCTGCTAGAAGGCAGAGATTAAAATATGTAAATGTACACATATATGTGTGTGTGTATCTGGCTGTGTTTATGTCCTTGTGTGTATCTGGCTGTGTTTATGTCCTTGTGTGTATCTGGCTGTGTTTGTGTCAGTGTGTGTATCTGGCTGTGTTTGTGTCAGTGTTTGTATCTGGCTGTGTTTGTCTGTGTGTCAGTGTTTCTGTGTGTATGTATACCTGTGTAGTGTGTATGTGTACCTGTGTGTGTGTTTGTGTGTGTATGTGTGTCAGTGTGTGTAAGTGTGCATCTGAGTGTGTGGTAATGCATACATCCCAGCATTTTAATGCCAACACAAATACACTCCATCTCTAGCACTGTACACATATACACCCCTGCATTTATACCTTTATGTATGTGTGTATCTGAGTGTGTGTGTGTACATACCTGTGTCAGTGTGTGTGTGTACCTCTGTGTGTGGATGTGCCAGTGTATGTGTGTATCAAAGTGCTTGTATCTGTGTGTCAAAGGGTGTGTATCTGAGTATGTGCCAGTATGTGTCAAGGTGTGAGCATGTGTCAGTGTGCCTATGTGTGTATCTGCGTGTTAATGTGTATGTGTATATGTGTTATAGAAATCACACAACATGCAAACAGAGCCCTGCAAACACAAACATTACATACAAACACACCAGTTTGCTGAACACCAATACTACACACAAATGTACACAACACTACATCCAAACAACCCCCTGCATGCAAATACAAACATTACATACAAACACATTCCTGTATTAAAACGCTAAAATTATATACAAACACCAACTCTACACACAAAAGTACACCTGCATTTAAAAGCCAACACTACAGACAATCACACATTACTGCATTCAAACGCAAACACTACACACAAGTACACCACTGCATTCCAATGGTAACAGTACATACAAATACACTCCTACATGCACACATACACTCTATACAATAACATGCTGACATTCATTTGAACAAACACTGCTCAAAAATACAACCCTGCAAGGATGGTAGATCCCCACCTGGCATAGCATCGCAGGAGTTGTATGACAGATGGGGATCTATCTTTTCTTTACTCTTGTGCTACAGGGCAGGCCTGAATTATTATTTTTTTGCACCAAGGCACTCTCTACATTAGTTTCGCCTCTAGGTTGGGGTGGAGGGGGTGATTGCATGCCCAGGGTGCCCAAGCAGTTGCTTGCCCAGGGTCCAATCAATAATAAAGAAGGCCCTGCCAATAACAATAAGCTATTGAACAGGGAAACTGAGAAACCTTCACACATTGATAGTCTGCCACCTGAATAGAATCAAACTAATGGATTCTTAATCCTGAATGAGAATTTAACCCACATAATGACAAATGGGAGGCATGTGACACAAACTGGGACTCTCCAGGTTATTCATCATGCATATTCTGACCTTATCTGATGCCTTGTCCCTCCATGTGTTATCCAAGCCTCGTTGTGAGCGCCGTTCATCCAATCATAGGAATAAAGCGTGTCAAGCCTCACTCTGGAAACAGCTCAGCCAATCAAAGTAAGGATGTGATCTAAGCCTTATTCTGGAGCTAGTTCGGCCAATCACAGATGAAAATCGAGTCACGTGGGCTACTCTGCGTTCCAAGCCTCATGTTGACTCAAGAGTATGGGTAACACCATGTTACAAAAAGCATTATGTGGGAAATAAACGCTTTTTTTGTTTAAAGTTTGTTTTCATTATTTTCTTGTGTTGAAACATAATTTAGCTAAATGTTATTAAAGAGGAAAACTATAATGGGGTGGCTCTCAGCCAGTGAATGCCAAACAGGGTGGGATCTCATGTAGAAATATGAATTATTACGTTAGTGATGTCTGTAAAGGCCAGAACAAAACCAGCTTCAATAGGAGCTCCATGTTGGTGTAACTGAGTGTATAACAGAGCTCCACAGTAATAATACTCCCAGTAATGTGTCTGAGTGTATAACAGAGCTCCACAGCAGTAATACTCCCAGTAATGTGTCTGAGTGTATAACAGAGCTCCACAGCAATAATACTCCCAGTAATGTGTCTGAGTGTATAACAGAGCTCCACAGCAATAATACTCCCAGTAATGTGTCTGAGTGTATAACAGAGCTCCACAGCAATAATACTCCCAGTAATGTGTCTGAGTGTATAACAGAGCTCCACAGCAGTAATACTCCCAGTAATGTGTCTGAGTGTATATACAGAGCTCCACAGCAATAATACTCCCAGTAATGTGTCTGAGTGTATAACAGAGCTCCACAGCAATAATACTCCCAGTAATGTGTCTGAGTGTATAACAGAGCTCCACAGCAATAATACTCCCAGTAATGTGTCTGAGTGTATAACAGAGCTCCACAGCAATAATACTCCCAGTAATGTGTCTGAGTGTATAACAGAGCTCCACAGCAATAATACTCCCAGTAATGTGTCTGAGTGCATAACAGAGCCCCACAGCAATAATACTCCCAGTAATGTGTCTGAGTGTATAACAGAGCTCCACAGCAATAATACTCCCAGTAATGTGTCTGAGTGTATAACAGAGCTCCCACAGCAATAATACTCCCAGTAATGTGTCTGAGTGTATAACAGAGCCCCACAGCAATAATAATCCCAGTAATGTGTCTGAGTGTATAACAGAGCTCCACAGCAATAATACTCCCAGTAATGTGTCTGAGTGTATAACAGAGCTCCACAGCAATAATACTCCCAGTAATGTGTCTGAGTGTATAACAGAGCCCCACAGTAATGTAATGTGTCTGAGTGTATAACAGAGCTCCACAGCAATAATACTCCCAGTAATGTGTCTGAGTGTATAACAGAGCTCCACAGCAATAATACTCCCAGTAATGTGTAATAACTAATACTCCAGTAATGTGTGAGTGTATAACAGAGCTCCACAGCAATAATACTCCCAGTAATGTGTCTGAGTGCATAACAGAGCTCCACAGCGATAATACTCCCAGTAATGTGTCTGAGTGCATAACAGAGCTCCACAGCAATAATACTCCCAGTAATGTGTCTGAGTGCATAACAGAGCTCCACAGCAATAATACTCCCAGTAATGTGTCTGAGTGTATAACAGAGCTCCACAGCAATAATACTCCCAGTAATGTGTCTGAGTGTATAACAGAGATCCACAGTAATAATACTCCCAGTAATGTGTCTGACGGTATCACAGAGCTCCACAGCAATAATACTCCCAGTAATGTGTCTGAGTGTATAACAGAGCTCCACAGTAATAATACTCCCAGTAATGTGTCTGAGTGTATAACAGAGCTCCACAGCAATAATACTCCCAGTAATGTGTCTGAGTGTATAACAGAGCCCACAGCAATAATACTCCCAGTAATGTGTCTGAGTGTATAACAGAGCTCCACAGCAATAATACTCCCAGTAATGTGTCTGAGTGTATAACAGAGCTCCACAGCAATAATACTCCCAGTAATGTGTCTGAGTGTATAACAGAGCTCCACAGCAATAATACTCCCAGTAATGTGTCTGAGTGTATAACAGAGCTCCACAGCAATAATACTCCCAGTAATGTGTCTGAGTGTATAACAGAGCCCACAGCAATAATACTCCCAGTAATGTGTCTGAGTGTATAACAGAGCTCCACAGCAATAATACTCCCAGTAATGTGTCTGTGTATAACAGAGCTCCACAGCAATAATACTCCCAGTAATGTGTCTGAGTGTATAACAGAGCTCCACAGCAATAATACTCCCAGTAATGTGTCTGAGTGTATAACAGAGCTCCACAGTAATAATACTCCCAGTAATGTGTCTGAGTGTATAACAGAGATCCACAGCAATAATACTCCCAGTAATGTCTGCGTGTATAACACAGCTCCACAGCAATAATACTCCCAGTAATGTGTCTGAGTGTATAACAGAGCTCCACAGCGATAATACGCCCAGTAATGTGTCTGAGTATATAACAGAGCTGCACAGTAATATTACTCCAAGTAATGTGTCTGGGTGTATAACAGAGCTCCACAGCAATAATACTCCCAGTAATGTGTCCGAGTGTATAACAGAGCTCCACAGCAATAATACTCCCAGTAATGTGTCTGAGCTAAATTTGGCAGGACTTTGAGGTTTGTGAATGGACTCCAGGTATTATAAAGGACTGGTTTCAAAAAGGGCTTATTTTAGTGTCCATCCACATTGTTAAAAGACCCTGTAAATCTAAAACTTGCCTGGAACCCAGCACTGAATGACATTCCACACCCCATCACTCCTTCCCTTTCTAAATTGTTTATTTTTAGCAGTGTTTGAATCCTCTAAAGGCTTTGAACTGGTGAGGGAATTTTAGCACAGAACCTGCAATAGGCTGAACAGAGTCCTCGGCCGCACAAGTTCCCTGTGTCATCTCTAAGTCAAGCATGTCATACTTGCGGCCCACAATGAGGCAGCTCCCTAATTTGCCTTAGGGCAGACTAACAGGTCAGGTCCACGGAATATGACCGAGGGCCCGGCTGCTTGCCAATTACACTGCCAGGTGTGAGGCCCTTCCTTCAGTCTGCCCTGGGAAATGGCCAGCACTACAGTCTGCAGCTCTGCCAGGTGCAGACAGGAGTATCTCACATCTCCAGGCAATTACCATGTGGTCTGCTGCTCTGCACGTGGTGGAGCTGCAGACCAGGGAATGGATTAAGAATATACCCTTTAAAAAAAAAAAAAAAAAGTCTGAGAGGAAAACCCCCTCCACACTACAGTATACCACCTCCCCTAACAAATTATGGATTTTTAATATGTTCTAAAAAGGACTTTGTCACCATTTGCTTATTGTGCCAATCACCTTATTTTAGTTCATCTCCTGGCTTTTTAAACACTTTTATATTCCACTTTAAAAATATTAGGTGGGGATTATTCTGTTTTATTCAGAGAGCAGTGAGACAGCTCTACCTTCATCCCATCATTCAGCCATCCAATCCTGATACACTGACCCTATCAAGTTACCCCTATTCTGTCATGCTCATTGTCCTGTAACACTCCCTCCAACTGTGCCACAGTCCACCCCTGACCCCTCTAATCCGGTCACTCAGCACCCTTTAAACCTGTCATTCACCTCCTTGCCTTATTACACTCTTCCAGCTATGCCCCATTCACTGTCACAATGACCCCTTAATCCTATTACTTACCTCCACTCACCCTGTAACACTTCAACAATGTCACCCTCATCCTGTCAGTCACCCCTGAATACACAAAGCCATAAGACAGCTTTGCCACAAACCGTGCACCAAGGTCACAGTCAACCCTCCCATACTTTATATGGTACTTCAGAAAACGTATACCTATGTGCCTATTTAAATCAAAGTTTGTTTTTGCAGCCCACATAAATTTAAACCTTGTTTGTTACCTGTGTTAGCCTTTGAGTTGGACATGCTTGATGTAGGTGCTGTGCTGCCATCAGAAATAATGGCTATTCAGACCAGATTGGACTACTGGTAACTAAATCTGTATCAAGCCACCGACAGCAGACCAGGAAGTGTATCAAAATGCAATTCACCTGCCTTTTTTGCAAAAGAGTGAAAGTAGAACCCACTCTAAAATACATAAATGCTTAGTCGGCTGTAGCTATACATTGTGGAGAGGTGATAAACCCTTGCCAATTAATCCTCTGCAGCCCATACAGAAGTCATTTTTCACCATTCGTCCAATCCTTCCTAGATCCTCCTAGCTGATCTACACTTTCCACTCAAGTGATTAATACTATTGGGGGGGGGAAGAATAGAATTTGTGTATATGCATTTAGTCTAATCAAATATTCAGCCTCAGACAAAAATCCAATGTCCGCTTGTAACGAGTAAGCAGCATTTTGTGAAACAGTCATTACCAATGCAGGTGTTTGATGCCTAGCCTGTGGAAAGTTACTCAGAGAACCAGTTAGTCTGGTCTGTGGGCATCAAGTAAGTACTTCAACCTAAAAATGTTGCAGTTTGTAACTAGAACATCTACATCCTAGTGCAGGCATAGGCAACTTTTGGCACTCCAGATATTTTGGAGTACACCCCCCATGATGCATTGCCAGCATTATGGGTGATGTAGTCCACAACACCTGGAATGCCAAAGATTGCATACCCTGTAGTGGCAGTATGTGCTGCCTCAGATGTTAAGATAAAACCATTGCGGCTCCATTTTTCTCAAGTGCAGCAGCCACATTCAGAGTTCTTCCATGAATCCACACCAAAGGTTAACATTTCTCCATCTGGCACCAAGTTGGTTGCAGAATGTCCTGTCACCCCATTTTGATGGGTGCTATGCCAACAGAAATCTAGTTAAATGGAAACTGCTCTGAGTACTGTGCATTGCCTACCACAATGCCAACACAGAACCATTCTGGTCACATGGAGACTTCATGCAAGGGAAGCCATTGGGATCGTATCATTTGATTGTCCTTTAAACCAATCTCAGAAATCACACAAACATTGAGTTAAATGATCTTTATTGAAGGCCATGCACTGCCTCCATTACAGTACTTCAAAATCACTGTACATTTACATGTGAACACTGGCTTTCCTAGTACAAAAAAATAACTAAAATTGCTTCAGGAATGTAGAGAAACAGTTAACTTAAATAGTGAAAAAGTGCAACACAGTCACTGCTGCTTGGCAGATATTTCTGCATTACTGTAGAGACTTTTTCTTAAATAACTACTCTGGTCTGAAACACAATATAAAGAGCAAGTATGGAAAATAAAATACAAAAACAAAAAAAAACAAAAGAAACAGTGCGTTTACGGCTTACTGGGGGTATGCTGTAGTCATTGGGTAACCCAACATTGGGGCGGCAGCAGCTGCTGGGGCTGCGGTAGGATACGTGTATGGTTGCTGGTTCATTCCATTTGGCATGGCGGCTGCATACTGCTGACTGCCATTGAAGTTTTGAAACGTGCCTGTCTGGGCTCCACCACGGAAGCCTTGTAGAGAATTTCCATTAAAGCCATTTGAATAGGCGTTACCATTACCATAAGACTGTCCTCCGAACCCATTTTGTGACTTGTTTCCAAAGTCTCTTTTGCCCCCAAACCCACGGTCGTAGTTTTCCCTATCCCAACCACCCCGCTTGCCTGAAGAGTATCTGTCACGTCGGTCGTTCATTCCTCCGCGTCCTCCTCTGAAACGACCTGCAGACATAAGAGCAAGGTTTACATGTGTTTAGAATCATACAAATCTAACCTAGTCCAAGTTTAAGAGTTAAATACATCATGCATTACCCAGTGCTATAGTTTAACTAGAGGGGAACTGCAGGTGTTTTAGTTAAGAGTACCCTATTGGATGGCGATCAGCATGATGAAAACTGGTCAAGGTTTATTCTGAAATAGTATGCTGTTCATTCAGGGAATAACTAAAGTGCAAGATACCCTCCCTGTTTTATATACAGCACAGAAGAGCTGATTTTGTAAAATACAAGCCCAGTGTGACTAAGCCAAGTTTAGGGATATTACAGAGCAGTGTCCAAGTCAGTACTTCAGCACCATTTTCAATTGCAGATTATGGCATAAAAACTGATTTAGAGAAAAGTGCTAGACCATCCATTACTGAGACAGGAAGAATGTATACATTAAAGAGGTCACTTACCTCTGTCTTCCACAAGCTGCAGGAGCTTTGGGTTGATTGCCTGGTTGGCCTCACGGAGCACAGAGATCAGATCATTCACTTGCTTTAGATTATTGTGCGTAAAAAAGGTATAGGCAGTGCCTGTTTTGCTACTACGGGCGGTCCTTCCAATTCGATGGATATAGTCTTCTGATGAATTTGGGTAATCATAATTGATGACAAATTTCACATCTTCCACATCTGTAAAGTGTGGCAGTGTGGCAAGAGGGAAAGCAAAATCGGGTTTTGCACACCACAGCCAGACCAAAGAGATTAGTTAGACAACTGGCATTTTAACGAGGAAACAGGGCTGAAAAGAATAAGTGTTAAGAACCCCAAGAATAGGAGAAGGTGGGAACATACATCTCTGCCCAAAATACACAAAGCTTACCAGGATCATGTTATTCCCACTGAGACAGATCCCATACTAATAGTCAAGTGACATCTGATTGCTTCTCCGCAGTACGGCCACTAAACCTCACGGCAGCTTCCATGTGTTCCTACTGAGGACCTTCAAGAAAATTGGATGTGGTCCCCCTCACACATTCATAAGCTCAAAACTGGCCACCCACTGCTTTGTCTTGCCCAGACCTTACAACTGCAGCTGCAAGAAACACATCTTGATGTCCCTCCCTGCCACCCAAAGCCAAGAACTAGAGATTTGAAGTTATTTAATGCATTGTGTGTTGTCTAGGCAAGCGCTTCCAAGAAGCCAGCGTTCACTTGAGAATTTGGCCCCCTCTCTGGCAGGTCTCGACATGACGACTACGGTACAGGTGAGGGAGGATCGTGAAAGTTTGCAGAGGCGAGGAGCGCTGCTTCCCCCTTTCTATACACTCATGTGCCAGTACTCACCAATTTGTCTACAAAAGGCTCAGAACCAAAAGGAACAAAAAAGCTGCTCTCCCGGTTTGTCAAGAACCAAAACTATTGGCAGTATGTCTCCAACATGACAGCCCTCACTGAAACTCTCAAACCCTGCGTCGCAGAGCCGGGTGCTTTACGAGTAACAGCAATTCATAATGACAAGCATGCAAAGTTGGAACCGGGAATCACGTGGCATGAGGGATCAGTTTACGGGATTGCAGTTTTTTGATGGGGTTTAAGAGTCTCGGCCTTTTGAAGATTACTGGCACACAATACTCAGCTTTCCACCTCTCTACTCGACTGGAAGCAGCCAGCCGGTTTCCACTAGTCCTCCATCCCCCTCGAATCCTCCGAATGTCATGCCTAGGCCTTGCCACAAAGACCGCACCTTTGTGAAAAACAAAACTCAAGAGAATTGCAAAGGTTAAAGAAAGCAAATAACTTTCTTTAAAAATTATATATAGAGATATGTAGGCAGAGTGTAGCCATTGCATTTCATACTAACCTAGACCTCTAGAGGCAACGTCTGTAGCGATCAGGATGGGAGATTTACCATGTTTAAACTCTGCAAAATAAAAATTAAAAAGTCATTAAGACTTCATGCACTCTGCCAAGATACAAGAGCTGTACTAGAGTTAGAGTCAAGACATACCATTTAAAACCCAATCACGTTCTTGCTGACTTTTGTCGCCATGAATGCCCATTGCAGGCCACCTAAAAAAAAAACAAAGTTAGTGTTTACATTTTTATTCTATAGATACTGCATGAAATAAAGTCCAACATGCACAGCGCATATTTGCTTTAACTAGGACACTATCCCCAGGCTTCAAAGATTGAGAATGAAAGGGAGGCTTGTTTTGTTTACCTATGGAGAACACAGCCATAACTGCCTTAAAAAAATCCCAGAGAAATTATAGACGAGATTTAAAAATAAAAATCTGTTATTGGCAAAAGGTTGCCTTATCTGCAAGCCTTTAAATGTGTTTAAAAGTTCATCTGAACCAAGTTACTGTAGCCTTTACAAGACAGTAAAGGAGTGACATTATACAGTACAACAGCTTTGAGTGTGTACCATCACAATACCATGCAGATTAAAGCAATATGACTTTGCCAATGTTGTACACAAACAACCTGGCATTAACCAAGTCAGATGCAGATTTAACCCATACTATATCGAAAGCAACATTAACATAAGTCCACATGTCCAAAACTAGGCCATTTCATCAGGACAGCCACACTTGCACTTACCCGTCCCTCCTTAACTTGCGTGTGAGTTCATCACAACGTCGCTTTGTCTCTACAAAGACAATGGTCTTATTTTCCTTTTCACTCATAATTTCTTCCATCAGTCTGACAAGCCTAAAAATACATGATTCATGTTAATTTACAGAACAGGTGGATTTAATGCAGATATCTCCCCTCCAGCTTCAGTTAGTGCTTACTTGTCATCCTTTTCCCCGTCGTTACACACATCCACAATCTGAAGGATGTTGTGGTTTGCACTTAGTTCCAGTGCACCAATGTTAATGTGGACATAATCCTTTAAGAAGTCTTCAGCAAGCTGCCTTACTTCCTTGGGCCAGGTAGCACTCCACATCAGTGTTTGCCTATCAGGCCGGATCTGTTCCACAATCTTTCTTATTTGAGGTTCAAAACCCATATCGAGCATTCTGTCAGCTTCATCGAGTACCAGGTATGTGCATCTGTTAAGATTAGTTTTTCCAGCTTCCAAGAAGTCAATTAACCTGCCTGGTGTTGCAATGCAGATTTCAACTCCTGCAGAAAAATAAATAAAGTTAGCCTTCACCTCTCCGGATTAGCACAAGAACAGGTGTGACTGCTCAGATATTGATTAGGCTTCATACCTCTTTCCAAGTCACGGATCTGTGGTCCTTTAGGAGCACCCCCATAAATGCAGGTGGACTTCAAGCGACAAGCCCTTCCATACTCTGCTGCCACCTGCTGCACTTGCTGAGCCAGTTCTCTAGTAGGTGCCAGCACCAAGAGCTACAAGGAAAGTGAAAATTAGAGCCACATTGCCATGTCAGTGCATACAACATTTAAGCAATGTCATCTTTTACTGGTCATTAGGTAAATGCCCACTAACAACCTCAGTTCTTGGGTACTATTTGCATTTCATAAGAGGACCTTTTGCATTCAAAGTGGTACTAAATTTCAAATTAAAGAAGCTTTGTAAAAAAGTTGTGCTATAAACAAAGCCACAAAGGGATGCAGGCATTTTGTGCTATTCTGATGTAATTGGTAACATTACATTTATAGGAAAATCTGCAGCTCAGCAATACTTACAATTGGCCCGTCACCACGCTGCAAGAATGGCTGGTGATTTATATGAACAATTCCAGGGAGAAGGTACTGCACAAAAAACAAAAACACAAAACAATTTAACAAAGATTTTTTGCAGGGATGACCGATAAAAAAAAAAAAGAAAATGTCTGAGTAATTACTTACAGAAAGTGTTTTTCCAGAACCAGTCATTGCTACACCAACCATATCTAACCCACTCAGAGCTACTGGCCAGCCCTGACTTTGGATGGGAGTAGGTTCAGTGAAGTTCTGACGTTTGACAGTTTCCATGACATTTGCTGAAAGAAATAAATAAAAGGTCAGGGTTGTTGAAAGATGCACAGGACACATTATGCCACCATAATGGAATCCAACTAGCCACCAGAAGCCAATAGTTACCTGGGAAGTTTGCTTCGTGGAAGTGAAGGACTGGTTTGGGGCAGTTATATCCTCTTACAGTGATCTCCTTGCTTCTTCTGAACTGTTCTGTTTCTGGCTGCAAAAGAATTAAACATTTAGGGCTTTATGATAGTACAGGGAAACCTGAATAGCACAATTGTGCTGCAAGTCATTTAAAGGGACACTAGTCACAGAGCCACCATGGGTTAATGGAGTGGTTCTGGTGTCTAGCCTGTCACTGTATGCCAAGCAATGCAAATGCTGCCTTTTCAGAGAAAACAGTGTCAGTGACTGCCACTAGAGTATTTACAAGGCAGTAATGCAGAAAGCCACAAGAGGTACTTCCCATCTCTGTGCTGCAGAGGGCAGTGTTTGCCAATACACAATAGCCTCCCAATGTGAAAGGTTTGGCTGTGATAATCATGTTTAATGATATCCGCCATGGAAGCCAAGCCTGCTGCAGCTATAAACAGGCACAGCAATGGAAACTTTAAAAGCCTTCTCCCCACAAAGAGCAGGAGAGCTAATCATTACTCCAGCACTATAGCGTTCCTGTAAAAAGGAACACAGTTGAGTCAAACCCAAATTTATTTAAAGTTATTAAACACCAATACTACCTCAGAAATGTCCCACCAAGTGGACTCCTACTAAACTGCAATAGGGAAATGTTTCCAGCCCACCAATTCTCAGAAAAGCCATTAGAACTCTGTATCAACCATGGTGATACCACTACATAATGCAATATTTCCTGTGGAAATATTTAGACTTCTACACAAACATTAATGCAACCTGACCCAACAACACTATTTTCTGTTTGAGCCCAGGGCCAACTATACATGTTCTTTTAATAATGCAATGTAATTAAGGTAGTTCTAAAATATTTTACCAAGAAAGATACATTGAGATCTTGTTCAAGTATGTCATGAGTCCACAAGAAAAATCACCTGGTAAGTCTAAAGTTCCTATATTAAAAAGCCACCAGGCATGACAATGCAAGAGTACTGTTTCACTTTTATCACTGATGGTAAAATTTAAAGGGACAGGCAAAGAAAAACCCACAAACATGTTAGATCTTACATATAACTGTTGCATAGCCCTTTGTTAAAACAGGATTGCTTCTGTATGTGATTTCCTATAAAGTAGTTTCAGAATATTCTAATTTTATCAATGTCAAGCATGACAATCTAAAGATTTACAGTTACTCACCGGTGAACGTTTGACAACATCTGGATGTTCCTGGTAGAAATTCTTTTCAAATTTAGGTAATTCGTCCAAATTCCATTTCTTTTTCATCAGCCTCTCACCAGGGTTTCCAAATTTTCCTGAGGGACCGCCTCTGCTCCCACCAAAACGAGGGCCACCTCCATAACTGAAAATGGATTGCATGTTTATTATGAGACCAACTTAATTCAATTTAAAAAAGCTACCAAAAAAAAAAAAAAAAGTTATAACCAACCATATCCTATAAAGCTAAATTTTTCAATCCCCACTAGAAAGTGATAAAGTAACCCAACCAAGAAGAAATTCCCCTTGTGAGAATGCCATAGACTCCAGGCTTTATTTGCAGCTTCAGTTATTTTTCTAGTAGCCTAGTACTTAAAAATGTAAGCTTGGCACAGATTGTGAGAAATCTAATTTCCTGCGATACACAACGAGCCGTAGTCGTAACAACTAATGATCAAATGAGTTCTTTAGTGTGAGCCTTTAACTCTAGTGTTAAATGAATGCATCAGATAATACCTGCGACACAGGAAGTTAAACCCTAGACCGATTATGCAAGAGCACATGGAAAGTTCTACCCATTAGTGAGTCACTTCCAGACTACGCAATACAATATACTCTATACTCGATGACAGCATTCCTGGATTATGTACCAATCTGAATCGTTTCCAAGACAAACAAGGAAGCCAGAATGCCAGAGGCAAGAACAGTATGCTTCATTAATCAGCAATAGCATTTGCCAGGCACAAGGAAGGGGGGGAAAAAAAAAAGTTAAATGGATTAAAACATAGCCAGCCACAACTTTTGCCACTTTACAGCCATTCAAGCCAGTGATAAGGAGATTATAGAGCAGTTTATAGAAGCCTACATTTTACACCAGGCCAGAACCTTCAGTACTCCGAGGCACTCCCTATTTACAACATGAAGGCTAAACAAAGATTTCACTAAGCAGAGGTGTATGGGATGCATCACCATATATGTGGCCAGAACAGCACAGGTAAATCCTTATATTAAGATACAGATCAATATACTGCCATGGACACAGTGTTTATGAGCACTACCTCTAGTCTTTCCCATAAATGCCTTTGCAAAATCTACAGAAAAATGCTGTTCCAGATGGTTTATTTTACAGTGTTACTGTAACAGATGGATCAGACATTTGGTTAATACTGTATGATCCATTAACTTCCAAATCAGGAATTTGTTCACATGTACACCCCAAATATACGCCATATAACTCCCAGACGTTTTATACACCCCAGGAGAGATTTACCAATGCTGCTATATACAGGACTTTACATACACCGTCCACGATGTATAGACCAGGCCAGAGACTTACCAGTGCTAGATACAGGACTTTATACATGGACAGTGTACATAAAGTCCTGTATATAGCTAGTATTGGTAAATCTCTGTCCTTGGCTACACATGGTGGCTGTAAAGTCCTGTATATGGCTAGTATTGGTTAAACCTCTGTCCTTGGCTACACATGGTGGCTGCAAAGTCCTGTATTTGGCTAGTACTGGTAAATATCTGTCCTTGGCTACACACGGTGGCTGTAAAGTCCTGTATTTGGCTAGTATTGGTAAATCTCTGTCCTTGGCTACACATGGTGGCTGCAAAGTCCTGTATATAGCTAGTATTGGTAAATCTGTCCTTGGCTACACATGGTGGCCGTAAAGTCCTGTATATAGCTAGTACTGGTAAATATCTGTCCTTGGCTACACACGGTGGCTGTAAAGTCCTGTATTTGGCTAGTACTGGTAAATATCTGTCCTTGGCTACACACGGTGGCTGTAAAGTCCTGTATTTGGCTAGTACTGGTAAATATCTGTCCTTGGCTACATACGGTGGCTGTAAAGTCCTGTATTTGGCTAGTATTGGTAAATATCTGTCCTGGTTGATACACTGGATGAGTACACACACCATCCATGATGTATAGACTGGGACAGATTTCCCATAAATCCTCCATAATCTGACTCCATCCAGCAGATTTACTATAACTGGTTACTGTGTATTCCACACATCCCACACAGGCCAGGGGTAGGTAACCATCAGCACTGCAGGTGTGGATTAAACCTCCTCTGATGCTTTGCCAGGGCATTATGGGAGATGTAGTCCACATCACCCTCCCCCACAAGCCCAATACTGAGCCTGGCAGCAGCTAACCCAAGAATGAGCAGAGACACAATAAGCCATCAGAACTACAAATCCCATAACGGTTTGGAACCTTCGAGCCCGGCAGAGCATCATGGGAGTTGTAGTTCTGCGGCAGAGCTCGAGGACACGTGTCCTGGGAGACAATCCTCACAAAAAAAGGGAAAAGCCGAGGCTCCTCCCACTGGGCGTGTCCCGCGCGCAGCTCCCGCCCGGCGGCCATTTTGTGCTCAGACAAAGAAGCCGGCATTTTGTATAGTCAGCCGCATGGCGGAAACCGCATTCCACGGCCGCGCTCGGCACCGCGGTGTGAGACCTCGGGGGGGGGAGGACCGAGCTCGGCGAGCCGGCCTCATAAACGGGAATAATTACCCCGGTATTAAAAATAAATAATAATATATATATATATATATATATCACTAAAACCGCCACACACCGACCGAACCCCCACAACGGGGCCCGAACCGGGCTAAACCGGACCGAACCCCTCACTGACCGGCACCGACCGAACCCCCACAACGGGGCCCGAACCGGGCTAAACCGGACCGAACCCCTCACTGACCGGCACCGACCGAACCCCCACAACGGGGCCCGAACCGGGCTAAACCGGACCGAACCCCTCACTGACCGGCACCGAATACACCGACCGAACCCCCACCACGGGGCCCGAACCGGGCTAAACCCGACCGAACCCCTCACTGACCGAAGTGCAGCAACGGGGCCCGAACAGCTCACTGACCGGCACCGGTCTAACCCCGACCGAACCCCTCCGTGACCGGCACCGAACCCCGGTGTAAATCGGTGTAATGCAGATACCGCCAATAACTATAATCCCTGTCAGAAACCTCCGATAACCCGATTAATACCCGGTAACACCCGATTAATACCCGGATAATACCCGGGCGGGGACTCACCCTCTGTCGCGGCCGCGGTCTCGGTCGTTGTATCCGGGCATGTTGGGGAAAATGATGAGGCCGGAGCGGGGTCCTGCGGACGGATACAGAGCTGGGTTACTCGGTGACGGGGGGAGTTTGCTGGTCCCGGTGTGAGAGGATCTCAGGGGATGATGGGGGCTCCGTGTGTGATGTTACCAGGGAAAGGGGAGCAGCTGAACGCCCGGCTGCCGGTTATATACTGCTCGGAGAGGGAAGCCACGCCCCCTGCGTCACCGACGTCACCAGTATCACTCCGCTATGGGGGGGCGGGGGCTGCGGCCGCCATGTTGAATGAGGGCAAGCTTATCCGGCCAACCAGGGCGCAGCGTTCGTGTGACTGGCAAAGCGGTGGCCAACTAGTGATATGTTAGCCACGCCCACCGCCTGCACTGAGCGAGCTCAGTTATAGAATGGGCCTCAATGGGAACCATTACTATAGTATATCTATATAATATGTTATATACTGTATGTAATAATAAATACACACAGTGACTCCATTACTATATTATATCTTATATACTGTATGTAATTACTATATTATATCTTATATACTGTATGTAATAATAAATACACAGTGACTCCATTACTATATTATATCTTATATACTGTATGTAATAATAAATATACACAGTGACTCCATTACTATATTATATCTTATACTGTATGTAATAATAAATATACACAGTGACTCCATTACTATATTATATCTTATATACTGTATGTAATAATAAATACACACAGTGACTCCATTACTATATTATATCATATATACTGTATGTAATAATAAATACACACAGTGACTCCATTACTATATTATATCTTATATAATGTGTTATATACTGTATGTAATAATAAATATACACAGTGACTCCATTACTATATTATATCTTATATACTGTATGTAATAATAAATACACACAGTGACTCCATTACTATATTATATCTTATATACCGTATGTAATAATAAATATACACAGTGACTCCATTACTATATAATATCTTATATACCGTATGTAATAATAAATATACACAGTGACTCCATTACTATATTATATTTATATAATATCTTATACACTGTATGTAATAATAAATATACACAGTGACTCCATTACTATATTATATCTTATATAATATCTTATATACTGTATGTAACAATAAATATACACAGTGACATTATTATATACTGTGTGTTATAACTAATATACACAGTGACGTCATTATTATATACTGTACTGTGTGTTATAACACAGTTAATCCATTATTATATATTATATACTTTGTGTTATAACCAATGTACACAGTGATTTAAAGGGACAGTATAGTCTCCAAAACAACATTAGCTTAAATAAGCAGTTTTAGTGTATAGGTCATGCCTCTGAAGTTTCACTGCAAATACTCTGCCATTTAGAAACTAAACCACGTTTGTTTCTGTTTATGCAGCCCTAGCCACACCTATCCTGGCTGTGACTCAATCTGCATGAAAACAATTGGTTTCATCACATGTAACTTACTTTAATCGTTTTATCGCCTGCTCTGTAAATTGAACTTTAATCACACATTGGAGGCTCCTGCACTGTCTAGCAGGCTAGTAACAGTGCAAGGGATAATAAATCTTCAATTTAACAGAATTTGCAATGAAGGAAGTATAAACAATAGATGACTCTTTATAGAAAGTGTTTAGGAAGGTTGTGCAGTCACATGTACAGAGGTGTGCCTAGAGCTGCATAAACAAAGTGCTTTAACTTCTAAATGGCAGAGAATTGAGCAGTAAGACTGCAGGGATATGATCTATACATGAGTTCCATTAAAGGGATTTTCTAGTGCCAGAAAACAAACCCTTTTTCCTGGCACTGTAGAATCCTGGAGTGCCTCCCATCCCACGTCGCTGAAGGGGGTTAAAACCCCTTCACTCACTTACCTGAATCCAGCCCCGATGTCAGGCTCCACCCACGCTCCTCTCCCACCGACGTCCGCCAGCGGGGGAGACCTTATGCGCATGCACGGACGTCAATGCTTTCATATGGGGATTCCGGCGACGCTGGAGTTCCTCATGCCTAGCATGAGGAAGTACAGCGTCGTTTAGACGACCAAAAGTCGTCTAAGAAGCCAGAAGGACTTAACCCTGCAAAGTAATTATTGTAGTTTATAAAAACTGCAATAATTACACTTGCAGGGTTAAGGGTGATGGGAGTTAGTACCCAGACCACTCCAATGGTCTGAAGTGGTATGGGTGCCTACAGTGTCCACTTAAGTTAAAGTTGTTTTGGTGACTATAGTGACCCTTTAAATGTATATACTGTACTGTGTGTTATAACCAATGAACACAGTGACTAAATTATTATATACTATACTGTGTGTTATAACCAATATACACAGGGACTTAATTAATATACATTGTGCTATGTGTTATAACCAATGAACACAGTGACTTAATTATTATATACTATACTGTGTGTTATAACCAATATACACAGGGATTTAATTAATATACATTGTGCTATGTGTTATAACCAATGAGCACAGTGACTTAATTATTATATACTGTGCGGTGTGTTATAACCAATATACACAGTGGCTTAATTATTATATATTGTGCTGTGTGTTATAACCAATGAGTACAGTGACTCAATTATTATATACATTGTATTAGAACCAACTAGCACAGTGACTCAATTATTATATATTGTACTGTGTGTTAAAATCAATATACACAGGGACTTAATTAATATACATTGTGCTATGTGTTATAACCAATGAGCGCAGTGACTAAATTATTATATACTGTGCGGTGTGTTATAACCAATATACACAGTGGCTTAATTATTATATACTGTACTGTGTGTTGTAACCCATAAACACAGTGACTCTGTTATTATATACTGTCCTGTGTGTTATAACCAATAAACAGAGTGACTCAATTATTATATAATGTACTGAGTGTTATAACTAATATACACAGTGACCCAATTATTATATACTGTGCTGTGTATTATAGCAAATATACACAGTGACTTAGTATTATATATTGTGCTTATAACCAATATACAGTAACACAATTATTTTATACTGTGCTGTGTGTTATAACTAATATACACAGTGATACAATTATTATATACTGTGCTGTGTGTTATAACTAATATGCACAGTGATACAATTATTATATACTGTGCTGTGTGTTATAACTAATATACACAGTGATACAATTATTATATACTGTGCTGTGTGTTATAACTAATATACACAGTGATACAATTATTATATACTGTGCTGTGTGTTATAACTAATATACACAGTGATACAATTATTATATACTGTGCTGTGTGTTATAACTAATATACACAGTGATACAATTATTATATACTGTGTGTTATAACCAATATACACAGTGATACAATTATTATATACTGTGCTGTGTGTTATAACTAATATACACAGTGATACAATTATTATATACTGTGCTGTGTGTTATAACTAATATACACAGTGATACAATTATTATATACTGTGCTGTGTGTTATAACCAATATACACAGTGATACAATTATTATATACTGTGCTGTGTGTTATAACTAATATGCACAGTGATACAATTATTATATACTGTGCTGTGTGTTATAACCAATATACACAGTGATACAATTATTATATACTGTGCTGTGTGTTATAACCAATATACACAGTGATACAATTATTATATACTGTGCTGTGTGTTATAACTAATATACACAGTGATACAATTATTATATACTGTGTGTTATAACCAATATACACAGTGATACAATTATTATATACTGTGCTGTGTGTTATAACCAATATACACAGTGATACAATTATTATATACTGTGCTGTGTGTTATAACCAATATACACAGTGATACAATTATTATATACTGTGCTGTGTGTTATAACCAATATACACAGTGATACAATTATTATATACTGTGCTGTGTGTTATAACCAATATACACAGTGATACAATTATTATATACTGTGCTGTGTGTTATAACTAATATACACAGTGATACAATTATTATATACTGTGCTGTGTGTTATAACCAATATACACAGTGATACAATTATTATATACTGTGCTGTGTGTTATAACCAATATACACAGTGATACAATTATTATATACTGTGTGTTATAACCAATATACACAGTGATACAATTATTATATACTGTGCTGTGTGTTATAACCAATATACACAGTGATACAATTATTATATACTGTGCTGTGTGTTATAACCAATATACACAGTGATACAATTATTATATACTGTGTGTTATAACCAATATACACAGTGATACAATTATTATATACTGTGCTGTGTGTTATAACCAATATACACAGTGATACAATTATTATATACTGTGCTGTGTGTTAGGTAGATCCTCAGCTGCCATTACATCACATTATGCTTTGTCAGTTATGGATCTACTATTTACACATCCTTGCAGGTTACTATTTGCATGCTGTAGCTGTGAATTGGCATGTTTTTGCATAGAGTATAGTTTGTGAATGTTTCTGTATAATGCTGATGTTTGAATGCAGGGGATCTCTTTGTGTGTTGTGTTGGCATTTAAATGTAGATGTTTTTTTACATAGTGTTAGTATATGAATGCATGGGTGTGTTTGTAATGTTGGCAAGTAAATGCAGAGATGTGTTTGTGCATAGTTTTGGTGTTTTAATGCAGGACTGTTTTTGTGTACAATGTTGCCATTTAAATACATGGGTGTGTTTGTGTGTAATATTGTCATTGCATGCAAATGTGTATTCATAAACACTGCCATACAAATATACATGGGCACATTGCCATTCACAGAAATATACTGTCACACATAGATGTCCACAGACACATATACACACACAGACTCACTCAGAGAGATACACACACAGATTGACATACACACCCAGGTACATTGACACATACTGGCATACATGCACAGATTCACACACACACAGATCCACAAACACTGACACACATGCACAGATACATACAGACACATACACTGACACACACAGACACACAGACACTGACATACATGCACAGATACATGCACTGACACACACAAACATTGACACACAAAATCACTGACACACATGTACAGATACATGAACTGACACACACAGACACTGACACATGCACAAATATACACACTGACATACATACACTTACCCTCTCTTTCAGTCCAGCTCACTCCCATGACTAGACCCTTGTGTGTTTGGCAACAAAGGAGCCTCCAGGGCTGGGCGCAGTCACGACCTCTGTGACCCTGGTAGTTCCACCACTTACTGTACAGTGTGTTATAACCAATGAGCACAGTCACTCAATTATTATACTATATATATGATAGATCCTCTAACTGGTGTTCTTCTCAAAGACTATTTATCATCGCTAATGGGGCTAGGAGAGGTCCTGAGCTTCTAAAGATGTCATCAGTAGATGGATTGTTTTAGCCTTAGGACTTTAGGCGCCCTGTGCGAAAAATCTTTAAAGCGCCCCCCCATCCATGTATGATGTAATGTTTGTGTTGTCTGTCTGTGTATGTGATAGGTGTGATGAATGTGTGTGATATGTATGCTATGTGTTGGCTTTGTGTGATATTTGTAATGGGTGTATTAACAGTGTGTGATATGCGTGTATTGGTTGTATGTGATATTTGTGCTGGGTTTATTGGCTGTGTATGATGGTTATTTAATTCAGAGTTATGTGCACACAGTCCCACAGTCAGATGCACACAGTTATACTTATACACTGTCAAATCCACATGCACATAGTCGCAGGCAGATAGTCACATACACAGGATCAGGCAGAAACACACAGGTACAGGCAGTAACACACATACACAGTTACAGGTAGGTAAACACACACAATTACAGGCAGACAGCCACACACACACAGAAGCAAACAGCCACAAATACAGTTTTACAAAAAACACACACACATATTTACATGCAGACAGTCACAGACACATGCAGACAGCCACACACACATGGGCAGCCACACACATACACACAGGCAGACAGCCACACACACACACACACACACAGAGGCAGATGGCCATACACACACAGGAAGACATACACACACACAGAGGCAGGCAGTCACACACACAGGCAGACATCCACACAAACACACACAGGCAGACAGTCACACACACACAGGCAGGCAGACAGTCACGCACACACAAACACAGGCAGACCGTCATACACACACACAGGCAGACCGTCATACACACACACAAACACACACAGGCAGTCATACACACAGACACACACAGGCAGACAGTCACACACACACACACACAGGCAGACAGTCACACACAGACACACACACACAGGCAGACAGGCACACACACAGACACACACTGGCAGACAGTCATACACACAAACACACAGTCATACACACACACACATACACAGGCAGACAGTCACACACAGACACACAGTCACACACACATACACACAGGCAGACAGTCACACACAGACACACACAAACACACACAAACACACAGACAGTCATACACACACACAGGCAGGCAGACAGTCTTACACACACACACACAGGCAGACAGTCATACACACACAGTCACACTCACACTGACAATCACACATATATATGTTCCTGTGTTGCATTCTGGGGTGTGTTGCAGTGGTAGAATGGGGGCTAGGTCCCAGTGCGGGGGTGTCATTATGATCCATAGTTGGAGCTGGATTGTGTTTTTTTTTTTCCCTTCTCCCCTCTCCCATATAAAAGTGCTAGTGTTTTATCGTTTGTCGTGACCCCCTCTGAAGTGTGTCTTTGCATGCGTGTGGAGGTGCAGTGTTTGGCCTCCGACCATGTCTCTCCCTTGTGTGTTCGGGGGAGCGTTGGTTAGCCTGTTTCTCCAAGTGTCACTATACCTCAAACACAAACCATGAGTTCATAATCATACAACCTGGCAGGAGGTGTCTTTCTTGTGCCTCATTGTGGTTCGCGAAGGGCGGCCAATAGATAAAGTCTCAGTGTCAGGTCTCTTTCATTTTTCAGTGTGTCCGCGGTGTTACAGTCCGAAAGTCACTTCTCGCTGACCTGCCATCTTGGCTTGAGGCAGTGGGGTTGTGGTTGTGGAGCAGGTCTGCTGGGGCCTGATGTTGGGTATTAGGGGTCAACTGTAGTTCTCGGTTTAGGAAGGTCCATTCTGTGTTGGGTGCGGAGTTGACATCATAACGTCTCCGGGGGGGACCTAGTAGTTGTCGTGGTTTCTTTATGTTCTCTGAGCTGGGGGATGGTCACCCCTTCTGTGGTCCTCCGTGGAACCCATTCTTTGCCTCTTGGGGGGTGAGCGTCATCTCTGTTCCCTCGGATGTCGCGTATAGGTCTGCGCTGGGTCCATGGCGTACCAATCCATGATGCGCACCTCTGTGAGTTTCAGTGCCCTGATAAATGGTGACACGTCTCTGTGTTCTGCTATGATATGGTTGGTCCCTTTAAGTGTAACAATAAGGGCTAAGGGGAAGCCCCATCTATATTTGATGTTTCTGGCCTGCAGCTGGTCTGTGATTGGCTTCAGGTGTCGCCTTGCTTGTAGAGTGAGCCATGAGAGATCTTGGTAAATCTGGATCTCGTGCCCATGGAACAGCAGCAGCGGCTCGGTGTCTCTTAGCTTCTTTAGTATACGATCCTTATCTGTGAAGTAGTGTAGGCGACATATGACATCCCTTGGAGTGTCTCCGTTGTTACTTTTAGGTCTAAGTGAGTGGTGCGCTCTGTCAAAGTGGATCAGTGCTGATGGTGGTTTTTCTAATAATAAATTGAATAACTCTTGCAGGGATGCTTGTATGTTTTCAGCCTCTGTTTCGGGAAGGCCCTTTATCCTGAGATTGTTCCTGCGCCCCCTATTGTCAATGTCATCTAGCGATCTCTGAAGCTGTGACATTTGGGTGTCGTGGGCATCTAAGCGGTCTGAGAGGGTGATAAGTTGGGCCTGTACTCTTCCCCTATCTCCCTCTAGGTCTTGGACACGGAGGCCTACCTGCCTGATGTCTGCGCCCAGTCCCTCCATCTTGTGCTGGAATGAAGATTCTAGTTTCTGCAGCATGGCAGTGAGGTCTGCCTTGGAAGGTAAATTCTTGAGCAGGTCCCTGATGTCTGGATCTGCTGAGGCTACTGATGCCTCGGATGCAGCTGGGCTAGGGGGATTGGAGAGGCGTTCTCCCGCCATCGGCGCCATGTTTGTCTCCCCGTGTTCCGCCGTGCGGCCGGCACAATCTTTAAAAAAATTTGAGACCAAGCCCGGTTTCTCGGCGGGTACCTTCCCGCTGCTTGGGTGGGAGCTCTGCGTCTGTTTGGGGTTCCCCATTATCGTCGGTGCTCGTGCCCCAGCTATTTTAGTGCCTGCAGTGCCGGAGCCGAGCTAACATGCGGCCATCTCCTCTAACGGTCGGCCACGCCCCCCCCCCCCAATTTTTTTTTTTTTTAAATCCCGGCCGGCCGGCCATGTGTGAGCTGTGTCGGCCGCACGGCGCCCCCTGCTTTATGGCGCCCTGTGCGGCTGCACAGCTCGGACACCTCTAAGGCCGGCACTGGCTGTGCCCTGGTCTGTCTCATTGAAAGTCTGAGCCAATCCAATAGGAAAGCATTGTGATTGGTTCAGATCACTATTTCTGATCAGCCAAGCAGGCAGATCAGGGATAGAGCAAGCAGCAGCAGAATGAATTAAAAGTAAGATTTCACTATATTTAGGAGGACACGGTGGGAGGGTAGGGGGCGAGAGAGCCTACATGGTGTTTTTAACATGGTGTTCCTTTAAGGTAAGTAGTAATACTTTTCTTGCATACTGTGCTGTGTGTATTACCTCTGAGTATAACCAATATACACAGTGATTCAATTATTATACTGTATTGTGTGCTATGAACAATATGCACTGTGACTTTATTATTATATACTGTGCTGAGTGTTACATCAAATGAGCACAGTTAATTATTATATAACGTGTTCTGTGTTTTACCTCCGAGTATCACCAATATAGACAGTGATGCGATTATAATATACTATACTGTGTGTTATAACCAATATCCACAGTGACTTAGTATATACTGTACTGAATGTTATAACCAATATAAACAGGAGCTTACTTATTATATACTGTGCTATGTGTTATAACCAATATACACAGTAATTATATTATTATATACTGTACTGTGTGTTATAACCAATTAACACAGTGATTCAATTATTATATACTGTACTGTATGTTATAACCAATGAACACAGTGACTTAATTATTATATACTGTACTGTGTTATAACCAGTAAGCACAGTGACTTGCTTATTATATACTGTACTATGTGTGACAAATTACTTCCCATTATAGCCAACGAGCATGTATCCAATCTAAGCAATATACACAGTGACTCTAAAATTACGAAATACTTTACTTTGCCTGACATATTACCTCCCAGTATAAAAAATGAGCAGAGAGACTCAGTTATTATAGAATGTACTGTGTGTGATATTACCTCTCACTATAACCAATAAACATGCATCCAATCTACATAATATACACGGCACTCAATTTTTATTACATATTTTACTGTGTGTGATATATTACGCCCCAGTATAACCAATAAGCACAGTGACTCAATTATTATATACTGTGCTATGTAACCTTCAACCTTCAACACGGGTTTCACCAGGCTCATCGCGACCCCTTTGTGAGCATGGCGAAACGCACATTGGGGTACAGATTAGTGTGAGTTTATTAATTAGAAATATAGTTAGGAGCTTCATTGGACTTGCTACGTTGCCAAATAAACACAGTGTTATTATAAGATAGTCTAACTGCTATTTTCCAACTTGTTACTTTTTGAACCCCTTAAAGGACCACTATAGCGCCAGGAAAACATACTCGTTTTCCTGGCACTATAGTGCCCTGAGGGTGCCCCCACCCTCAGGGACCCCCTCCCGCCGGGCTCTGGGGAGAGGAAGGGGTTAAAATCTTACCTTTCTCTAGCGCCGGGCGGGGAGTTCTCCTCCTCCTCTCCGCCTCTTCTCCTCCTCTTCGGCTGAATGCGTATGCGCGGCAGGAGCTGCACGCGCATTCAGCCGGTCTCATAGGAAAGCATTCATAATGCTTTCCTATGGACGCTTGCGTCTTCTCACTGTGATTTTCACAGTGAGAAGCACGCAAACGCCTCTGGCGGCTGTCAATGAGACAGCCACTAGAGGCTTTAGAGGCTGGATTAACCCATTTATAAACATAGCAGTTAACCCTAGCTGGACCAGGCACCCAGACCACTTCATTAAGCTGAAGTGGTCTGGGTGCTTAGAGTGGTCCTTTAAGGACACATAACGGAAATATTCCGTCATGGTTCCATTTTATTTCAAAAGTTGTGTCCTTAAGGGGTTAATATGCATACGGTACTTGTATTTACCTAGAGTGCATTCTAAGGCTGAAGATTTGGGTATCCATTTGTGACTTTACTATTTGATTCTATATAGATTCTTTGATATACCTGGTATTAAGCGAAACCTCCCTATGATGTCATCTTTGGGATCTTTGCATACCTTTTTTTTTCTTGATTTTTGTTGTGCTGTTGTGACACACAAACATGCTTGCAATGCCCCAACAGCCAAAGTATGCACAGTTATATCATACAAAGTATAACGCAGGCATGACATTGGAATAATCAGCACAATTAGACAAAATAACTAACATGTCTGAACGTTAATCTTAGACTTGGTGAACTGGTACAGAGAGGTAAACAGACATGAGATTCTCATCTTTAATAAACCAATGGATCACTGGTCGATATATTGATACGTTACTATAGTATTTGAAGATTAATATGCGAATATGCATTTCAGAGTGTTATGTCACGAGTGGTTTAAATGTGGAACACAACTGCAGATTATAAATTTCCTATTTTTATTATAGAGAGTGAAATGAGAATCCTTTAATTAATAAGGTTACTGTAGCTTTAAGGCAGCGTGGCTTTTGCAGGTTGTTAGTTGAAGACATAAAGCATTAATAATTGTAATAGTATTTTAGTAGTAGCAGATTTTAGCAAGCAGGTAACAGTTCATTAGCAAGGTGAGAACTCAGAGATAGTATTAAATTGTATACTTATGATTGTTGGGAGTTGTCCTCCAAAGGAAGGTTAGTTTGAGTCTGCAGGATGGTTAAACATCTAACAGTCCGGTTTCCAGTATTTAGGAGGAGAGCAGGTAAATCCAATACACGGTCCGTGGTCAGAGGGAGATGAGAAGGCAGAAATCCGTTTAAACAGTCCAGGGTTCGTTACACAGTATTCACAGAGAAGAGCTTAGCCGGCAATGTGATTGCGGAAGCAGAGGCGTAGCGTGGGGGTGCAGGGGGGGCCAGCCGCACCGGGCGCAACATCTGTGGGGGCGCGCTCAGGGCCGGCCCCCCATGCTGCAGCCGCCCGAGCGCTCTGTAGAGAGCCTCAGGCGGCTGCAGCTTTGCCCGGGCTGTGCGTCCATGAGGGCAGACCGCACCGCCCGGGCGCAACCTGAGGAGAGGGGCTGACAGGAGGGAAACCCTCAGCGCTCCCTCCTGTCACTCCCTCTGTAGTAGCGTGGCCGAGCCCTGCAGCATGATGGTCCGACGGGCACAGGGAGCATCTGTCTCCTGTACCCGGCCGGACTAACAGGAAGTGCACACTCAGTGTGCACTTCCTGTTAGTCCGGCCGGGTACAGGAAACAAAAGCAACCTGTACCCGCGGACCATCATGCTGCAGGGCTCGGCCACGCTACAACAAAGGTGGGGGGGAGGAGAAAGAAATTGGGAGGGAAGGGGGGAGAAGAAATGGGGAGGGTGGGAGAAGAAATTGTCAGTGGAGGGGGTAAGAAGAAATTGGGATGGAGGGGGGGGAGAAGAAATTGGGATGGATGGGGGGGAAGAAGAAATTGTCAGGGGAGGGGGTAAGAAGAAATTGGGATGGGAGGGGGGAGAAGAAATTGTCAGGGGAGGGGGTAAGAAGAAATTGTGAGGGGACTGGGGGGAGAAGAAATTGGGAGGGGGGGAGAAGAAATAGTGAGGGGAGGGGGGAAGAAGAAATTGGGAGGGGAGGGGGAAGAAGAAATTGGGAGGAGGGTAAGAAGAAATTGTGAGGGGGGGAAGAAACTGGCAGGGGAGAAGAAGAAATTGCAGGGGAGGGGGAGAAGAAATCTTCAGAGGAGGGGGAGAAGAAACCAGTAGGGAGGGGGGGAGAAGAAATGGGAGGAGGGGTAGTAAAATAGAAACCATATGAGGGGGAGAATAAAATGGGAGGGTGGATAAAAAAGAAAATTGGTAGGAGGGGGGGGAGAAGAAATGGGGAGGGTGGGAGAAGAAGAAATTGGCAGGGGAGGGGGGAGAAGAAGAAATTGGTAGGGGAGGGGGGAGAAGAAGAAATGGGGAGGGGAGGGGGGGAGAAGAAGAAATTGGTAGGGGAGGGGGAGAAGAAGAAATTGGTAGGGGAGGGGGGAGATGAAGAAATTGGTGGGGGGGAGAAGAAATTGACAGGGGGTGAGAGTTACAGGGGAGGAAGGGGCAATGAGAGTGGGAAGGGGGAGGGGAGAAGAGAGTGACAAGGGAGGGAGAGGGGGGAGAAGAGAGTAACAAGGGAGGGGGGAGAGATTGACATCCATCACACACACATGCAATGCACCCCTTGCACATAGAAAAACACACAGTGCATTACACACACAGACACACACACACAAACAATGTAACCCTTACACACAATGCATCCCTTACACACACAGAAACACACAATGCATTCCTTACACACACTCAATGCACCCCTTACACACACTCAATGCACCCCTAACACACGCACACACTGCATCCTGTACATACACAGAAACACACCTTGCAGTCCTTACACATACAAACACAGATTCACACAATGCATTCCTTACACACATATCAGGACATCCCCTACACACTCCACCCCCTGTGAACAAACTCATTGGTGGAACATGAAGGTGGACCCTGGGACCCAGACCTTGAGCTGTGTAAAGGGCCCCCCAAAAATGGAGCTGCTTCCTGTTCTCCTAGTATATTGATTTTTGTGACCACAGTTACAAACAGCCTCCAGAGAGCCTGTTCTACACCAGACCAGTGGAGCCAGACTGCAGCTAGAGCCCATCATCATCCTCATCTCTTTGTAAGTAGGCAATCTAGTATATTATTCGTGGCACTAATCTCTAATTTACCTCACATTAAAGAAACACTATTCCGTTGTTGAAAAATTTGCGCTAATTAAAAGCAGGCGAATTTAAATTAATCTGTATATTATATACAGATTGATATCTTGCACTTCTATTAAAGAATTACAATTAGAGGTACAGGATTGAGGAAGTTGGCTCCATCTAGCCCAGTCTTGGATCATCTCCAGGGTATGGTTCCATTTTGATGCTTAGTTTTTGTTCTTGATATTTTTTGTCGTTTACGATGGTTGTGAGACGACATATAATAGCATGGCCCATGCTAGGTTACTACATTTGTATATTTGTATTCATAGACCTGCTGAAAATGTGGAGAATGTGTGTAATGCATGTTCACACTCAATAAAGTGTTGGAAAATAAACTTGTATTTAGATGCATTTTACTTTAATTACATAAGTATTTTCATAACAAACAATACATGTGCTTGGGGGGTAAGGGTTTCTTTAACTAATCTAGTGGAAGAGACTCGAGTGCTAAAATCCACGGGTTAGGGGGCGCAAATTACTTGCCTTGCCCCGGGTGCTGACAACCCACGCTACGCCACTGTGCGGAAGTAACAACCAGAAATCACTAAGCAATTTTGAATCTGGCGCGGTCTCTCTATAAAGCTTGAGAGAGCCGCGTCAGAGAGGGGGCGGGGACGGTTCCGCATACCGGAAATGCCGGAACGGAGCCAAAAAGATAAGTCCTGACACAGAGAGAATAAAGAAACATATAAATTCAACTATGAAAGAGCCGAAACGGCGAAGAAAACACAATATGGTTTTGGCAAGATACGGGAGAGTCCCATGATAGGAGTTACCGGAGTATTGCCCAGGCTAATGCCCAAGTCTGGAAAATACAAGTTATAGATTTTTAGGGTGTCGAGAGCAACAGTAGAACGGGCGTGATGCAGTGCACCCCTCCAGCCCCAGGCCAGTACTCATGGCCAGCATCTCCGAGTTACGGACTCGGAAGCTCAAAGAGTCCCAGTCCTTAACTGCTGGGGCAAAACAAAAGGCCCTGATGTTATATTGCCACATGTCTTCTGTCCATGTGGATCATGCGGGAACTCGCCTCCAGTGGCCTTTGGCTTGGGCAGGCTAGGAACATGAG
>OW240916.1:13246480-13254177 GCA_933207985.1 Pelobates cultripes | reverse complement strand
GAGAGTGAGCCCCTGGATGTCCTTTGTTTTGGAACCTCAGGAGTGGGCAGAGGCTTGTCATAACACTCTTCTGTATTGGCAGATTTTATCCTTTTAAACTTTGTGCCAATAGACTCTTTCCTTTTCCGCTTAGTCCTGTTATTCTCTGGACTCTCAGAATCCTCTACTAGTATCACTTCACCTAATTTTCTCTCTAGTAACTGGTCAACTGGAAAAATAAAAGTATTATAGTAACGAATACAAGCTAAATAAGACAAGATGCACATAGAAATTAATTATCCCTCTAAGCAAAACTTCTATACCTCATTAAAACCAAATATAACATGTTTTAGAGTGAACCCAAGGGGATATGAGCAGATTTGCATGTATATCATGTAAATGGTGCATCCTTTTATAGAATGATTATATTAAATCATTGCTAGTTAAACAAAAAAAGTCACCTAATTTAAAAGGACTATAACTCTTGCTGCATGCTGTAGGGGTTATTGTGCCAGGAGTCCCTGGCTCCATCCCACGGTAAGTTTTAAAATTATTTATAAACTATTTGACATTTACCTGGTGTTCATGCCATGAGTCCTTTTCTCAGTTTTGGGCATCTTTATTATTATTTGACTGAGTTTCATTTAAACTACATGTGCCAAATAGAGCCAGGTAAGTGTGAAATGATTTGTAGAAGGTTTGACATTTTACTGTGGGATAAGGGCCAGGGGCTAGTGGTTATACAGCATAGCGTGATCCTTGGAGGATAAGCAGGAATGCTCTAACAAACCTTGCTTGCTGGCCTCTTGAAGTTGATCACTTTGCTTTTTAAGAAACTGCTGCAGAAATCTTTTTACTGGAAAGAGAGCTCCGGAAGCACAAATTTCCTCTAAAAGACAGTTGCGGATCACATCTGAAAGTACTGCTCTACTTGTAACCTAAAAAAAAAAAAGTTCACACTTTTAGAAAGTTGTGCTTTCAAATCCAAAGAAACCACTGGTATTATGTAAGCTCTGATGATCCACAAACATCAAATTGCAGTTGCTCATATAAAAGTAGAAAACCAAACTAACCAAGCTTGAATTAAATTGGACCGAATGCTCAGTTCTCGCAGAGGTGAAGTCGCCAAGAGAGAGAGAATTCTTCGCCAAATTGGGAATATCAACACGAATGTGTTCAAGCAGTGTTAGCCGCGGGCAGGATGGCATATTAAGATTCCACATAGGACAACCTAGGAGATACAAAATCTAATGTGAATTGGAAAACATGGAAGTCAGCAAACAGAAAACGTAAAAATCCACAAAGTAAACTTATTCTTTGCGGAAGCTTATTTACTGAACAATTAATCGGAGTGAATAGAAAATGGAATTGCAAACTTCAGGCTAGAAGTAGAATTTGTTTTTTTCCAAATAAGCATTTAGATTTGTATTCCTATCACTATAATGTCCCTTTAATGAAAGAAGGTCTACAGCCATGAGCCACTGAGTGACAGGAAGTGCAAGAGAACCCTCCACTCAGGCTCTCAGTGGAATGCACCAACGCCAATGCACTGGCAGTGAAACCAGCAGCTATATTTGTACTACTTTGGTTGTCTTCAGGTAGGGCCAATCCCAACAGGAAGAGGAGAGCAAGTGAAGGGGTGGGGGTTACACTACTGTAACAGCCATGGACATTACTGGATGGTAGAGCTGGACAGAGGGGCAGCAGTTAGAGCAATAATAAAATTATATATTTTCTGCCTTGGTTGCTGTAATGCTGTAATGTTAAAGTGGACAGGTTCACTTCAATTAGCTCTTAAACTCCAATAGGTTAGACCACGGAGATTTAAAATCAAAACACTTACTGTCTTTCTGCTGCACGTGTACAACAGTCTGGAAGGAGGAACTTGACAAGGAGTAAGCTTCCATAAATGCTGCCGTTTTAGAAATGTGCCTCTTCAAGGAATCCGGTAAGCCGCTCATAAGAAACTCACGTTTTGCTTTGAATTGTTCATTGTCCTCAGAGCTTTCAGACACCTCTGAACTAAAACAGGAAGTACAAGTTCAGTATTTACTTGCCATAACTACAAGTCAAAGCCCATTAGAACAAGCATGGTTGTTTTTAAAGGACATAATGATAAATACACAAAGTGGCCTAGGAAAGGCCACATAACAGGTAGCATGTGGGACAGTGCGCAAGGGTACACACTCAGATTTTAAACATTTTATTTCAAATTATTTTTATTGTACAAACTTATAAAAAGATTGAATATAAAAAATTATATATACATTATCTGTTATACAAAAATATACATTTTTAAAAGTTTATCTAAACACATTAAACTAGTGAAAACACAGACTGAAAATATTTTACCTCTGACATTTACTTTAAAGCCTTCCTAACGTTTATTTTTCTTATATAAGTGAATTAATTGATAAGTAGTTATTATAGGGCTAGGGTGACGCTTTAATTAAGGTACTTTGACATTTACGGTTTTGATAAGTCAAGAAGCTCATAGAAAAGAAACACATTAAGTCACCAATAGTCTCTGGACGTTGTCCCCTGAATAGTTGTTTTTGCAAAGAGTTTAGGAGTGGTTTTATAAAATCCGGGACTCCACATCACACTGAGACAAAGCCACTCTTCAGCCACACTGATAATTTACACGTCTGCGTTATCACTGAATTCTGTCCAGCCACGACTGCAATGAGGCTGAGAGCATTGGGCTATCCCCAACCCAGCACTTTCAGCCAATCATTTCTGTCGAGAAGAGTGCCCTTTTTTCTTTCATATGCCCATGCGGGCCGCGGCTATCAACCAACCACAATAGAAGCCACGATCATTATTAAAATGCAATATTGGGACTGCCTTTATTTTATTACCTGTCATCTATGACTGTGATGAGGGAAGGATTTTTAACACTAGATTTCCTTTTCCCTGGAAAGAAAAAACAAATTGCAATCTCACAAAGACATATTTCAAATGGATTACAGTGCTTAATCTTCACATAAGACGTTACTTCACAAAATGACCAATATACACACACACAATTATTTTCATACAGATATAAACGCAACAATGCATTGTGATAAAAGTTGATGCATAATATATATCTTACCAGAAGAAATATCACAATTCTTAACTTTAGCCTTCTTTCCCAACACATCATTTAAGCTCCTGAGATTTTTTTTCTTTGCCGATTTAGAGGGTCTCTCTCTGGTAATATCTATTTTATTAGCAGGAGCCTGCAATTAAATTATAAAATATAAACCTATAAATGAATGATCTTTTGTGCATGTCAGCGAGTGGGTAGTTAGCTGTGGCGAGTAACGGACTACCAACCCAATTAACTATAGGAAGGGACAGAAACATGGAACAAGTAGACAAGAGCCGGGCAGACATGGAATTGGCCAATGTGATGACTGTACATTACAGCAGTGGTTCCCAAACCAGTCCTCATGGCCCAACAATCCAGGATTTATGTATTTCCCTGTTTTATTGCAATGGAGATACCGACAAAACACAGACTGTTGGTGGTTCTTGAGGACTGGCTTGGGAAACACTGCAACTACAGCAATTATGCAATTTAGGATTCATGGAAGGATGAGACCTATTTCAGTGCCGTGGTAGGTATGTCTCAAGCAATATACAACTTAAGGTCCTGTCATCTTCCTGTCAGTCCCTATTGGCTTCCTATAAGAGAGAGCTCAATTTAAAATTCTGGTTCTTGTGTTTAAATCTCTACATAATGCTGCTCCCACCTATCTATCCTCCCTAGTACAACTATGTCCCATCTAGGCCCTTACGATCTGCTGAAGACTTACGTCTACCTTCTGTCCGTACTCCCACCTCTGATGCTAGCCTTCAAAAGACTTCGAGGGCTGCACCGTTTCTGTGGAACTCTCTTCCCTCCTCCATTAGATTCTCACCCAGTCTCCACTCCTTCAAAAAATTTTTATTAAAAACCCACTTCTTCATAAAAGCGTATCAATTAAACTGTTAATAGCTCCCGACTGATTCCTCTCTTGCAACTGTCATTAGTCTAATACTATCCTTATCTTTTGTGTCACTTTACCCCACTCCCTCTAGCATGTAAGCTCATTGTAATCCTTCTGTTCCTGTGTGTCCAACTTGTCTGCTTACAACATGTTTGTTCGTCCACACACTGTGAAGTGCTGCGCGATTTGTTGGCGCTATATAAATAACGTAACATAAGGTAAGGACAACACATTCTTGTCCCCTACCTCTAAGACAGATTTCTTTTCAGGCCAGTGTCTGGATGATCGCCTCCTAGGAGTCTCAGCCGTGGCTATATTTTTCTGGATTGCCTTTGCTTTTTCAATCAATTTCTTAGCTTTTTCCTTTTTCTTAGCGTGGACAGAAACCTAAGCAATAATTAATAATAATTTAAAAAAAATACTTAATATATTAACAGATTCTTTAAACTGGACCAATGCTTTAGATAATATTTTCTTATTACAAGTAGACTATACTATTCTCTAGTAATAGTTTAGACGCCATGACCGTTCGATTACAAATCTAATTAACTAAACCTTATTGTTTTGTAAACCTGCACAATTATACTTCTCCGGCACCCTCCAGCAGGAAAATTTCTGCTTCCAAAAAAGAATGAAAAAATTGAGAGAAATATTCATGCATATATATTTGCGTGAATATGATAGGCCTTGGGCATTCATGAGGTTCTAGAAATTATACTCTAATGAGCTGTAGCGGCAAGATTGGACAACTGACATCTATACAAAATATAGAAAACCAGCACAGACATTGAATTAAAAAAAACAAAAAACATTTAATAGTTTTAAAAGGCTACTTAATATCACCAATCTTAATAATCAAAAATATGGGGATCGGGATAACATGATATTGCCATGTTGTTTAACTGAATCCCCATTTTTATCCTTTCGGATAGCTTTGAAAAAAAAATTTCTTAATTTTTCTATTGTGTGTTATTCCTTAATCTTTATTTAGGAGGGGGGTTTAAATGAATGGTAATATAAGGAATGGAGGGGGGATTAAAGGATTCTCTGCCATTTAGGACTTGAATAATTTATGTTTCTGTTCATGAAGCCCTAGCCACACATGCTCCATCTACATGATTATTGGTAATTATATAGTGCCAACTTATTCGGTAGCACTTTACAATATTATAAAAGGGAGAATAAATGAGAATTACAAAATGTTACTGGAACAATAGGTGGAGGAGGATCCTGATCAAAAGAGTTTACAATCTAGAGATGAAAGAAAAAAATAAATAAATATATATTTTCATTCAGACTGCATGAGGAAAAATATTGTTTAATTTCTAATCAGATGTGACTGTACAGTTTATCTCCTGCTCTGTTAAACTTTACTCTAAACAGACTGTGCAAAAAATTATTAGATTGGTCTTTCCAGGAAATGTGCATGGAAGGTGTGACTAGGGTTGTATAAACAAAGTAACCAGAGGATTAAATGGCAGAGTTGGGCAGTGAAACTGCAGAGGCACCATCTACACACCAAAACCCTATGTCATTAAAGGGACTCTCCAGTGCCAGGAAAACAATCTAATAATTACAGTTGCAGGGTTAAGGGGAGTGGGAGTTGGCACCCAGACCACTCCAATGGGCAGAAGTGGTCTGGGTGCCTGGAGTATCCCTTTAAGCCAACATTGTCTTGGTGCTTAGTATCCATATAACTACATTTTGACAATTTAAAAGCCGAACACTTAATGGGAATAGAATCTATACAATAGGCAGCAATTTATTTTTTTGTGATGGTAAAATGTTATTACTAGCAAAGCACCTCAGTGTCATCCTTTCTTCATACTTGCACTTAAAGTGAATCAATGGACGTCTATATTAAACAATGTTAGACGAAGCCTCATTATCAGTTACCTTTTTACTTTTTGGGGTAAACACCTCATCTTCTGCTGAATGGCCTTTATAACGTCTCCTGGTAAGCTTTGTAAATCTCATCCTAAACAAGAAGAACGTAACGCATATTAAACAAAACATTTATTCTTTAGAACAATAGTTCAAACTTGGCTTTTGCCTTTTTATACATTTACGGAGAATCAGGTCGATTCAATATTTTTAGATATTTTGAAACAAAATATATAATGAGCACATTTTAGGATTATGACGCATATAGAATATTTTATCATGCGGTTAACATTTCACCACACCTGTAGAAACAGAAATTCTAATTGATATTTCAGTGTTGAGAGCTTTGAAATACTTTTAAATACAAATAAATCCAATGATAATTATTCCAGCATTCTGTCCTTCAACAAAACAAAACCATCGTGCTTACCTAATTGGGGACTCTGTGTCAGATGGTATGGTTATAACTTCAGCTCTGTACACATCACCTTTTCGACAAGGTGTTTTCACCTTTGGTGTCGACATCAAGACAGGAGCGTCCACTTTTGAAGTTTCTTGCAAAGGTGACTTTAAAGGGGATGTGTCAGATTTACGATACCTGGTACTCCTCCGTAAACCAGTGCCAACAGCTGGTGACACTGACTGCTCATCTGTGGGGGTGCTTGATGTCTTTTTGGTTTTTCTCTCACTGACTTGTGTTTTTGTTTCTGTATTTGCATCAGTATTTGGTTTGACTTTTTTCACCCTTTTCTTTAATTTCAAACTAGTGACTTGTTCCCCTGACTTCTTTTTCTGTTGGCTTTCCTCTTTTTTCCCTGTGCTTAGCACAACCACATCAGTTTCAGAATCATGCCTTTTCTCACAACCAGATGCCACTGGTGTCAATACCTCATCTGAATCTTTCTTTTTCCCCAGGCTTTTTTTACCTGTGCATTTTGGCATGTCCCCAGGTTGCTTGAAGGCTTTCATGAACTGCTGTCTCTCTGCCTCAGTACTCTTCTGTTTTAAAGGTTCACCATTTTCAACCTCAAGAACAGCCAATTCTAAATCCTCCTCCAATATAACCACATTTGATTTTCTTTTCTGGAACACGTGATCAGCTTGTTCAGGTTCAGAGGAATGTTGGTTATCTTTAGCGTCCAAGTCTCCTTTTTTTAGGAATATTGCCGCAATCTTCTTGGATTTTTTATTTTTCGTACTAGCACTGTGCAATAGAGGTGTGAGATGAATCTGAGCATGGACTGTCATAGTGTTAGGAGCAGACTCACGGTTTTCAGATGCTGCAGAATTACCTGTGCTATCATTTTCAGGACAATCAGTCTCTATGCGTTTGGAATCAGATGTGACATCTTGGGTTGCCTCTTCTTGACTTTTTAAGAACTCCTCAAATGAAACAGTTACTGTGCTGCTCGTGTTATGCGAGTTCTCTCTTGTATTAACTTCAAAACTCAAATCTATTGAAGTGTCAGTTTGCAAAGAATTCCCAATGGGGACGGAAGAGTCTTCCGACACACTAACATCAGGTTGTACTGCCTGAAAGTTACTTGATTTCACGGAGTTATCAGGCTTCCTTTTCCGAGACTTGGAAGAAACCCGTGTTTCACTAGAAGCTGGAGATTTTGTATTTGTAGAAATATCTAATTTGCTTTTTTCATCAAATTCATCTTTCTTACTACATATTTCAGCCAGTAAAGCCGCGGTATCACTCCCCATAAAACCAGTTCCAGTGCAAACGGTCTCAGTTGCATCCACTGCGTCAGATTCATTTTCTGGCTTTACATCGTTAAGTTTCTTACTTAAACTAGTCCGTTTCCCCCGTTTCCTAAGCTTCCCAGGTTCCTTTGAAGTAGGTGGTGT
>OW240916.1:13231480-13241480 GCA_933207985.1 Pelobates cultripes | reverse complement strand
CCAGCTCGCTCTCTCTCTATATATACAGCGCTATGGAATCTGATGGCGCTATAATAATAATATATACCCCAGCTCTCTCTCTCTCAGGCCAGCACTCACCGGGACACTGTATTCGGCTATAGAGGGAGATACTGCGAGCATTCCCGCCATAGCAGCCGCCGCTGTCTCTGGGCTGGTTCCCGCTCCTCACAGCACTCCCGCCATGGCGGCCCCAGTCACCGGCCAGGGTCACAGCAACTGGAACCGAATGAAACTTCCCGCGCGAACACGCCTCACGTGACCAGCCGGCCACAACGCAACAGGAGCCACGCTATTGGCCAGCGCCAAACCCTCCGCGCTGCTGATTGGCTGCTTTCCAGCCCAGGCGGCTCCCCATTGGTCAGTTAGGAGTTCTGTCAGTGGCGTCTCGGGGAGGGGCGGAGGGAGCGCGAGCTGGAGTCTGAACTGTGCAGTTGGCGCTTAAACCTCAGACTCCAGTGTGATGGCGGCTTTGGCTGTCTGTGGGGGGAACTGACATGTTATAAAGAAAACACCACTTTTATTATCATTAAATAAACCTTGATTACACATTAAACTGTCTACATACAGACATATATTCCAAAAACACATCATGTTCTACACAGGCAGATCTTATATTCAGATATTTTAAATATGAACATGTTTACATGTATACAATTATGTCTTTTAGTGGTGATTTTATATATATTTATATATATATATACACACACAGACAAATTATACTCTATATTATGTTTTTTTACGTAAATTGACAAGCATTTTCCTGCATAACATCGACATATTTTATAGCAAACCATTAAAAAAATAAAGAAAAGTTAAAGCAAATTTATAAAAAAAACAAAACCTAGTTCCAGGTACGGCTGCTATAAAAGATTGGGGGGAGGGGGGGGGGGATCAGAGTGCTATAAAATAAAATTCAGGCAAAAAATTTTGATGACCATTGTACAGCGCTACGGAATCTGATGGCGGTATATAAATAATAAAATAATAATGTGGAAACATTCCCTTGCTCGACATGAACATCGTTGCTATTTTTGCCTGAATTATCCTATTCGTATATCAATTCACTACAATTTGTATTTCAGTGAACACTGCACTGCGATTGCACAGTATACACAATACTTTAATATTATCCTAGACATAGCATAACATATATTACTGCAAAACAATATGAATAAACAAACACATATTGAAATTACTTACTTGCTAAAGTACTATATCTATACTATGTGTTTGCGAGGTACCGTATGTTTCTGGATACAATCAATGGAGGGCACTAATGTCCCCCCTATTAATCCCTACGTATATTGTTGATTTAATTGTCAAACATTTTTATCTTCTACAGATAATGGGAATCCGAGTGTTTTCTGACAATATATCTGGTAATCATGGAGCAAAGATGTAAATTATGTAAGTAAAAATAACTGGTCACTTTGAAAACAATAGTTACATTCAGTTAGTTTGTTTTCAATTAATATAAATATGTTTTTTTTTTTATGTTTTAGAAATCAATAAAGATTTGCCTTAAATTTTTACATTTATTTATTTTTAAATATCACTAGGTGCATCCAACAAGGAAACGTGCCGTGAACACTTGTTTATATTGTGTATGTATTTTAAATACATATTGGAATGTCCCCTAGAGTAGAATATGGAGTGCAGCACTTTAATTTGTTTGCTGCGCTTATATAAATAGAACAGATGTAAATATTGTCTCTAGAATAGTAGATGTTGTTGTATATCTATTTATAAGTGTCAAGGCTAACCTAACACGCAAACCTAAGTAAAGGCAGGGCAGAAGCGTGTAACAGTTCGTAGTATGTCTAAAAGCAGACAGAGCGTGACCTTAACCAGGCCAAGGGCAAATGGAGTACAGAATAATACAAATACGAGGGACAAGCCAAGTTCAGAATTACAAAAGACAAGAATAGTCAAAGAAGCCAGGGGCAGAAGCCTAATAAAACAATAACACAAGAATCGCAACACATGTTATATATACCCTTTAGCAGGGCTACCCAAAAGTTAGATCCCCAGATGTTTTAGAACTACAACTCCCTTGATGCTTTGCACGCCTTTAGAATGAAAATGCATCATGGTAGTTGTAGTTCTACATCTGGGGATCTAACTTTTGGGCATCCCTTCTCTATAGTGAGATGTTATTGGTCTGTGTCATGTCTGCAACGCCAGCAGCTTTGCTTAGTTAAAAAACAAAAAAAAATTATTACGCAAACTCTGGGTTATATAAGGCACGACCAATGTGTAGTGGTCTGTGTCAGATTTGACACCAGAATGTAGCGTGACTCTGGGTGGCTACAATGTGTAGATGGCACACAGATGCTGTTACGGTGAGGCAGTTGGCATAATAAACGTCTGTTATACACCAAATACATATACCTTTATAAAATAAAGTTTATTCATTAAATATTGAACTTTATAAGTGAAAATAAATTCTAAAACTGAGATAGAAATGCTGATTTTAGGCCAAATGTTGTTGAAGATGGACAGTTGTCCACATGGTTACTGTAATCCCATACTGGTGCTGCTATATAAGAATAATCTCTTACTGTTATACAGAGTGTCATTTTATACCGGAGATGTCATACAGGCAGGGCCGGATTAACATAGGGGCTGATGGAGCTGCAGCTCCAGGCCCAGGCCCATGGAATAGGCCCATTGATTTAAAAAATAAAAAATAAAAAAAAAATTTTTTTTTTTACATTTTTTTTTTTTTCACACACTACTCTTAGGGATTCCACCTGGCTTTTATATTATTAGCACAGCCAGTATTTGAGGCTGTCTGGCTGGTGCCAATATTGCAGTGATACTGGCAAAACAAATGCTGGTATTTTTCTCAGTATAAACAAGAGATTACTCTGCAATACCAGCACTGGCCAGTAGGGGTCGCTGTGTGTGGAGACAGGCAGGGATAGGAAGTTCCAGCATATCCCTCCCTGCCTATCTATACTCACTGATCTGCAGGGGTGCAGCTACAGAGAGTCCAGACAGCAACTCCCACCCTGCAGAGACAGCCTACAGCTCAGGGAAGTAAGGGATGGGGGAAAGGCTGCAAGGAGACATGGGGACACTGAGACACTAAGGGACATTGGGAGACACAGTGTCCCCATGTCTCCCAGTGTCCCCATGTCTCCCAACCAGTGCCCCCTAGTCTCCCAGTGCCCCCAGTCTGCCAGTGTCTCACTGTCCCCATGTCTCCTAGTGCCTCCATGTCTCTCAGTGCCTCAAGTGTCACAATGTCTCCAAGCTAGTGTCCCTAGTGTCTGTGGCCCTGATGTCTCAGTGTCCCCATGTCTCCTAGTCCCCCCATGTCTCAATGTCCCCATGTCCCGCAGCCAGTGTCTCTAGTGTCTGTGTCCCTGGTGTCTGTGTCCCCATGTCTTCAAGTGTCCCCTATTTTCCCATTGTCCCCATGTGTCCCAGCCAGAGTCCCCTAGTCTCCCAGTGTCACTGGTGTCTCCGTGTCCCTAGGTCTCCCTGTGTCCCCAGGTCTCCCCGTCTTCCTAGTGTCCTAATGACATGAGGACCCTAGGATACATGGGGACTCAGGGAGACATGGGGCATTCAGACACTGTGATACATAGGATCACTGGGAGACCTGGGGACATGACACTAGGGGACACTGGGAGACATGAGGCACTGAGACACTGATACATAGGAACACTTAGACCTGGAGTAATCGACACATGGGGGCACTGAGTCATGAGGGCACTGGGAGACATGGGGGCACTGGGAGGAATCCATCTATACAGTAGAATCAAACTAAGTAGTTTTTTGGTGATTTTACAGCATTTTTTCTTATGTCACTTCTTGTGATTTACATCATTTGATGTCACCCATACATATTTAATTATGCAAATTAGTAAGGTTGGTATGTTTTTCCAAGAAAGGTGGCAGCCCTAACTACTTTTCACATACTCTTACTTAAGTATGGAAACTTAAGAGGGATGTATGGGAACAAAACTTGTGTGGACTGGCTGACAATGAATATAGTTAAAGGGACACTAGAGTCACCAGAACAACTACAGCTTATTGAATTTGTTCTGGTGAGTAGAATCATTACTGTCAGGCTTTTTGCTGTAAACACTGTCTTTTCAGAGAAAATGCAGTCTTTACATTACAGCCTAGTGATAACTTCACTGGCCACTCCTTATATGGCTGTTAGAGATCCTTCCTGGGTCATTGCTGCCTAAAATGCATCAAAACATTCAGTGTCTCCTCCCTCTGCATGCAGACACTGAACTTTCCTCATAGAGATTCATTAATTCAATTCATCTCTATAAGGAGATGCTGATTGGCCAGGGCTGTGTTTGAATCATGCTGGCTCTGACCCTGATCTGCCTCTTTGTCAGTGTAAGCCAATCCTATGGTGAAGCACTGTGATTGGATCAGGCCACCACTTCTAATGATGTCAGCAGACTGCTTGTTTTTATGAGTCTAACAGCATGCAAAGTTACAGCTTCAGGCTTGAATATAGTAAGATTTTGCTATATTTATGGAGGCATGAGGGGCCCAGGGGGGCTAGATGGTGGTGTTAACACTATAGGGTCATGAATTCATGTTTGTGTTCCTGACCCTATAGTGATCCTTTAAGGTAATGATGACTTTGGTCTCTCTAACACTGTGGCATGTTCCCTTTCTTCTACACTCACTATATACAACTTTTCTCTGTCCCAGACTATATACCAGGAGCTTCTGCCTTCTACTAAGAAGGTAAGGAGACAAGTGGACTAGCGAGTGCTAGGGGACAGTCCTTAGAATGCGTTGAGTGAGCCCATCATTAGATGCATTTATGCCAAGCTCAGGGTGTTGTCTGCATAGTATGCCCTTAGTTGGCCAGCTGCATGATTGGCAGGCAGCCTGACATGCATTCATGCCAGGTTGACCTTCTAATTCTTTGGGCAGACATATCCTCTTTTTGGGCATGTTCGCCCCATTTGGCAGGTTACGTGATTTGTGTCAATGGCACAACCTTTTACCTTCCTGCTTGACTGGACACTGCTGTTAGGGGTTATGGATTTACTTGAAAGATGAAAACATAAATTAGAGAGAGATTAGCCTAGGGTATGTGTTTTCTTATAGCTGATGTTTTCTATCTCTCCAGCACCATCTTTATCAGATACATGACGCTTGGGAATGTTTTAGTGCTTTTGGTCGATATGATTCTGTAATTAGGCCCGTCATAATTGTCAGCACCAGGCCCACTGGGCTCTTAATCTGGCCCTGCATACAGGGTGACTGTAATCCCTTACTGCACACTAATGCCTCGTTTCCACTGAGCGGAACGGTTCGGGTCGGTTCAGTATGCTATTTTGAGTGTTTCCATTATGAAAGTGGCCCATACAACCGAACCATTCCTGGTCTTCCTTCAGATGTAGGACCATAGGAAATGGTATGGTACGGTTAGGGCGGAGCTACTAGCGTCACACTATGCAATCCATTGATTGGCGGGCAGGAAAACATCAATGCTCACGACCTATGACATGCTAGGCTTTTGGTCTAAACCCCGCATGGCCCTTGTCAGTCCGACTTGCAGGAAACGCTCACCTGAATAGGCTGGACCATTCTAACCCTTCCAAACTGTACTGACCCAAACCGTTCCGCTCAGTGGAAATGAGGCATAAGTGAGCAGGTTATACAGATTGCTAGTCCCATGCAAGAGCTGTTATACAGGGAGTGATCCCATATTGAGGTGTTATACAGGGAGTGATCCCATATTGAGGTGTTATACAGAGAGTGATCCCATATTGAGGTGTTATACAGAGTGTGATTCCATATTGAGGTGTTATACAGGGAGTGATCCCATATTGAGGTGTTATAAAGAGTGTGATCCCATATTGAGGTGTTATACAGAGTGTGATCCCATATTGAGGTGTTATAGAGGGAGTGATCCCATATTGAGGTGTTATACAGAGGGTGATCCCATATTGAGGTGTTGTTATACAGAGAGTGATCCCACATTGAGGTGTTGTTATACAGAGAGTGATCCCATATTGAGGTGTTATACAGGGAGTGATCCCATATTGAGGTGTTATACAGAACGTGATCCCATATTGAGGTGTTGTTATACAGAGAGTGATCCCATATTGAGGTGTTGTTATACAGAGTGTGATCCCATATTGAGGTGTTGTTATACAGAGAGTGATCCCATATTGAGGTGTTATACAGAGTGTGATCCCATATTGAGGTGTTGTTATACAGAGAGTGATCCCACACTGAGGTGTTGTTATACAGAGAGTGATCCCATATTGAGGTGTTGTTATACAGAGTGTGATCCCATATTGAGGTGTTGTTATACAGAGAGTGATCCCATATTGAGGTGTTGTTATACAGAGTGTGATCCCATATTGAGGTATTATACAGAGAGTGATCCCATATTGAGGTGTTGTTATACAGAGTGTGATCCCATATTGAGGTGTTGTTATACAGAGAGTGATCCCATATTGAGGTGTTGTTATACAGAGTGTGATCCCATATTGAGGTGTTGTTATACAGAGAGTGATCCCATATTGAGGTGTTGTTATACAGAGTGTGATCCCATATTGAGGTGTTATACAGAAAGTGATCCCATATTGAGGTGTTATACAGAGAGTGATCCCATATTGAGGTGTTATACAGGGAGTGATCCCATATTGAGGTGTTGTTATACAGAGTGTGATCCCATATTGAGGTGTTGTTATACAGAGTGTGATCCCATATTGAGGTGTTATACAGAAAGTGATCCCATATTGAGGTGTTATACAGAGAGTGATCCCATATTAAGGTGTTATACAGGGAGTGATCCCACATTGAGGTGTTGTTATACAGAGTGTGATCCCATATTGAGGTGTTATACAGAGTGTGATCCCATATTGAGGTGTTATACAGAGAGTGATCCCATATTGAGGTGTTATACAGAGTGTGATCCCATATTGAGGTGTTATACAGGGAGTGATCCCATATTGAGGTGTTGTTATACAGAGTGTGATCCCATACTGAGGTGTTGTTATACAGAGAGTGATCCCATATTGAGTTGTTATACAGGGAGTGATCCCATATTGAGGTGTTGTTATACAGAGAGTGATCCCATATTGAGGTGTTATACAGGGAGTGATCCCATATTGAGTTGTTATACAGAGTGTGATCCCATATTGAGGTGTTATACAGGGAGTGATCCCATATTGAGGTGTTATACAGAGTGTGATCCCATATTGAGGTGTTATACAGGGAGTGATCCCATATTGAGGTGTTGTTATACAGAGAGTGATCCCATATTGAGGTGTTATACAGGGAGTGATCCCATATTGAGGTGTTGTTATACAGAGAGTGATCCCATATTGAGGTGTTATACAGGGAGTGATCCCATATTGAGGTGTTGTTATACAGGGAGTGATCCCATATTGAGGTGTTGTTATACAGAGTGTGATCCCATATTGAGGTGTTATACGGGGAGTGATCCCATATTGAGGTGTTATACAGAGAGTGATCCCATATTGAGGTGTTATACAGAGTGTGATCCCATATTGAGGTGTTGTTATACAGAGAGTGATCCCATATTGAGGTGTTGTTATACAGAGTGTGATCCCATATTGAGGTGTTGTTATACAGGGAGTGATCCCATATTGAGGTGTTGTTATACAGGGAGTGATCCCATATTGAGGTGTTGTTATACAGAGTGTGATCCCATATTGAGGTGTTGTTATACAGTGTGATCCCATATTGAGGTGTTATACAGAGTGTGATCCCATATTGAGGTGTTGTTATACAGTGTGATCCCATATTGAGGTGTTATACAGGGAGTGATCCCATATTGAGGTGTTATACAGGGAGTGATCCCATATTGAGGTGTTGTTATACAGAGTGTGATCCCATATTGAGGTGTTATACAGAGAGTGATCCCATATTGAGGTGTTATGCAGAGTGTGATCCCATATTGAGGTGTTATACAGAGAGTGATCCCATATTGAGGTGTTGTTATACAGGAAGTGATCCCATATCGAGGTGTTATGCAGAGTGTGATCCCATATTGAGGTGTTATACAGAGTGTGATCCCATATCGAGGTGTTATACAGAGAGTGATCCCATATTGAGGTGTTATACAGAGTGTGATCCCATATTGAGGTGTTATACAGAGAGTGATCCCATATTGAGGTGTTATACAGAGAGTGATCCCATATTGAGGTGTTGTTATACAGAGTGTGATCCCATATTGAGGTGTTATACAGAGAGTAATCCCATATTGAGGTGTTATACAGGAAGTGATCCCATATTGAGGTGTTATACAGAGAGTGATCCCATATTGAGGTAAGCAGGCAGGAGAGGATCCCATATTGAAAAGAAAGTACAGAGTGTGATCCCACATTGAGGTGTTATACAGAGTGTGATCCCATATTGAGGTGTTATACAGAGAGTGATCCCATATTGAGGTGTTATACAGAGAGTGATCCCATATTGAGGTGTTATACAGAGTGTGATCCCATATTGAGGTGTTATACAGAGTGTGATCCCATATTGAGGTGTTATACAGAGAGTGATCCCATATTGAGGTGTTATACAGAGTGTGATCCCATATTGAGGTGTTATACAGGGAGTGATCCCATATTGAGGTGTTATACAAAGAGTGATCCCCATACAGGTGCGGCGGCACAGAGTGTGATCCCATATTGAGGTGCGTGTTATACAGAGAGTGATCCCATATTGAGGCAGCAGTGGCACAGAGTGTGATCCCATATTGAGGTGTTGAAGTACAGAGAGATCCCATATTGGAGGTGTTGCTGGCACAGGGAGTGATCCCCATATTGAGGGGGTGTTGCACAGGGAGTGATCCTATTGGAGGTGTTGTTATACAGAGAGTGATCCCATGGCTGAGGTGTTTGCTATACAGGAGTGATCCCATATTGAGGTAAAGAGTACAGGAGGTGATCCCATATTGGTGTTATACAGAGTGTGATCCCATATTGAGGTGTTATACAGAGTGTGATCCCATATTGGAGAGGCAAGTTATATAGAGAGTGGATCCTGGCTATTGGCGGGTGTTGTGCCATATTAGAAAGTATCCATATTGAGGTGTTATACAAAGAGTGATCCCATATTGAGGTGTTGTTATACAGAGTGTGATCCCATATTGAGGTGTTATACAGAGAGTGATCCCATATTGAGGTGTTGTTATACAGAGTGTGATCCCATATTGAGGTGTTATACAGAGAGTGATCCCATATTGAGGTGTTGTTATACAGGGAGTGATCCCATATTGAGGTGTTATACAGGGAGTGATCCCTTATTGAGGTGTTGTTATACAGAGAGTGATCCCATATTGAGGTGTTGTTATACAGGGAGTGATCCCATATTGAGGTGTTATACAGAGTGTGATCCCATATTGAGGTGTTATACAGGGAGTGATCCCATATTGAGGTGTTGTTATACAGGGAGTGATCCCATATTGAGGTGTTATACAGGGAGTGATCCCATATTGAGGTGTTATACAGAGTGTGATTCCATATTGAGGTGTTATACGTGGAGTGATCCCATATTGAGGTGTTGTTATACAGAGTGTGATCCCATATTGAGGTGTTATACAGAGTGTGATCCCAGATTGAGGTGTTGTTATACAGAGTGTGATCCCATATTGAGGTGTTGTTATACAGAGAGTGATCCCATATTGAGGTGTTATACAGAGTGTGATCCCATATTGAGGTGTTGTTATACAGGGAGTGATCCCATATTGAGGTGTTATACAGAGAGTGATCCCATATTGAGGTGTTGTTATACAGAGTGTGATCCCACATTGAGGTGTTATACAGAGTGTGATCCCATATTGAGGTGTTATACAGAGAGTGATCCCATATTGAGGTGTTATACAGAGTGTGATCCCATATTGAGGTGTTATACAGAGAGTGATCCCATATTGAGGTGTTATACAGGGAGTAATCCCATATTGAGGTGTTGTTATACAGAGAGTGATCCCATATTGAGGTGTTGTTATATAGGG
>OW240916.1:13198946-13228503 GCA_933207985.1 Pelobates cultripes | reverse complement strand
GAGTGATCCCATATTGAGGTGTTATACAGAGTGTGATCCCATATTGAGGTGTTGTTATACAGGGAGTGATCCCATATTGAGGTGTTGTTATACAGAGAGTGATCCCATATTGAGGTGTTGTTATACAGGGAGTGATCCCATATTGAGGTGTTGTTATACAGGGAGTGATCCCATATTGAGGTGTTATACAGAGAGTGATCCCATAGTGAGGTGTTGTTATACAGAGTGTGATCCCATATTGAGGTGTTGTTATACAGAGAGTGATCCCATATTGAGGTGTTGTTATACAGGGAGTGATCCCATATTGAGGTGTTATACAGAGAGTGATCCCATAGTGAGGTGTTGTTATACAGAGTGTGATCCCATATTGAGGTGTTGTTATACAGAGAGTGATCCCATATTGAGGTGTTGTTATACAGAGAGTGATCCCATATTGAGGTGTTATACAGGAAGTGATCCCATATTGAGGTGTTATACAGAGAGTGATCCCATATTGAGGTGTTGTTATACAGAGAGTGATCCCATATTGAGGTGTTGTTATACAGAGTGTGATTGTTATACAGAGTGTGATCCCATATTGAGGTGTTATACAGGGTGTGATCCCATATTGAGGTGTTGTTATACAGTGTGATCCCATATTGAGGTGTTATACAGGGAGTGATCCCATATTGAGGTGTTATACAGGGTGTGATCCCATATTGAGGTGTTGTTATACAGAGTGTGATCCCATATTGAGGTGTTGTTATACAGGGTGTGATCCCATATTGAGGTGTTGTTATACAGTGTGATCCCATATTGAGGTGTTATACAGGGAGTGATCCCATATTGAGGTGTTATACAGGGTGTGATCCCATATTGAGGTGTTATACAGGGTGTGATCCCATATTGAGGTGTTGTTATACAGAGTGTGATCCCATATTGAGGTGTTGTTATACAGAGTGTGATTGTTATACAGGGAGTGATCCCATATTGAGGTGTTGTTATACAGGGTGTGATCCCATATTGAGGTGTTGTTATACAGGGTGTGATCCCATATTGAGGTGTTGTTATACAGTGTGATCCCATATTGAGGTGTTATACAGGGAGTGATCCCATATTGAGGTGTTATACAGGGTGTGATCCCATATTGAGGTGTTATACAGGGTGTGATCCCATATTGAGGTGTTGTTATACAGAGTGTGATCCCATATTGAGGTGTTGTTATACAGAGTGTGATTGTTATACAGGGAGTGATCCCATATTGAGGTGTTGTTATACAGGGTGTGATCCCATATTGAGGTGTTGTTATACAGGGTGTGATCCCATATTGAGGTGTTGTTATACAGTGTGATCCCATATTGAGGTGTTATACAGGGAGTGATCCCATATTGAGGTGTTATACAGGGTGTGATCCCATATTGAGGTGTTATACAGGGTGTGATCCCATATTGAGGTGTTGTTATACAGAGTGTGATCCCATATTGAGGTGTTGTTATACAGAGTGTGATTGTTATACAGGGAGTGATCCCATATTGAGGTGTTGTTATACAGAGTGTGATTGTTATACAGGGAGTGATGGAATCTTGTTTCTATTCAGGGGCAGCTCTGGCCACGCCCCTCTCGCAGAGCATTCTGGGTTTTGTGGTTCCTGTCATTTCCGGCCGGTGGGTCCTGCTGGGCTCAGTCAGAGCAGCTCGGGGATGGAGTCGGCGGACTTGGAGGCGCTTCTCACTGAGGCAAAGGAGAGCATGGAGGCCGCCAGGAACTACAGGACGGAGCTGCAACAGCGGCTACTGGGCCTCACCCAGGCTCGGAGGCAGGTTAGACAGCCACCATGGGGGGCCAGGAGGCAGGTTAGACAGCCACCATGGGGGGCCAGGAGGCAGGTTAGACAGCCACCATGGGGGGCCAGGAGGCAGGTTAGACAGCCACCATGGGGGGCAAGGAGGCAGGTTAGACAGCCACCATGGGGGGCCAGGAGGCAGGTTAGACAGCCACCATGGGGGGCAAGGAGGCAGGTTAGACAGCCACCATGGGGGGCCAGGAGGCAGGTTAGACAGCCACCATGGGGGGCCAGGAGGCAGGTTAGACAGCCACCATGGGGGGCAAGGAGGCAGGTTAGACAGCCACCATGGGGGGCCAGGAGGCAGGTTAGACAGCCACCATGGGGGGCCAGGAGGCAGGTTAGACAGCCACCATGGGGGGCCAGGAGGCAGGTTAGACAGCCACCATGGGGGGGCAAGGAGGCAGGTTAGACAGCCACCATGGGGGGCCAGGAGGCAGGTTAGACAGCCACCATGGGGGGCCAGGAGGCAGGTTAGACAGCCACCATGGGGGGCCGGGAGGCAGGTTAGACAGCCACCATGGGGGGCCAGGAGGCAGGTTAGACAGCCACCATGGGGGGCCAGGAGGAAGGTTAGACAGCCACCATGGGGGGCAAGGAGGCAGGTTAGACAGCCACCATGGGGGGCCAGGAGGCAGGTTAGACAGCCACCATGGGGGGGCCAGGAGGCAGGTTAGACAGCCACCATGGGGGGCAGGGAGGCAGGTTAGACAGCCACCGTGGGGGGCAAGGAGGCAGGTTAGACAGCCACCATGGGGGGCAAGGAGGCAGGTTAGACAGCCACCGTGGGGGGCAGGGAGGCAGGTTAGACAGCCACCGTTGGGGGCCAGGAGGCAGGTTAGACAGCCACCATGGGGGGGGCAAGGAGGCAGGTTAGACAGCCACCATGGGGGGCCAGGAGGCAGGTTAGACAGCCACCGTGGGGGGCCAGGAGGCAGGTTAAAGAACCACTATGGGCTGAGGGACAGGTTAGTAGAGGAGAGTGGGTGTCTGAACCATGAGTGGGCACTTGTCAGCTTGGCGGTAATGGTAGTATAAATGGATAGTGGGTAAAGGGTGGTATAAGGGGGTATATACTTGTGAACTGGTCACTGGCAAAGTAGCAGTGGACAGACATTTCCCTTCATGGGATATTGGGGGCAGAGAATGTGGTCAGATAGTGTGCAGTAGTGAACATAGGACAACTGAAAGGTGATAGAAATGCAGTGTTAATATAGGTGGGTACACTGGCGGGCAAAATGGGCAAATTGATAGAAACATAACTCCACCCACTGCTAACACACCTAGTAGGCTTATTCAAATACCAGCCGCCTGTGTGAGGGGAAGGAAATTGGCAAAATATTGTGGCTTCTGTGGCTCCATATAGGCTTGATGTTTTGGGTGGTGGGTTGCTTTTTTTTTTTTTTTTTTCAACTTTGTTGTTTCCTTTGAGTTGAAACATTCTAGCTCTGTTATTACCCCGATTCACTACATTCTGCAGCACTCAATGCTAGTACACATTATCTGGCTTCCCCAAACATGCTATTTTAGTGGCACTGATACATCACGTTTTTACAATATTTAGGACTTTAATTTACATGTAAAGGTTTCAAACTCCATAGCTGATAACAGTGGCAGACCTGAGACCCGAACAAATGTATTGTTTTAAACAGTATGTAACGCAATTTTTTTTAATTTATTTTTTTTACAATTTTAATTGTAACAATATTACAAGTTTTCGGTTTGTAAAAATATGTAAAATAAAAATGACATGATTGTGATGCAAAGTGGCACGTTTACTTACGAGAACATGGTTTAATCATTCAGCAAGCTGACAATTTCCTGTCTTGTAGACTTACTTTGAACAATTGTAAGAAAATGCTATATAGTTCCTCTTTGCTGATTTCCTGTTAAATGTTTTCAAACATATCATTGTGGGGAAATTTTTGGGTAATGAAAATAAAATTAGTGTTTAATTCCCTATTGGATTATGAAATAGCATTTTAAGGTTAGAGGAAATTTGCAGGTCCATTTTGCGGTTCTGAAATGAGATGATACAGAGCCAATTGACATACATTTCAGGAACAATATATGGGATTATATGCACCTTTCTGAAACTGAAACACTGCTTATTTGAGACGTTAAAATCTAAATGAAAAAGATTTGGTGCCCGATTGTGTCACTTCCTCTCCGCAGCTCTGCAGAACATTAGGGAAACTTATTTTAACGAGACATTAAAATGGCAGCCTTCACACACAACATATGTAGTAGTTTCCCTAAATTGGAAGTATTTACTTGAGTCCTGCTATTGGTGAATTGCATGCTGTAATGATTAATAGGGGATTCTGTATTGGGTAACTCCACAACCAACACACATTCTGTTAAAGAACTGTCATCAGGTAATCTCTTTGCATTGATCTCTAAAACATAAGAACTTTTTGTTCTACATGTTTAGAACTCATGTTTTGAATAATACATTTTCAGTTTACCTGCTGCTAAATGATTTCAACTATTGGGTATTTAGGACAGCACTGTTTATTGACTGAGAGATATGATGAATTTAAAAGTGGGTTTGCTGGGATTAGAACATTTTCTTTTTTTTTGTGGTTGAAGGTTTCCAGCCCCGCTGTTTAGGGCTACATTTTACACATTTAGTTTTAGCTCCCTTTTAGTTAATAAAAACTGTCTTTTACTACCCCGCAACATTTATAAAATACGTAAAGAAAAATGTAAGTTAAAAGTTGAGCAACCGATCAGGAACAGAGGATAACAAGCAATTCAATAAATATTATTAATGGCACAAGCTTCCATCTGCTTTGCTGTGGAATCATTCCGGATATAGGTTGTCAGCCTCTGTGGTGGGGCCTGGACAGATTTCTAATATTACACCATATCTAGTGAGGAGGATTTAGTGACATGATTGGATTGTTTTTGTTTGCTTACTGTTGGTGGCGGGGGGGGGGGGGCTGTCCTGTTTTAGTAGGATTTTAAAAGGGTTTTCTACCATTGTGCAGATCAAAGACAGCGCAGCGCAGACTCGGGACACCTTGAAGCAGCACTTCTTGGATGTCAAAGGAGCTGTGATAAAACTGCTGGATGAGAGGCTGCAAGCTCTCATACAAGAAGTAGACACAATTGCCCAAGAAAACATTAAGCCACTTGATGAATGTCAAAAACTTTTGGAACAAGGGGTCAGCACGGCTGAGGACCTGCTAAAGGATGGTGAGTACACGCTAAAACATCTGTTTTCTGGAGCTTGGTAAAACAGTGATGGTCTTAATACTGGCTGAGCTTCAATGAGAATTTAGTCTAGAAATCCTTGATGTGGCAAGCTTCGCTATCACTGTTCTAAGATATTCAGGTTCTTGTTATGAATGTATTATAACAGCAAATCCATGTGTCTCTAAACCTATCGTCAGTCTGACCACATTGTTCCATATAAAGCTGTCTTCAGTATGTTGGTGTATCGACTAACTACCCCTTTTTGATAAATTATTCCCTGCATCTCTATACTCCGACTTTTTGCATGAAGAGGTTGGATGTTTGGATATAAATGCATTTCAATATTTATTTTTTCTCCCAGGAGAGATTGCATTATCCTGTATGGCTCAGGAACCAGAGAACTTGTGCAATTTTACCAATAAAGCTATGCATATTCAACTCGACAGGTAAGAACTGGTGTTATTGTAGAATGTGGCGGAGTGATTGGCTAGTTTAAATTTTGGGGAATTTAATGTGAATTTCAAATCTTACAGCAAAATATTTTTTTTTTTTTTTTGCTATTTTGGCCTAAAATACACATTAAGAATTTTGTACAGTCCGGTCAGTGTAATGTGCTTTTTGTATGTTTTAGTTTGCCAGAAGTTCCCTCCTTAGTGGAAGCCCCGTGCCTCTCTGCCCAGCTAGATGACTCATTTTTATCAGCTGCTCGAAATCACATATCAAAACACTGTACTGTGGCCTCCAGGCCCCCAATACTGATTGAGGAACTTATTGAGAGACCAGGTGGTATTCTTGTGAGATGGTGCAAGGTTAGTACAAACTAAAGAATAATTACACTAAGATCATAGAAATGTTTATTTTACATTACAGCTTGTACAACAAAACCCAAACCTAGTGGTGCAAGTTTTTAAAAATAATACTCTTCTTTTCCTTTGAATTCTGCCAAGTTATGAAGTTAGGATATTACTGAGCAGTATTTGCTGTTTGATAATATGTATCATTACTCGTTGTTTCTTAGTTATTATTAATTATTATTATTGGTATTTTTTATAGCGCCAACTTATTCTGCATCGCTTTACAATATTAAGGAGGGAAATTTAACAGTTCTGCTGTGATTCTCACATGCACAGGTTGGAGAGAGTGTAATGTTCTGACTCCCTATTTTTTCGTATTTGAGACCTGTCAATCTTGTTTTATTGTGTAAAAAAACTTTATCAATCTCCAGCATTTTCTGGGGGTTCAAATGGGAGAGGGGGAGTCTGTCTTAATTCAGCTATTTAATGTAACGAGATCCCTGACTAAGGAATATAAAGCTCAGCCTTTTACATTTTATTTAAGCAAAGTACCTGGCTTATCTCATTACACGCTCTCTGGAACATTCCTGTTTGTAAATTAGAAACATTTTTACAGTTCGTAATGCATGATTGAACTAATATGCTTATTTCCATCATTAGGTAGATGATGAATTTGTAGCTCATGACTACCGCCTGCAGTGTCGCAAAAACGTGGCCAGTCACTTTGAAGATGTGTATGTTGGTTCTGAGTCCGAATTTATTGTCCTGCACATAGACCCCAATATTGATTACCAGTTTAGGGTGTGCGGCCGAGGTGACGGGAGACACGAGTGGAGTCCGTGGAGTGTTTCTCAGCTAGGGAAAACCACCTTGGTCCCTCACGGTATGTTTACACATTGTTACTGAGTACAATATTTTGCTTGCCGTAGTAGGCCCACTCAGATATCACGCATTGTTATGGCACATTGTTAGTATTTCGTAACCATAAAAATGTTATAAAGAAATGCCTTCACTCAGGGAATACCACAGAGACTGTCTGTTTTCGAACACTGTCTGACCCAAGGTGTATGTATTTGGCTGAAAGATCCTGTCGTATACGGAAGGTAGGGATGAGTAATTCTTGCCTTTGCGGCATGTTTGCCTAAGGCATTAGCTGAGCGTTTTATATAGCGGTGTCTCAGTTGTCTGCTTGCCAGCCAGGGAAGGCTAAGATTTGCACAGCATGAGCCCCATGCAGCCCACTTGTGTCACTCAAATACTTGTATTTTAAAAGGGGAACTTATAGATTCCTGCTTTGACATGACCTTTATTAATGGCAGAATTGTAACTGCAAGAATGATTGTATAACTTTTTCATTTTTTTATTTATTCAGCACAGTTTTGATAACAATTGTTGTAAGAAATGGTGTGCAATCGACACTTTGAATTAAAACCTATTCAATGAGCATAAATGGTTATGGTGCTTAGAATTTTGCTTTCAAAGGCAGCAGAGTTAAGGATCAAACCTTCAGTTGTGCAACCTACATACTCCTTGTCTCTGCTCATTATAAAAAGGAATCTGTTGTCCCCAATACATGTGGATAACCAGTTCACTGTTGAATAGCTATATATTCCAGATTTGTTTTTGCTGGCTTGACATCTACACAATTTCTTTTATAGAATGGTGCAGCGGCTTTGAGGGGTACAGTCTGAGCAGCCGGAGAAACATTGCACTTCGAAATGATTCTGTCAGCCACGAAGTCCTTTACTCGAAAGCTGCCACTTATTCCTCTGGGCAAACCCTGACATTCCGGTAAGAGTCCGGTATCACGAAAGGAACGTTACATGGCTTAATATAAAACATAGTGGTACAAGCTGACAAATGGTGTTTGCGTGTTTTTAAACAGGTAATTAGAATAGAGAAATTTTTTTTTTTTTTTTTAAATAGTGGAAATAAAACAATTTTTATCTTTGTCCCTGTTACACCTTTTAGGGTTTTTTTAATTAATTTTTTTTTGCAAATGATGATTTGATAGGAAGTCAGATGGAGGTGGCCTCTTGCTAGATTTAAAAAAAAAAAAAAAAAAGGTTTATTCCTCCATGTGCTTGAAAAAAACCATGTCCACAATGCAAAGCCAGCTTTTAATATATCTTTGTTTTTGCAGGGTTGAGAGTGTTGGGCAGTTAGATAAGCGTGACAGCATTGGCGTTTGTGTGGAACCTCAGTTTGGATACGAGTCATTACAGCGAGATAAGGCTGTGTGTATTAGTACAAGTGGTAAGTTCATATCACAGAGGAGGTTTCAGATATATTATATTACATGGCCTGACCATTCTGTCAACAAGCAGAACATGTTTTGGAATCACATAATACATGGATTTCGATGTCGTCCGTGCTAATTGTCTTCTGTAATGAAGAGTTAATGCACTGGTCGCCTCTGTGAAGTCTGGGGTAACCTAATCATGAGCATCTTGAGACTAGTGGGAGTTGTACTCCAGAGTGTCACCTGCCTCTATTTTATTTATAGCAGCTTAAGTAGCTGCTGCCTGCGACTGTAACTCCCACTAGTCTCAGGCAGCACTGGAATATGTAGTGTTTGCCTTACAATAAAGTCCTCTACTTCCTTAACTTTGTAATAGGTTTTGCAATAATCTTCCCCTCTTGACCCAGCCAAGCTGACAGTCAAAGGGAAGGAGTCCTGTAGTTCAGCTTCATAGCAATCAGGAGAGCAAGTTAGAAATAATGAATTAATGAGAATTAGGAGGAGATAAAATTACACGATTTTGCTATTTCGTGCTGAAAACTCATGATTTTATAAGCCACAGAGGTGAGTATTGGTTGATATAACAAACTGCGGATACATAGTCCATGCATGTGCAAATGCAGGCGTTGACCTGATATTTGGAGAAACTCCGAATTGCAAATAGTTCCATAGCATTGATATTTAGGGGACAGACCCTCGCAGTAAGCACCCCAAACATGAAGGCTAGTGTCTGAGCCTATGGTAAACTCCAGTTGAGATCTGTAGATGGCCATGTCATTTCAGGTGTCCATTTTGTAGATCCACCAGCGAAAATTGCTCTTCGTTTCACGATCGATTGTAATGAGACTTGAAGACAAAGTGCTGTTGCACAAGTGGGCGATCGTCAAGTGCTGGAATGACCAGTAATGAAGGGGCGCCGGGAATACCGATTGAATTGATGAGACCTGGACACCAATTATCCGGGCTACATACCTGACCGTGATCTGAGGACGGCAAAGGACCCGATATAAATTTCTGCGGATAGTTTGCACTTTAGCTATCGGAAAGGCTTAGAGATTTGGTTTCAGAATAAACCATGAAGCCCAGGAATTCCAACTTCCGTAATGGCGTTAGCCAAGACTTCTCCCAATGGATGAGGAAATCCAGGTGAGACAGCAGAGCTATCGACCAATGAAAGTGAAGGTTAAGAATGGTTTGAGTTTGAGCAATGACCAGGATGTCAAACAAGCTGCGACTGGTCACTTTTTGTCAAGTTTGGTGAAGCACCAAGGCTCTGCCATGATCTGAAATGGAAGACATGCAGACCGCTACAGCTGACGTCTCCAGAGAAAACGGAGCACATCCCTAAATTCTACCAATACCGATATCAACAGGCAAACGTCCTTCAGATAGAGCTTTGCTAGCCAATCGTCAATCCAGAGCATTCTTGACCATAGATTGATGAATTTCCTTAGGGGTACTTGTACCTTTGCATCGGCTGCGTAACAGCTGGCCCTAGAGTCAGAATCCGACTCGTCCACAGCATCCTCTCCAAACCCAATTTTCTGAGTCAGTCGCACTCTATCTGTGCTCTGTCACATTTCCATCGCTGTGCCCAAGGACTGGAAAGGGTTAATCACCCAAGCTAGTCCAGGAAGGAAGAAATAAATGAAGGGAAGAAACCACAAGGAGAGCTCACCGGGGGACAGGCTGCAATTGGGAGGGAGCAACGGGACAACCACCATGAAGCAGGGAGATGTAGAGCCAAGAGGACGGCCACCACCACCAATTCCCGTGAAAATCAGAGGCCAAATAGGCCCCAAACCACAATGTGAATATATACTATTGAAGATCACTGATCAGGGAAGAGAGGAAAGATCTGAATGGAAAAAATTAGTTGAGTGCCAGGTAGGGCAAAAGGTCAGGGAAGATAGGAGAGAGCCCCAAGTGAAGGGCCCCCAGAGAGCCAGGTGAGGTAATGGGGAAAAATATTGACAGGCAAATAGAGCCAATGAAACATTCCAACTCAGTTTTGTAATAAGGTATCTTGGTGTAAGTGATGGCGGTAGTGGTTAGTATTATACAGGGATCTGAATGGGGATTGGCTCGGTCATTCTGTATGTTAGGGAGGGGAGAGGTGTCTTGCAGGGGTGAGAGTGAACTCTAGCAGCCTCAGGAACTGAGCACCACCGGGTCCTCTCTCCATTCCTACCCTGCCGGCATTACAGGGCTAGAGAGTGAGAGCGCTGATTTCCCCTCCAGTCCTGCAAAACCGGCAGGGGAGAGGGAGGCACGGATTGCTATGATCTTATGATGGGGGAAATATTTTGTGGCAATTTGTCAGTCCACGAAAGCGTTCACTGGACGTTATAATTGGGTAAAGGCTGGGGCGTGGCTAACCGCCGAGCAAGATGGCCGCTTAGAAATCTGCTCCGGCACATGGGCTCCACCAACTCCACTTTTAACGCGAGCTGAAACCACCCTAACACCCAAGCAAACCATGGCCTCATCCAAAGCTAAGAAAATGGCTGCAAAAGCCGAAAAAATGAACTTTTTTGGACAAAAATCCTCCCTAACAGCGGAGACAGCAAGGGCGACAGACCAAGAGACCGTGGACGAGCTGGAATCCAGCTCACTGCCGGCAATGTCTGAAGAGCCTCAGCCCACAGACTGCCTAACACGAAGCTACTTCGAACGTGCTATGGAGGCAATGGCGACAAAATTAATTACCACATGGCAAACAACTGCCGACCAACTCAAACGCGAGGTCAGAGATCTATCGGCTAGAACATCCGCAGTGGAACAATGCTGCCAGACCCTCGAGACCGCGCAAACGACGACTTCAGGGTGCTTACAATCCCTACAACAACAAATGGAAAGCATGGAAGCGCGCATGGCGGACCATGAAGACAGAGCGCGCAGAAACAACCTAAGACTCAGAGGAGTCCCCGAAACGGTCCTACCTGAGGACCTGCAGGCCTATGTGAGAGGCCTCTTACGCGCCTACGGCCCGGACATTCCCGCAGACATGCTGCTTGTCGATAGGGTCCACCGAGTAGCGAAACCGAGACACCTACCAGATTCCATCCCACGCGATGTCCTACTTAGGGCCCACTACTATCATGTGAAAGAGTTGGTCCTCAGATCCCATCGTAACAAAGCAAACCCGCATGAAGACTTCCCAACAGTACGCATCATGGCGGACCTGTCGCCAGCTACCCTCCGACGCAGACGAGACTTCAATGTGGTCACAACCGCACTCCGCCACCATGGAATCCGTTACAGGTGGGGATTCCCCACGAAGATAATCCTCACCAGAAACGGGAAATCGCACCTCCTTCTATCTCCAGAGGACGGATTGGCGGCCCTGGAGGCATGGGACTTAACGACAGCACCACCGACAGAGGCACGACCCAAGCCCCAGAGACCAGGCCATAGCACAAATATGAACTAAAATGAAAGAACGGAACTGAATGGCATGCTAGCGCAAGTATCACATTAATGCTATATCTGCTCAAATGTTTTCTTGATTAATATGCAAGGTGTATGTACCCATGCTACAAGAGGGTATAATCCTGTCTGCACTCCCTTTAATAGCCCACTCAACTGTAAACCAGATTGGGTAGCCCTTAGATGCACATGCTGCGCAATGCATAGAATTTATTAAATGAAGTGCCATTATAGGACACACCTTCGCATAGGGCGCTGTCACTAAAGCATGAGCCCAACGGGACAATCTATCCCACTGCCCAATGTCTAGCACTACTAGATAAGCACGCTTCGATGCGCACAAGGGCACCGGGGGAATCTAGCAAAGCCCAAGCCCAAATACGCGCCACACTGCGCAATTAAGAATGTGGTTAATAAGGGAGGGTAAAAACAATGTTCTTGCATAATTACAGCAGCAGCGGTCAAAACAGACAGCATCGATTATCGCAATGATACCTGCATGCCTATCCAGTAACAAAGTTTAAAGTTGTGTTGAAAGTTTTATTGTTGATCCACGCTATAACCAAGGTTTCAGCTCTACCAAATAGTTGTTTATATCATAGACAGGAGCCCAACCAGCCACGTATTTGGAAGCTCCAGCTCCGCAGCCCCACGGTACGACTAACGTACCAGACCGCACGGTCTTTGTATATAATCCACCCTAACCACCGACAGAACCCCGTCCTCCCAGCCTTCCCTACCTCCCCCCTGCACCTACACGACACGGCAGCTACACGCACCTCTCATCCTAAGCAAACCACCACCGCATACAATACTTGAACTCACGCAACACTCCATAATAACCATGATCATCTACTCACACAACACAAAGGGGCTCAACACGCCTCACAAACGGCGAGTGCTACTGGACGATATAAAAAGCACGAAGGCAGACATAGTCTGCATTCAAGAAACGCACTTTGTCACTAACCGAATACCCACCTTCGCAACTAGAGACTACCCCACACAGTACCATGCCACGCACACTTCTAAATCCAGAGGGGTCTCCATACTGTTACATAACTCATTAACAGTGGAGACTCTGCGAGTCAAAACGGACAGCCAAGGTAGATACCTTATTCTTCAATGTATAATTAACAATGACCCACTCATTCTAGTATGCCTATACAGCCCAAATGACCAACAGCGCAACTTCCTCCATAAGGTCCTCAGCAAACTGCCAGAAGATTCAAATGATCCCAAGATTATCTGCGGAGACTATAACCATACTATGGACTCGCGAACAGACACAACAACCCCTGCCACATCAACAAGGCACCTCACACTGGGCCCAAACAACAAAGCATTCACAAAGCTTATACACAAAAATAGCCTATACGATGTTTGGCGAACTAGACACCCATCGGACAGAGAATACACATTCTTCTCGCACGTACACAAGACATATTCAAGAATAGACCACATCCTCGCTTCAGGCACGATACTACCGCTCATAGAGGACTGCTCAATAGGCAATATAGTCTGGTCCGACCACGCCCCAATTACACTGACCCTGCGATCCAACTACCAACATAGAGGTAAACCACCATGGCGCCTCAACGAAACACTCCTTCAGGACAAAGTGTTCACGACAAAATTGATGGAAAACCTGCAAGACTATTTTCACACCAACGATAACCCGGAGACCTCCATCTACAGTATCTGGCAGGCCCATAAAACTGTCCTGAGAGGTCAGCTGATCAGCCGAGCATCATACCTCAAACGCCAAAGGGACAAGGCACATATAGACCTTCTTCGACAGCTAAGAGACATCACGGCTGCACATTTTCTGAACCCATCGGACACGCATGCAAACGACATACAAAATATCACTAAACAAATCAATATCTTAACTCTTGAGAAAACGGCCCACATCCTTACCAAACTGAAACTACGAACATACACGCAAGGTAACAGAGCAGGGAAACACTTGGCCAACTTACTCAAACAAAAGCAGGCCAACTCCAAAATCCCACACCTAATCACCAAAACTGGCGAGAAAATTCATAACCCACAAGACATCAATGACGATATGGCCGACTACTACCACTCCCTCTACAACCTTAAAACAGATCCCACCCTACACCAACCTACCACACAAGAAATAGACGAATTCCTTCACACTATGGAACTCCCCACTCTAACGACAACACAAAAACACACTATACAACATCAGATCACCGAGCAAGAAATCATAGACACCATAAACTCCCTACCACCTGGAAAATCACCAGGCCCAGACGGACTACCCAACTCATATTACAAACAGTTCGCGCCTACCCTAGCTCCCTACCTACAAAGAGTATACCACCACATCCTACAGACAGGGACCATGCCACAAGAAATGCTCATGGCCCATGTCGCCACCCTCCCCAAACCAGGGAAACCCCCAAACAAATGCCAAAATCTGCGCCCCATCTCGCTGTTAAACACGGACGTGAAAATTATAGCAAAAATCCTCTCAAACAGGCTAGCTCCCATAATTCCCTCACTTATTAAAGAAGACCAAGTAGGGTTTGTGAGGGGCAGACAAGGAGCGGACGGCACGCGAAAAACCCTGGACCTACTATATGTGATACAGCAAAAAAAGAGGCCCAGCGTCCTACTATCCCTAGATGCCGAAAAAGCCTTTGATAGGCTCCATTGGCCCTTCCTGTTGGCTGTCCTCCACAAATCTGAATTTCCCCCACAATTTATATCACTCATTAAAGCACTATACTCTCAGCCAACAGCCCGAGTAGTAAACGGGGGTTTTATCTCAAAACCCTTCCATATAACTAACGGCTCTAGACAGGGCTGCCCACTTTCCCCACTGCTGTACATCCTGGCGCTAGAACCCCTCACCCAACTCATACGAGACAACCCGAATATCCACGGTATTAAAACTGGGGACCAAGAGTACAAATTGTCCCTATTTGCGGATGATATCTTACTAACCCTGGAACAACCACATATCTCCCTGCCCAATTTCCACGCAATCCTATCTAGATATAGCGCCTGCTCATATTACAAGTTGAACATCACTAAGACTCTAGCCATGGGGATTAATATCCCGAGCCCTGTCCTGACAACCCTTAAATCCAATTTTAACTACGACTGGAGACAGGACAATATCAAATTTTTAGGAATAAACTTCACACCTACAACGAACACACTGCTCAAAGCGAACTATACTAAACTGCTTAAGGAAGCTAAATCCCTAATGCAAAGCTGGAGGGGGAAATATGTGTCCTGGACTGGACGAATAGCCTCGGTGAAGATGGTGATTCTACCCAAGATTCAATATCTGTTCCGTACACTCCCACTCCGACTCCCCAAAAAGTATCTGATGGAACTACAAAACGTCATAAACGACTTCGTCTGGGACAATAAAAAACCAAGGGTGTCCAAAGCCACAATGTACAAGCCACACGCCCAGGGCGGGATGGGCCTGCCCGAATTGGCGGGATACTACAGGGCAGCGCACATTGCTCCACTCATTGCTGCAACACACAGCCAGGTCCCCACAGCGTAGGCAAAACTGGAGGAAAGGCAAGCCCGGAAGATCCCAATCCAGACTCTAGCCTGGCTACCAAAAACTCACAGACCCAAAGCTTCAGAATTGCTCCCCACTACAGCACTAACCCTGTCCATATGGGACAGCTACCGGAAAAAAAGAGGCGCGACAAACCTACTCTCCCCGGCGATGCCATTGGAGACACTCCGACAGCTTATCACAGATTTCAATTATAAACTCTGGCAAAGGCACGGCATAACCACAATATCGCATATAATGCAAGGAAATAACCCCAAATCATTCTCAGAACTTTGCACAGAATTCAAGCTACCTAATACGGCGACCTTTTCCTACCTCCAACTACAATCATGGATACGCATCCACACTCCGACACAACCTGCTGATCCTCCAAACCTCCATTGGACTAAATTGATGAAGATCTGCACAAGGGAAAAACCAGCGACAAAACTTATCTCCACATTATATGCCTCGGAACGCATAGAGACCCTAACGGACCCACCTTCCTTTAAAGTGGCATGGGAACAAGACATCGGACACACACTCTCAAAAGACCAATGGCAAGATATATACCAAGCTCATAAACGACTAACCCTCTGTACGACCCACCTAGAACTCTCACGCAAACTACTCTACAGGTGGTACCTAGTCCCCGCAAAACTCAAACATAGCTACCCCGATACATCGGACACATGTTGGAGATGTCAAGCGCACCGAGGCACCCTACTACACATATGGTGGCAATGCCCGCTACTACAACGATACTGGGCACAAGTTGCGAACCTGGCTACAAAATGCACCACGGTGCAGATAACCCCCACACCAGAAACATTTCTACTACTCTCACTCCCACAATTGCCACACCTGCACTTAAAGTATCTACTGTACCACATCTGCATTGCAGCCCTCACAGTCATTAGCAGAAAATGGAAGCAACAAATCACCCCAACACTCCACCAATGCATTGAGGTAATAGAATCAACCAAACTATATGAACTTATGGCAAGGAAATCGAGACAGTCTCACCCCTACTAGACTGAAGCATGGGACCTGTGGGACAAAACTAGACCGCAACAATCATATATAACACAACCCTGAAGCTGGAAACGGTACCTCCACGACAGGAGGCTGAACTCAAATGACAGACTGATACCTCACCACACTACTCCACACGGCATACACACCCATCCCAATTCCCCTCCTATCCCCTATAAACGCTATGATGAGACATCCATAACCATATGTAACACAATAACCAGGGCCATGCTAAGCTCTGTCCAGCCAGCACGACCCCATGACGAGAAAACCCATACTACACCATTAAAAAAGAAGATGACACTATGCACAAGACACCCTCACACCACAAGGTGCTGTTACTAAGGGATAACTACAACTGTGCAAACCCTGACAAACTACTGTATTCAAACTGCAATGCCTTATGTGATGTTAACCCACCCTATTTACTTTCTGTACCCCCACCCCTTTTTCGACAAAATAAAAATTGTCAAATTCAAAAAAATAATTGGGTAAAGGCTTTCGTGGACCAGCAATAAAGTCTTGCAGACCAGTGGTTGAAGACCACTGGTCTATATATTGGTAAATGCCCTTCAGTCTTGTGGCCAGCAGATGGTGTGTGTGAGTAGTTATAACGGTCTCTCTTTTTTTTTTTTTTAAGGTGCTGTGTTTGTAAATGGTAAAGAGATGACGAATCAGCTTCCTCCCATCACTCCCGGCTCCACAATCACATTTGACATGGAAGTTGTAAGTTTGGGAACATCCAATAACAACGAGGGGCCGATCCACAAGCGAAGAGTAACTATTGGCTCCAACAATCGAGAAGTTGTTTTTGATTGGATGCTGGAACAGACCTGTGACTCTCTCTATTTTGGCTGTTCATTCATTCACTCTGGGTGGAAAGTTCTCGTGTTTTAATGGAGCCTGGTGCGATACAAGAGCTATATTCCGTTATTTGTATTTGAATCTTTATTTCCTACACTCCTGAGAACTTGCAACATGAACTAAGAATCCTTTAAAAGGATCTTCTCAGTTTAAGGCTTGTGCTGTTATTACGTAATATCAATTTAACTGTTAATGCTGGATTAGAAACTATGCAGTTTTATTTGAGAGCTGGCAATCAGGTTTCATCAAATATCTGCCTGAAGTCTTTTGTATTTGTGGTTGAATCACCAAAAACCACCAGGCTTGGGTGGTTAAAACAATATGTAAACTTGCCAACTAAGAAGGCATATTCACTGGCACCACTCTATTTTCATATGTTGAAGGTCCAGTCCTGAGCCATCTGTTTAGATCCCAGTAATATGAATGTCTATTTTTCCAGTTTTGTATGCTTTGCGTGTCTATTCCGTATTTAATTAGCCTTTAGAGCCCCTGCTGTCATTCAGAAACCTTCCACGTTTACTGCACGCAGTGACCATGTTTACAGATTGACACTCAGAGCATTTATATATAGTCTCTATTTTTCTAACTTATCCTGTACCAATGCTATACAATGTCAGGAAGTGCAGTCCTATGTGCGTGGCAGTTTACATGTGTTCTGCTTTGTGACACTTCTTTTTTTATATAAACTTTACATCCAAGGTTTCAAACAGTGGTAGCTCACAGTAGTTAACTGTTCAGTAGCAGGACTAAATCAGAGAGCCCTTGTCAATATTTTACAATCAACCCATGGCACAATTACCCAATGGGATAGCTCTCCTCCCCTCGTAGTTTTCATACTTGGTGTATGATCAGGAACGTAAAAATAAGCTATGGCATGATTATGGTACCACCTTACTACTTACAGCTGACTGCTTTTAGCCTATCAGAGCTTTAACAGATGGTATGACTATAAGGAAGTGTGTTATCTCTGCCTTAGCCAGTTTAATACTGAATGGAAGGATAACCAATTCAAAGAGATGAAATGGTTATAGAAACTAGTTTCCCTTTAATGCTGCCATGGTAAAATAATCAGGAAGAGAAAACGTTGGTGAATACATAAACTTTCTCCTATTTAAGTAGTCAATGTTTTGTTTCAAGCAATGTGCTGCTGTGTAATGCAGTACTGTACCACAACCCAGCCTGCGTGGAAGTGAATAGGATGTGTCATTAGCACACATTATTTTACTGTTGATCCAAAAAGAAAAGGAATGCACACCAACTGATATAATAGTATCTATCTATTTTATTGCAATACAAATCCAAATTATGCATGCAAGAAATGCAACAATATAACAGTGACCAAATAGGCAAAAAAAGGCTAAACCGTATATTTACCAAATTTCACAAGCCTATATGGGCAGAAACACGAGTCACAAACAATCCCCCAACGTTTCGGCTCCTCCTGGTAGCCTTTATCAAGGGTAGTAGTCCCTTATTTTACTGTTGAAACAGACCACTGGGACACAGTTAAGAGGGCAAACCATTGCAAAATGGGACCGGGGTACTCAACATCATAACAACTACAGTAGGCTGTAGTGACTGATACTTTGAATAATCTTTTAAGTTTCATTCAAAACAGAATTGCAAAAATGGCTAACTTTATAAATTCCTTTACTTGGCGCAGCCTTTGTTTTCTATATTTCTAATTTGGTAAAATGCCTCGCTCTCTGGAATATCCATGGCTTGACTACTTCAGCCTGAATTTAATTTGATTTTCAGTTTGCAATTTGCTGTTTAGTGAATAAAACCTTCTAGTGTTCATACAGCTGTAGTATAACCAACCCCCCTCTAATATCTCTACATGAGGTGTGTTTGCTATATTTGGTCAAATTAAAACAATTTAAGTGCGCTCATTTTAATCTGGTTCAATCCCAGACCCCAAAAAAGGGACCAAAACACAGAACATCTGTTTTTGACTAAAGTAAATATTATTGACCTGTGAGTGTGCATACATTCCTGACACTATAGTTCTAAAACCAGTTTAGGTAGTCGGCCCCACTTACCATTTGTGGATTTACTCACCTGTTTCCAGTGCAGTGTGGGCTCCTCACATCTGGCCCCGCGACCCAGATCAGCCTCCTTGGCCGACATCAGAATTGATTCTCAGACAATCACAATGCTATCTCATAGGAAAGCATTGGATTGGCCAAGATTGTCAATTCTGATAGAATTTAATCAACGCATCTATGGGGAAAGTTTAACATCTCCATGCAGAGTGTAGAGACTGAACAAGCACTGACCCCAAAGGCACCTCTATTGACCATCTGAGGAGTAGCCACTGTAAGTTTCCCTCCTGTGTCCTTCTCTGAAAACCCAGTGTTTACCTTAAGCCTGCAGGGATTGACTATACTTACCAGAACTACATGAAGCTGTTGTTCTGGTGACTAGTGTCCCTTAAAATATAGCCTCTAATAGGGTCATTTTAGCCAACATAACTGCCTACTGTATTTTTATCAATTCTTAGGTTTTAATCCTTCCTCTGTAAACATGACTCATTTCCACAAGTTTCGGTGAGAGGTACGCAATAAATACTGTGACATTACAGGCGGAAATCTGTATTGGCCGAGAGACCATTTGTATTAAAAAGTGCCTTAAGAACAATGTTTTGTATAGAAATATTTATTGTGTGGATATTGAAGAAAGTTACATTTCAGAGTATTTTTGTCTGGATAAATGATTTTGATGCCCCAAAATGTTTTGGGCAGTTTTCAGATGTTTAACATTTTTTTTTAGAATTGTGCAGAGTGATCAAAACTGTTTCTGTATTTTTTTTTATTTTTTTTTTTAAGTGGGGTTCATTTTATTTGTACAATATGACTCAGGCATCTGTAATATTTGGTGTCAGGCTTTAACGAATAAGTGTTATTACATTTTCTATGGGAAAAAAATATTAAAACATTTTACATAGTTACAGGTTGTTTGTTTTTTTTTTTTAAAGTCTAAATGCTGAGGAGGCTTGCGGTGATTTCATTGGCATGATACAAAAGTTATTTAGAAAGCAAGGGGTGCTGGAGTGTACTAGTCAACTTACACAAGTACGGGTAAAGTACATGGCAAGTTTGTGATTTTGTGGATGGATGTCTATATAAATGTATGTCAAAGTTAGTCACTAAACTTTGAACTGTGATTTTAAATAGCTTTAATTATTAGCCTAAAATAGCAACATTTTCCAGGTCAGTTGGGTTTTCAGTTCCTGTACACTTAATTTTTAATGCCCATCAACATACACTTAAATATTCCTAGCATTTAGGATCCTGGCAAATGTCATACCACTCACACAGTATTATTCCTTTGTCTATTTCACAATTTTCTCCCTTTTTTTTTTTTTTTAAACTATGGAGTTTTATCATAGCGCAAAGATTCTCATGAGAAACTGCTGAGAGACTGTAAATACTTTAAAACATTTCCTAAAATTAACTTTCAGGGACAAGTTCCAAGGACCTTTCTGGTGTTGTCCGTAACACTCATTTAATAACAGCCCCTCGCTTGAAGTAGTTTGTCTTTCCTTAGTACCCCTAAAAGAAGTGCTTGGGAGATGTACAAGACAGTTGTTACCAGTACAATAAAAAGAATGTCTTCTCTGTACTACACAATTAGTCACAGTAGACAATTCCTATTGCTTGCAGAACCAAAACTGTCTGAAAGGGTTAGTTTTGTATGATTATCTAGCCATTACGCTCAAAAAGCTTACTAAAGATCTCGTTTTAAACCTTTAAGTGGCAGGGCGGTGGGAAACAGATCAAACATAACTACACAGTCAGCATGCAACATTCATACTAAATACAGCACGCACACTGGAGAGGGGGGACTTGGGGGAGGATATTACTAAAGGGGCTAGAGGTTGAGACCATATGCCTCGGCTCTAGGCAGGCAGTCTAACCTAAGTAAATTGGGCTACCACTTTGGTGCTGTGCAGAAGTAGGTTTTTAAATTGCCACAGTCCTGAACATATTTTGCACAAAAAAATAAATAAAAATTAATCCGTTCACCCAGTACATAAGGAAAAATTGTGTCCTACAATAAAGGGCATCAAACATGAGTACACATTATTTTTTATCTTTTATTAGAAATGAACATGACAAGTTAACCGGACAAAAGATTTCATTACTTTTTTCCAAATGAAAGTGGAGGGGAATGCTCCATCACCATGCCTTGTGCAAACAATGCCAGACTTTAAGCAAAATAGCTTAAGAAATTACCGAAGCTGAATATCTAAGTACATTGAAGCGCTTTTTTTTTTTTTTCCTTTCTTTCTTTTTTCCCATATATCAGACAGGTATAGCAAGATTAGAATCAAAAGGGGTTAAAGCCAAAATGGGGGTGGGGTGGAATGCTTGTGTCCACTCCAAGCAAACAAGATGAGACTCCTCCCAGAACATCAGCAGATCACACTGAAAAACCTTTCCTAAGTTTACACAAACAGCAGTGACTAGGAATGCTATAACTGGGTGACAAATCACAACTGCACACTTAAATAGCTCACAATTAACATAAATCTTTAAGACCATCCAAATGGTTATGTACAATTTTATAAAAAAAAATTAAGTCAACACCTCAATATAAAAAAAAAAAAAAAAAGTGGTGGATGAAATAAAAATACCTGTATTTAGAGCAGCAACATTTGTTTATAAATAAAATGATGAAATGTAAAATCTAGAAGACAATTCATTTGATTGTAAAGTTTTGTTTTTTTACCCCCAAACGGAAACAAACAATTAAATCATACAATATAAAACAAAATCTACAACTGAATGTGCAGAAATAGTGTACTGTGACTAAACTGCTCATTTATCAATCTTCCAATTATTAGCCCTAATTTCTTATATGTTTACTTTAAAAGCAAAATGAATTGGTTTTATTTCCTGGGGATAATGTGATATAGAACCAAGAAGTTCTTCACGTAACTTCTCTTACAAGCCAATCATTAAAGGTCTAGTTTCATTTTAAGTTGTGCTATAAATCCTTATGTGAGGATTACTGAGCCAGACACATGAGCAGGTAGCTACCAAACTCCAACACTTTCAGGATGGAGGGGCAATCATTCCTGCTATTAATTCCCAGGAAAATCCTGAACGGTAGGAACACTACCTCCCATGTAAAGGAGCATCTAATCTACATACAATTCATTGCAAAACAATCTTACAAAGTGCAACACATTGTGTGGTTCATTTTACAGCACATTTTCCAATTTACACGCCTGGTTCATGCAGAAATCCTCTCTGATTTGGCCAACAGGAATAAATAACTACACAAAAAGGTGTTGAAGTTAATTGAAAAGTAAATAATGAATTTTTCCGCTAAAAAAGCAGGTCCACTGACAATGGCAAGAGGGGGAAAGGTTGCTGAAAATTTTCATGACAAAAAAACAGGATCTCATTTAATGTGTAGACATTGAAAACAAGTGGATAGGAGGGATTATACTGACAGACACCAGAAGTAGAAGTGTTATTTGACCTAAAACTTTCTGCTCTGTAGCTGCTTTGCAATAAAAGAAATTTTAAAAAGTGTAAAAAAAAAACAAAAAGGGGGAGATATAGTCCAGTTGGAAGCAAAGTGGGAGGAGTGGAAAATTAAATGTTCTTGGCTGCCTGCTCTGCAGCCAAAAATGACAGTTATCCCAAGATAAGACTACCACAACATTAGTGGTACACAGACAGAAACCAGAATATATAACAGTCTTTGCTGCTTTAAGTTAAATTGATAAATTCAGCAGAAGACACTAGATAGTAAAAAAGGCTACAACTTGTTTGATGTATTGCTCTTTGTGCCTAACTCCGAGATTCCCCAACATCGCTCATCCCAGTGATTGGACATGGGATTCAGAGTTTTACTCTTGATGTTGCTGGTCTGCATAGAACTGTATGGTTCGCTAAACTCCATCTAAGCTGTCACAGTTCAGAGCGTTTCTTTAAAGATTCAGAGCTTTTGCTTTTTGCTCTGTTTTGGTACCCCTGAGACACTGTCAATTTCCAGAGTCTTGTCTCTGCCATTGGTCTCGCTATATCCGTTTGTAGGTCCATGCGGTTCCTCATTTTGCTCCTCAGAAGCACTGACAGATTCACCTTTCTCCATCTTATACTGCATGTCCCGCAGTTTGGAGACAGCTTTGTCTATGGTAGTTATGGAGATGAGATTGAAATCGTGCATGCTCACTAGATGGAGCATAAAGTTTCGACACAGGTTTTTCTTGATGATTTTGGGCCCGTAGTTTTCCACAAACTGCATACAAGCATGATTCATCTGATTGTCTGCAATGAACCTGCACGATAAAAAGACATAGGTTAGGTATGCAGCCTCACATGCTAATCTCTCATTAAAGGGACACTGTAAGTACCCAGGACCTCTTCTGCCCATTGGAGTGGTCTGGGTGCCAACTCCCACTACCCTTAACCCTGCAAGTGTAATTATTGCAGTTTTTTTTTTTATAAACTGCAATAATTACCTTGCAGGGTTAAGTCCTCCACTAATGGCTGTCTACTAGACAGCCACTAGAGGGCACTTCCTGCTCCATAGCACGGGTTTTCTGTGCTAGAGCGTCGCTCAATTCCCCATAGGAAAGCATTGAAAGCTTTCCTATGGAGAGCTCTAATGCGGATGTGCAGCATTGCCGCGCATGCGCATTAGGTCTCCTCAGCCGGCGGGCGGGATCAGTCTCGCCCACCGGCTGACATTAGGAAGAGCGGCAGCGGCGAGCAGAAACCACCACCAAGGGACATCGGCGGGGGTCTCAGGTAAGTGACTGAAGGGGGGTTTTCACCCCTTCAGCAACCGGGGATGGGAGGGAGAGGGGACCTGCAGTTTTCCTGGCACTGGAGTGTCCCTTTAAACAAAACTAAATATATTTATGGACATACTAATGTATCCCTCTTCTTACAGGTGGCAAGACTTTTTCCCTACTATAGCCATCTCCCAGAATTCAGCTACCGGCAGTTGAAGCCATCATTTTGCTATTCCATAAAATGTATTACCTACAATTTTTTATCATGTGTCTTAGTTCTAGTGCACAAGTCTCAACAGAAAACACCACCCATTTGCACGGTTAAATCCTTTGAAATATTTGACCGTTTCTATCCTGCCACAAGTATCCATTTTACTTAGGGTGTTTAAACTTTCTTGATATGTATTTTGGTACAAACCTGTATTATTTCAATAGCTTATTTTTATATTCTCTAGTGTAGCCCCTCTGAGTATAAGCTCTAGAACCGTACACAATATTCTAGATTGGGTTTTGGAACTTGGGGTCAAAAGAGATTAACTAGTAGCCGCTGTTAACAAGGTCTAATCCCTGCAGGCATTAGGGGTTAAAAGCAGAAAGCTATGAGAGATTAGGTTATGGCTGGAAAGGATTAACCACTAGCTCCTGCCTATAAAGAAGAGACCACATGCAGCTATAGTGCTTACCCATGCTTCATGACATGCAGATTTGTTACTTACCCATGTTTCATGACATGCAGGTTCCACATTTTCATGACTTCCTTCTCTCCTTCATTAACATCAGAGAATTCCTCAATTTGCTAAAAGAAGGAAACCAATGTTTGTATTGAGCACTAACATGAAGACACCATACAGGGCTATCATCAGTGATCATATGCATTATTTATTACACATTCTGGCTACCGAGCTTACAATAAAGTGTGTTAACACACAGCCACATATCCAAAATTACATGGTATAATTGCACTTCCTTTCTACTGTAAGGCAACCAGTTAGTGCTATATAAATCAAATATACATACACTATATACCTACTGCTTATTGTACCTCCCTTTACTTGAATGTAACCGATAATGTGCTGGGTACACCTGTTAGTGCTATCTACAAAAAAAAAAAAAAATATATATACACACACATATATATATATATATATATATATATATATATACACACACACACACACACACACACACACACACACACACTTTATATCTATTGCACTTACTGTACCTCCCTCTACTCTAATGTAACCTGTAAAGTGCTAAGCAGCAGTTAGTGCTATATATTTTATACATATTTGATAGATTTTTCTTCCTGTGTATTGTTTGTTAAAAAATTTTTTTAACAAAATGAAAAATGACAATTTCAGAAATAAAAATATAAATGCAGTATGTTTACTGCACTTTCTGTACTTCCAGCATAAAATTGGGCAAATGTGTATACAAATAATACCGGCTTACATTTAATTATCATTTGGAATAAATATTCACTGTGAATATTAACACATGTATCTTTAGTCGCCTTTAAAGACTTGCCATTGCTGAAGGAGAGTTATTCACTGTGGAGGTTTGTGGTACTCGAAAGACAATAAATGAGGACAGAGTATTGTAGGTGAAAAAAACACAACAAAACAAAACTTACAGTAATAGTTTTTTCCCGTAGCCACTCAGGATCTTTCTCATCTTCGCTGTCCACCTCCATTTCCTGTGGCCTCAAGGGAAGGCAGGTATCGCTGTGGAAGTACAGGCGGTTATGCCCACTGCTGTAGGTCCTTTGCTGCTCCACTTCTCCATCTTCAGACTCCAGAAACTCTGACATACTGGCTTTTGTACGTTTGGGCCTGCAAAAGAATAGTAGATTTTTTATTTATATTTTTCTACGTACCACAGTAAACAAATGTCACTCCGTTTAAAAGACTTGTTTTCTACTGGTCGCTGAGGTCTTAAAGCTTTTATGCAAAGTGGCTATTTTAACTAACAGATCATTACCTGCACACAAGAATGTGTGTAATGGGCGTCCTTTTAACTGGACCATTTCGGCTGAAGGCAAACCCAGGCTGGCGATGGATGTCTTGAGGGTTTCCTGCATATGATCCGTCGTAACACTCATTGATGGAAACATCAATTCTAGCACCTTTTGGATGATACTAGAATAGAAATAAACAATCAGACCTATGACAGCACAGACGGTACGCAGCAGTGTTTTACCAGTGAATACAGCTTAAATAAAACACGCTGGGTGGAAAGTAGACAAGTAAATATAAAATACCAAGTACAGACAGCGATTCTGAGGACAGCAGATAAGAAAGAACTGCCTTGTTGTGGAGCTCGCTCTGGAATCAGGAGAGAAGGCTAACTGGTTAACACAGGAAGACACAAACCTGGAAACTGTTAAAATAGTCAAGCCATACTCACACGCTCTAAATATGCACCTACTGCACAATTCCCATTACTGTAGCCTGTACTTAGGTGACAAAGGAAGAGAGTAAAGCACTTTGTAATTAAAAAGGTACTGCACAAAACAATCTGAGGACCAATGCTTCAAGGACACTAAGTGAATGGAAGATCTCAGTACAAATTCTGCTTATCAGAGTCTCTTTCTGTCGTATAAATAAATGGCTTATTATGTTGTTTTTCTCATGAAAAACAAAACATTTGTATGCAGGGAACAGTCACAAAAGACAGGAAGCAGCTATTCAAATAACTGAACCCACCAACCCCTCAATTACAGCTAGTTCTGGAAACTGGGGGGGGATAAAAATACCCAAAACAAGAATACACAATAAATATAAAAAGTATGTAAACACAGCTCCCCTGTTCCTCACACTCAACACAGCTGATGTCTAGTGTTTGCCCTTCGTGGGTATCATTTCACTGATTGATTGCGGGTAAATTGGATGTGCAGCTAAAACGGAAATTCGCTTAAAAGAGCACTCCAAATACAAACTTAATAAAAATCAATGTTTAGTAGATATACCCCAAATTAAAAAAAACTTGCCTGTATTTAATTATGTATTTTCTTTCATTGGGGATATATTTATAAACAGTTTGCAATACCTGCATTTCTCGTGTCTGTTGCTTTACCTTTCTAACCCCCGTCCAGACTTCCTGTGGCTGTCCAATCACTGACTTCCCAATGCAACTCAATAAAAAGTCTTTACAAGGCAGGTGCTCTGGGCAATTTTTGCCTCTGAGCTAACCAAACCAGGAAGTAACAGGAGCCCGTTGTCAGTTTGAAAGCCAAGGGGGTGTTACCAGGTTAAATTTATAAAAGTGTCAATTTCTACTGAAAGCTGCACTTTTTGCAAAATGAAAAAAAGAGAAAACACTCTTCACACACAAAGGCCTTCAAGCAAGCTAAAGTGCTTTAGGGGTCTTGAGTGTCCCTTTAAGATCCACCCACTGCCAAGTTGTGCCTACTTGACAGCTACACATAAGTACAAGTAGTCTTTATCTTACTCTTAGTAACGCAACAAATCTCAGTGCTGGAAAGGTAATGATAGGTATGAGCTGCACTGGAGAACTATGGGGCTAATTAGACAACCATCAGAACCAGCAACAAAAGCCCCTATTCTACTGTGAAACGACACTTCAACCCCTCCCTAAAAGGCGCTCAAAAGAGCATCAGCTAGATTTGAGACAGACAGGCTTTTTTCCTATACAAGAGACTTTATTCACTAAACCAAGAATTGTGGAGACTTGACAATTGCACATTTCTGACAATAGCGGAGCAGAAAATTATTCTTCAATTCATCTATTTCCCAGCTCTGCTATTTTGTATAACGTGCTATTCCCTTGTGAGTTTTCAGCTTTGGAAATAAACCCATTACTGCACTACTGAGCTATACGACGACTTCTACATTGAAGGAGAGGGAGAAGTAATAATAAATAATACCTATTTCAATGTATTTTGTTTCTTCTAAGGAACATTTCTTAGGTCCCATGTTCATAGGTCCTATAATTAGCAAGACCCAATAATCTGTTATTTTTGTTGTGCTTGCCTTTGTTTGTAAGCATCTACACTGTTTATGTTCAGGTTTTATTAAAGGTATGTTATACATCTATGAGGACTTCTAAATTATTATGCACAGAGCTAGACAAATCCCTCATAGTGCAAAAGTAAATAACAGAATAATTCCAACACCTCACTATTGTCTGGGTTTAGTTTCCTAAAAGCAACTTCCTGGCCTATACACAGAATTAAGCCTAGTGGCAAAATGATGGAAATAAGAGCAATTCCAGCCACAGGCTGGGGAGGAAGGGCCATGTAGTTCCAGGTAAAGGCTAGGGAGGAAGGGCCATGTAGTTCCAGGTAAAGGCTGGGTATAAAGAGATATATATTGCCTGGTATGGGCTGGGTAGGAAGGGTCATGTAATGCAAGGTAGAGGCTGTGTAGGAAGGGCCATGTAATTTAAGGTATAGGCTGTTTAGGAAGGGCCATGTAATTCCAGGTATAGGCTGGGAAGGAAGGGGCATGTATTTTTATGTATTGGCTGTGTAGGAAGGGCCATGTAGATCCAAGTATAGGCTGGGTAGGAAGGGGCATGGAGGTCCAGCTATAGACTGGGAAGGAAGGGACATGGCGCTCCAGGAATAGGCTGGGTAGGAAGGGGTATATTGTTCCAGGTATAGGCTGGGTAGGAAGGGGCATGGAGTTCCAGGTACAGGCTAGGTAGAAAGGAGCATGGAGTTCCAGGTACAGGCTAGGTAGGAGGAGGCATGGAGTTCTAGCTATAGGCTAGGTAGGAAGGGGCATGGAGTTCTAGCTACAGGCTAGGTAGGCAGGGGCATGGAGTTCTAGCTATAGGCTAGGTAGGCAGGGGCATGGAGTTCCAGGTATAGGCTAAGTAAGCAGGGGCATAGAGTTCCAGGTATAGGCTAGGTAGGAATTGGCATGGAGTTCCAGGTATAAGCTGTGTAGGAAGGGCCATGTAGATCCACGTATAGGCTAGGGTAGGAAGGGGCATTTAGTTCCATCAATAGACTGGTTAGGAATGGGGCATGGAGTTCCAGCTATAGGCTGGGTAGGAAGGGGCATGAGTTCCAGGTAACGGCTGGGTAGGAGAGGCTTATTAGCCAGTCACAAAGTCATCCAATTGTAACAAGCTGGATGTGTACAATTTTATATTGCATGACATGCCACAGGTTCATGGCCTAACTATTTAACAAACAGACATGGGTTTGAGAGACTCTTATAAACGGTACCACAAATCTTAGGATGAACTCAAAATGCCCATCAGCTCCCCTCCCCCCCATATGTGGCCTTAGCATTCAGTGGCAAAATTTACTTATCAATCTCATATTCGCAGACAATCTAAACTGGAGCTTACATACAACGGTTTATTCAATGCAAGTGAAATGTGGGTTCCTGACATAAAAAACAATTCAATGAATTAGATCACTGTGTTTATTGATGGATGCTGTTCTATTCCACATGGATGTAATGAATGTATTAAATTGCAGTATACAGATCTCATTAATTAGGTCACATTATAACACTTCATGCAGCAAGGTGTAAGAAGTCATTACCACGTAATTGAAGATGAATCGGCTGTGACACAGCTTGAGATGTTTCAGTAAACTATACAGCTTTCGGCAGTTCAAGGTACACCAGGGACAATGCAGGTCATCTCTGGCCTCTGTCTGCTGGCGTGTATTGTTGTTGTATAGGAACTGGAAGAGAGACAAGCACAGCGTTACTGCATTCAGAAATGGAAAGAGGTGCAGGAGAAAAGTACATTTTAAATATTTTTCCGCGGTCATCAGATTAATAATAAAAAAAAAGTCTCCTAAAATGCACATTTGTTTGCGAACAGTAAACTTCAGCAATTTTTAAAATTATCTACGATGGTCTAATGCACACCT
>OW240916.1:13096446-13196446 GCA_933207985.1 Pelobates cultripes | reverse complement strand
GTGTAAAATGGGGTGGGCATGGATGTTATGGATTATCGGCAATTTTGGTATATCTATAGGCTGATACCGATATTGCCGAAAATACTGAATATCGGCCAGACTGATAACCAGTCGATCCCTACACCTTAATTTATGTAATGTGGCCAAACTGGTTTTGGTGCACAGTGTGTGTGTCACGAACAAGCTTTGAAATTGAAATCATGAAAGGGTATATGATCATGGCCAAGTCCAAGATTGACAATAATAGGTATATTATTTGGTGCAGCCATTGTGTTATTAACAGATCTTTCTATGAGTGGCTCGGTTTCCATTTTGTAATTTTCATATCTACGAATAGTTATCAGAAGGACCGCGCTGAAGGCTCTTTCCTTAACACACAACCTAGACTTATAACTTAAAGGGTTCCTGTAGTGCCAGGAAAACAAAACAGTTAAACCCCCCCCATCCCCCCCGGCTGGGCTGTAGTGGTTAAAACCACTTTAGCCACTAACCTTAATCCAGTGCCGGGCTCCCTCAGTGCTGGTGACCTCTCCTCCCCCTGCCGACGTCAGCTCCCGAGTGGAGACTAATGCGCCAGAGCCGTGCACGCACTCAAACTGTCCATAGATAAAGCATTACTCATTGCTTTCCTATGGACGTCCAACGCGATTTTCACACTGAGAATCGCGGAAGCGGCCTTTAGTGGCAGTCAGCGACACAGCCACTAGAGGCTGGATTAACCCTGCAATGTAAACATAGCAATTTCTCTGAATGGAGCTGAAGTGCCTAAAGTGGTCCTTTAATTTCTTTGGTATTGGTCAGTTCTAGGCTTTGCGTTACTTTTTGGGTTTTGTGGGGTGATAACCCTATTTTATTTCAACATTGAACTAGGCTGCCTACTCAACAATATTAATAGTTATTACGGTTTTAGCTTCTGTGTAATTTTATGGGGTTGTGTAGAATCTTACCTGAATCAAACCCGAATGTGGACCGAGATATAAAACGTTTACATTGTTTTAACCAGTAATATTGAGGTTTTCTTAATTGGGCATTGTGGGCTGGGAGGGAGGGGTACAGACAGGCATGATGTTTAGTTTTGTTATGATTTAACAGAAAAGAGAATGTCAGTGTATGTACGCTGCTGTTCAGAAATTACTGAAATTCAGAATTTAATATGGTTTTGCAGCTGCTTACACCTCTACATCTCTCCAGTTCTCCCTACATTCCCTTCAGGTCTGTTTAGCTCCTCCTCACCACTTACTGTAAGGTTGTGTTACCGAGTGGAAAGGCAAAAAGGGATCTGCATGCTCCTCTGCTTGGTCAGTCCGTAGAGCTCTGAACAGAGTGTATTCTGAGGGGCGAGAGAATCATATTGCATCCTCCTCCACTCACTGCACACCACTCAGAGCTCAAACGACAGGCATGGGAACATATAGATCTTTTGCTCTAATCCCACTCTGCTACACTGAATGACAGTGTGGGAGAGAATGCGGTGTAAAGTAGGTAACACGAGATAGATCTAAAAAGCACAATGTTTCCAAAGCATTGTTTTAAGGGTTAACCAAAGCTGTATCCATTCGTTTAGTGCTACATCTTTATGCTTACCTATGGTTTGGGTAGGTTTGACAGATGCCGGTTTATGGTCTTGGGGGAGACTTTCAGAGTTACGGGTGGCCAGAGGCTTGGCAATTGGCGCAGTAGACTTTTCATTTGTGTCACTTGTCCAACGTAAGTTAAACTGTAGAGTTGGTCCCTGAGAGAAGGTTTCAAACGGAGGCAACCTCTGCCAGTAAGGAAAATACAAATAGTTATACCATGAAATAAGCAGCATTAAAAAAGCAAAAGGCATCACATTTGATCCATGCCAAAGGACTGATAATGCCTATCGTCACTGCCAGTGATTCTGAATGAAAAGACATTCTAGGCACCATAACTACTTCTGCATAGACATCTACAGTCCATTGCTTAACTTTTGTTTCCCATCATGACAGAAAAAGCCTTTAAAGCAGGATTTTTTGCTAGAAGCCCTGTCAATCAGAATTACACATCCTGACAAGTAGAGCGTGCAGATGTTAACGGACAAACAGGTACTGCTTCTGAGGAAAAAGTGTTTCCAAGTGATTATTAGCGCTAGTCACGCAAGCTAGGCTGCGCATAGCACCAAACATCACAGACATTGGCGCACACTTTGGATTTGAAAGCGCTGATTGCTAGGAGTAAAGGCTTGCAAGAACCTCCATATCAACAGTGATAAACCAACTCCTTGGAATGAATGCCAGGAAGCACAATTCCCAGTTCTTTGATTTACATGGTTTTTAGGTAGGAGCAACAAGTGTCTCTGTAAAGCCCTGTTTTGTTATAGTGAGAAAAGAAAAAAAAGCGAAGAGCAAGATTGCAGGCACAACATTATTGTACTATAACAACTTCAATACGGTGAAATGGTTATGGTGCCTAGAGTCCTTTTAAAGAAGACACCGTAACTATAAATTGAACCAGTAATTCCCAAAGCTGTGTTTAACCCCTTAAGGACCGGACTGTTTTTGCGATGTTGTACATTTGCGACCAGGCATCTTTTTACACTTTTGTGGTGTTTGTGTTTAGCTGTAATTTTCCACTCTCTCATTTACTGTTCCCATACAAATTATATATTGTTTTTTCAGGAGAAAAGGGGCTTTCTTTACATACCATTTATATAATCTCATGTAATATAATTAAAAAAATAAATAAATTATATATGATGAAAATTAAAAAAAAAAACCATGTTTTTTGACTTACTTGAAAAATCTTTTACTCATCTACAAAAGCAAATGAAAAAAAAACTGCTAAATAGATTCAAAATTTTGTCCCGAGTTTAAAAATACCCAGCGTTTACATGCATTTTTGCTATTTTTTTTTGCATGTTATAGGGATATAAGTTCAAGTAGGATATTGCAGTTTCAAAACATACATTTTTAAAATGTATCAATAGTGACATTGTAACACTATTATCATTCATAAATCTCTGAATAACACCCCACATATACATTATTTTTTTTAAAGTAGACAACCCAGGGTATTCAATATGGGGTATGTCCAGACTTTTTTAGTAGCCACTTAGTCGCAAACACTGGCCAAATTTAGCGTTCATATTTGTTTGTGTGTGAAAAAAGTAAACTAAATTGAACGACAATTTTGGCCAGTGTTTGTGACTAATTGGTTACTAAAAAAGACTGGACATACCCCATTTGCAATACCTTGGGTTGTCTTCTTTTGCAAATGGTATGCCATCATGGCGGTAATTCTCATTCCTGGGCTACCATACACTCTCAAAGGCAACATAACCCTGGCCATTTTCAATGTAAAAATATTTGACCCTGTAACTTTTAAAAACACTATAAAACCTGTACATGGGGGTACTGTTATACCCAGGAGACTTTGCTGAACACAAATATTAGTGTTTCAAAACAGGAAAACGTATCACAACAATTATAGCATCAGTAAAATTGATGTTTGAGTGTGAAAAATGCAAAGAAAGTCACTTTAACTGACAATATCATCGCTGTTATATGTTTTACTGTCTTGAATCACTAATATTTGTGTTCAGCGAAGTCTCCCGAGTAAAACAGTACCCCCCCATTTACAGGTTTTATGGTGTCCTAGAACGTTACAGGGTAAAATACAGTGCTAGTAAATTAAATTCTCTGGACTTTCGGCCTGGCTTGGCAGGCAGGTCCCTCCAATTGCAATCAATAAAAGTGCTTAATTATGTAAAAATATTACATAAATATGCACGTAGAATTTAAATATCTATGCATATTTGAAGTCTACGTGTATATTTATATAATTATGTAATTTTGTATATTTCGTATTTTTATTTATATATACATACATACAATTTCATTCTATGTGTATTGAGAGAGAGAGAGATATAGTTAGAGAGAATATATATATATATATATATATATATATATATATATATATATATATATATATATATATATATATATATCTCTATCCAAAAGTACAAGAAAGCACTCCAGGGACTTCCAAATAGAATGAATATAACTTAGCTTTTATTAGCTCAAAATAAAAATCAACGTTTCAGTCACAGACTTTCATCAGGCTGAGCTTGCAAATCAAATCCATAAGAATATATACTCCCAATATCCCTATAACTTACCCAGGTTGAAGATAGGAGTGATCCCAGGGGCACCAGACCAGCAGCCTGCTCGGGTCAAACAATTGACCCTGATGATGTCAGACGTGCGCCTCCCGGGGTCGTTCCCAAAGCAAACCCAGTATAACCAACAAAATAATACATATACACATAACTAAAAACATAGCCTGCATACAGGAATAAATTATAAATGTTCAAGAAAGACCTATACACCCCATCAGGGACCATTAAGATACAGAGAAAATCCATAGAGAACACGTTAGAGATAGACAGCAGGCAGAACTAATCGAAAAGCGATCAAACTGCAATTAGCCTGTAGCAACCTATTAACAAGATATAAATATACAAACTGTACTACCTAAGGAATAGATAATGCATAAAGAAAACATGTAACTTATACTACAAATACAAAAATAATAATTCTTCAAAAAAGGGAGAAAACATGAAAAGACGATGCCAGATAAAGGGTGATTAAATATCCACCAACTAAACCTATGGGGGAAAAAACGTAATGCACAATAACAAGAAGATACAAGTATAGCCACTAAGTAGAGCTGCAGTGATCTAAAGAGAAGAGGGTACCAAGAATGACTGGTGTACTCCCAGTCTAGTCCAACATGAACACATAAATATATATATATATATATTCTATCTATCTCTCTCTCTCTCTCTCTCTCTCTCTCTCAAACATTCAAGCAGCAGAGCAAAGAACCAATGCGTCCCCGAATCTATATAGACCGGCATACATCACATAATATATACAGAATACAAAATAATACAAGCGAGGGACATAAAGCAAAGATCCTCAACAAAATCACATTGTTATAGATATATAGTAATAAACCTATTAGCACTGGGTGAAATGGGTAATTGAGATGCCTATCCCCCATGGTGGGCTGTCTCTTAACCCTAAACCCGTCCGCCATCCGACAGATAACATGAATCATCCTAAAGAATTTTATAGTTTTTTTTTTTTTTTGGGGGGGGGGGTTAGTAAGGAGCACAAAATGCATTAGAGTCATAGGCTGAAATTAAGAATGGCTGAAGTGCCTATCCCCCAGGGTGGGCTACCTCCAAGCCCTTAATAGTCGCCAATAAGTGCCAACAACTTGCTAAATAAGTCCATAGCAAAGCGGTATAATGGGAAGGATATTAGAGATGCCGATCCCCCTGGGTGGGCTCTCTCGTTCCCCTATCAACAAAAAACCACGATAACAATATTTACAAAAATACTGCCAATGAGTATTTTTCATTTAAACCAAATGGCTGAACGGTGTGTAGAGTCCTAATCCAGTAAAGTTCACGCTGCAATAACAGCTTACTGCGGTCTCCACCTCTGCGCAAAGGTGGCCATCAGTTTCAGGGTGGGCAACGAGTGTCCCTTCTCAAGAAAATGTTTTGCTCAGATTTGTTGTCCCTTTAAGCAGTCCCTATACAGGATCTGTGGTTACAGACTCGTTCACGTAAAGGTAAATCTGTTTTGCCCACATAGGCTAGTCCACATGGGCAAGTAAGTTTGTATATTACAAAATCCGATGTACACATTAAGCGGTGTCGAATGGTGTAGGGTTTCCCAGAGTGAGGGTGTGTGAACGTTTTGCCTGACAGCATATGTCCACAGGTCACACAACCTAAACATGGCATCTGTCACGTGCGTGGGCTATAGGCCCAGCCGAGACAGTGGGGAGAGTGTGGAAGTGACAGGGTTAATGACACCAGACCCCTGGTTACCTGTTGCTAGTCCCAGCAACCACTCAATTAACCCCTGCAATCCCTTCTACACTATCCCCCTTAGTACTACTGCCACCACCAAGACTTTTAAACCCGGGCGTCTTAGGTTACCCCACACACAGGAGAATTATAGTATCACAGTTCTACTTTTACTGATAAAACATATATAGTTAACCCCTTTTGGTAACGTGTTTACCTGAGCTTTCCTCTGGAGAGTGAAGCTCATAGAGAACAGAGACACAAGCTGATTAAGTAAACATTTAATCTGACAAAAAGGATTCACAGTGCTGAGTACAAAATACAGAATTAAATGACATACAGATAACAAATTGCAAAACAGTACATAAAATAAAATAGGAGAAAACACAAGAAATTCCTTACATATATTTACCCCATATAGAATTCTTGTGGGAGTCTTAGATGGTATAGATCTCCTAGAAGTTACTGACAAAAGAAAAATGAATAACTGACTTTCCTGGATAGTCCAACACCCTCATATATCTAAACTAGTTGTTTCTCAGTGGGCAGACCCCTGGGGGGGATCAGAGGGGGCTGGTCTGGCAGTCTATTGCCCACTCTATGAAATTCCTTGTGTCCAGCTCTGGTGATGGCTATCTAGATGTTTTATGGTCTATGCCTGGTGCAAGATCAAAGACCACAATAAATGTCATCCCAAGGTTTACAAAAAAACTACTCTTAACATATATAAACACACATCAAACACCAACTCATGCTTTTGGCATGACAGCATCCGTAATTAATCTTGCTAGATGGAGGTTGATAGCAATGAATGGGGTCAGTGCATACCAGGAGATCCCTTAGATTTTTATTTCTTTTGTAGCATGTCATGGTGAGGATTTTTGAACTCAGCTGGTAATGACGGGTCGTTGGTTAACACAATCCAATTCTTCTTAATAATGTTATTAAACTCCATCGATGCCGAGGTGTACGTAGTCGGGAATACTGTACGAGGGGCATGTGTTATTTCTTTAACAGACAAATCTTCACTTTGGCATTTCAATAATGCACGTTGAAGCGTGCTATCCTTCTACCCTCTGATCTTGAACTTGTGCCACATAGCTGAAATTTGAATATGTGCCTTCTTATGATCAGAATTGTTTAGAAAAACTCTCAAAAATTGGGAGTATGGTAGAGATTCCTTTAAAGCAGACAGGTGAAAACTGGTTGCATGTCGCATCGATGGAGTTTAATAACATTATTAAGAAGAATTGGATTGTGTTAACCAACGACCCATCATTATCAGCTGAGTTCAAAAATCCCCCCCATGACATGCTACAAAAGAAATAAAAATCTAAGGGATCTCCTGGTATGCACTGCAGGCAGAAAAAAAAGGACACCTATTGTGACCATGTGATCGCTCTGTTGATTTAAAATCCCACCCCGTTACTCATTTTTATAAAAAATTAACCCCTTCCCTGCCAATTGATCACTGACTACAGTGATCAATTGGCAGGGATTACATTTTACTATGATATGATTTTTTTTTTATTTTTTTTTAACCCTCAGGGGTTACATTTATTTTATTAATTAATTTAAGTATTTTAAAATTATAAATTTAGCTAGCTGGGGTGGGTGGAAGTTAGTGGGGAATTGGGGGATTTGGTGTTAGGCTAACTAGGGGTTAACGTTAAAAAAGTTTTAAAATAAGCTTTAAAAAGTTCAAAATTAAGTTAAAAAAAGTTTTTAAGTAAAAAAAAAAAAAAAAAAACACCCCCTTTTAGCCAGTCCAAATAAAAATTAACCCCTTCCCTGCCAGTCGATCACTGCCTACAGTGATCAAAATACAGATCACAGTATTATACTGTGATCTAATTTTTTTTTTTTTTAAACCCTGACGATTAACTTTTATTTATTTATTAACCCTCAGGGGTTCAATTTATTTAATTAACTAATTTAAATATTTTATAATTATATATTTTGCTAGCTGGGTTGAGTGGGAGTTATGGGAAAATGGGGAATTTACTGTTAGTGCTGCTTACTGCTAGTTCATTACCACTACACCTGGAACAAACTAGAGAAAAAATGATCCCACGCCAAGGTTCAAAATATGCCTTTTGAATTACCTCAGGGTGTATTCTTTAATAAATAGTATGTGTTTGTGGGGAAGTTTCAATAACCAACCGTCTAAACTACTTCAAATTGGAACATGGACACAGCGTAAAACTTCAAAGTTAGAAAAAAACTGAATGGCTGCGTCTCAAATGCGCCCCTTCAACATCCACATATACCTGGCAAAGGTACATACGGGGGTATTGCTGTACTCAGCCGACATAGCTGAGCAACATATGAAGTATTATACAGTGGTAGCACACATAAGGTTTGCAAAATATACTGTGCAAACTCACTTTTCAAGGCATAAAAAACGCTTATTACCACTACACCTGGTAGAAGCTAGTGGAAAAATTATTGCATGCTAAGGTTCAAAAATATACCTTTTGAAATACCCTGGGGTGTCTACTTTAAGAAATGGTAGGCCTTTGTGGGGTAGTTTGAATTTAAAACCTGCGAAGATGCTTGGAAATTGCACATAGGCCCAGCGTCAAAATTCAAAGTTCGGTAAAAACTGATATGGCTTGGTCTCCTATATGGCACTGTAGCTTCAAGAAATAGTGCCAAAGACATTCATTGGGGGTGTCTTTTTACTCAGAAGACTTAGCTGAGCATAATTTGGGAGGTTTGAACTTAGTGGCACATATGAAATATACAAAACGCCCAGCAAAAATGCAATCCGTATGTAAAAAATGCACAAAATTATTTTTTACCACATACTTTGGCATATATTGGTGAAAAAATGGGGGTATGTTAAGGCACAATATGCACCTTATGAGATACCCTGGAGTGTCTACTTTTACAAATGGTAGGCCTTTGTGGGTTTTTTTGAACAGTCAAACTGTTATAATACCCCAAATGGAAGCTAAGGCTCATTAAATCCATCTCTCAAAATTCTACTGTGAATACTGAAAAGGACAGGTATCCTGTATGGCACTGTAACTTCACGAAATAGTGCCAAAGACATACAATGGGGGTGTATTTTACTCAGCAGATGTAACTGAACACAAAATAAAACTTTGTACAGGAATAGCACACACCAACTTTACAAAATACACATGAGAATTTCTTTGTTATAAGTTAGTGTGCCAAAAACCAAAAAAAAAAAAACCCCACAATTTTAATCCAATATTTAGCAGAGGTTGGCGGTGAAATGGCTACGTGGAAAGTGTCAAAACAACCTTAGGTAAATAGCCCATGATGTCTACTTTATATAAATATATACTTTTGTGTGGCAATTTTGTTTTCTTTTATGGCTATAAAACCCCTTCAGGACGGAGTCAATAGTGCACGTTCTGATCAAAACGTAAACAAAAACTGGAAATTGCGCTATATGTCTGTTCAACCGTAATTCACCGCTGTCACATTAAGTGCACCCACACTTATAATATATCATTTTGTTCAGGAGAAACAGGGCTTTAATTTATCATTAACTATTCATATATGGAACATAATTTATTATGAATAAAATTAAAAAAAATGTGAGAAAATAAGATTTTTTTAAAATTTGTATTTCCGTCTGACATTTTAGCTGTGAATGTCATAATACTGTTAGGTTTTACTGCAAAAACACAAAATTCACATATTTGTAATCAGCGATGTCTCACGAGTACAACAGTACCCCCCATTAACAGGTTTTATGGTGTTTTGGAAAGTTACAGGGTCAAATATAGAACGTTCCATTTTCAAATTGAAATTTGCCACATTAGTAATGTTACCTTTGAGATGGTGTGGTAGCCCAGGAATGAGAAAACAATCCATATTTGAAAAAGTAAACAACCCAAGGTATTGAAAGTGGGGTAATTTTAGTAGCCACTTAGTCAAACACACTGGCCAAAGTTAGCGTTCATATTTGTTTTGGGGTGAAAAAAGAAAAAAACTAATATTTGGCCAGTGTTTGTGACCAAGTGGCTACTAAGAAAGACTGGACATAGACTAGGTTGTCTACTTTTGCAAATGGTATGCCATCATGGGGGTAATTCTCATTCCTGGGCTACCATACGCTCTCAAAGGCAACATAACCAATCTGGCAAATTTCAATGTAAAAAAAATTAAATGCAAGCCTTATATGTGACTCTCTAACGTTCCAAAACACCATTAATCCTGTACATGGGGGGTACTGTTATTTTCGGGACACTTCACTAAACACATATTAGTGATTCAAAACAGTAAAAAATATATATAAAACACTAAAACATATTATAACAATAATATAGTCCATAAAAGTGCCGTTCATTTGTAAAAAAGGAAAAAAATGTCAATTTTACTTAAAATATCATCGTTGTAATACAATTTACCAGTTTGAAAACACTAATATTTGAGTTCAGCGAAGTCTCCTGAGTAAAACAGTACCCCCTATGTACTAGAGGGACAAAGGTTTAAAAATAAGATCAGGAAGTATTACTTTACTGAGAGGGTAGTGGATGCATGGAATAGCCTTCCAGCTGAAGTGGTAGAGGTTAACACAGTAAAGGAGTTTAAGCATGCGTGGGATAGGCATAAGGCTATCCTAACTATAAGATAAGGCTGGAGACTAATGAAAGTATTTAGAAAATTGGACAGACTGGTTCTTATCTGCCGTCACATTCTATGTATATGTGTGTGTGTGTGTATATATGCGGTTATTTGTAATATATATATATATATATATATATATATATATATATATATATATATATATATATATATATATATATATATATATATATATATATAAAAACAAGAGGGGGTTGGCTGCACTCACCTTAACATGCATAAATGGGGGTGCTGCTGGGGGCCAAATAATACAATACACAAGATCCAGCGCACTCACCTATCCACTAAACAGCAACTTCAATGTTGAAAGATTTTATTTTTTTTTTTAAAAACACCTAATCTAGGCAAAAATAATGGGGGTTTAGTTACATTATATGATCATACATTGCATAAGCCTGCCACAACGTCAATGTACCCCATCTTTGGCAGGTCCTACACTAACAGCCTAATGTCTGCTCTTATGAGATTAACCTACTTGGGGAAAGAAATTCCATCTGGGGCTCTCTGCAGTACAAGGCTAAATAGGGCCCTGGGATGAGGCACCTGTGACATCTTGTGTATTTTATATTTATATATATATATATATATATATATATATATATATATATACACATACATACATACATACACACACACAATTATATGTATTTATATAATATATGTGTATATATCTATTATCTATATTATATATATGTAACGTCATTCTAAGTGTATTTTAATACTAATATATGTAATTATATTAATATTAAAATACATTACGTATGACGTTACATATATTATATATAAATACATTTCTATTTTAATTTTACATGTCTAATCATTTTAATACTTCCCACCAGCAGGGGGACTGACATTTCAGACAGTCACCCTGCTGGCAGATCCACAGCCAGCTATAGGGGGCCATGTGATCACTCTTTGTGAGCGATCACATGGCCCCCGGGGGCCTCATTTCCTGTTGGAGGGCTGCCTGGGCTGTCAGGCAGCCCTCCAGAAGAGGATCGCGGCGGAGGTGAGTAAATCTCACCTCCTGGGGCTGCAAGCCGTTACGGCGTTCTATGCCGCCGCAACGGCTTTAAAGCCCATTTAATGCGTAACGGCATAGAACGCCGTAACGGCGTTTAGGGGTTAAGCTTACAAGACAAACATACCAAATTCTAAAATCACTCCACATTAAAACATTATTTTACTCCTTGTACTTTGTGACCTGTAACTACCCAAAAAAAACAAAAACTTAAAATCCCAGACATTATATATTCTGTAAATCAGAACTAAATGAATTTATTTTTAATTACTTTCCTTAACCTGCACTAATTGTGCACACATTATTGCAAAAACTGTAAAAAAAAAAACAATTTTTTGTTTTATTCTTTTTGCATTTTTCTGTATTTTTTTTTATAATAAATAAATATATATATATATATATATATATATATATGTGTGTGTTACATAAAATTAAAACCCTTTCTGTCCTTTAAAAAACGGTATATGTGTCGGTGCAATAAATTAGTAAAATGCAAATTGCAGTTGAACGTAAACAGCAAAAAAATGCTGTTGTCATTAAGTGAAAAACAAGCTTCAGAAACTCTGTCCTTAAGGGGTTAATGGTTTAATGTCTGGGAACCTGGCAGCCCATTGAAAGCTGCAGAAATCTCCAAATTAATGAAGAAATTACCAGCTTATTCATCATAATATATCTGTTAAATAGATTACAGAGCACAGGCTGCTCGAAATTTTTTGACAGACATTGAGATATGACAAATAATTTGAGGATAAAAGACCTGAAGCAAACAAAAAGCTACAAGAAGCTCAGCAATAATTAAAAAAACAACGGATTGACCACAAGACTCACCTTTCCATCAAGTATAGTTTCCCAAGTGGCTCTTTTCTTGCTCACAGGACATTCCTCCATCTCTTGCATGGCGACCTCATATTCGCCGTCTAGTAACTGCAAACGTCTTAAAACACAAGCATCCACTTATTAATAGAAATTAATTATGACTGGATAATTTATAATACATCACCATTAATGTGACACTCCAGGCACCAAATTAACTTCATGTAAATTAAGTTTTTACAATGACAAGAGGTCCTGGAGGCACTTTTGCCTCAAGGGATTAAACTCTTCCTGAACCGTTTAACCCCCAAGGTGCCTGCAGAAGCAATGTCCACCCCGACCCAGCAGCATCTGGCTTCTGAAATGTCACTTTCAGTAAGCAGAGAGTGCCACTGGGTAGGGGCACCGCTCATTGTCCGAGAGTGGTCTTCCGAAACTCTCAGCCAATCAGTGGCTCCCCAATACACAAAAATGGCTTGAAAAAGGTATGTTTCTTTTCACGTCCATTTTGTGGCTCCTGAAAGTTAAATTTTCAGAAATTGGATGCCGTCTGGGGGGGAAAGGAGACATTGCCGCTATAGGAAACTTAGTGGTGAAAGTGCCTCCGGACGCCTTCTGACACCATAACTTCATGAGGTTGATTTGGTGTCTGAAGTGCCCCTTTAACATCATAAACCTAATTGACCCATGTTGTTTTCACCTGTTCTTGTCAAACACAGTCATCTGGGCCACAAAGGTCTTCTCTCCTTCATCCCTATTTGATGCATTTCTTTTTCTTCGAGTTGGTGCTTCCTCTGTTACATCTAGTTAAAGTCAAAACAAGATGATAAAATAAAAGAAAAATCACAGTAACGACATATGGCTTGCCAGCACAGGTTCTAAGACTCATCTAATGGACAGACTTGCCTTTCTGAAAATAAAATAATAGGGCAAACTTCTAAAAGTGAGGCAATCTCGACATACACCAGTGGGATGCATCTACTTAACATCCCATTCATAGGCATTCTTCCGACTGCCAGATAGTCACACACAGAAACAATCATAATAAAAAGTAGAGGACAACAGAACTGCACGAGACCACGGTGCACACACATTTCGACATCAGTGGAGCATGTTTTAAAAGAACACTAAAGCCAAATAGCTATCACATAACATCGCATTGTTACTACATAAAAAGCAAAACCCAACACTAATTTCTTATCTTCATGAAAAACTAGTATAAACTTCAACGTGCACTTCACACTATGGTTATATAACACTCGCTCACTTCTCTAAAACAATCTATAGGACAAGGTGACTGCCTGTGACGTGAAAACCGCTAAACAATCATTTCACAGAGGAGAAAGCTTCATCTGATTTAATTATATGATTAATAATAAAATTAAAAAAAAAGAAAAGAAAGAAACTTGTGGTACCTATGTTCTCATTTGTTTCTCCATTGCTCAGTCCATTAAACTCTCTCCGGCCTTGGCGGGTTACTCTGAAGAGCAGTGAATATGATTTAACCATGTGACTGTTGCTTGGCTCAAATTCATTGCTAGAAACAGCCAACGATGGCAAATTCCCAGGCTTTGTTGGGTTGATATCTGGGTTCAAAGGCACCTGCTTTTTCCCTGTTGGAACCTGTCTTATTGGGCAGCTTACATCCTAATTAAAGGTAAAACAGATTCAAATCAGAAAGGTGTCAATTGCAATAAAAGGCAGGTGCTATAATGCTAGCATAAACATAGAACCAACATCCGTTACCATTAAGGGAAACTACAATACAGTGTAAAGATGACCTGGCAACTACAAACTAATCTCTAGTCAAAATGTTTACTCACAGTCAGGGTTATCTACCATACCCCAAATTACAGCAAGCTAAAACACCAATGGTAAAATTTAAGCTTAAATAGTCAAGCTGTGATTACGGCCAAATTGTAGAATTTCTCCAAATAAGTGGATTTTAATTTGTTCCATTTAGAGTTCAGTAAATAACCACGTGTGGCTCAATCTAAGAGGGTCACAAAGTTACAAGTAATGTAAGGGACTATATAATTAAACTGCACAATCTCTGTTGCCATCCTTTCACACAGCCTTGTTGATGTTTTTTGCTGCCTTTAAAAAAGAAACTATAGTAAACAGAACAACTACAGCTTAAATGACCACTCTAGGCACCCAGACCACTTCAGCCTAATGAAGTGGTCTGGGTGCCAGGTCCCTCTAGGATTAACCCTTTTTTTTTTTTTTTTTATAAACATAGTTTCAGAGAAACTCAGAGACATTCAGAGAAACTGCTATGTTTATATTAGAATTAATGCAGCCTCTAGTGGCTGTCTCATTGACAGCCGCTAGAGGCGTTTGCGTGCTTCTCACTGTGAAAATCACAGTGAGAAGACGCCAGCATTCATAGGAAACCACTATGAATGCTTTCCTATGAGACTGGTTCAATGCACGCGCAGCTCCTGCCGCGCATGCGCATTCAGCCGAAGAGGAGGAGAGCAGGAGGAGGCGAGCTCCCCGCCCGGCGCTGGAAAAAAAGGTAAGATTTAACCCTTTCCTCACCATCCAGCCCGGCGGGAGGGGGACCCTGAGGGTGGGGGCACTATAGTGCCAGGAAAACGAGCATGTTTTCCTAGCACTATAGTGGTCCTTTAATGTAGTTGTTCTGGTGCCTATAGCCTTTTCAATGTAAAAACTGCATTTTCAGAGAAAAGGCAGTGTTTACATTACTGCCTAGTAACACCTCTAGTGGAAGTCACTCAGACGGCTATTAGAGATGCTTCCTGGGTCACAGTGTGCAGCACTGACATTCAGTGGCTGAACAAACCTTAAAGAAATGCATTAAGTCAATGCATCTCTATGATGCGCAGCGTTTTTCCACAGATGAGCAATGGCCTCCCAATCTTTTTCCTATGCGAAAACATTGGATTAGCCGAGATTGTCAAATTTGATTATCTCAACTAAGGAGGTGCAGTGGATCCGGGCCAGACGCAAGATGATCCAGCACAGAGGTGGAAGAAAGAGGAGTAAAATCACCTTTTAAAAAAGGAAGCAGAAGGGGTCCAGTACCCTAAACTGTAGTTTTTCAACTGTAGTGTCAGGAATACACGTTTGTATTCCTGACACTGTAGTGTTCCTTTGAAAAGCAACAAAAATCTTTGAACGGAAAAGTGGAAACTACCATATTAACTGTTATTAATATATATATCTACTGATTCTCATAATGCATTCACTCAAGGATTTGTTATCTTAGCCCTGCTGTAAATGTTTTATTGATCTAATCGAGATAAAGCATCCATTCCTTAAAGGGACACTATAGCCACCAGAACAACTAGAGCTCTATATTAGGTCCCTGCAGGCATTTTATTAATGTAAGCACTGCCTTTTTACTAAACTCTGAATTGTAACAAGCTGAAATCCAGCTTTAAAAAAAAAAAAGTTGCTAATCTGGATAAAATCCCCAAACTTAACTTGGTCGGTAAGTAAGAAGTGTCTGTATAGTGAATAACCTCTTGTCCTTTGTACAGTAATGTAAAAGAAAAGGTCACCATAACACCCTATTAATGCCCAATATTATAAAGGAGAAGGAATGAATTAAACCTCATATGAATCAAATAGCAATTGTCACACGTGGTCTATAGAATGAGAGAACGGAAATGTCCAAAACAACAGATTCCCAACATGTAATATGAAAATTGATACATTCTATTGAATTATAACAGCCCACCTTTCGCTTCTTGTGACAAACTTTTACAAGCAGGACCTCCAAGGTTACAGAATTTTGTTCATTTTCTGAGTTTTGGGATGGCTTATCTAAGGTTAAAAAGGGCAGAGATTATCAACTTAACAGGTACTGGGATATAATAAGTATCCGACAATAATCAAGAGTACTTACCATTTTTATGGAAGAAACCAGTGAATGTGAGCTGCAGGTGAGCAGATAAACTAGAAATAAAAGAAAGTAGTTGAACAATCTTGCAAGAGACAAATCCCAGAACCTAAATTATAAATTATCTGCACAGAATAGAAATGTGCTTAATAGATGCATGCATGTGTTTTGTATAAAGATTTTTTTTTAATAGATAGCACAAGTGAATGAAAACACTCGGCCCTTGCAAGGAAAAGAAGAAAAAAAAAATCTGTAGTGAAAACACACAGGCCTATTAGTGCTTGACCAGAGGCAGACAGGCATGTAAACAAAGAGCTAGCATCAGTTGGAGATTATAATTGCTGCAGTGAAAAGATTTCAAAAGTAAAAATACCAAAGGCTCCTCAACTGGATTAGCGCCATATACAATAAACCAAGGGCATCAGTGAGGATTAATAGGGGCTGGACGGTTGATTTCGAGATCAGCAATGGCACAAGGCAGGGATGCCAGTTGTCCCCACTGCTTTAGGCCATCCGCCTGAACACCGACATACAGTGCTACATGTGGCATGGGGTACACCACAAAGTCGCCGCTTACGCCGACGACCTTTTCTTCGTAAATAATCCGCGACTCGCGCTGCCCTGCCTCCTCTCAGAGTTCGAAAAGTTTGGCAGGTTCTCCGGCTTTAAACTCAACTTAGCAAAATGCGAAGTACTGAATGTCACAATCCCCACCGAGGAATACCTGGCCTTGGACTCACAATTCAAGTTTCACTGGTGTTATGGCAAAATAAAATACCTGGGAATATGGGTGACCACAGACCAAAACGACATATACCGACATAACTTCATACCCTTATTGAAGATATTGCTGGCGGACCTGGACAGGTGGGCATACCCCCATGTGACGTGGCATGGACGTGTCGCAGTACTTAAATTTAACATACTACAGAGGGTCCTATATCTACTACAGACCATTCCCCTTGCCCCGCCGGCCACCTTCTTTTCTACTCTAAAAACGGTAGTAACCAAATTTGTGTGGCGAGGAGAGCAATCCAGATTACGACAACATATTATGCCTACCCAGGCACAAGGGTGGATTGGCACTACCAGACTTTAAGAGATATCACCAGGCCACAGCCCTATAACGAATTCTCGAATGGCACGCAAGTCTCACGCACAAACAGTGGGTGACTCTGGACAAGGGAGATGTTGGCAAGACTTTAGTATTGATGGTGTGGAAAGGATACAGAGGGATACAGGACCAAGTGAATGGGATGAGGACTGGTCTCGCAAACATTACGCAGCTGGAGATCGCTGCGGGAACAAACACATATCACCTACACCTAGCCCCCTAATCCTGGTTACATACAATAGCAAAATTGGAGGGGGACTACCTCTGAGGGCATGGATCCTTCTTAGCAACGGGGAATTCATCCCCATCAAGAGAGCTTTAAGGAACGGGACTTCAACTCATTACTGGAGGGTAGACAGAGGACTCCCCCAAACTCCCTCCGATATATGCAACTGAAACACTACTATGACTCGCTCCCGCACTAAGAACACCTACACAGAGAACCGAGGTACCACAATAGGCAATGCGGTATCCACACTATCAACACTTAGTGGTTGGCGATCGAACAGCAAACGATACCTTCCGGAGACAATGGGAAGAACAGCTGGTCAAGTCATTCTCTTCAGCACAGTGGGATAAGGCACTGTTGTGGCAACACAAGAGCTCCATGAGCTCCTATTATCAGGAGGTGAATTATAAACAAATATCACTATGGTCTAAAACACCGACCCTTCTACATCGAATCTTCCCAAAGATACACCCGACATGCTGGAGATGCAAAACAGAGAGGGGAATGCTGCTCCACATCTGGTGGGGGTGCCACGACATGTGCCCCATACTGTGAGATGGTAAAAGACAACGTGACCATGATCCTAGGGGATATACCAGAATGTTCGGCCAACCTCGCACTACTACATATCTCTCCACAACCGAATTCACTCTATAAGAAATCAATTTTACAGGGGGCGGAGCCAGCAGCCATACAGAGCAGACGTGTGCCAGCAGAGCTCCGCAGAATTAAGCCTGAAATAAGCGATTTAACCACCTGAAACACTCCAACCTCTATCGGGTCACAGTGAGATGGGGAAGAAGACAAAACACCAGGGAACCCCGAGACCGACAGGGGCACGAGACATCGGGGCTCTTCTCCTCCGACCTGCACAGGCCCCAAACCACGCCGCACCAAAAAAAACAAAAAAACAAAACCATGGCGATACGGCCTCGGCCTCCTCCGAGGACCAAGCAATGGACGAGCTGGATGAATTCCCGAGCTCAGGGGGCTTACACCTCCCGTCCTCCGACGAAGATAGCGAGCTGCCCTCCACGAAGGGGGATCTCAAAGCCTTGCTCCGCAACCTCCGCAAAATGTTTGCCACAGATGTGGCCACACTGCGAGAAGAAATACAAACAGTAGAGGGGCGCGTCAAAACAAGAGAGGGAGAAACGAAAGACCTCTCCGCCCGGTGTACACAACTGGAAGCCCAAAACACAGATGCGGCGCGCTCAGTCTCAACTCACCAGCCGCCTAGACGCACTAGAAGACCAGCACAGGAGCAGAAATGTAAAAATCCGGGGTATCCCGGAGACTGTGGCCTCAGGCGACTTGACACACTACGTCGGGAGACTGCTCGCCTCCCTGCTCTCAACACAACAAGCACGCCTAACTGAGATAGATGGGACCTACCGCATCCCGAGAGCCGCCACAGCACCAGCAGACACCCCATGGGATGTCATCCTGCAGCTACAAACACGGGCAGCCCAACTGACCCTTATGACTGCCGTGAGAAACAAGGCAAATTACCCATTTGAAAATGCTACCTTATCCTTTTATCAGGACTTGTCCAGGCCCACAGTGATATGGAGAAGCCGGCTCAAGCCACTAACAGCCACGCCCCGTCAACACTCTATCCCATATCGATGGGCATTCCCTAGGAGCCTGGTCATCTCTCATGGGGGCGCAACAACCTGCCTAACGGATGCAGCGGAAATGGACTCAGTACTGACCGCTCTGGGGCTATCGACGAACCCGGTTAGCACCACCCAAGCCCTGAGATGACAACCCCCTCACTTCTGGGACATGGCCAAAGTCCAAGCATTCCAGCCCTCTGGGGCCTCCACCTTGCCCTCCACCGCATTTAAAGCGCAGAGGGCCGGCCGCCACGCGATGGGTACCTGAGATCCGGAAAGGGGCACGGGAACATCAAGCCACACAGATTGCCTAACCATAATAACGCCAAGTTCATAGATCTCATCTGAGACTCCCCACTTAAATTTTTTTTACTCTAATATATAGCACAGACGCCGGGAAAAGCCAAGCACGGTTGCCGCGACCCATCTCAACCCACCAAGCCCCATCGAGACACTAGCGGACTTCTGCACCCCAGGATCGACAACCTACCAGAAGTGGGATTGGGCTAAAACAGCTACAGGCAGGTCCCGAGGGGACAGGCCCTACTATGGGGACATGAGTTGAACTGTCTTGCAGCTACACCAGAAGCACCTACCTAAATTGCTTTAGCGGTTTTATTGTTATTTTATTGCTTTATTATTTTATTCCTTTAATTAGCTTATTGTTTACCTTAATGTTGCTGTGAACTCAAAAGCATAATGTTTCACCCTGTCATGCCTTGCTGTGCTCGGCGGCCAGGAAAACAATGACCATGGCACCCGCGCACAGCAACAGTTTTCTCATATATTAACTACACCATGCGAATCGTACCTGGTGGCTAGTAGGATCTCACACTACTCACACCTGCTTCACATGATAGAACGCTGCCTCCACTACCTTGAGAATTGGTTAATCACGCCACTAGGTTTTTAGGACGTACAGGTCGCACCACATACAAACGACACAATTATAACCTTCAGCTTGACTAGCTTTTTTAAAGACATACCTACCCTAGCGTGTTATACTACATAAACATTACCTACTAGCCTGTCAACCTCATATACATAGATAAGCGGGTTACTTATATATATAATAAATGCGTAGACCAACATGTGACCTAGCCACTTGAATGCTGTTACCGACAAACATGTTGAATCGTACAAAGCTTAATGTTGTCTTAAATGATCCTTAAATGATAAAAACGTGCTAAGTTTAAATAAGCCACGAAAATGTTTTTGAATGTCGTATTTGAAGGCGTCTGTTACGGCTATTGTGGCTACGCAGACACTGTTGTAAATTCTTGCACGACAAAAATAAAGAATTTATATTTAAAAAAAAAAAAAAATCAATTTTACATCACCTACTGAATGCTGCCAAGGTCAATATACTGGCCTACTGGAAAAAAGCAGAAGTCCCTAGGAAAAACGAGTGCATCCGCAGGGTAGAGGACATACAGGGGGCGGAGGCGTTACACACCTCCCTAACAGGGAGACAGACTAGACACGCGGAAACATGGCAGGCAGGAACTTGCCCCACCCGGCGACGACCATAGGCTAACCTCACTTAACCCGCTTCCCTATTCTAGCTCTACCTAACTTACTTTTCCCCATAACTACGAACCGAGATGCTAGAGGGCCGAGGGGAGGTTGCCACGGGGTGAAGGCCCTTGCTCTGGACAGATGCTTACGTAAAAGCTGACATGAACATAGGATCTATGGCAGCCCCTGAGGTGCAGATGCCAATCCCCCGGAAACAACTGCAACACCTGCTTACACACCACACAGGAGACAGAGGGATATGGCACAGGAAACACGACGACTGATGGTCACTCATCTAATGCATCTACATATACAAGAAACCATATGTTATGCAAAGCTTGAGACTGTAAGCTAGCTGCGGACCAGCAAAGCCGCACGGTGAACAGCTCCGTATCAAAATTAAGCAAAATACCTGATTAAACTGCGGAAATTGGGCACCTTCCTCCCTCAAACCTTACCAACAGGTCGAGGAGAAGATAAAGGGCAAGAAAAAAAAGAAACCGAGGCTGGACAAAACTGCTCTTAGCCACGACATCGGCAAATACTCTGACTCCTCAGGAGACTTCTACCCGGATCTGGGAGAAGGTGCATCGACAAACCAGCCCGTAGGGCTCAAGCCCAAAGCATCTCCAGCAGGGGAACCGTTCACAGCAGCCTTGCTGACTAAAATCTTAATGGAACTCAGGAAGGATTTAGCTGCCGACCGAACATACTTCAAAGGGGCCTTAGAGGGGGCCACCACGAGGCTTACACAATTGGAGACAAAGGCAGATAATCAAGACACGAGACTACACAATCTGGAACAAAAATGTCAGACCTCCACACACAACAACAACTGGGCACGGCGGAGAAAGTGGAGGCATTAGAAGATCATAGAAGGAGAAACAACCTAAAGGTCAGAGGGGTACCTGACGATATAGGGTTAGCAGACCTCCCACACTATTTGAGGTGCCTAATAGCAACACTACTGCAACCCAAGAAGGCCAAACTCGTGAAGATTGACAGACTGTTCCGCTTGCCCAAGCCAACAAACGCACCCCCGACCGCCACGGCTGACGTTATTGTAAAATTCCAAACCCAACAGGACAAATCTGCGGTCATGGCGGCGCCCCGGGAAAAAAGCCCCTCTACCATTTGAGGACTCTCAACTACTAGTATTCTCTGATATAACGAGAGGAACACTTAATTGGTGCAAATCGCTTTAACCTAGCTTACTACTCCTAAGGTCCAACAACATCCAGTATCGATGGGGAACACCACGCCTCATCACCTTCACCTTTCAAAGGACTCTATACCGTGCAAGGAGCCCACAAGAACTTGTCACTCACCTGTGCCAACTGGGCCTGACAGCACCGCAATCAGAATCCACAACCTCCCTGTCCAGGCTAGACCCAAACACCGCAAGGGAATTTATACCCAGGTCATCTCGGCATGCCGCGCCGGCAAGCCACATAACCTGAACAGGCCGCACTGTGAGGACACCTTCCCATCCTCTCGAAAGCACCAGACTCCGCCACTAAAACTTGTGACTATACTTACCCAGTTGAAATGGTTTTCTTTTCTTTGCTGAATGTTTGGTTTTTTTTTGCGCTTAAGGGCTACCATACTAGCGTATTGCAAAGGAGACCAAGAACTCTTACCTTAGACACCCTAACCCGTCAAAGGGCACAGATTCCTCCCCTCCGCCCCCCAATCTACAACCAGCATGATCCACAGCCGCGCACCCTCGGAAGGGGGCCCCATCCAACCCTGGAGCAGCTAAGTACCCGAGAGATATACTGTTATGTTTCGGACTACCAAATACCACTACAGGCCACCAGTGACCTGAATCCTCTAAGCTTGTTTAACCCTTAATATGTTACTAATTCTGACTTTTAAAACAAAAAGTGCAATATTTCTTAAAGCCATGCCAATCCACATGTCTGTCTGTACAAGCTGTCGTGGCAGTACAAACATGGTTGTTCACACTGTGCACAAATAAAATAAAGAATATAAAAAATAAAAAAAATTTAAAAAAAAACAAAACAAAAAAAAAAACACAGATTTACAAAAGTAAAAATACAAATAAAAAAAGATACAGAATTTCAAATTACCTGTGAGACTCCTGATCTCCTTTCATTTTTTCTACTTTCAACAACATGTCGTCTGCTTTAAAAACTTTCCTGCAGGAATGAAATTAAACAATGTGTTATTCCTACAGTTCTTGCATCATAGGCAACATTTTAAAGCATATCCAAATTTCAGAAGCTATTAAGCATATCGGACATACACTGATAGAAAAACAAATGGTCAAAAGAACATGGGCCCTGCTCTGTCTGCACCGCATTTTGTCCATTTTCCCCTGCTCCGTCCAGCCACACACTGTTTGACCCAGGCCCATTATAGTACCATCATAGCTGAATGAGGATTCACTACAAGGGATAGCACAGTTGTGGTTTGCATTGAGTAATTTTACTCCACCTGGGTATTAATCCTTTTACTGAAATGTGGATTAAGGTTTAAACCAGATCTCTCATCTCGAGTTCCCACTAATGTTAAACACACAACCTATCATGGCCCAATTTCTTGGTAATGCCTAAGTACATCTTCAAAACATGTTACATATTCCACAAAATAGGAAATGCATATCAGATCCTGCAGTATATGTTCTAGATCATATTTCCTTTTGATTTACAACTACAGGGCACCGCTTATGCACAAATTTTTTGACCTATCACAATGTCTACAATTAAAAGCAGCTATAAACAAACTACGACTGGATGTTTGTGTGTTTAGTCACTACCTGAACCTGCCAGAAAGCAGTGACCCACCCACAAGTTTAGAAATGACAACAGTTGTGTATGTCAGTCTAGACGCTAATGCCCATAAATCCCACACGGGAAAAAAAAAAGATTCATTAAAAGCATAAGAACCGACTCTTAATTGCATAAAACACGAATAGTAAGGGCTGAGACATGCCAACCCAGCTCTGCTCTCTACAGCTCTTTCTTTTTATAGTACCATTAGCTGCTGAGTTATAAAATTGGTAAATGAAACACAAATGTAATTGCAACAGGACAAGTTTGACATAGCGTAACAAGAAATGGAGCAGGTTCTGCTAAGACATGTTTACAGACCTAAATCTAAGCAACTTGACATTTTTATGCAAAACTTAGGACCATTTGTAAGCTAGTCTGTTGATCTCTCACACATACTAATCCAACACAATATATAGAATGTAAATTTGGATACCAGCCATTTGAATAACAACAATACATTATTTGTACTTTTAAATTGATAACTGGAAGATTTTGGCCTTTCAAGTATCTACAAAGCTGTATCTTTCAAATTCATTATTGGCGATGATAATCTGGCATTACCTTTTAGTATTTGATCTGGAATTTCTGTGTGACATGTATGTAAGCGTTCTGTGCAAAAATATTGGCTATGGAGAGAAAGAGACAAAATTTTAGTAGTTGAAAACACAAACTCTGAAGCACATCCAGAAAAAATAAGTTATACTTACAGCTATAAGATTCCGTGTCCGCAAAAATCTGTAAATTTGTGTGGGTTCTGTAGAAGAAGAAAAAAAGAAAAAGAAAAAAAAAGTGTCAAACCGTATCAATAGAACAAACCAAAGAAGTAACAGTTCTATGTAACAACATAAATCCAATGGGGGTTCAGCAAAAAAGTAAAAAATAAAATAAAAAATTAAACAAAACACCACATACAGTCAAGGTGGAGCATAAGCATAAAACAAATGTATTACTTTACTGAGAGGGTTTTAGATGCATGGAATAGCCTTCCAGCTGAAGTGGCAGAGGTTAACACAGTGAAGGAGTTTAAGCATGCGTGAGATAGGCAGAAGGCTATCCTAGATATAAAATAAGGCCAGGGACTAATGAGAGTATTTAGAATGTGACGGCAGATAAGAACCATTCGACCTATCTAGTCTGCCCAATGTTTTTAAGGTGCTTATTACTTGCTGTCAAAAACCTACTCATCAATGGGACTTAAGTCAACAAAGCACAACTCCCCGAGATGCAATTGTCCACTGCCAATTTCACGCAAAAAAAAAAAAAAACCCTGTATTATTTCGGCAACTGCAAATCAAGTTCCTCAAGCTTTGAGAGCTCTCTCAGAATCGAAAGATGGATATGTGTATAGAACTACCACACCTTCCGAAGCAGCAACATTTCTCTCAACCATAGGAATCACAGACAGAACCCTGGCCCCAAATGCCCTTTTCATTCATTGGATAAACACAGAGTGACCCCACTTGATTTCCCCCTCCCTCCCCCCTCGGGTTAGTGCACATCCCAGCTACTAAAGCCACTAACTGACTCACCCCAGGACATTAGTGGATACATTTGTCCAAGCAGAGCAGGTCAAGTTTAATCGAACGTCTCCTGCCATTACGAAAGGTGCATTTATTTACTACTACAAACACTGGGTGATTCTCATGTTTTATAACCAATATATGCCTGTTTGTAATATGCACTTACTATATCTTTCTTATGTTGTAACCGGACACACTGCTTAAAGGGACTCTCCAGTGCCAGGAAAACAAATCCGTTTTCCAGGCACTGCAGAATACTGCAGTGCCCCTCTCCCTCCCACCCCCCATCCAATGTTGCTGAAGGGGTTAAAACTCCCGCCGATGGGGTAGACTTAATGCGCATGCGTGACAATGGCTGCACGCGTGCATTAGACCTTCCCATAGGAAAGCATTGTTCAATGCTTTCCTATGGGGATTCCGGCGACGCTGGAGGTCCTCCTGCATAACGTGAGGAAGTCCAGCGTCGTTTAAAACACTTTTCGTGTTTTAAGAAGCCAGAAGTCCCTCTAGTGGCTGTCTAAGAAACAGTCACTAGAGGAGGACTTAACCCTGAAAGGAAATTATTGCAGTTTATAAAAACTGCAATAATTACATTACACTTGCAGGGTTAAGGGTGATGGGAGTTGGCACCCAGACCACTACAATGGGCAGAAGTGGTCTGGGTGCCTGGAGTGTCCCTTTAAGTAAGAATTCAAAAATAAAAATAGACTTTGGTATAGAAGCAGGGGTCTACCACACCAGACAATACCCAAGGTGTAGACTGTGCAAAGAGGCCTCTGCACATACTAGCCGGATGCCAGGGAAGGCATTCACGGAGAGGCAGAACCAAGCACTGCATTGTGTACAGATGGGACATAATACAAAGGGTAGTGGAGAATGACAGGGCTAAGATCCTGTGGGACTTTCAGTTAAAGACAGACAAGCAAGTACTGGCCAACCAATCAGACATCACGGTGGTAGACAAGGAACGGAGGATTGCAGTGGTAGTGGATGTGGCAATACCAAGTGACCAAAACATCAGTAAGAAGGAACATGAGATGGTGGTTAAATACCAAGTACTGAAAGAGGAGCTAGAAAGGATATGAAAAGTAAATGAAGTAATAGTCCCAGTTGTGATAGGAGCACTCTGAGTTGTGAACACAAAAGTTTAGGGAGTGGTTTCAGCAGATTCCAGGTGGGACATTTGATATCGCTGTCCATTAGATTGCGGTTTTAGGAAAAGCTAAGATACTGCACAGAACCTTCAGACTCCCAGGCCTCAAGTAGATTAATTAAAAAACCACGGAAGAAAACAAAACACATATACACACGCGCTATGGAATTTGCTGTCGCTATATACATTTTATTTATTTTAAAAAAATATACACACACAAAATGAAACAGCTGTCCATGAGTTATTCACTGGCTTTGCATCTTTTCACAAATTGTGTTGCAAACACAGACTCAAGAGAATCCATGTTTAAATTGGAATGAGGCAAAAATGTGATTCTTTGTTAAACTAATTTGCATATGCCCACCCAGAGTTCAGAGAGGGGTTAGTAACCTCACTGCAAATTTGTTATTTCTGTTTGAAAAGCAAGTCTTATGGCTTGACTGGTGTACAAATTTTTGTTTAACATTGTTTAACACACACATATATGCCACCCAGATGGCTGAGTAAAGCAGTAAGATAGATATATAAAATCAGCAAATCTATTTGCCCCTTCCTCATCTCCAATCTCTCATAACTTGTTTTCCCCAGGCTGTCACTTGTGTATATCAGACCTGATGTTAATTGGGACCTCTGTAAAGCTGAAACATATTTAGTTTTTTTTTGTTTTTTGTTTTTTTGATAAAAAAAAAAATCTAAAAGAACTATCAGTAAAAAAAAAAAAAAATTTAAAGACATTCTGTATATCTACTAAGAATCTAATTTGAAATCAGAGTTGTTTTTAAATTATTAGCATTATAGTATATTAGAATAACCCTCACCACATATATACATATTCTTGCGCATCAGTGCTCACTCAGCGCCAAAAGTTAGGGTTGAGGGAGGTTCAACCATACACATATGGTGGACTTGCAGTAAAACTGTCCATATTGGATGCGAATCCACACCATGATTCTAGAGGTGCTTGACTCTACTCTTCCTTTCAAGCTCCTTGTTTTGCAGGTAATAAAACTTTCTAACATAAAAATGAAAATTTGAATACATTAATAAATGCCCAAAATGGAGCTGCCCTGTAAATCTGTGATGATTTCTGTAAATAATAGTAACAAAATGTTTAACCAAGAAAGGTACATTCAGATATTCTCTGGTTTCCAAGTATGTCCTGGGGATGTTACTTCTCGCCCCCCTACCTCCCCCCAACATCCAGGGATGTTACTATTACTCAATTTAATTGTACTGCAAGGGAGCTTTCTGTAAAATTAACAAAATCTGAAATGGGTTGCATTTGAATAAAAAATCTGGGTAAACCTAATAAACACCTTGTAAAACTGGAGGAGTACTATAAATCTGACCAAGGAATCTGGGGGTTCTTTAAAACAAATTAAAAAAAGAAAAGAAAAAAAGTTTACATTAAACTAGCGTTTCCCAATTGGTGTTCCAAGAGAACAAAATTGGTGTTCCGCCATGAATTGCCACATTCAATTAGGTTGGAAACAGCAGAGATCGCGCTACCGCGATCTTATTAAGATATCGCAAGACTGACGTTATGCATGCCTGCTGTCAGCCATTTCATATCCACTCCGTGATAGAGAGTGGAAGCATTCAGGCAGATGCTCAGCTCACATTATTGGCCACAGGAGAAAGGATTTCTTTTTACACTCTATTTTTGTCAGTGCAGTGTTATTCATACAAGCTGGTTGAGGCACACCTAGCCACTTGGACTATATCAAGAGACTATACCTTTAAGGGTTGCCTATATGTCGGTGGGGATATGTGTTCATCTATGCACAATGTATGCGGGCTGAAATAACCGTGTATTTCCTGTATTTGCTATCCAACGAATGCAGATAGCTATTTGTATGAGGTTTTCCGTTCCGCACTTTGTCAGGCCGTTCATGAACCGAAAACACTACACATAATAGCCCACACACTTAGAGGCGTGTGGCGCTTGTTAACCGATTGCAACATTGTGTTTTCTGTGTGTGAAAAATGCAAAAAATGTCACTGACGATATCGTCGTTGTAATACATTTTACTGTTTTGAAACACTAATATTTGTGTTCAGCGAAGTCTTCTGAGTAAAACAGTACCCCCCATGTACAGGTTTTATGGTGTCTTGGAAAGTTACAGGGTTATGGTGTCTTGGAAAGTTATAGTGCTACAAAATTAAATTTCCTGAACTTTCGGCCTGGGTTATCAGGCAGATCCTGCAAATTGTAATTAATAAAATGACCTAATTATATAAAATTATTACATAAATATATACGTAGAAAATATATGTATATTTATGTATATAGATATATATTATTTCATTCGACATGTATTTTGATATTAATATATATATTAATTTTAAAATACAGTTAGAACGAAATTATGCATGTATATATATTTTTTTTATCTATTTATTTTTTATTATTTTTTTAACGTATTTTTATATATAGATATATATATCTATATATAGATATATATATAGATATATATATATATAGAAAATTATATATATTTAATCAATATCATTGCACGTGTATTTTAATATATATATATTAATATTACAATACACGTAGACAGTGTATGTGTATATATATATATATATATATATATATATATATATATATATATATATATATATAATAAATATATGATCTAAGTATATATTATTTAATTTTACACTGTTTTAACATCTTTTAAGAGGACGGAGGGAGACTCCCTGGGCTCCCAGGTAAGTCCCTATACCGGGATTGCCGGCGTGGGATCGCCGGCGACCAGGTAAGTACAAAAGATTGCAGGGCGTTCTATGTCGCCCTGCGGCGTTTAGAGCCATCTAAATAAGGACGGCATAGAACGCCCTGCAGTCTTAAGGGGTTACGTGAAATACAAAAAAGGTCAGGATTTTCCACAAATTTTTTTTTCACAAAAAGTCTAAACAAAACACATGCAAATCTTCTGTAAACAGAGCAAAATATTTGTATACATGAGGAGGTTCTAGGGCAGGGAGGGTAAATAAAATTTTTTTTGTAAATTTCTTTGTAAATATATTTGGCAAAATTAGAGAAATTGAGAAAAATTCCACCCTTCGAGGGTCCAATATAGTTTCAAACAGACTGATGGCTGTAATTAGCTGCATTACAGTTTTGTTGTGTTTTTTGCTTTCCCACGCAAACATCCTTCTGTTTAAAACTTATACTCTACTATACTATAAAGCGACCATAATTTTTGAAATTAAAAAACAAGCTGGAGGGCTAAATCACACTGCCTCTGGTAACCTGTTTTAACATTTGTCACACACCTATTTAAATCTACAGTGCCAATTTTAGCCATTTCACAAACTTTTACAGAGGAACATTCTATATTCTACATAATTGCAAGAATACAAAGGTGAGATCAGTAGTATTGATACAAGAATAGGAGACTACACCCAGACACATACCAAAAAACTAAACATCTGCTTTCTAATACAATGTATCTGAGCAAATCATGGTCACTGACCAAAAAATCCAAAGGATATTAACTACTGGTAGCTCAGTCAGATATAAAACTGAAGACGATCTGGGGGTAAGGTAGATAGACATTTACATATAATCTAGAATTTCTCTACATGTGCTCTTAATAAGTAAAACTGGACATTTTCCCTGATCTGCAAACTGATGACAATGCTGGAAATGGCTTTCAGAGACATTTTCAAGAAGTAGTAAAAAAAAAAAAAAAATTTAGGAGGAAGGAAAAATTGTAAGTCTTTCCTCCTACCTTTGTCTTTCACCTGCTAATGACATCACTTATTTCGTGAATGCACGTGGGTTTTTGCCTTTTTTTTTTTCCTGAACGCCATTTTTTTATTCAATAAAACTTTTTTTTTTTTTTAAACCACACATTTTTGTACATGTCTAGAGTCCCTTTTTCTACAATGCAACAAAGTCTAACAATATTCCAGAATTTACACACAGATTACACTTACACCTTTTAAAATGCTTATTAGATTACATTACAGCAATGGACAACAAAATGCCATGTTATGTTACCCTGTATAAAGCAGTGTATTATATTAAACTGGGTATCCCAGAATTCATGATCGAGATTAACCCCTTAAGGACACGACATGTGTGACATGTCATAGTTACATAGCTGAAAAGAGACTTGCGTCCATCAAGTTCAGCCTTCCTCACATTTGTTTTTTGCTGTTGATCCAAAAGAAGGCAAAAAAACCCAGTTTGAAGCACAATTTTGCAACAAGCTAGGAAAAAAATTCCTTCTTGACCCCAGAATGGCAGTCAGATTTATCCTTGGATCAAGCAGTTATTACCCTACATTGAAAGATTATATCCTTGAATATTCTGTTCTTGCAAGTATGCATCTAGTAGCCGTTTGAACATCTGTATGGACTCTGATAAAACCACTTCTTCAGGCAGAGAATTCCACATCCTGATTGTTCTTACAGTAAAAAAACCTTTCCTTTGCCTTAGACGAAATCTTCTTTCTTCCAGTCTAAACGCATGGCCTCGTGTCCTATGTAAAGTCCGGTTTGTGAATAGATTTCCACACAATGGTTTGTATTGGCCCCGAATATATTTGTATAATGTTATCATATCCCCTCTCAGGCGACGTTTTTCTAAACTAAATAGGTTTAAATTTGTTAACCTTTCTTCATAGCCGATATGTTCCATTCCTTTTATTAATTTTGTAGCCCGCCTCTGCACTTTTTCTAGTGCCATAATATCCTTCTTTAGAACAGGTGCCCAAAATTGCACAGCATATTCAATATGGGGTCTTACCAGTGATTTATAAAGAGGCAAAATTATATTCTTGTCCCGAGAATGAATGCCCTTTTTCATGCATGACAATACCTTACTGGCCTTGGCCACTGCTGATTGACATTGCACATTGTTGCATAGTTTGTTGTCTATAACAATTCCCAAGTCCTTTTCATGTGTTGTTATCCCTAATTCGCTTCCATTAAGGGTATACGTTGCTTGTGTATTCTTTACGCCGAAGTGCATAACTTTGCATTTTTCAACATTAAATTTCATCTGCCATTTGAGTGCCCAGTCCCCCAGTCTATCTAAATCCCTCTGCAGCAAAGGACTTTTATTCCAGAAGTTTGGTCCTTAAGGAGTTAAATTACTTCTGTGGATATCAGTGGTTTACGGAAAACAAATGTTGCAGATACTAGAGTTGTTTATATATTACATTGTATTATTATGCATAACAAGTGCTGAAAGCTTGAATTAATTATGATTAGTGATGTCCCGAACGGTTCGCTGCAAACTCATCATTGAGTAAACTTTGACCCTGTACCTCACAAACAGCAGACACATTCCAGCCAATCAGCAGCAGACCCTCCCTCCCAGACAGCATCCATTTTGAAGCTGCATGCTAAGTGGCTGGAATGTGTCTGCTGACTGTGAGGTACAGGGTCAAAGTTTACTCAATGATGAGTCCGCGGCGAACCGTTTGTGGCGAACCGTTCGGGACATCACTAATTATGATACATATATCAGAACATATATGAAGTGATATATAGGTTTATACTAAATAGTATTGAAAAAATGTGTGATTTACTGGTTTTACACAAGTCGTTGTGTGATCTAAATTATGTTTTAATACGGCACAATGTGGGATCTAGATTACATTATGCCACAGACATTGTGGTATCTATGTTATTGCATTTGATATTACAGGCACTGTAGGAACAGTTACACTGTGTGATTCCAGTCATTAAGTCTAAATTACATGTTGCTACAGTGCACATTGTGGGACCAATTGTTTTATTTCACAGGACATGTTTAGATATATTTAATGTGGGAATTAGAATTCCAGTGGCTATTGAAGCATTTCTATTACACTGTTAGTAAGGATACTGTGGGGTTTATGCATTTCTAAGGATATACTCCCAAAGCTCACGAATCACCAGTATATTGTATTGCATGCCTTAAACTTTGAAGTCCTATGCTACTAGCCAAACCTTACAAGTTAATTGCCCCTCCAAACCATGGCATACACACCAGAGGTGAATTTCTACTCCCTGCGCTAAATGTTTACTTGTCAATGGCCAGTGGCATAAGGAAATTGAGTACTGTTGTATTATATACTACAGAATGTATATAATTTTATATTTTAAATAACATTTTGGGCTCTACAGTGGACTCACTGTTAAGGGCTGGCAGGCAGAGCTTGTAGACCGCCTGGATATTATATTATATATTACATTTTATGAAGGGCACTTACTCTGGAAGGCCTGCTGGTAGATCTTATGGGTCCACCTGGATATTACAGATATATATAAATATATTAAATATTCTATTAGTTACATATTACATGATATTTTGGGAATTTACTGTAGAAGGCCTGCAAGAAGAGCTCATGGGCCCCCTGGATACTATATTACAAACTGTATACATTACTTATACATTATTTATATGACGTTTAGGGCAATCATTCTCAAAGGCCTGCAGGAATAGCCTGTGGTCGCCCTGGATGATATCACAGACTATATATATTAAATTACACGGTATATTATATGATTTATGAGGTAATATATATTATTATATTATATATTCGGTCACTCACTCTCGAAGGCCTGCAGGAAGAGCTCGTGGTCCCCCTGGATACTATATATATTATATTACACGGTATATTATAGGATTTATGAGGTAATATATATTATATATTTTTGTCACTCACTCTCGAAGGCCTGCAGGGAGAGCTCGTGGTCCCCCAGGATACTATATATATTAACATACAGACTATATATATTATATTACACGGTATATTATAGGATTTATGAGGTAATATATATTATTATATTATATATTCGGTAACTCACTCTCGAAGGCCTGCAGGAAGAGCTCGTGTTCCCCCTGGATACTATATATATATATATATATATATATATATATATATATATATATATATATATATATATATATATATATATATATATATATATTATATCACAGACTGTACATATTATATTACACGGTATATTATAGGATTTATGAGGTAATATATATTATTAGATTATATATTCGGTCACTCACTCTCGAAGGCCTGCAGGGAGAGCTCGTGGTCCCCCAGGATACTATATTATATTACAGACTGTATATATTATATTACATGGTATATTATATGATTTATGAGGTAATATATATTATTAGATTATATATTTGGTAACTCACTCTCGAAGGCCTGCAGGAAGAGCTTGCGGTCCCCCTGGATACTATATATATTATATTACAGACTGTATATATTATATTACACGGTATATTATAGGATTTATGAGGTAATATATATTATTATATTATATATATTTTAGTCACTCACTCTCGAAGGCCTGCAGGAAGAGCTCGTGGTCCCCCTGGATACTATATATATATTATATTACAGACGGTATATATTATATTACACGGTATATTATAGGATTTATGAGGTAATATATATTATTATATTATATATTCGGTCACTCACTCTCGAAGGCCTGCAGGGAGAGCTCGTGGTCCCCCAGGATACTATATTATATTACAGACTGTATATATTATATTACACGGTATATTATAGGATTTATGAGGTAATATATATTATTATATTATATATTTGGTCACTCACTCTCGAAGGCCTGCAGGGAGAGCTCGTGGTCCCCCTGGATACTATATTATATTACAGACTGTATATATTATATTACATGGTATATTATAGGATTTATGAGGTAATATATATTATTAGATTATATATTCGGTCACTCACTCTCGAAGTCCTGCAGGAAGAGCTTGCGGTCCCCCTGGATACTATATATATTATATTACAGACTGTATATATTATATTACACGGTATATTATAGGATTTATGAGGTAATATATATTATTAGATTATATATTCGGTCACTCACTCTCGAAGGCCTGCAGGAAGAGCTCGTGGTCCCCCTGGATACTATATATATTATATCACAGACTGTATATATTATATTACATGGTATATTATAGGATTTATGAGGTAATATATATTATTAGATTATATATTCGGTCACTCACTCTCGAAGGCCTGCAGGAAGAGCTCGTGGTCCCCCTGGATACTATATATATTATATTACAGACAGTATATATTATATTACACGGTGTATTATAGGATTTATGAGGTAATATATATTATTATATTATATATTTGGTCACTCACTCTCGAAGGCCTGCAGGGAGAGCTCGTGGTCCCCCTGGATACTATATATATTATATTACAGACTGTATATATTATATTACACGGTGTATTATAGGATTTATGAGGTAATATATCATTATTATATTATATATTTTTGTCACTCACTCTCGAAGGCCTGCAGGAAGAGCTCGTGTTCCCCCTGGATACTATATATATTATATTACAGACTGTATATATTATGTTACACGGTATATTATAGGATTTATGAGGTAATATATATTATTAGATTATATATTCGGTCACTCACTCTCGAAGGCCTGCAGGAAGAGCTCGTGGTCCGCCTGGATACTATATATATTATATTACAGACTGTATATATTATATTACACGGTATATTATAGGATTTATGAGGTAATATATATTATTAGATTATATATTCGGTCACTCACTCTCGAAGGCCTGCAGGAAGAGCTCGTGGTCCTCCTGGATACTATATATATTATATTACAGACTGTATATATTATATTACACGGTATATTATAGGATTTATGAGGTAATATATATTATTAGATTATATATTCGGTCACTCACTCTCGAAGGCCTGCAGGGAGAGCTCGTGGTCCCCCTGGATACTATATATATTATATTACAGACTGTATATATTATATTACACAGTATATTATAGGATTTATGAGGTAATATATATTATTAGATTATATATTCGGTCACTCACTCTCGAAGTCCTGCAGGGAGAGCTCGTGTTTCCCCTGGATACTATATATATTATATTACAGACTGTATATATTATATTACATGGTATATTATAGGATTTATGAGGTAATATATATTATTAGATTATATATTCGGTCACTCACTCTCGAAGGCCTGCAGGGAGAGCTCGTGGTCCCCCTGGATACTATATATATTATATTACAGACTGTATATATTATATTACACGGTATATTATAGGATTTATGAGGTAATATATATTATTAGATTATATATTCGGTCACTCACTCTCGAAGGCCTGCAGGGAGAGCTCGTGTTCCCCCTGGATACTATATATATTATATTACAGACTGTATATATTATATTACACTGTATATTATAGGATTTATGAGGTAATATATATTATTAGATTATATATTCGGTCACTCACTCTCGAAGGCCTGCAGGGAGAGCTCGTGTTTCCCCTGGATACTATATATATTATATTACAGACTGTATATATTATATTACATGGTATATTATAGGATTTATGAGGTAATATATATTATTAGATTATATATTCGGTCACTCACTCTCGAAGGCCTGCAGGAAGAGCTCGTGTTCCCCTGGATACTATATATATTATATTACAGACTGTATATATTATATTACACAGTATATTATAGGATTTATGAGGTAATATATATTATTAGATTATATATTCGGTCACTCACTCTCGAAGTCCTGCAGGGAGAGCTCGTGTTTCCCCTGGATACTATATATATTATATTACAGACTGTATATATTATATTACATGGTATATTATAGGATTTATGAGGTAATATATATTATTAGATTATATATTCGGTCACTCACTCTCGAAGGCCTGCAGGAAGAGCTCGTGGTCCCCCTGGATACTATATATATTATATTACAGACTGTATATATTATATTACACGGTATATTATAGGATTTATGAGGTAATATATATTATATTATATATTCGGTCACTCACTCTCGAAGGCCTGCAGGGAGAGCTCGTGTTCCCCCTGGATACTATATATATTATATTACAGACTGTATATATTATATTACACTGTATATTATAGGATTTATGAGGTAATATATATTATTAGATTATATATTCGGTCACTCACTCTCGAAGGCCTGCAGGGAGAGCTCGTGTTTCCCCTGGATACTATATATATTATATTACAGACTGTATCTATTATGTTACACGGTATATTATAGGATTTATGAGGTAATATATATTATTAGATTATATATTCGGTCACTCACTCTCGAAGGCCTGAAGGAAGAGCTCGTGTTTCCCCTGGATACTATATATATTATATTACAGACTGTATATATTATATTACACGGTATATTATAGGATTTATGAGGTAATATATATTATTATATTATATATTCGGTCACTCACTCTCGAAGGCCTGCAGGAAGAGCTCGTGGTCCTCCTGGATACTATATATATTATATTACAGACTGTATATATTATATTACACAGTATATTATAGGATTTATGAGGTAATATATATTATTATATTATATATTTGGTCACTCACTCTCGAAGGCCTGCAGGAAGAGCTCGTGGTCCCCCTGGATACTATATATATTATATTACAGACTGTATATATTATATTACACAGTATATTATAGGATTTATGAGGTAATATATATTATTAGATTATATATTCGGTCACTCACTCTCGAAGTCCTGCAGGGAGAGCTCGTGTTTCCCCTGGATACTATATATATTATATTACAGACTGTATATATTATATTACATGGTATATTATAGGATTTATGAGGTAATATATATTATTAGATTATATATTCGGTCACTCACTCTCGAAGGCCTGCAGGGAGAGCTCGTGGTCCCCCAGGATACTATATATATATATATATTACAGACTGTATATATTATATTACACGGTATATTATAGGATTTATGAGGTAATATATATTATTATATTATATATTTGGTCACTCACTCTCGAAGGCCTGCAGGAAAAGCTCGTGGTCCGCCTGGATTTGCTCCATTTTGGGTTTCCGGACGGGCTGGGGGAGGCACACGGTGCTTGGAGCCGAGCCGCCCTGTTTCTGGGGTGCCATCCGTTATCGGGGAGCCATGTGCGGTAAAACCCGGCGGATAGTCTCGCTGGCCCCTCGGCTGCTCACCGTGCTCGGCTCGAGTCGGCCCCGCCCCCGCTGCGCCCTGATTGGCGGCCGAGAAAGTGATCCGGGTGGCACGGCGCGCGCTGATTGGCTGCCCGTCCTGTCACTCACACTCAGGATACTGAATGGCCTGGTTGGTCCGAGACCCCTCTCCCTCCTTCAACTGAAACCGCGGGAAGGCGGCGCGGGGCATGATGGGAACGGAGAGAGGAGGGAGAGCACGTAGGGAGGCGGGGCCTCTGGGCATGCTGGGAAAGGGGGGCAGCCAGGGGGAAAAGAGGACAGCTAGGGCTTGGCTGCAGGAGAGGGGAATTCTGGGAGAGAGAGAGAGAGGGAGAGGGACAGATTGGGAATATTGTAACAGAGACATCCAATCATGCAAAACCTAATTCCAGAGCTACTGCCCGACACACACACCGACACACACACACTGACACATACACACACGGACACACACACCGACACACACACACACCGACACACACACACTGACACATACACACACCGACACACACACACACTGACACATACACACTGACACATACACACACCGACACAAACGCACACCGACACATACGCACACCGACACATACACACTGACACATACACACACCGACACAAACACACACTGACACATACGCACACCGACACACACACACTGACACATACACACCGACAAACACACACACACTGACACACACACACCGACACAAACCCACACCGACACATACACACACCGACACATACACACACCCACATGACACATACCCACACCGACACATACACACACTGACACACACACCGACATATACCCACACCTACACATACACACATTGACACATACACTGACACAAACACACAGATACCCACACTGACACAAACACACAGATACTCAAACTGACACAAACACACAGATACTCAAACTGGCACGTACACACAGATACCCACACTGACACATACACACAGATACCCACACTAACACATACACAAAGATACCCACACTGATACATACACAAAGATACACACACAGATAAACACACCGACACATACACACAGATACCGATTCACACACTGACACATACACACAGACACCCATACTGAGACACAGACATACACACAGATACCCTTACTGACACATACACACACTGACAAATACACACTAACACCCATACTGACACATACACACCAATACCTATACTGACACATACACACCAATACCCTTACTGACACACAGATACACATAGATACCCACACTGACACATACCCACAGATACACACACACACTAGCAATGTTTCATACCATCCAGTGAACCTGGCTTTAGATATCATACCTGTGGCCAGTCCATTGTTTTGTTTGTGAATCATGTTGTGGATGTGTTAGGAGAATTGAATCACACATTTCCTAACAGATGTCTGAGTATAGAATTACCCAGGAGCGTCTACTGGGACATAAAACAAAATAAATTGCAACATCTCATTAACGTATAGATTAGAATGCATGTGGTAATCCTGTGATCCTATGTTTTATTTACCAGGAACAAAGGGAAGAATTGTAAGCTCTGTGTCTCAGGCCTGTTATCTGTAAATAGAATGATTTGTATAAACCTCTATGAAATGAGCTAACTTTGGCACTACTATTGCATTACCCACTATATCTACCTAGGTTTAGTTTCTGTACCAGGAATAGTATAAGTAAACAATATATTTTGGGGGGAAAAATAATGTTTTCGTTTAAACTGGTGGCGGGGAAGGGAACCATGTCGTTTGAGCAGGGTCCTCTTCAACCTATCTTTCCTTTAAGTTTTCTTGTAATTGTCATATTTATAGTTAAATCCCCCCTCTTAAAATATTGTAAAGCGTTACGAAATCTGTTGGTGCTATATAAATGGCAATAATAATAATGTACTTTCTTTTTTAATTGTATGTGCATTACATTAACTATATTATATTGGTACCTCTCATTATGTTCTTTGCCTTTTTTAATATTGCATGATCCGCAATATAAACAAAACAAACTATTTTGTCCGTACTGTTTGAACAGAATTATTAACCCCTTATGGACGGAGCCAAATGTACACGTTGTGAACGAAGCAAAATGTAAACAAAACCTGGCATTTGCGCTACTGTGCAAGAATACAGGATGTAGTATTCCCCTCCTCCATTGTGCTGGACAAGCCATGCGGCCAAGCAGGAAGTTAATTCTTATTTGTAATGATTGGTCAAGAGAATGTGCGGGTGGAGCTTAATATGGGAGGAGTTATGTGCCTATATAGGGAGCCTGCACTATTGTTCAGGGCTCAGAACTTGCTGTATTTTTGGTGACATTAGTCCCTCTGAGTCCCGATCGGTGATCCAATAAAGAATCTCTTCCTTCCTGAAGAAACCTGTGTCCATCCCTCTGTGCTTTGCTTCCGTCAGTTTCTCCGGTATCATTTGGTGCATTGGCCGGGAAGCTCATCGTTCAACGGTAGCTGAGAGGCAGAGGCGTGAGACGGTCTATCTTTGCCCACGTTCTCTACGGCTGCACCCCTGAACTTCTGCGTGGACCTCCCTTCGTCTCGGCGCCACTGGTCTGTTGTCCAGGAGATCATCGGCCTCTACGTAAGAAGTGCTGGGGTGTCCCCGTCGATGAGTGTGAACTCAGGTTCAGGAACGAGGAGGTAAGACAACTGCTGTTTTAGACGGCAGACCCACTAGGGGTATACCGATTGTGCGGTAGGCCCAAAAGGGGTTTAAATCTGTGTATGGAATCTGCCCCCTCTGTCGGAGGGAAGGAGCGAAGGCGCACCGCTCGATCGAACGCTCTTTAGTAAGACCGTTTGATCTGGTTAGTCAGGCGGGGTCCTGTGTAAATAGCCCTAGCCGGACACCGGTGTCTTGTCTAGACTAGCGTTCTAGGGTGTATATTACGTTCGCTAGGTCGGAGGGACCGGGAGACTAAGCGGCGCCTGTGTAAATTCGGTTCGCTAGCTCTCAACCTATCTTGGCTAAGTGGGAAGGCGTGTAAATTTGGAACCCACTAGACTTTTGATAGAGTAAATAGACTAGAAGGGCAATTTTGTAAATTTCGCCCTCTAGTTCGCTATATGTGGTGTTTGGGCAGTGTGGCTAACCAAAACGGGTGTATATAGTTTTAGGTAGTCCATTCAAGGTACTGGCCAATAGTTTAGTTGGGATTGTAAATGTGTTAAAGATTGTTAGTAAAGTGTATATCTTGTTAGATAGCGCGAGCTCAGCCGTCTAGCGAGAGTGTTAATAGTGTGTTGCTGTATCATAGTGCACGGTACCATAACCCTGTATATTTACTGACACTGTATATAAGTACTAATCATTGTCGTCTATTGCATGTTTAACACCGTAACCACTAATAATTGTATTGTGACCTTAAATTGTGCTTTGACCTATGCTAACCGTACTGTAACCGATACTAGTAAAAGACGATGTTACTGGGGTGTGTTATAGACGGGTAATTCATATATAGAGAATTATAGCGTGGGTGACTGTATAGTTTCGCCAAAGGGCATAATATTGATTATTTAGTGACTGGTGTAACAGCTGTGTGTGTACGGGAATTCCCTGAGTGATTATTGTGTTATTGTGTACGTTTCACTTGGTAACTGTACCACGTGGTGCTGTTGCCAGAGGAAACGGGTGTGACTGTTGAATAAGAACGCGTGCATAGTATTCGTTGTCAACGACGTTCCATTGATAAGTATGGGCGCGTCAGAGTCAACGATTTCGGATCCCTTAGGTTGTATGGTAAAGAATTTTAAAAAGGGATTCAAAACATGTGATTTTGGGGTTAAAATGTCTCCTGTACGTTTGGTCACTTTGTGCACTAGGGAGTGGCCTATTTTGGTTGCGGCATGGCCGCCGCGTGGCAGTTTGGATCCAACCCTGGTACAGCGTGTACACGTGGCTGTGTCAGGTAGGCCTGAACTTTACGGACAGTTTCCATACATTGATTGTTGGGGGCAGGCCGTAAACGACTCGCCAAAATGGATCCGGATATGCCACGAGGAGCAATGTCGCCTCATGGTGGCCAGGACTTGTTTGTCCACTAGGACTGGTGTTAGGCCCATTTTGGACACGCCCCCTGAGTCCGAGATCCCTTTGCCGCCTCCTTACTTTCCTTTAAGAGGAAGTGACGCGAATGCAGGAAGCTCTGCACCCCTTCCCCTATTGCCCCCATCCACTTCCGCTTCCTCCTCCAGTACAGAATCCACCCCCCCTCGTATTAAAACTCCCCTTCCGGAACCAGGACCAACCCCCATTAGATTTGAATATCCTGATTTGGCGCCACTTCAAACTTCCGGTCAAGCTTCTTCTAGCTCGGCTCGGAGTATACTATTCACTAACTTTTCCCAAAATCAAGTTCCCACATCCTCATGCCCTATTACCTCTCGACCGGAACCTTTAACTGACGCCCCTCCACGTAGCCCCATACTAACCCGACAACTGACCGGTACCCAACAATTAAAACATTATCAGATGCCTCTTCGTCTGAATCCTGGGTCAGCCTATATCGATGCCGCAGGTCAAATGGCACATGCTGACCCAGTCTTCGTATATGTCCCGTTCACGACTACCGATCTCTTGAATTGGAAGACCCACAATTCCTCGTACACTGAGAAACCACAAGCTATGACCGATCTGTTCACCTCGATAGTTCAGACACATAACCCGACATGGGCTGATTGCCAGCAGTTATTAATGACATTGTTCAATAATGAGGAAAGGACAAGGATTAACCAAGCGGCCATTAAGGCGCTAGAGGAGAGAGCCCGTGCTTTAAATCAAGCCAATCCGGCAGCATGGGCCGCAACACATTACCCTAACACCGATCCTGACTGGAATGTAAATGGCGCAGATATGGCTCAACTTAAAGCCTATAGAGATGCTATAATTGCTGGCATGAAAGCCGGAGGGAAGAAAGCTATTAACATGTCGAAGACAGTTGAGGTGATTCAGAAAAGTGATGAAGCGCCCAGTGTCTTTTATGACCGATTATTGGAGGCATACCGCTTGTATACCCCCTTTAATCCGGAAGACGCTGATAATTCCCGAATGGTAAACTCCGCCTTTGTCAGCCAAGCTTACGGAGATATTAAGCGCAAGCTACAGAAATTAGAAGGGTTTGCAGGTATGTCTATCACTCAACTAATGGAGGTAGCGAACAAAGTATATATGAATAGGGAAACAGAAAGTAAGAAAGAGGAAGAGCGCAAGATGCGTAGAAAGGCAGATATGCTAGCGGTAGCGATCGCAGGCGTAGATAGACGGGGCCCAGATAGAGGCGATGGTAGATGGAATAGGGAGCCTTTGAGTAGGAATCAGTGCGCGTACTGTAAGGAAGAAGGGCATTGGAGGAACGAGTGTCCGCAAAGAGAGCAGTATGAGAGAGACTTACCCAGGGCAGGTTACGGAAACTTTAGAGGCAGAGCGAGAGGTAGAGGAGGCCCCGGAGGGAGTAATGGTAATAGAGGGAGTAATGGGAACAGAGGAAGTGTAAGGGAAGATAGGTACTATCCAGCAGCGCAAAGGTCCCGCGATAGAGAAGGTAGGGACTTTGTGGGATTGGCTGACACGGTCATGGAGGACTATTGATACCGACCGGGCTCCATCCCCCTTGGTCGAGCGGAGCCTATGGTCGATGTATCAATAGGGGGAAAAAGGAGTGCGTTTATGATCGACACTGGTGCTGAACATTCGGTGGTGACTAATCAAGTTGCTCCTCCATCTGGAAGAACTATTACTGTAATAGGAGCAACTGGAAGAAGTGCTGAAAAACCGGTTCTTAAAAGTCGACTCTGTACATTGGGAGGCCACGTAGTAAAACATCAATTCCTTTATATGCCTGAGTGTCCAGTCCAATTGCTGGGACGTGATATGCTATCCAAATTACAAGCGCAGATTACGTTCCTACCAAATGGAACAACATCCTTAAAGTTTAATGGACCCTCAGGTATTATGACATTGTCCGTACCAAAGGAAGAAGAGTGGCGACTTTATACAGTGTTGACTAGCCAAAACCCGAGGAGTGATGAATCCTTATTTAACATACCAGGAGTTTGGGCAGAGAACAACCCACCAGGACTGGCCCGCAATATTCCACCTATTAAAATCGAACTAAAACTTGGGGTTTATCCAGTAAGCCTGAGACAATATCATATTCCGCAGAAGGCTAAGAAGAACATCCAATCTTATCTGGATAAGTTCATACGGTATGGTATCCTAAAATTCTGTACTTCCCCCTGGAACACCCCATTGCTGCCTGTTCAAAAGCCCGGTACAGATGAGTATCGACCTGTGCAGGACTTGAGAGCAGTCAATGATGCGGTTGTTAGTATACATCCAGTCGTGCCCAATCCATATAACCTGCTTGCTTTAATTCCGGGCGGGGCTACTTACTTTACAGTCTTAGATCTCAAAGATGCCTTCTTTTGCCTCCGAATTGCCGCAGAAAGCCAATGTATCTTCGCTTTCCAATGGGAAAATGCTGTAACGGGCTCGAAACGCCAAATGACCTGGACAAGATTGCCCCAGGGGTTTAAAAATTCACCTACCCTATTTGGTTCAGCTCTAAGTCAAGATCTACTAGATTTCGAGTCTATCCCAGGAGAGTGTGTATTATTACAATATGTAGATGACTTGTTGATAGCAGCAGTTACAAAGGAAGTATGTCAGCAAGCAACGCACGATCTACTACACATTCTCTGGAAGGCAGGATACAAGGTGTCAAGAAGGAAGGCTCAGTTGTGTTTGCCAACTGTCAAATATCTGGGATTCCATATCTCTGAAGGTCAAAGAATTATGGGGCCAGAGAGAAAAGAAGCTGTGTGCCAAATACCGATACCCAGGAATAGAAGACAAGTGCGAGAATTCTTGGGGGCAGCAGGCTTCTGTAGGATATGGATTCCCAGCTACGCGATACTGGCAAAACCTCTGTATGCAGCTATCAAAGGTACAGAGCACGACCCCTTCTTATGGACTCAAGAACAGCAAACGGCATTCGAAGATGTGAAGAGGGCTTTGATGAGTGCCCCAGCATTAGGTCTACCTGACCACACACGGCCATTCTACCTGTATGTACATGAGCAAAGAAGAATGGCTGTGGGAGTATTGACACAGTACTTGGGATCATGGCAAAGACCTGTTGCCTACATGTCTAAGCAACTGGATGCAGTGGCCAGCGGACTTCCACCTTGTCTAAGAGCTGTAGCTGCAGCCGCCCTGCTAGTAGCTGAAGCCGATAAACTCACTCTGGGTCAAGAACTTTATGTACGAGTTCCACATGCAGTACAGACGTTGTTGGATTACAAAGGAAATCATTGGTTTAGTAACAGCCGTATGACCAAGTATCAAGCAATGTTGTGTGAAAACCCAAGAGTGCATTTAGAGACTGTAAATACCTTAAATCCAGCTACCCTTTTGCCACAACCTACTGAAAGTCAACATGATTGTTTGGAAGTAATGGATGAAGTATTTTCAAGTAGACCAGATCTTCGTGATTTTCCCATCCAGAACCCTGATGTTCAATATTACACCGACGGCAGTAGTTATGTAAAAGAAGGGATCCGCTATGCAGGATATGCAGTAACAACGATAGACAAGGTGATAGAAGCTCGGCCACTGGCAAAAGGAACATCAGCACAAAAGGCAGAATTGATAGCACTGACACGAGCGTTACAATTGGCTGAAGGTTTAAGAGTGAACATCTACACGGACTCCAAGTATGCGTTTTTAACCACTCATGCCCACGGAGCTTTGTATAAAGAAAGAGGACTATTGAATTCAGAAGGCAAAGAAATCAAATACGCAGCTGAGATCCTACAACTATTGGAAGCAGTGTGGGAGCCGAAAGAAGTCGGTATTATACATTGTCGGGCGCATCTGAGAGGAGATGGTGATGTAACCAAAGGGAATCGGATGGCAGATAGTGCAGCTAAGCGTGCTGCTGAATCAGGAAGACAGGAATATGTGGGGCATATAGCTGCTCTTATACCAACTCCACTGTCTCAATGGACTCCAATTTATACAGCTCAAGAAGAGGAGTGGTTAAGGACTGAACCTGGAAAGTATTTGGAGAACAAATGGTATCAGTTAGAAGATGGAAGAATAGTTATTCCAGCATCACTAGCGGTAGAAATTGTCCAAAACTATCATAACGGGACACATTCTGGGAGAGACAGTACAGAAGAATCTCTCAGAAAACATTTCTACATACCAAGATTGTCCAACTTGACTCAGGCCATTGTACGTAGATGTGTAACGTGTGCTAAAAATAATGCAAGACAAGGACCAGTAAAGCCACCAGGAGTCCAGTTTATGGGGGGACTTCCCATGTCCGATTTACAAATTGACTATACAGTGATGCCTAAATCGGGTGGACATCGCTACCTGCTGGTAGTGGTGTGCACCTATTCAGGCTGGGTAGAAGCATGTCCTACTCGTACAGAGAAAGCAGGAGAAGTCGTGAGATTCCTGCTACGAGAAATAATACCCCGATATGGACTACCCTGCTCTATAGGATCGGACAATGGTCCAGCTTTTGTTCATCAGTGCCTACAACAATTGACTCATATGCTTGGTATAAAGTGGAGGCTTCATACGGCATATAGACCCCAGAGTTCTGGTAAGGTAGAGAGAATGAATAGAACTATTAAGAATCAGTTGGCTAAAATGTGTCAGGAAACCCAACTTAAGTGGAACGTTCTCTTGCCCATAGCTCTATTGCGAATCCGTAGTACACCTACCAGAAGGATGGGCCTCTCTCCTTTTGAAATCATGTACGGGCGACCACCTCCCGTGCTTGGTAACTTAAGGGGGGATTTGAGTCAGTTGGGAGAAGGAATTACCCGGCAGCAGGTTGTAGAGTTGGGTAAGACTATGGAGGAGGTACAGAAATGGGTACAAGATAGATTACCTGTGAATATTTATCCCCCAATTCATAGTTACCACCCAGGCGACCAAGTGTGGATTAAAGAGTGGAATAATGTGCCGTTAGGGCCCAAGTGGAGAGGTCCTTATGTTGTTCTTCTGTCTACCCCTACAGCGATAAAAGTAGCCGAAGTGGCTCCGTGGATACATCACTCCAGGGTTAAACCAGCAGCAGCCGATTCCTGGCAAGTTACAGCAAATCCAGAGAATCCCTGCAAGATCCGGTTAAAACGCACGACTCAGTCGGAGTGACGAGGAACCTTGTAGATTACAAATTTTATTGTTTCAGAGACTTGGTAAGTGAGTGAGAAGGCCATAATAAAGCCTGTCCACTCACCAACGAGTGTATAAGTCAGGGAAAGTCTTGAGGGGACCCCTGTGAAGACGAGCAGAACTCCATTCCCTGCAGTCCTTACATCCTGGAAGCTGAGGTGCCTTCGCACGGACGAAGACTGAGGATGACGACGAAAGATGTATTTTTAATAATGTTTATTTATGTGTATTTTTATATTCAGGAAGGTAGAGGTACCAACACTCCTAGCTGTGAGGTATGCATTAAGACTACAAGAACAGGTAACCATATATCCCAGACCCTAATTTGGCATTCGCAATATGAGTGTAAAGGAGATGTATCAAGATGTAGATACTTAAATATAGAATATAGTGTGTGTCATTTAGGAGTAGGAGAACCTAAGTGCTTCAGTCCTGAGTATCAACCCCGTACAATTTGGTTGACTCTCAGAAATGGAGATTCTCAGGGGACCCTAATTAATAAGACGGTATTAAAATCCGTATATTCTTCAGGTGCTCTGCTATTTGATGCGTGTAAAGCAATATCAAGTGGTAGAAAGCCGTGGAATGTATGTGGGGATCTTAGATGGGAGAGGACGTATGGGTCTAACGATAAATATATTTGTCCCAGTAGTAAAAATAAATATGTAAGTCCAAGATGCCCAAATAGAGATTATAACTTCTGCCCATATTGGTCTTGTGTGGGGTGGGCGACTTGGGGACAGACAGCAGACAAGGACATGATTGTGACTAAGTTGCCTACTAATCCATATTGTAAGTCTATGGAATGCAATCCAATCCATATACTTATAAATAACCCTGACAAGTTCTTAGATAAATATGGTAATTTATTTGGGTTTCAAATATATGGGACGGGTTTAGACCCTGGGACAATATTGTTTATAGGGATAGAGTCTGATACGGTAACCTCCCAAACTCATCAAGTATACCATTCCTTTTATGAAGAGATGAGCATAGATAATAAGATCCCCCATAATGCTAAAAACTTGTTCATTGATTTAGCCGAGAGTATTGCCGGTAGTCTTAATGTTACCAACTGCTATGTGTGTGGAGGTACTAACATGGGAGACCAATGGCCTTGGGAAGCAAAGGAGGTAATGTCCGGTTCTGAGGCAGTTGACCAATTAATATCTACACAAGCCGACTATCATATGAGTGTTAGAGGTAAATCTGAGTGGAGATTGAAGACCTCCATCATAGGTTATGTTTGCATAGCGAGGAAAGGAATGATGTATAATACTTCTGTAGGAGAATTAACTTGTCTAGGGCAAAAAGCTTATGATGATGATACAAAGAATACAACTTGGTGGTCGGCTTCAAATGTCTCAGAACCATCTAACCCGTTTGCAAGATATGCCAATTTAAAGGACGTATGGTTTGATCTATCCATCACATCTAACTGGAGAGCCCCAGCGAATTTGTACTGGATCTGTGGTAAGAAGGCCTATTCGGAGTTACCACAGGACTGGGAAGGGGCATGTGTGTTGGGTATGTTAAAACCATCCTTCTTCTTGTTGCCTATTGAAACAGGTGAGACTTTAGGTGTTAAAGTGTATGATGTGAATCATAGGAAGAAAAGGGGACCCATAGAGATAGGTGCCTGGGAAGATAATGAATGGCCTCCCCAGCGTATTATAGATTATTATGGGCCAGCCACGTGGGCAGAGGATGGTACCTTTGGTTATAGAACCCCTATTTATATGCTCAACCGCATTATAAGGTTACAGGCGGTGGTTGAGATCATTACTAACGAGACATCACAAGCGCTCAATCTTCTAGCGAAGCATAATACCAGGATGAGGACAGCAGTTTACCAAAATAGATTAGCCTTGGATTATCTTTTGGCAGTAGAGGGAGGTGTATGTGGGAAGTTTAACATGAGCAATTGCTGTCTTCAAATAGATGACGAAGGGCAAGCAATAGCTGAGCTTACTAGCCATATGGTTAAACTAGCGCATGTGCCTACTCAGGTATGGAAAGGGTACAATCCAAGTAGTTGGTTTGGTAGCTGGTATGAGTGGTTTGGAGGGCTTAAGGCAGTGGTAGGTGGAGTCCTACTGATTTTAATGTTGTGTCTACTCCTGCCGTGTCTTATACCCTTAGTAGTTAGGTCTGTGCAAAGCCTGATAGAAAATATAGCAGAGAGGAAGGCTGCTGCACAGATAATGGCAATTTATAAATATAAGGCTCTAGATCAGGGAGAACCAATGCAGGAAGACGAGTGTTGAAGATTCACATCATAGGATAAGTCTGGTCTGGTTCAAAGGTAACTTGTGGTGTATGCAAACCAAGGTTAAGTGATGCCTCAAGTAATTGTAAAATATCAAGAGGCATCAAAGGGGGGAATGTGGTGGAATCTCGGTAAAAATAAATTTAGTAGGCCGAGATTACCACGTGGCATGTGTACGTGCATATGCTGACGTATCGATCAGTTGGTTGCACGAGGCAAGATACGATCAGTAGTGTACGGAGCATGTGCAAGAATACAGGATGTAGTATTCCCCTCCTCCATTGTGCTGGACAAGCCATGCGGTCAAGCAGGAAGTTAATTCTTATTTGTAATGATTGGTCAAGAGAATGTGCGGGTGGAGCTTAATATGGGAGGAGTTATGTGCCTATATAGGGAGCCTGCACTATTGTTCAGGGCTCAGAACTTGCTGTATTTTTGGTGACATTAGTCCCTCTGAGTCCCGATCGGTGATCCAATAAAGAATCTCTTCCTTCCTGAAGAAACCTGTGTCCATCCCTCTGTGCTTTGCTTCCGTCAGTTTCTCCGGTATCACTACATGTGTCCAACCGTAATTCACCTCTTTCATATTAAATGCACCCACCCTTATTATATAGCATTTTATTCAGGGGAAACAGGACTTTCATTTAATATCAAATATTTAGCTATGAAATATAATTTATTATGAAAAAAATGGGAGAAAATAAGATTTTATTTTTTTTTTTTTTTAGTTCTACATGACATTTTAACTGTCTGTCATAATACTGTTTGCTTTTACTGCAATAAAATACACATATTTGTATTCAGCAAAGTCTCACGTGTAAAACAGTACCCCCTATGTACAGGTTTTATGGCGTTTTGGGAAGTTACAGGGTCAAATATAGCACGTTACATTTGAAATTGAAATTCGCCAGATTGGTTACGTTGCCTTTGGGACTTTATAGTAGCCCAGGAATGAAATTTACACCCATAATGGCATACCATTTGCAATAGTAGACAACCCAAGGTATTGCAAATGGGGTATGTCCAGTCTTTTTTAGTAGCCATTTGGTCACAAACACTGGCCAAAGTTAGCGTTAGTATTTGTTTGTGTGTGAAAAATGCAAAAAACGCCAATTTTGGCCAGTGTTTGTGACTAAGTGGCTACTAAAAAAGACTGGACATACCCCATTTGCAATACCTTGGGTTGTCTACTATTACAAATGGTATGCCATCATAGGGGTAATTTTCATTATTGGGCTACCATAGGGTCTCAAAGGCAACTTACCCAATCTGGCGAATTTTAATGTGAAAAAAATGAAACACAAGCCTTATATTTGATGCTGTAACTTTTGAAAACACCATAAAACCTGTACATGAGGGGTACTGTTGTACTCGGGAGACTTCGCTGAACACAAATATTTGTGTTTCAAAACAGTAAAAAGTATCGCAGGAATAATATCGTCCGTGTAAGTTATAGGGTTAAATATAGTGCTAGCAAATTAAATTCCCTTTACTTTCGGCATGGGTTGTCAGGCAGGTCCCGCTAATTGTAATTAATTAAAATACCCAATTATGTAAAATTATTACATAATTCTACATATATATTTAATATATGTATATATATATATATACATATGTGAATATATATGTATATATATAATTTTTTTTTAATATTTTTATTTATATATAGGTATATATATAGTGATATATACGTATATATTTATGTATATAGATATATATATTATTTCGTTCTACGTGTATTTTGATATAAATATATACATCCAATAGGTAGCTGCACTCACGGTAAATAAAAAATCCAAATTTATTGAAAATAAGTTAAAACATCAAAGATCAACGTTTCAGTCCTTTAGGGACTTTCCTCAGGATCAAAAAGATGAAAACAGTATATTGAACAAACAAGATATTTATACATAGAATTATTAAAAGAATTGGCTTACCCCAGGTGAAAACCGCCATTCAATCGGCGTTCTGACACGCTCAGTGCGCATGTGCAAACTGACTCCGCCCCCTGCCGTGACGTCTTGACATAATTGCGGCCTGATCGTTGCCCCGGTGATGCTGGTAAACAAAGCATCACCGCGGTTTACTAAACAAAGAAAAGCAGACCGGGATGATCGTTACCACGGTGATGCTAGTAAACAAAGCATCACCGCGGCCAGCAAATATAAAAGAGGGCAGACCCGGGTATAAGTGCTTACTTAAGTGAATAACATGTGAAGATGAACATTGAATAAAATAAGTTCCTTATATATATTAATATCACAAAACAGTTAGAACGAACTAACACATGTATATATTTTTTAATTATTTTTTTATTTTATTTTTTTCTCATTTATCATTTTTATTGAATGACATTTGCAACACATAACATGGTACATAATTACAGTCCGCTTTTACAACAACATTTGCGGATAACGTTCTACATTTCGCCCTGTATCCAGCCATACTTCTCATTCAATTAATCCAATAACCAATTGAATATACAATAATCCGTATGCCAGGTGATGTTCGGTGTGATGCATACAGCTTCAAAGCATGCGGTACATTTTTTAAATATAACTAGGGAGGGGATGGGGTACAGAAGGAAAAAAGGGGGGGGGGGTGGGAAAAGTCCCTGATCACAGCTTCACGCCACAGCCTGCAGTACATTATGAACACCTTCCTTGTGCAATTTGTGAGGTTGATGAGACTATATATTCGCCTGGGCACCTCAACGCCCTGACCCCTTTGGCCCCCTAATGTTTGCGCCTGTGTGCTTCCTTACTGGCCTGCTATGGGGGTTAACCGTTTGGTTCGAGCAGTCGGCTTGTCTTAATTGTCATTCAGTGACTATGTAGCCGTCCAACATACCCATTCTTTATCATACTTTCCTAGGCATCCTTTTAGCTTGCTAGCCATTTTCTCGTATATGCTAATCACATTCATTTTGTTGATAATCACCTCTACCTGAGGAACTTGTTTGCTTTTCCAGTTACCAGCTAAGGCTACTTTTGCTACCGTCAGTATATTCAGAATCACTTTTTTGTGAGGGTGTGTGTCTAGGTCTGGTATAACATGTAATAAGTACTTGTCCGGTCGCAATGGGATGGAGGTACCAGTCGTACTTGAGATCAGGGTTTGGATTTGTTTCCAGAATCCGTCTAGCAGCGGGCATTTCCAGAACACATGTAACATGGTTCCAGTGTCCGACTCGCATCTCCAGCACAAGTTCGAAGCTCCTGAGTACATACTTGCTAGTCTCTGTGGTACCAGATACCACCTCATAGTTATCTTGCAGTAGGCCTCCCATAGCGAGAGACTACTCGATGCCTGTTTTGTGTTTGCCCTTGCAGACTGCCAGTCTGCTTGGGAGATTTGAAATCCCAGGTCCTGCTCCCATTTTGCCATGTATTTTAGTTTATCTGGAGTGTTATCTGTGACCAACGCATTGTAACATAGGGAGAGTGGTTTTACTGCTTTTGTCAGTGATAAGTGGCTTGGTTGGAGTACCGGAGAGTTAGTTCGGGCGACTGTTTGTTTACCATGGGTTAGTATTATGTTTTTGATCCTTAAATAAAGGTACAGATCTCTCGAGTCTAACCCCAGTTCCTCTTTCAATTCAGGGAATGGTTTCACCGCGTCTCCTGACATTAGATCCCTCACTAATCTCGCTCCCTTGTTGAGCCATTTGCCCACCTGTATGCCTGGGGAGTAGGCTGCTAGTGTCGTGATGGGTGCTTCCCTAAATAATCGTACCGGGTCTAGCACCTTCGGCGCCATGTCTTCCATGCTTTAAGCATAGTGATCGAGCATCTCAGGGTTATGCCGGCAGATGTTCGGGGCAAGGAACATGTCCACAAGTAATGGACTGTATCATGTGCCTCTAGGCATTCATTTTCTAATGACAGCCAAAGCGGTTTACGAGGAAGGGTATGGTTCCTAATGAGTCGCAGTCCCTGTGCCAAGAAAGAGGCCCTATAATACGCAGTTACGTCCGGCATCCCCAGTCCACCTTGGACATAAGGAAGTCCCAGACACCCTTTATTCACTCTCGGGGGTTTCCTCTTCCATATGTGAGCATTGATCGTGCTTTGGAATTGTTTGAGCAGTGCAGTCGGGAGGAATATGGGCAGGGTTCTGAATAGGTATAGGATGTGTGGCAGTGTCATCATTTTAATTAGGTTGATGCGTCCGAGCCTGGAGGTATCCATGTTAGCCCACTGTTCGAGGGAGGATTTGATTTTCTTTAGCACGGGGTAGTGATTTTCTTTGGTCACCGTTTGAAGGGATTTGGTGAGGTTTACACCTAAGTATTTTAAGGAATTGGTGCGCCAATCAAAGGGATGTTGTGGCTTTATCCTGTCTAACGTAGGTTTTGGTAGGTTTATGGGTAGAGCTTGCGTTTTGGTTAAGTTGTTTTTATAGTACGATATCTCCCCATAGTCTACCAGCGTTCTCATTAGAGTGGGAAGGGAGGTCTCCGGTTTTGTGACAAACAGTAGTATGTCATCGGCAAACAGAGCCAATTTCTTATCGCCCCCCTGGGTGTGCAGCCCCTTTATATTGGGATCATTTTTTACTATCCTTATTAGTGGTTCCAGACATAGGATAAATATTAGGGGGGGGAGGGGACATCCTTGCCTGGTGCCATTACTTATGGCGAACCTGTTTGATACAAAGCCCGTACTAAAAACTTTTGCTGAAGGGTTTTGATACAGTGCCATTATGCTTAATCTAAAGGTTAGTGGGAATCCCATTTTGGTAAGGGTGAGCAACATATACCTCCAGTGTAGGCGATCAAACGCCTTCTCAGCGTCCAGCGCTAGCAAGAGTCCCGCTTGATGCGAGGTGTTCGCCCAGTCAATCAGGTTCAGGAAATGTCTAGTGTTGTCCCCTACTTGACGTCCCTGGACAAAGCCCGCTTGCTCCTCCGAGACAAGGTCAGCTAGGATTGGTTTAATTCTAGAAGCGAGGAGTTTGGCATACAGTTTGGTGTCTGCGTTCAGAAGGGAGATCGGGCGTAGGTTTGCACAGTGTGTGGGGGGTTTATTGGGTTTGGGTAGCGTCACTATATGTGCCTCCAGCATTTCCGTGGGCATAGTCCCTGCATTTTTTATGTGATTAAATAGGTTGGTGAGAGGCGTGAGTAGTTGTTTGGTCAGTTTTATGTAGTAGTAGTTGAATATCCCGTCTGGTCCTGGGGCCTTATGTTTGGGAAGGGATTTGATTGCTGTTTCTACTTCCTCCTCCGTGAAGGGGTTCTCTAATTGGGTTCGTTGTGCTTGTGTTAGGCTGGCTAGGGGCGCTCTATCCAGAAAACGTGCTATCTCGTCTTCCGTCGGTTGGTGTGTGTAGGGATCTTTTTCTAATTGGTATAATGAGGCATAGTATTTCGCTAGTTCGTTCACTATGTCTTGGGGGTTGTATAATTTATCCCCAGTTGTGGAGGTTATATACGGGATTTTAGATTGCAGTTTGGTTTGTTTCGCTTTGTTGGCCAGCATTTTGCCAGCTTTGTTACCCATGACATAGTGTGATTGCTTCAAAAACCTCAAGTGTCGTTCTGTTACAGCGAGGTTTAGGCTATGTAGTGTTGTACGAAGCGACATCAGTCGCTTATGTGTTGCCGTAGTGGGGTTTGTTTTATGGGTGGATTCTACTGTGGCCAGGTCTTTCTCTACCTTGTCCAGTGTTGTGTTGTGCAGCCTCTTTGTCCTAGCCCCTATCTGGATTAATTCTCCCCTCATGACCGCCTTATGGGCCAGCCATTTTGTGGTGTCGGATGACGAGCAGTCAACGTGGTCAGCGAAAAATTCCGCAGCCCGGACCTGTAGTCGTTGAAGATGTGCTGGTACGTCTAATAGCCCTTCATTCAGGCGCCATTTGCCTCTACCCCTAGCTGGGTACGGAATTCGCATAGTGACAATGTACGGGGCATGGTCAGACCACGTGATCGGCCCAATATGAGCCTTAATGGCGAAGGGCAATGTTTTGGTGTCGAGTAGACAAAGGTCAATTCTCGTGTAGGTCCTATGGACCGACGAGTAGTACGTGTAGTCCCTCCCACTCGGGTGCAAGCCTCTCCACGTGTCATAGAAGTCATGCCCGTGCAATAATTTCCTAAAGTGTTGGCCTAGTGAGATTGAATGTTGTTGTGGTAATTTGTTCCCCTCACGTTTTATATCGACATCGGGATCTGGAACGCAATTAAAGTCCCCGCATATAATTGTATGGCCCACTCTGAGCTTGTCAATTGTCCTAAACACTGTGCTGAGAAAGGTTTTTTGCTTATCATTCGGCGCATATATGGAAGCTATAGTCACCGATAAACCATTTAAGGAGCCCACTAATATCAGTATTCTCCTGTCTCGACTGGCAAATTGGTTGGATGGTGTGAATGCCCAATCCCTATGGAAATAGATAGCAACTCCTTTAGCTTTAGTGTCTGACATGGCGTGGTATCCTTGGGGATACTGTTTGACAGTGAGTTTGGGGTGTTTCCTAATGCAGAAGTTTGTCTCTTGGAGACCTATAATCGCTGCCTTGGACTTGGTCATTTCCTGTACTGCTAGCCTCCTTTTGTGTGGGCTGTTGAGACCCTTAACGTTTAAGGTGAGGATCGCCAAAGAGTCAACCATGATCCAGGTGTAGTGTTATACTGTGCTGGGGCCGTGGGATGACATTCGCTGCTTGCGACATGCGGTGTGCTGCTGGTCCGGGACCGAAAGGGAAAACGTAGGGACAGTGGACACAAATACAGGGAGGGAGAAAAAAATAACTAAAGTATTTACAAAGCGCCATATGGAGAACTAGCGCTCTACGTGGGTGAGGTGTGAGCGGGCAGATTTTGTCCGTCTCACGTCTCATCCTGGGGACGCACCTGGGTGGTGCAGCCGAGTGCGTGACAGCTTTTCTCTAGGTATACTTATTCCTACCCCACAAATACGTCTGAGATGTCCACCAGGGCCCACCATTTTGTCATAACCAATATCCTCTCCTCCATCTCGCTACCATGTATATGCCATGCTGTCACAAAACCTGTGCAGTATATACTATCTAAGTCGTGATTGCTGTACCCTATACCTCCCATTTGCTGTAGTACCCGTAGAGTTGCGTCCCTACCGTCCCTTTGTACCTGCCCTGACTCCCCACCCGCTGGGTTTGACAAGGTTGGTCACCCCACTACGTAGTGCTTTACTCCTTGGGCAATAGGGACTCACATATATGTATTACATTAAGAGGTTCAGAATGTCATACTCACAATCCAGTTACATTAGCACATCATATAGCGGAGGCTAGCATAGAGTTAGTGTCTCTCAGTGTCCAATTTTATAGTGGGTAGTGGTATGTCCTTGTTGGGTCCCGACTGGAGCCCTATTCTTTTCTTTGTGGCGAGCCCGCCATCTTCCATTCAGCCTGCGGTCCTCTCGGGGATGCTGTAGTCGAAGCGTCTCTCGGTGATAGCGGGAATAGGCCCCATTCTTTTAGTAAGCGCATTCCCACCTCCGGTTCGTTGACGGTATGCGTTTTGGCATTCCTCCATATAAGTAGTTTTGTTGGATAGCCCCATCTGTATTGTATGCCGTTGTTTCTCAGGGACTTCGTCACGTTGATGAATTCTCTGCGTCTGCCCATTGTCATAGCTGACAGGTCTGCGTATAATTGTACATCTGTATACGGGGTGGGCATCACGGTGATTTTCCTCGCCGCCTGCAGAAGATGGTCTTTCGTTTTATAATAGTGGAAGCGAGCGACCACGTCGCGCGGTGTATCTTTATGCACATGCAGATTCCGCGGTTTCGGTAGTCTATGAGCTCGGTCCATGAGCCATTCTGGGTCCGATATCTCCGGCGCCAGCGACTTGCACAGGGAGATAAGGTATTGCGGCAGTTGCTCTCTCGTGACGCTTTCTGGTATGCCACGGAAGCGGATATTATTTCTGCGTGAGCGATCTTCCATGTCCGCTAATTTCCTCTTTAGGAACTGCTGTTCACTCACTAATTGTTGTACTGTGTCTGCCAGGGCGTCTTGCGCTGCGCATATGTCGTCAGTGCGTGTTTCTAAATTGTTTGTTCTTTCCCCCAGATCTGTTATTTCTTTCTTAATATCATTTGTGGCTTTCTTCAGATCAGACTGCAGAATGAGTCTAAAATCCTTTAGCATTGCATACAGCTTTTTTTCTGTGACTGGGGCATCAGTGTATCCTTGCTCCTCAAACTCTGTGGTAGAATTTGAGGCCTGTGAGGGTTCCAGCTCCTCACCGCCGCCATCTTGCGCCGGCCGCAACCGGTCTTTTTTCCCGTAGCGGATCGGGTCCGTCAGCTTTGTTTGTTTTGCCGGGGCCATGGGAGGTGAAGGGGTGATACCTCTCCTGTTTTTCGCCGTCAGCCAGGGGGTAAGAGCTGCTTCTATTCACGCTTTTGCTGTCTCGGACCGGGAGCTCTCACTCCATGCGTCCGTTCCTCTCGGCAGTCGGACACGCCCCCCTTTATTTTATTTTTTAACGTACTTACATATTTAATTTTTTTATTATATATAAATATATATATAACAATAATTATATATATATTTAATCAGTATCAGTCTATGTGTAATTTGATATTAATATATAAATATATAATTATATATATATATATATATATATATATATATATTAATAGTAAAATACACCTATACGGTGTATGTGTGTGTATGTATATGTGTATATGTATATATATACTTGGATCATATATATATAATATATATATATGATCTAAGTATATATTATTTTTTTTTACACTTTTAACTTTTTTTTATTTTATTTTTATTTTCAGCCAGCAGGGGGACCGCCTGTCATTATAGGCAGCCCCCCTGCTGGCAATGCTGCAGCCAGCTATCCCGGCCATGTGATTGTGAGGTCCTCGCAAGGACCTCACTCTCACATGGCCAGGGGGGCTTCCAGGGGGCCGGACGTGCCGCGGGGGCTCACTGGGAGTCCCCCCAACCGCGATCGCCGTCGTGGCATTGCCGGCGACCGGGTAAGTACAGAAACACCGGAGGGCGTACTATTACGCCCGGCGGCGTTTAGAGCCACTTAAAATAGGGCGTAATAGTACGCCCTCTGGTCTTAAGGGGTTAACACTTGGAGTGTTACCATACACAGAGATATTTACTAAATTAAAAATTCAAAGTAGGGGGGCAGGGCCTGGACGCCGAGCTGGGTAGATGTGGGGCACCTCGGCTCCCTGATAAACCCGCAATGACCAGCTTAAAAATGCTTGGTCCAGCAGGACCTCCCGGCACCTGCTAAGGGCCCCATTAACCCCCCCCCCCCGTGGATATCTCGTTCAGGGTATCTAGCAGACTCTCTTCCTGCAGTTAGAAAGTAATTAAAATGTCTGAGCTTGCATGTATATCCAACTTCTGCTGCCCCCTGGTGATTAAACTTAATTAAAGGGACACTATAGTCACCTGAACAACTTTAGCTTAATGAAGCAGTTTTGGTGTATAGAACATGCCCCTGCAGCCTCACTGCTCAATCCTCGGTATTTAGGAGTTAAATCCCTTTGTTTATGAACCCTAGTCACACTTCCCTCCATGTGACTTGCACAGCCTTCCATAAACACTTCCTGTAAAGAGAGCCCTATTTAGGCTTTCTTTATTGCAAGTTCTGTTTAATTAAGATTTTCTTATCCCCTGCAGTGTTAATATCTTGCTAGACCCTAGCCCCCTGTATGTGATTAAAGTTCAATTTAGAGATTGAGATACAATTATTTAAGGTAGATTACATCTGTTTGAAAGTGAAACCAGTTTTTTTTTTTCATGCAGGCTCTGTCAATCATAGCCAAGGGAGGTGTGGCTAGGGCTGCATAAACAGAAACAAAGTGATTTAACTCCTAAATGACAGTGAATTGAGCAGTGAAATTGCAGGGGAATGATCTATACAATAAAACTGCTTTATTTAGCTAAAGTAATTTAGGTGACTATAGTGTTCCTTTAAGCCTATAGAAATCTGTTCTTGGTGATGACCATAGCTCCTGTTTTAACTGCAAAAATAAGATCACTGTTTTGTTTCTCACACATATGCCTAGCACAAATGCCAAATTAGACAAGTTAAGCATCAATTATCTTGCTGTATTTTATTTAACTTCACGCTAACGATACAACTGTTTAGCCAAGCTTGCTAAAAATATAAAAATGTGCAGACTCTCATGCCACTGTTTAACCATTGTATATTTTGCAATAGGCTGTTGTGGCGTCTGTTGATTCCTTGTACCCACCTGCACAGCAAAAATAAAGAATAAAAATAAAAATAAAATTCTAAGTAAATTTCAAATTTAAGGTCATAGTAGCCGACTTAAAAGTATAGATGACTAAGATAATTTTCCCATTGTGCTATTTTGACCTTAAATTTGAAATTTGCTTTGAATTCTCAACATAGTGAATAACCGTGACCGTCTGCATATGACTTCTATCCAAATAGGAATTGCTGAAAACACAAGTGAGTAACACAGTTTTGTGCAGGGACTCAATTAGTTTATTCTGTAATTTGGGACTTGTGGATAATTGACAAGGGACCTGGAAAGTTCAAATCAAAACAGATTAACTGAAACAGTCTCCTACATATTCAATACTGAGCACGTTTTGATTCAATATATATTAGCATCACGGAAGGCAGATATCTCTTCATCAAGGGGCACCTAGGCAACTCCACACTCACATTTGCGAACCTGTACCTCCCAAACAAAGGCCAGAGACCGTTTCTGGCCTCTGCCCTCAGAACCCTAGAAACATTCGGTGAAGGCACAATCATAATTGGAGGAGACTTCAATGCCCCCTAGACCCCAAAATGGAAACATCCAAAGGCGCATCTACGATACCAGATAACATCCTCAGAGGAATGAAGACTCTCCTCTCAAATCACCAATTCGCAGACACTTGGCGCATCCTACACCATACAGACAGAGATTTTACCTACTACTCGGCACCACATAGATCCTACTCAAGGATAGATTACTTTTTCACCCAACATATAGACCTAGACACGCTGATAGCCGCCCAGATAGCGCCTATGACCTGGTCAGACCACGCACCAGTAATCATCACCATAGAAAACCCCAGGCCCTTAAAACCGCAATGGACGTGGAAATTAAATGAATCGCTCCTGGAAGACCCACTAATCCAAACAGACGTACGATCCACTCTAGAGCACTTCTTCCTCACCAACAAGACACCTGACTCCACGCAACCCACAATCTGGGAGGCGCATAAATGCGTCGTCAGAGGGATCCTTATCAAACATGGCACCCGCCTGAAAAAACAACGTACACAAGAAATTGCACACCTTGTCACCCAGGTTGCCCAACTGGAAGCAAAACACAAACATACCCTCCACGACGCCACCTACAAACAACTACTGGAGACCAGAGTGAAACTCAACTCTCGGTTACAATCAAAGATCCAATTCCAGTTCCAACTCGCAAAAAAAACATTCTATGAATTCGGAAACAAAAGTGGCAAATTATTAGCCAGGGCGCTGAGAGCGCGCAGGCAAAAATGCCACGTCCAAAAGATCACAGCAGCAGGGAAACACTTGCTCACACCCAAAGCCATCGCAGAAGGCTTCCGACAATACTACTCCTCCCTGTATTGCTTACCCCCACACACCTCGCGAACAAACTCCACAGAAGCAACTTTCATAGCTCACCAGAAAGAATATATAGCGCAGAACCTGACTTCCAAGCTCCCGCCCCGGGCCATAACCGCACTGGAGGAAGACATCACCGCCGAAGAAGTACATCTAGCAATCAAACTGGCCAAACAGGGGAAGGGCCCAGGGCCAGACGGATACACGGCAAAATACTATAAAACGTTCGCAGACGCTCTCACTCCACACCTACTAACCCTGTTTAACTCCATCCAAAAGGGAAGCACACTGGATTCCAACACGCTCCTGGCCCATATCGTGGTGATACCGAAGGAAGGAAAAGATCCGTCCTCATGCACCAGCTACCGACCAATATCCCTGCTGAACACTGACCTCAAGCTGCTCGCCAAGATCCTGGCACTTCGCCTCCAACCCTTACTACCGGACCTCATCCACCCTGACCAAGTGGGATTTGTGGAGGGAAGAGAGGCTAGAGACAATACCATCAAGGCACTCAACCTAATACATGCGGCTGGACGAGGACCCAGGCCCGCCCTGTTGGTCTCGACAGACGCCGAAAAGACGTTTGACAGGGTGGACTGGTCCTTCTTATTCTCCACCTTAGAGCACCTTGGGATGGGGCCGCACCTGTTGGCTTGGATATCAGCCCTATACACCAACCCAGCTGCCCGAGTACAAGTAAACGGGATTCTCTCTGACCCATTCGAAATAAGGAATGGCACAAGGCAGGGCTGCCCACTATCGCCCCTGCTGTTTGTCCTCAGCTTGGAGCCGTTCCTAAATGCCATCAGAACCCAACTCAACATCACAGGGGTTGGAGGCAAATGGGGAGTCACCAAAGTTGCGGCATACGCGGACGACCTCCTGTTTACCATCACCAACCCAGCATCCTCCCTCAGAGAATTAATGCATCAATTCGACACTTATGGCATACTGTCAAACCTAAAAATCAACTTCACCAAATCGGAAATCCTCAATGTGGGCTGCCCCCAACCGCTGGTGAATACACTACAAAACGACTTCCCTTTCCACTGGTGCACAGAGGCAATCAAATACCTGGGGATCTGGCTATCGGCAGACCTCACAGCCATTTTACGAATCAACTTCCCACCCCTTCTCGACCAGATTTAAAAAGACCTGAACGCATGGCAGCTACCACACATCACATGGCTGGGGAGGATCAGCGTACTCAAGATGAACATACTCCCACGAATCCTGTACCTCTTGCAAACCCTACCCATACACATCCCCAACACCTTCTTCACACAAGCCCAACAGATACTGACAGAATATGTGTGGCATCGCAAGAGGGCAAGATTGAACTTCGCCACTCTCACAAAACCCAAACAACATGGGGGACTGGGTCTACCCGACCTGACCAAATATCGGCGAGCCGTCCATCTCCAGCGCCTGATTGAATGGACACACAACCCGGAAAACAAACTTTGGATCCCGATAGAGGCAAGCTTCTCACAAATCCCCCTATCTCTTCTCCCTTGGCTACCAAAAGCTATGACCAGCGAAATGCCACGACAACACCCAACCCTAAACGCTACTCTGACGGTCTGGAGAAGCTTAGCGCCACACAGGGACATGGCCCCTGAGCTATCTCCCCTCTGCCCTATCTCCCACAACCCTAGATTCCCCCCCCGGCGACTGAGCCTCGCTACGTCACAACCCTAGGGCTGCCATACCCATGCAGACTAAAGGACATATACAAACAAGGCACGAGAGACCTCTGAGAGACCTGGTCCCAGATACCGCACACGACTGGCCACTCCGCTTCAGATACCACCAACTTACGAAATTCCTGACGCACATGCCCGAACTGAAATCGGCAACACAAACACTCTCCACCTTTGAAACCCTTTGCACAAGCCCCCCGACCCAACCGCACGCAATCTCACTCATCTACACACTACAAATCACACCTCCCACCGATTACTTCACCAGATACTGGGAAAAATATCTAGGACACGCACTCACCAGGGAACAATGGACCACGGTGTTTACACTCGTACATAAAGCCTCCATAGCCACCAAATTCCAGGAAGCAGGATATAAAATGATCTCGTACTGGTACCAAACACTGGAGAAACTGTCGGCAATGATGTCCACTTGCGAACCAGAATGTTGGAGATGCAGGAAAGAACTGGGAACCCTCTTCCATATTTGGTGGACCTGCCCACTTATCAAACCTTTCTGGACGGAAATCCACAAAGCCCTAGAGACCATAACAAACGCGAACTTACAACTTACACCTGAAACTTATCTGCTCCATCTGACCCCGCTCCCCTTAAACAAATACAAAAAAACTGTGATCCCGCACCTCTTGAACGCGGCTCACAGCCTCATTCCGGGACACTGGAAACAACCCACGGCCCCGACGCTAAATGAATGGATGACCAGAGTAGAAGACATCAGACGAATAGACGAACTCATCCTCTCGGCGACGGGACGCATACAACGCTACCACGACACCTGGTACTACTGGTTACAATCGCTCGCCTCTACCACAGCGCCGGGAGGAGGAGACCTACAACCCTCAGATACAGAAGAGGGGCTCTTCCCCCAGGACCTGGGCTGAACCCCGCCTAACCCACCCATAACTCCCTACACCTCATCCCGCTTAACCTGGAACCACCCACACCTTCCGGCCCCCATTCTTCATTACCCCCCCTCGCCTCCTCCTGGGCGACTCTGCCCACCTACAACCCATCAGAGACATAACAACACAGAGATGAACAATTACGGCACAAGACAAATAGCGCTCACCCCCCACTCCTCCTCCCCAGACACAGACCGAACGGCACGCACCGTACCCTCATGTGTCCTGATGGGACATGACCATGACACACGACAGAGACATGCACAAGACAGCACACCAGAGACAACTCTCACACTAAACACAACACGACAGCTACCGGGCCAAAACCCCCCAGCCTCCCCCCCATTTACCTGACAGCTCTGAACGCAGCAACACCCCGGCACACAACTCAACGCTGCCCACAAATCCCACCCTCCCCCGCTCACAACACTAACAGTCAGGCTCCGAGCCCAAGCCCGAAGTCCCAACAAAAGACCCACCCCACTGGACCTCGACACCGCAACCCAGGGCATATCCCTACCAAATAACACTCCCACATGAATACCCATCCAACTGATGAAACCCCACATACCAAGCAATGTGAGCAGTAAAACTTGCCAGGTATACCTAATCCACCCCCAAAATAAAAACCAAATGTATCCCCCCCAGTAGAACTCATAACACTGTAAAACACCGCAAAAATACCCACACCCTACTACAAATGTTGAATGATTCGAAACACGCAACTGTTTCCAAAATTCTGTTCATTATATACACATGGTGCAACCTTCACTTGCCATAACGCTGTGATCAACTCACTGAGTTATCAAACTCCACATCACTGGCATACCCCCGTGCATGCTCCTTAAAGGACCACTCTAGGCACCCAGACCACTTCAGCTTAATGAAGTGGTCTGGGTGCCAGGTCCTTCTAGGGTTAACCCATTTTTTTATAAACATAGCAGTTTCAGAGAAACTGCTATGTTTATGAATGGGTTAAGCCTTCCCCCTAATCCTCTAGTGGCTGTCTCATTGACAGCCACTAGAGGCGCTTGCGTGCTTCTCACTGTGATTTTCACAGTGAGAGCACGCAAGCGTCCATAGGAAAGCATTGTAAATGCTTTCCTATGCGACGGGCTGAATGCGCGCGCAGCTCTTGCCGCGCGTGCGCATTCAGCCCAGGAGGAGGACGGAGGAGGAGAGAAGGAGAGCTCCCCGCCCAGCGCTGGAAAAAGGTAAGTTTTTAACCCCCTTCCAGAGCCGGGCGGGAGGGGGTCCCTGAGGGTGGGGGCACCCTCAGGGCACTATAGTGCCAGGAAAACGAGTATGTTTTCCTGGCACTATAGTGGTCCTTTAAGCCTAAATCATTACATGCTCTGTAAACTAACTGATACCATGTTATAATATGATATCCATGCACCCTATATCTACTGTAACCTTCTTCAAACTGTCTTGTTATGCAAATTTAAAACAAAATAAAAACTTTTTGAATTAAAAAAATATATATATATATATTAGCATGATATTTAATTGAAGCATGGAATCCATAGCTAGCACACACAAATATAACACAGCAGGATTTCATTGCAGACAAACTTAAAAATGTAAAATATGTCAATCAAAACAAAAAATTTATTTTTCAATTATGTGTTTATAAAAATATTTTGGAAGTGAAAAGCATTATGCATTATGCAGTGTCCTTTATCTTGCAATATTTCACACTGAGTCTGAAACGTTAGTATAAAATTTTAAAAAATTCAATTTTTCTCACATACAGTAGGTATATGCCTCCCAACAGTATCGGTGGGACAGTCCAGGGTTTAGAGTTCTGTCTCACCATCCCGGCTTTTGGGGACACCAACAAACTGCCCACAACAATCAAAGCACAGGGGCATCATAAGACGCGCTTGCTCTATGATTAGTGCACTAGGACCCTGCAGAGAAACGTAAACAGTGCTAACAGCCTGTATGATGGACCGCCAGCCTATAGTATTTGAGCTTGCACACTCAATTCATAAAAATATCCAAGCCACTGCTTCCCTTTTACTAAATGTTATCACAAACAATACAGGTGATACTCAAAAAATTAGAATATCGTGCAAAAGTTAATTTATTTCAGTAATGCAACATAAAAGGGGAAACTAATATTTGAGAGAGACGCATTACATGCAAAGCAAGATAGTTCAAGCAGTCATTTGTTATAAGTGCGATGATTATGGTTTACAGCTCATGAAAACCCCTAATCCACAATCTCAGTAAATTAGAATATTGTGAAAAGGTGCAATATTCTAGCCTCACAGTGTCCCACTTTAATCAGTTAAGTAAGCTATAACACCTGCAAAGGGTTTCTGAGCGTTTAAATGGGTTCTCAGTCTGGTTCAGTAGGAATCACAAGCATGGGGAAGACTGCTGACCTGACAGTTGTGCAGAAAACCATAATTGACACCCTCCATTAGGAGGGAAAGCCTCAAAAGGTAATTGCGAAGGAAGTTGGATGTTCCCAAAGTGCTCTATCAAAGCACATTAATAGAAAGTTATGTGGAAGGGAAAAGTGTGGAAGAAAAAGGTGCACAAGCAGCAAGGATGACCGCAGCCTGGACAGGATTGTCAGGAAAAGGCCATTCAAATGTGTTGGGGACCATCACAAGGAGTGGACTGAGGCTGAAGTCAGTGCATCAAGAGTTACCACACACAGACGGATCCTGGACATGGGCTTCTAATGTCGTATTCCTCTTGTCAAGCCGCTCCTGAACAACAAACAACATCAGATGCGTCTTACCTGGGCTAAAGAAAAACAGACCTGTTCTGTTGCTCAGTGGTCCAAAGTCCTCTTTTCTGATGAGAGCAACTTTTGCATCTCATTTGGAAACCAAGGACTCAGAGTCTGGAGGAAGAATGGAGAGGCACACATTGCAAGTCCAGTGTGAAGTTTCCACAGTCTGTGTTGATTTGGGGAGCCATGTCATCTGCTGGTGTTGGTACACTGTGCTTCATTAAGTCCAGGGTCAACGCAGCCGTCTACCAGGAGATTTTGGAGCACTTCATGCTTCCTTACGCAGATGAGCTTTATGGGGATACTGACTTCATTTTCCAGCAGGACTTGGCACCTGCCCACACTGCCGAAAGCACCAAAGCCTGGTTCAATGACCGTGGGATTAGTGCTTGATTGGCCAGCAAATTCGCCTGACCTGAACCAAGAGAAAGATGAGAGACATGAGACCGAACAATGAAGAAGAGCTGAAGGCCGCTATTGAAGCATCCTGGTCTTCCATAACACCTCAACAGTGCCACAGGCTGATAGCTTCCATGCCACGCCGTATTGAGGCAGTAATTGCTGCAAAAGGGGCCCAAACCAAGTGCGGAGTCCATATGCATGCTTACACTTTTCAGAGGTCCGATATTGTTCTATGTACACTCTTTGCTTTATGGGTTGCATGTAATATTCTAATTTACTGAGATTGTGGATTTGGGGTTTTCATGAGCTGTAAGCAATAATCATCGCACTTATGACTAATGACGGCTTGAACTATCTTGCTTTGCATGTAATGCGTCTGTCTCATATATTGGTTCCCCTTTTACATTGCATTACTGAAATAAATGAACTTTTGCACAGTATTCTAATTTTTTGAGTATCACCTGTATATGAAACAAACTAATACATATTGGTGAAGGTGTTTATATATTCCATTGGGAGAACCTCAATGAATACAATATCATAAAGAAACAATATGAATGAATGTTGCACTCCACCATCAGAGATACAGTAGCTGTTGACAAAGCATGCGGTGTAGATGCAGAACCGGTTCAGTTCCATCCGGTGTAAGGCATGTATTTCTCCTTCCTATTTTTCATATACAGTTTGCTAATTTTTACTATTTATCTCCTGATATTGTCACGTTTTACACGCACAAGGATAGTAACTATTTTTTATTTTAATCACAGTGCACTGTAATATTTGGTCATTGTTTCTATTTGAAACAAAACACTCATACACTATATCCTGACCCTACACATGGGATTCAGACCTTGTACAAAGCATTCCTACTTTGCACACACTGCATTCATAACCTGTACTCTTCCTTCAGAACCTGCCAACAGCATTCACACAACATTCCCATGCTATCCTATTCCTAGGCATCCACAGCACTTTGCTGAGGTTGGAGGTAAGGGGTCAAAATTCTGCACCTACAGACTCCTGAGTTATAAACACATCCCTGACTAACCATTCACCTTTATGAATCTGAACTTCCCTGCACGTTCACTTTTGGATTCTGAGAATCAGTCCTTCAGGCATTCTAATAATCATGCCACCTTATACTCTGAATTTGTGATACGGGACCACGAAAATCTTTCCAAGAACCCCGATATTCCAGAGATGAATCCATAGATGATATTCTAAATGTATGATTTGAGAATCTGGGTATCTGGTTGTGTGCCCTCAGATTCTGGCCACGCATCTTGGCAATCTTAAACCGTAAAAATCAGGGCACCAAGAGGTCCAGGTAAGGATACGAAGCTAGGAAATATTTAGTGGTCATTTGAGATTCCGCCATGATGATTGGGCCGATATATGCTTGGCTGTGCAGGTTTAATATCTGCTAGAGCAGGTGTAGGCAACCTTGGGCACTCCTGATGTTGTGGAACACATCTTCCCTTTTGCTTTGCCAGCATTACGGCTGTAAGAACATTATGAGAGATGAACTTAAAGCCATCTGGAGTGTCGAAGGTTGGCAATGCCTATAGAGTATACTGCATACTATTATCCATTCTGAAATGACAACAGGAAGTCATTGCCTAGGATAAATGTTACAATAAATAAGAAGACACAGCAGGGGTGGAGTGGTGGTAACGCCAACCAAGACGTAGTGGATTGGGATACTAAAATCGATCAGTCCAACTGGACACTGATCTGGATTTAAATCAGGAATTGGAGCACCGAGAGCCAGGAGGCTGAGCTCTCATGAACACAAAATGTGATGTTGGAATAACCACTGATTTTTAAATATACCTGTGGCATTGCAACAAACTAATTGTTATTAAAGATGAAAAGGAAAAACAAACTAAAACTAATTGCATTATATATTATTAGAAAACAGGCCCTGCCCTGGTGTTGGAGCAGTATTACTGTAGTGGGGTTTTATTATTAAGATGCTGATAAAATTAAACAGATCACAGGGGGAACGAAATGTGCCCGGAACCATAGTGCTGCGTCTCGCAGCGCTGGGGAAGCGCGTACCGGAAGTGGAAGAGCAGCCCAGCCCACGTGTGTCTGTGGGAGCTGAGGGTGAGCAGTAGGAAGCAGTGATGGCTGAGTTCGTTCAGCAGCGGATTGAGGACAGGATCCCCGAATTGGAGCAGCTCGAAAGAGTGGGGTTGTTCACCCGGAAGGAGATCAGGTGAATTATTCATGGCTCCTGCCATTCCAGTAGCCAAATCACCCCTGGTTTCCTGGGGACACATCACTTGTCTCTGAATGCTGATGGCCACCACATGGCAAATGAGGCATTATCTGAAAGTTGTACAATGTGGGGAGTCAGTCAGGGTTCTCCTCTAACCTGAGAATTAAAAAAAAATTTTTTTTAAAGTTGCACTACATTGGAAAAGCAAAATCAAAAATTAAATCAAAATCATTATTTAGTAGACTAGTTTATTCCTGAATAATTACATTTATTTTAAATTAGGGTTATGTCTTAAAAACAGCTTGAAAAAGCTGGAGATTTGTGTCTGCAGCCTTTGCAAGCCTCCCCAGTTGGAGATTTCTCATTCAGCAGGCTCTGATTTTTAGCCAAGCGCTCGCGTGGAAGGATGCAAGGGTAAATTGAGCCGGGGTACGAGCACATTGTGATTTGGGGGACAAGGCAGATGCGTTCTAGTAGAACGGAAGCTGAAGATAGCCTTCCTAACGACACCAACCTGTTTATTATCTGTATGTTGCTATCGGAATGGAATGACATCAGTAACTGTTCATATTTTACCACAGTACACAAGAGAAGTATTTGCTGGGGAAATAGGTCCGTAACCAAGAGAAGGGGAAATCACTATTAGGAGGGTTCCCCTTCTCTCCTTTGTCAAGCTATTGTTGACATACACCACTACGCCAACAAGTAATTGACAGATGAACAGGGTGATGCATTAAATTAAAATTTAGCATAATGTAAAGATTGCATTTCATGGTCTTTGATATAAACCGCTATTGTATTTAACATTCTGGTTACATTTTAAAATACCTGTTAAATCGAATGCAATTTTATAGATATTTTCTCTAATAAAAAAACAAAACATTACAATACATAAAGGTACATGTCATTTGTCCCTCTTAATATACAGAGGATGGCTCAGATTTGGAGGATTGATGGGCACCCATCTCCAATTTCTCTGTGTTGGTTACCAGGTGCAATGTTAGAACATTTTGGGATATACAATCCCAACTATATTACGGAAAGCTATTGCCTTGTATTGGTTACAAGATTCCCTTCGCCTTGTTTCGAGTACACTCTATGTAAACATATATGATTGATGGATAAACTATCAGGACTTGACATCTTTGAATCTCGGAGCCAGCTGAAAAAAATGGTAGGATTAAACTAACAAAGCTTTAGTTATAAAGACAAAAATACTATTCTTAAAGGGATACTATAGTCACCAGAACCACCACAGCTTAACCCCTTAAGGACACATGACATGTGTGACATGTCATGATTCACTTTTATTCCAGAAGTTTGGTCCTTAAGGGGTTAATATAGTGGTTCTGGTGTCTGTAGCCTGTCCCTGCAGCCTTGTAATGTAAGCGCTGCTTTTTCAGAGAAAGCTGCCTAGTAACACCTCTAGTGACAGTCACTCAGATGGCCACTAGAGGACAATACATTTGGGAGAGCTGGAGTGGATCCTTTCCCTGGGGTTCAGTTGTGGCTGCTCTGATTATCTTGATGACCTTCCAACAAGAAGAACAGAAATATTACAGCTTCTGCCCGCGTCTGTCTCCATTCTCCCTCAATCAGCCATCCGCCTTCGCTGGACAGGCAGACAAACACCCAAGCACCAGGATAAAATTCCTAGTCGAAGTGGCGACCTGTCGCTTGAGATTTGTCAAACCCTGCTATTGGTTATGCCAAAACACACGCTCATAGCCTTAGAAAATATCTAGAAACCTTGATCAACGTTTCAAGATGTATCTGTACTTTGACATTTCTAGCCACGTTTTGAGGAGAGAGATCTGTATTTGTTGTGCAGTTTTAAAAATAACAAATCCTTTTTATATAATATCAATATTAGGATGTCTCACTTGTGGAATAACTGTATGGTTTGATAGTCTTCTTTTGGCCTACTACAAAAAAAAAAAAAATACAAAAAGGTGGCACTCCCGATATTGTGGACTACATCTCTCATAATGCTCTTAAAGCCATAATGCTGGCAAAGCATCAGCGAAGATGTGGTCCACAACATCTGGAGTAAATACACTGTGCTTTCAAATTTTATTAAAAATGAAACCTTTTTTTTTCTCCATGCAGGCTGTGTCAGTCACAGCAAGGGGAGGTGTGGCTAGGGCTGCATAAATAGAAACAAAATGGCAGAGAATTGAGCATTGAGGCTGCAGTTGAATTATCTATACACCAAAACCGAATCACTAAGCTAAAGTTGTTTTGGTGACTAAAGTGACCCTTCAAGTGAATACAATCACAGGTATTCTGCTTGGATACAGATATGTTAAGAACATGTGAACCAGACGTTGAGAACAAAAATACCCTCTCTGCCCCCATGATAAAACAAAGCCATATTTTGTCCCCTCTAACGCTCCTAGGGGTTCATAGTACCAGGTGGAAAGAAAACACTAATATCCATGAAAGCGACAATCCAGACCCCTAGAGCACTTCAACTAACTGAAGTGGTTGAGGGAGTCCATTTCTGTCCTGTCTTATAACACCAAAGTGAAAATAGTTACAACATTTGACCTAGAAAACTTTACAACTGTTAAAATTATAGCCTGGCGCTTGAAAATGAAACCATTTTTTTTTTTTTCCATGCAGGCGGTGTGGATGACAGTCAGGGGAGGTCTGGCTAGGGCTGCTTGGACAGAAACAAACGTGATTTTACTCTTAAATGTCAGAGAATTGAGCAGTGAGACTTCAAGGGCATGATCTGTACACCAAAACTGCTTCATTAAGCTAAAGTTGTTTTGGTGACTATAGTGTCCCTTTAATTACGTGTCCTCTACATTGATCACATTATATTATTATTGATATTTAAACTATTTTCTATATAACTCTAGTCTTTAGTAAATCAATCTTTTCACCAAAGCTGGGCTGTATGTAGATACCAAACAATTTTCTCAACCTGTCATGTTTTGTTTTTCTTTCAAATTATATAACCATTCATGTTTGTTTTATTTATTTTCTTTTGCAGATCTGTCGTTAAGAAGGTTACGGCTTTAGAATACAAAATAAAACGGAGATCAGTTGCCAAGGAAGATTTTATCAACTATGTCCAGGTGATTATATGACATTCAATGTCTTATCCACGTGAAAAATGAGACTTGGTTGTAAACATAGATCTAGGTCAGTGTTAACTAACGTAGCAGAGGAGCCCCTTTGTTATTTTAATCCCTCCTGCTCCCCGTTTTTCTTATGGCTGCAGGAAACACGTACAGCATGAAGCCTTTCCTAAGAAATTCTAAATACAATGTGATATAGATCAAATCTAGCATCTGGAGCTTCTTTTAATCATGTTGGATGTTTGATGCTCGCCTTCAATGTCTTCTTCCAAAAATACATTTTTACTGCTGTATTTAAAGAAATATAAAACAAGATTTGAAGAAAGAACATAATGAATGCTCAAAGGACGCTGGGTTGTTTGGCAGCTCAAATCTGCAGAGATGAAAAGGCTGATTTCTACATTTCAGATCTCTATGTCCTCTGTCATGTCATGCCTAGTCACATGATTTAATAATATGAATATTCTTTTCTTGGTTTTTAATCATTATCTCAATTGTCTTTTTCGTTCTAGTATGAAATAAACTTTCTAGAGCTACTGAAGCGAAGAAGGGTGGTGAGTCTGACATTTGTAGCATTTAATAATAACGTAAAGCGAAATCTTGACATTTTTGCACAACCCAATAATTAACTAAACATCATCCGTTAACGGTTGTTTGGTTTGTTTTTACTTGCGTTCTTTGCACTGGTTCCCCAAGTAACTGCTTCAGCAGCATTTTACCAACGTATGGAAATAAGAGACTGTCACTTTCAGAAAATCCTTAACCCCTTCACTACCAAAACTGAGTACAATTGGTATTTGCAGGATGAAATTTAGTCCATAAAGCCTTACTCATCCTCATTTATAATTCAGTTATGATTATCAGCCTGTAGAGGAACAAATTTATTTGTTAGAAGTCGCTGTTGACTGATATACTGCCTGCAAGTTTACTGAAAATGTCTGCTTACCCCATGCTTTCAAACAGTACAGGAAGTTTCAATTGGTCTTATTATCCCTACTTTCAGAGAGGGGAGAAAGTATAATTTCACGGTTAGCATTCCAGAGATCAATAAAGATGGCTAGAAATATAATTTGGCTGTATTTCCCATATGTGGACCTTATGCTGAAACTCAGAATTTTTTTAATTTTTTTTACATTATACTATTTTCAGTAAGCTCTACTGCTAGTGATGTCTTCAGGGTCCTTGTAAATACCAGTAAGCAAGGTGTTTAACTATTTATATTTATTCATTGTTGTCACACCTATTGTATATGAGAAAAAAAAAACATATTTTTGTTTTTATACTAACATTTCAGACCAAAATAAAGGGCACTGTATACTGTCTAAAGCCTTAGATTTCTCAGATATTTTTAGAAAGGCTGAATAAATAAATGAAAGGTAAAATTGTGTACATTTACTTTTAATATTTATTTTTTTTAAATTAAGTTTGTCTGAAAAGCAACCGGTACACAAAATTGCTTTTTAATTTGTTTATGTGCAAACTATACGTCCCTTGCTTCAAATAAACGTTAAGTTAATATTTATTTTTTTCCAACAAAAAGTGCTAGTTAGTGAAGTGGTAAATGAATCCCAGCGCTGTTTAGCTCATTCTTACCCGATTGGAATGTTAAGTTTTACCATCTCTGAGTTCTCCATTTTTCTGCATGTTTATAAAAGAATAAAACATTAAGTGTTCGTGAAAAATAGCGAGGTGGAGGACAGCATGTTCACTCTTTAAATCTGCCAGATGGTAATTATAGCGAAATTCGGTATACATTGGTTAAAATGGTATAATCATGGGCAGGCACATTTGAAACCGTAGCCTTTATAATTGTATTGTAAAAGCTCAGATTTTACATGTGCCAATAAATATGATCTTTTTAATTGCTCTCATACTTTCTACCCATTGTACTTGATTTGCTCACTTATATTCCTTGTATCCATTTTTAATTGATTTGATTCATTTTTATTTTTTGTGTTTAAAAATGATTATAATATTTTCATGGCACAAATTTGTACCTGTTTTGCTTTGCAGCGAATTGGTTATTTTTTTAAGAAGGAAGAAATTGATTATACCATTGTTCAAAGAATCCATGAGCTTTTCAGTCGAGCCACAAACAAGTGGAAGGTAAGTGCTATTTCCTTTTAACAGTAAGGATGGAGTCGCTACCCCCTTTTTTTTAAATCTTTAATTCAAAGAATCACTGGTTATCGTCCTCTAACTAATTGCATGCTTGATAAAACAAAAAGGCAATTGTTCATTTTTATTAAAGGAACACTCCACTACAGTAGTGGTTATTTTGCTAGGAGTGCCCTGATACATTTCCAAGTTACATAAGGTCTGCCACGTTCCAGCTTCTATCTCCTTCTGTCCAGCAGTGGAGGGAGTAGGCAGGGGCAAGCACCCAGACAACCCTAGGTCAGGCTGTCACATCATTCTTAAACGGTTTCCCAACTTACACTGCCAGGGCAATCCTGGCAAAATTACCATGACAGCGGCATGTAGTGACTATGGTGCTTGGTTTGTTCCTTTAACTTACTATCCTGATAGCCACTGGGTATAGGGTGGAAAGAAATTGCCACCCATTAAACGTTATTTAAAGCAGCACTGGTACTTTTTTATGGCAGGAATAATTCTCCTTAGATTTCAGTATACAGTACAAGCTGCCATTTGCGCCAGTTGTAGAATTTTAGGAATTGGGTTACACAGCTTTAGGAGGTTCCCCCAACTCTTCCTTTCATTGCCTGTGTAGTGCATTATGTGTACCCTGCAGACCACACAGGTTCTTAACGACTGCTGATCCGGTCCAATGATTCTAAAGAAATGTGTGCTCAGAATTTAGCAACATGTCCCTGTCTCTCTGCAATCTCTACTGGCTGAAGGATTAAATGCTTGTATCATTAACTCGTTCATTCCCTTGTTTTTTTTAAAGGAGGATCTGCAACTCTGGATGTCCCATGTGGCATTTTGCAGGAAATGGGTGAGTTTTTATATAAGTTTATCGTCACAGGAGCTATATTTATTGTTGTTTAGTCCTAATCATGTGAAATAGAAAGCTGTAACTATAACTATTAGCTTTAAATGTTTTAATTTTTTTTTTTTTTTATTAACTACAGATAAGTGGTTTGAATGCTTAAATTAATGTTGTAGTGTTGGTAATACAAAGCGGTATTCCTAACACAATAGTGTCCCTCTAGAAGCACCTCACTCAGACTGCCATTAGAGGGGCTTCCTGCTTCAGTGTCTCCACGCTCTGCATGTAGTTGCTTAACATCCTCCGTAGAGATGTATTGATTCAATGCATCTCAGTGAGGAGATTCTGATTGGCGCAGGAGATTCTTATTTCTACACGGGACACCGAAATAGTTATTTTAACATGATCGTGTCAGTAATACATGTTTGTATTCCTACACTACACTGTGCCTTTAGAAATGCTTGGCATGCGCATCAGCAAGATTCCTCTAGACTGGTTTCTGTCTGTTCACAGATCTTGTTTTTTTTTTTTTGTTCAATATTTTTTTTTATTGGTTTTAGATATCGTCATACAAATTGTACAGTTACACAGTTGCATTAAACAAATTGTCATGGTACATTTGTGCATCCCGTTCAGGGGGTGATAGTTATTCGCGTCATAACGTCTAGGGGACACATTACAGTATCCTAACCTCATACCTATATAATTTTGTGACCTGCAACTGCCACTAGGTATTTGTTAACTCACCAGGTCTCTGCGACGAGGTGGTTTTTGATACATAAATAATAATATCCTCTGGCTTACTTTCAGAATTGCTCGTCACAGCTCAGCAAGACCTTTTCTGCCCTGCTCGCTGTTCATCCAGACAAACCAGGTAAAGCAATGTCCTGCCGCTGTTTGTTTTGTAATGGAATTGGCTTGGGTTATCACAGGGAATAAAAACTAGCGCCTCCGTTATAGGTTGTTTGTTCTTTGCTGTTTGCATTTTGGGATTTTATTTATTTTCAAAACTTGGGTTACAATAAACACAATATTTCGGGGACCCTGGCGTAGTGTTGCACACTATAGATGGGGATGTTTTTATATTTTAACCAGAATCGATATTCCACCCTGGAGCAGCTGGTGGGTATCACAGCATAATACCTTCACTTTAAACCCTTTTTCCTCTGCAGCGTTATGGATCATGGCAGCCAAATGGGAAATGGAAGATCAGCTTTCCTCCGAGAGTGCGCGACATCTCTTCCTACGAGCACTGCGCTTCCACCCAGAGTCACCCAAAGTTTATGAAGAAGTAAATCTCCATCTTGACATTCTTGTGGACTGTATTATACTTTGTAAACACCAGCAGAGAAGCAGTTAAATTGAATATGTAACTTAGAGTTCATTTTGCATGGCTATGAAGAGTTTAAAGGATCACTATAGGCACCCAGACCACTTCAGCTTAATGAAGTGGTCTGGGTGCCAGGTCCCCTTAGTTTTAACCCTGCAGCTGAAAACATAGCAGTTTCAGATAAACTGATATGTTTACACTGCAGGGTTAATCCAGCTTCTAGTGGCATTCTCCCTGACAGCCACTAGAGGCCGCTTCCGCAATTCACATTTATTTGATGCTGGACATCCTCATGGACCTCCAGCGTCAAAAAAGATCCCTAAAGGAAAGTATTGAGTAATGCTTTCCTATGGGCAGGTTTGAATGCGCCCGTGGCTCTAACCACGCATGCGCATTCGACTCCACTCGGGAGCTGACGTCGATGGAGGAGGAGAGGTCACCAGTGCACAGGGAGCCCGGCGCTGGATTAAGGTAAGCAAGTAAATGGTTAATCAATTATTTGCTGCGGAACAGGGCCCTAGTCACCATTTAGGTGGCTAGGGCTCTACAGTGTTAGGCATACATATTTGTATTCCTAATGCTATAGTGTTCCTTTAATATTAATTAACCATGTTCCCAAGATTCTTAGCGATTTAGTATTTTTGTGCTACAGTATAAACTATCTCACAGGACATACAAAATAAAGGCCACCAGCACTCACTCCTTGAGGTGCAAACGTGGACTCTGGCTCTGCAACTATTTAAGTTAGTGTCCAAGAAGCCGAATGTCCAGCACACATCAATGCGTGAAAGAGCACTCCAGATTTTGTTGCAGTCTCCGCAGCAAGATAAACGACGTTTCGATCCAACAGTGAGCCTGCTGCTACGTGGAAACGTTGTTCAGCTTTCGGTGGAGACCTCAATAAATCCGCGGTGATCTTTCATCTATTGATGTGTGCTGGCCATTCTTTGTTTTGGTATAAGTATAACGTATAAATGAGTCCTTGGTTGCCTATATCACAATAACTGAATCAGTCTGGTGTCCTGTTATAGGCAATACGATAGGCCACCATCAGACTGCTCTTGGAAGTGACACGGACCTTTGCCCACTCCCCCTCTGCTGCATTCCTAGACCCTCCCCCCTAAATACATGGGACCTAGAGGGCACTATTTCCATAATTGCTAACCCTTGTATCCAGAATGTAAGTGTACCCTGTGCCGTGGAAATCAAACATTGCTGTGTGGGCAGCGGCTCTAATTTTAGATCTTGAATTTCTGTTTTGTAGTATTTTCGAATGGAGCTGATGAATGCAGAGAAACAAAGAAAAGAGAAAGATGAACTGGAGCAAGCCAAAATGGACATCGTAAGAATATTTTATTGTTTGGTATAGCCTCTCAGTCGCATCCAGTTTTGGTAGAAAAAAAAACATTACTGTGTAATGAAAAGCCCTTTGAATTAATGAGCCCTGTATATGAATGGAGTGGCCATTCTGTATAATAATGAATTAATGAGCCCTGTATATGAATGGAGTGGCCATTCTGTATAATAATGAATTAATGAGCCCTGTATATGAATGGAGTGGCCATTCTGTATAATAATGAATTAATGAGCCCTGTATATGAATGGAGTGGCCATTCTGTATAATAATGAATTTATATGAGCCCTGTATATGAATGGAGTGGCCATTCTGTATAATAATTAATTAATGAGCCCTGTATATGAATGGAGTGGCCATTCTGTATAATAATGAATTGAGCCCTGTATATGAATGGAGTGGCCATTCTGTATAATAATGAATTGAGCCCTGTATATGAATGGAGTGGCCATTCTGTATAATAATGAATTAATGAGCCCTGTATATGAATGGAGTGGCCATTCTGTATAATAATGAATTAATGAGCCCTGTGTATGAATGGAGTGGCCATTCTGTATAATAATGAATGAGCCCTGTATATGAATGGAGTGGCCATTCTGTATAATAATGAATTAATGAGCCCTGTATATGAATGGAGTGGCCATTCTGTATAATAATGAATTAATGAGCCCTGTATATGAATGGAGTGGCCATTCTGTATAATAATGAATTAATGAGCCCTGTATATGAATGGAGTGGCCATTCTGTATAATAATGAATTAATGAATATAATGAGCCCTGTATATGAATGGAGTGCCATTCTGTATAATAATGAATTAATGAGCCCTGTATATGAATGGAGTGGCCATTCTGTATAATAATGAATTAATTATATGAATGGAGTGGCCATTCTGCCCTGTATATGAATGGAGTGGCCATTCTGTATAATAATGAATTAATGAGCCCTTTATATGAATGGAGTGGCCATTCTGTATAATAATGAATTAATGAGCCCTGTATATGAATGGAGTGGCCATTCTGTATAATAATGAATTAATGAGCCCTGTATATGAATGGAGTGGCCATTCTGTATAATAATGAATTAATGAGCCCTTTATATGAATGGAGTGGCCATTCTGTATAATAATGAATTAATGAGCCCTGTATATGAATGGAGTGGCCGTTCTGTATAATAATGAATTAATGAGCCCTGTATATGAATGGAGTGGCCATTCTGTATAATAATGAATTAATGAGCCCTGTATATGAATGGAGTGGCCATTCTGTATAATAATGAATTAATGAGCCCTGTATATGAATGGAGTGGCCATTCTGTATAATAATGAATTAATGAGCCCTGTATATGAATGGAGTGGCCATTCTGTATAATAATGAATTAATGAGCCCTGTATATGAATGGAGTGGCCATTCTGTATAATAATGAATTAATGAGCCCTGTATATGAATGGAGTGGCCATTCTGTATAATAATGAATTTATATGAGCCCTGTATATGAATGGAGTGGCCATTCTGTATAATAATTAATTAATGAGCCCTGTATATGAATGGAGTGGCCATTCTGTATAATAATGAATTGAGCCCTGTATATGAATGGAGTGGCCATTCTGTATAATAATGAATTAATGAGCCCTGTATATGAATGGAGTGGCCATTCTGTATAATAATGAATTAATGAGCCCTGTATATGAATGGAGTGGCCATTCTGTATAATAATGAATTGAGCCCTGTATATGAATGGAGTGGCCATTCTGTATAATAATGAATTAATGAGCCCTGTATATGAATGGAGTGGCCATTCTGTATAATAATGAATGAGCCCTGTATATGAATGGAGTGGCCATTCTGTATAATAATGAATTAATGAGCCCTGTATATGAATGGAGTGGCCATTCTGTATAATAATGAATTAATGAGCGCTGTATATGAATGGAGTGGCCATTCTGTATAATAATGAATTAATGAGCCCTGTATATGAATGGAGTGGCCATTCTGTATAATAATGAATTAATGAGCCCTGTATATGAATGGAGTGGCCATACTGTATAATAATGAATTAATATGAGCCCTGTATATATGTCGAGTGAACATACTGTATAACAATGAATTAATATGAGCCATGTATGAAGACTTTATATGAGTTGAGTGGTCATGCTGTCTAATATAATCAAGGCTCTAGGCACTATAACCACTTTATCTTTAAAAAAAAAAAAAAAAAAAAGTATTCTTTATTTTTTCTGTGCATAAAGATAAGAGCTTACGATGTCCCAACAGCAAAAGCAAGCAATAATATAAAAAGTTATACATATTCATGGCATGAGAAAGTGGCACTTTTTTTTTAGTATAATAACAAAATATACAATTCGGTAAAGCGGGGTCAGTCCACATTGCTCTGTGTGAAAGCATAAACAGTGACCGCCATCCAAGTGGGTGATAATCAGTAGCTTGGACATGTGTGTGTTCGAGAGGAATGGCTGCGGAGCTGCCTTCTGTTAGAGGGATATCAAGAAGATGGTTAACACCGAGAGGTTGCTATAGGCCTCTTAGCTTGTTATGCTTATTAAAGAGCTTCGTGACCCAGTAAGTGATTAATGAGCTTCATAACCTTAGAGCCAAAGGGAGGGGTAGGGGCGGTGGTGGCAAAGGTAATTTTTCTCCAAATGGCACCTTAAGATATTGGCCTGTTCCCTAGGGGCCAACCAACCTGTGTAAGTTATTCCTATTTCAGTGACATTGGGTATAAGACATATATAACCGGTATCTCAAAAATGAAACAACTTGAGTGAAACCCAGTCAATGGGCAGCTGGCTGGGGGGGTCCTTTGTCGCATGTACTTCAGCCGGGTGCTGTAGAGCCTGCTGAAGTGAAGATTGCGATATTATCCACGTCCCATTGATGAGATGGTCTGTTGGTGTCAGCTGAGGTTTGAGTAGCCAGTCCCAAAGATTGGAGTAAACTGTCTGCATTGGATTCTCTGTATTTTTAGATTGAGCTGCCGTGTTGTCCTCTAGGTGTTCTACCTTAGCACTTAGTGCCGCACGTGTGTCTTACACCTCATGCAGCTGTGTGTTGGTTGAGGCCTGTTTGAGTCTGAGGCTTTGGACCTCCTCCTCTGTGGCCTTGATCCTGCCCGTTAGGGTGCTCAGGGCTGTCTTGAGGGTCGCCATTTCTGAGGCAAAGAAGGCTTTTAAGTCTGTCACCATTGTTGTGATATCTGCTTTTGTGGCCGACTGTGGGTCCAGCTGCCTCTGGGAGTCAAGAACTCCTCCGGCTCAAACTTCCTGTCTTCCGAGACTGTGGAGCCGCGAGGTGAGTCAGGAAGCATGGCCGCCATTTTGGGCCTGGAGGGCTGCGATAGCAAAAGATCGATATCTCGGGTTGGACCTCTGCTCGGACCCCGAGACTTACAGGAATGCTTCCCCATGTCCTTTCCTCTCTTTTGGGGCCTCTGTGGGGGAGATTTTGTCGCTGTGGCAGGCAAATTCGTGGCTATTTGCCATCATTGTGTCAGTGCTCAGGCTATGTGCGACCGTGCAGCTTGCGAGCTAGCTCCGCCCCACCTCTTTATCTTCTATAGTGTTAGAATATTATCCCTGCTTTATTTCTGTTATACATATTTTTTATTTTTTTTTATTTCATTGACAGGTACACTCATTGTACTTGCAGGCAGCCACTCCCAGGCACCAGCAATTCCCTCGCATGTCGACTCACTGTGCATGTTGCTATACGAACTCATTAGTATGAGGAGGAGCTGTGAGGTCCACTTTACGTTAAAGTCCTGTTTTAAAAATAGTTTAATAGAAGTAAAGCAGTGACATCACTCTAGCACCATAACAACTTCATGAATCCCTTTAAGAGCAATTATTAGACTAGAGTTAGCAATGTTAGAATCTGATATCTTATACACAAACTGACTTCCTGACATATCTTTTAACTAGTTTCACAGATACTTACTTCCCCCAATACGTTGATACATATCTATCCCTGCCATTGACAAACCTATGCTGAGATGCCAAGCAGCATTGGCACAGTTGGTATGCCCTTTTATTACCCTTTGTACAGCGCTATGGAGTCTGATAGCGCTATATAAAAAATTATTATAATAATTACAAATTCCATGCCCTGCGCTTGGGCCTAAATAATCTATCCCCCAGTCATGGTATAAAAGTAGATTGTAACTGCAGGATTTTGTGACATGCATATTGTATGTCCGTTTGAACAGCCAAATTGTTAACTAGGCGGCGATGAAGAAAATATAAAAAGCCTGTACGGGCCATAGAGCTAGCCGCCGTATTGTATCTGATTACTGTGGGATAGTGTTTGAGATAAGTAGACTCTCCTAGCACCCCCTGGTGGTTCTCCGCATCCAAACACTGATTTGTTTGTATTTAATCTTTGGCAGGGAGAAGCAGAGTATTCCGAAGATATCCTTAATGGTCAGTTGGCTCGGGTGGTTTACAAAACTGCTGTCCAGAAAATAAAAGGTGAAATGTGGAAATTTGCGGGTTTTTTCTGATGCAGATTTTGAAGGAATTAATGTATGCCAACATGTTTTTCTTCCTTAAAGGACAGGTGTCAACTTTAACTTTTAAAAAAAATATAATTCTTTTCATCGAGTTTTTAAAGGAAATAGATTTTTTTTTTTTTAAATGCAGTGTATGTTAAAAAACAAACAAAAAACCCCTTCCCTAAATTTACTATAGGACAGGCACTGTTGGCCATATATACCCTTCACCTTGAGACAGACAGTGTCTATAGTCTAAAACCAGAGACTGTCATTTTTTAAAACACAGTTTGACCAAAAGTGATTTTATGTGTCTGACAGCTACTGTCATTATACGAACGGTAATAAGGTTTTTATTGTTTTTTAATTGATATTGTTATGGTTGGTATAGAATGAATAAAGTTTTTGCAATACATAAAACTTACTAAAAATGTCTGTCTTCCCCATGCAGGTGCACGGTTCCATCTAAATCTCCTATCCATTGCCAAATTGTTTGACTTCACGCAGGACCTGCAAAAGGAAATCCTTGACGAGTGAGTTAGAGTGACAGGAACATACAGAGGGTCTCCTTATTGTCTTCATGCAATTTTGTGCATCTATGAGAATTATTCCTGTGGAGCTATGTTATACACTGGGGCACATCAGCAATACGGAGCTCCTAGAAAACTGGGGAACTAGGATAGAAAAGAGGAACAGCGGGATTTGGGCCCAAAATGGGGACTGTCCCTAATAAATAGGGACACTTGGGAGGTATGCAGTTAGTAAATAGGAAAAGTCTCATTCACTTTCAATTTACCCGAAAGCAGTACTTCCTGAAGATTGTCGTGCGGCCTCTGAGTGCTTTCATTTTGATTGGTTAGCTGAGAACACAAAGAATGTGTTCATTGAGTTTGGAACTACCATAGAATGCTGGGCTATATATTGTTAAAGAACACTTCAGCTTGCTGGTATACTGTATGTGGGAATAGTGTTTCCTGCATTGATCTGTGATTGGACAGCCACAGAAAGCCTGGGCAGGGTTAAATGGGAAGGACTTATAAAGGCTTCAGACAAGAGATCTGCAGTTTTTGCAAGCTATTTTTAAGGTATAAGGCATGCATGTTTTCATTGGTGGTTCATATACTAAGCAGTGATCATTTTTATATTTATTTTATGGGTATTTTTTTGTTTTTTATTTGGGCAGTGTAGTGCCCCTTTAAAATAATAATAATCCAAAGAGAGAACAAACAATGTTACGGAGTCCAAGTAGAACTTGGGCTGAGAACAGAGTGGTCAGTGTCGGTGGTACCAGATCCACCCTGGGCTTGAACCCTGCAAATAATATAATCGAAAGAGGGAATCCCAAACGAAGTAGGAATTCCTATCTGAAAGGAGATAAATAGGAAATAATAAATAAAATGCTAACGAATGCAGTATCAATTCTGTATTCGGATGTTCTAGCTTCGTAGAATCCATAGGCAATGCACTGCCAAGGTTTCTTCCAAGGAGTATTTTACCCACATATTTAGAGGTTACCGCCGTTGTTCCTTAGCTGAACTTCCTTGGTTTTTGTATCTGTTTATCTCGTGACGGCAATAAAGCTTAGAACTTTCAATTTAGATACTTTGTTCTGAGTCAGCACATTGGAGGAACTATTTGTAAAGATCCTACCAAGCTATTGTAGATACATTAGTTGGCATTTTATTTATTATTTCCTCTTTATCTCCTACCAGATCGGAATTCCTACTTTGTTTGGCATTCTCTCTTTCTAATATATTATACCCCTTTAAAAGAAGACTGCAATATGCAGTCAGGAAAAGCGGTGAGTTAAATATAGGATTATCTTTGGAAATAAAGTGCCATATAGTGCTGGATTGTATTACAATTTACAGTCATAAAATAATAACAATGTCATATTTTATTTTTCTGCCCAGCTTGAAAGTCCTTCATGCCCAGGATCCTTTAACGTGGGACTTCATGGCCCGGCAGGAGCTGGAAGCGAAATCTCCATCTTCATCAGAATATGCGTCAAAGAAGGCAAAAGCGCTTGATCTGGAATGCAAAGAGGAGCGTTGCAGCAATGTCTATAAAAACTCCCTGACGTTGGTGCAAACAGGTCTCGGAATACAAAGATTTTTATTTTTCTGTTTATTCAGTGAAATGATATCAACACCTTTCTTAATGTTTAACATGACGGCCGTTTTTCCATTTGTTATGAAGCACAGAGCCTGATAGAACAGGGCAGATGTTATGGGATGTGTAGGGTTAATTTAGCCTTGTGCTGTTTTTTTTTTTTTTTTTGTTCCAGAGGCCATGTGGGATTTGTATATCACTTTCTGCTTAGAAAGATTCAAACGAAAGACCAACAGCAAGGAGCTGCAGCACAAGGTTAGTGTAATAATGTACACGTATTATAAAACATAAACCATCTGTTAATAATTATGTAAATTATCAGCTGTCGTAGCAGCATGGTCGGAAAAAGATTCTAATCTAGCGATTGTTCCAGATTGCCAAATTAAGCCTAAACTTTATTCCTTTGTTAAACAGTCATACTTTCCAATATAATAAATACCTGTGTCTTCAGCATGGAGTTACAATGGTAGATCATATTCCAATGCATTTAAAGGGACACTATGGCCACCAGAACAACTACAGTTTAATATATAGTATACTGCTTAATGTAGTGGTTCTGGTGTCTATAGTCTGTCCCTACAAATTTTTTTTAAAGAAAAGGTGTTTACATTGCTGGCTAAGTACACCTTTAGAGGCAGTCTCTCGGACGGCCACTAGAGGTGCTTCCTGTGTTGTGCAGCACTGACATTCAGAGTGTCCACGCTGTCCATGGAGGCGCTATACGCTCCCCATAGAGATGCATTGATTCAGTGCATCTCTATGAGGAGATGCTAATTGGTGCAGCATAGCGTATTGCCACTCATGCTTGATAGCCTCCCAATTCTTTAATATGGGAAAGTATCGGATTGGCTGAGATCATAATGCTTAATGATCTCAGCCAAGGGAGCAGAGCCAGCCACGAGAAGTCCTGCGCAGCACTGGAAAAAGGTGAGTAATTTTTTTTTTTTATTATTATTTTTTACGATCTTTATTTTTGTAGTGTAAATCAAGATAACATGCAAAGAGACGATGCCACTTTGACAGATGTTAGCACATGCGATTTTACATAATTGGCCATTGTGGCATCCGCATTCCTTACACAACTTTTTTTTGTGATGGGACGAGATACCTCAGAATATAGTCGTGGAAGACAGAAGAGTGATAGTTCTAACAGATTATGCAGTGAGAGAGAGGTCTAATATGCTGTATGTGAAGTGTAAATTCCTTACAGGTTGTAGAAATGTATGTGGCATAATTTGAACATTCCAAACTGTGGGTAAATCACCTTTTAATAGGGAACAAGGGGGCTCCAGACTCCTAAATGGCACTATTAGAACTATAGTGTCAGGAATGCATGTTGTGTTCCTGACACCATAGTGTTCCTTTAAATTATAGAAGTATTATGGGAGATCATGCTCCAGTGAGTTTATAATGTAGATGTATTATGGGAGCTCATTCCTTTATAACATGGAGTTATGGGAGATCATTAGTTTATAACAGCACGCCACGACGGGCACACAGGGGAGCCGCAAGATATTTTCCCATTGCAATGATCAAATGATGATAGCACCGGGAACTGTGCCTCCATCACCCTCTCTGGCCTGCTAACAGTGTAATGCTGGCAGCCGGCAGGGGAGGGAGAGAGGACCCGGTGAGCTCTAACCTGCAACTCCTCCGGGTTCTCCTTTCGCAAGCTCAGAGTGTTGCCGCAGCTACTGAGGCTGCTAGAGTTCACTCTCACCACGTTGACCACCAGGGATTGCAGGAAATGTCCTCCCTCCCATGCACACTCACTGCCCCCTCCATACACACATTCAGTACCCCTCACACACACTGTACCCCTCATACAACCTGCCCCCACACACACACTGTACCCCACACACACAAACTGCACACTGCACCCATCACACACGCACACTACACCCCTCAAACGCACACTATTGCCCCTATCCCTTTCTACAGCCCCTATCTCGGAAGCTCCCAGCTAAGCTGTCAAACTGTTCTTAAACAGTTTGACTAATTATTATGGGACGGTGCTACTGGCACCATAATCACTACAAAGTTCTGCAGTGGTTATTGTGCCTGGGTGTTTTCTTTAAATTAGTCTTCCCCAAACTCCGGCCCTCCAGATGTTGCTGAACTACAACTCCCATGGTTCTCAGCCTATCGATTTTAATTTATAGACTCATGGGAGTTGTAGTTCAGCGACATCTGGAGGGCCGGAGTTTGGGGAAGCCTGCTTTAAATAATCTACCAGTGCCCATCCAAAGATTAGGTTCTGGATCTTCGCTTGAACGGCAAGCATTTCTGCCAAACGGGGGCCCAGTATATTCCGCTGCACTTACATATATACAACCTAGAAAACGTTTTGATTTGGGGCACCTTGGAAAAATATTAAGGGCGCCTTAAACCTAAAAGGTTTGCAAACCACTGGTTTATAATATAAAGGTATTCTGGGAGATCATTAGTTTAAAAAAAAAAAAAAAGAAAGAAAAAAGTAAATATGGAAGAACTTATTTTAAGGAATTAACTTGGGTTTTATAAGACATTAAAGATTGCATAGTCTAGTCGTACTGTGAGAAGACAGGAACCAAAAAAGAATCTCGTGTTACAGAGGGTTCCGCTCCAATGGATCTTAGTGCCCTGTATGTTTTTATACTTGCAACTCATTTCAGGTTTTATTTCAGAGACAAGAGCGGTTATTTACTGCCTTCAAAGCGGCTCATGAAGCAAATATGTTGCCTGAACAGAAATACACAGAATGGGTAAGATCTATTTAGAGTATTTTAAGGGCCATTTTAGGCACATTAGAAATTAATTTAAATACAGTTGTTATGGTGCAAGAATCCGCCGGATGCGCTATTACCTTCAGGGGTTAAAACATTCTTGAATTATTTAACCCCAAAGTTGCCTCTTGCACTGGGCAGGGGTGTCACTAATTGGCTGAGAGTGGTCAGCTGACACTCTCAGCCAATCATTGATTTTCCCATTCACAAACCTGGCTTGAAAAAAGGTAGGTTTCTTTTCAAGCCTGTTATGTGAATGGGGGGAGTCACTGATTGGCTGAGAGCATCAGCTGACCGCTCTCAGCCAATCAGAGTCCTGCCCGGCGGCACTTAGCGCTTCATGAAATGGAGACTTCAGAAGCCGGATGCCATCTGAGGGGGAGTTGAGATTGGTGCTGGAGTCACTCTTACTTACTTTCCAGGCACCATAACAACTTCATTTAGATGCCCGGAGTGCCCCATTAACATGCTCCCTAAGAGTGTCTTCAAACAATCTTTTTGATTGAATTTCAAAAACCAACACCATTCATTTGAAATTATTTTGTTTTAAAGGTTTTCTCATTTGTCAAGTCATGTGATGTGATATTTTACAGATATCCCAGCTTGTGACTTTGGGTCAGGCTGAGCCTGCGATGGACATTTCTATTGCTGCCACAGAACGGTATAGTGGCTCCGTGGCTCTGTGGATTTTGCGTTTGGAAGTTCTAATCTCTCGGGAGAGCGCAGATGTCGGTCCAGTTTTTGACGAGGCGTTTAAACACGTGAAAGCCCAGGTATGCAGTTTGTTTTTTTGTTGTCTTTATGGAACTGGCCAGTTATTTATGACTTTGGTATTGATAATGCTGGGAATCAAAGCTACTTACTTGGCCCAAGTAGTGAATTCATGGAAATAGCTGTTTGAGAAACAGATGTGTATTGTATATCTCTGAGGATGAATACAGAAGAATGGCGGCAATCTAATGATATTTTCCTGGTGTGTAACCTGCAGGGAAGCCTACCTTTATGGAATTTGATGGTTGAGTGGAGCGAAAAAAGAGAAAACAGTTCAGACAAAACAGAATCTCTCTTTCAGGTGAGCATTCCATGTCCAGGCTGTCAGCCATGTAGGATAAGGTAACGGTTCGAATTGAGCGGCTACTGGTTTGTTTTTTAATTTCTGTGTATTGTGAAAATACGCAAATAAAAAATATACATCACAAAAAATCCATATGCACTTCATTCATTCAGAGAAAAGCTAACTAAATGGAAATGAGAACATTGATGGAAGAATATCTTCTGAAACCGATGATCATCAATTAATGTGTATGTGTCTGGATTAGATATTATCAGAATGAATATCGTTAATGTATTGAAGGAAATCGGATTATGAGTCATGAAGATTTAGACAAAACATTTAACTTATACATTCAAGTAGAAAATTAATAGAGAACCATTGTCAATATATACAAAATATACAGTAAGATGGTCCAGGAGCTTATACAATTCTCTGGACATTATGACAAATTGTCCCTAAATTGGCAGATCTTTACCCTTTTTTTGTAACTGCAATGCAAAAAAAAACCCACTTCCAGTCTTGTAATCCAATTTAAATAGCTTGGACGATGACTGGAGTTAGATAACTTTTCCTTTAAAACAATAATCCTCCAATCAGGAAAATCAGTTTCAAACTTTGAGATGCTGCCTCCACCTGCTTCCATGAGAAAAATCAGGCTGAGGGTCTGGCCTTGCATTCTGTAATGTAGCTATTGGAACGATGTTGCATGTAATGAATGGCACACATTCTAGCCCAGAGGTCTGATTGTTCCATTTACGTATTACTGGCATTTATAAAGCGCCAACATATTCTGCAGCGCTGTTTAATTAGGGGTGAAACGTACAATTATACACAGACAAATACAAAAGGTAAAGAGCCAAGATCTCACCATTGAACTCTTTTATCCTTCGTGCTGGGTTGGATAGGCCATGAGCTTACAATCTAAAGCAGGGGTCCTCAAACTGTGGCCCTCCAGATGTTGCTGAACTACATCTCCCATGATTCTTTGAATTACATAGATAGCCGGAGAATCATGGGAGTTGTAGTTCAGCAACATCTGGGGGGCCGGAGTTTGAGGACCCCTGATCTAAAGGATATAATGGGAATTTGAAACAAGAGGTAGCAGGGGGAATTTGGAAGTGATGGCTAAAGGAAGAAATTGTCTTATTGATACAGTCCCCAAAGAGATCTCACCATTGAACTCTTTTATCCTTCGTGCTGGGTTGGATAGGCCATGAGCTTACAATCTAAAGCAGGAGTCCTCAAACTGTGGCCCTCCAGATGTTGCTGAACTACATCTCCCATGATTCTTTGAATTACATAGATAGCCAGAGAATCATGGGAGTTGTAGTTCAGCAACATCTGGGGGGCCGGCGTTTGAGGACCCCTGATCTAAAGGATATAATGGGAATTTGAAACGAGGTAGCAGGGGGAATTTGGAAGTGATGGCTAAAGGAAGAAATTGTCTTATTGATACAGTCCCCAAAGAGATCTCACCATTGAACTCTTTTATCCTTCGTGCTGGGTTGGATAGGCCATGAGCTTACAATCTAAAGCAGGGGTCCTCAAACTGTGGCCCTCCAGATGTTGCTGAACTACAACTCCCATGATTCTTTGAATTACATAGATAGCCAGAGAATCATGGGAGTTGTAGTTCAGCAACATCTGGGGGGCCGGAGTTTGAGGACCCCTGATCTAAAGGATATAATGGGAATTTGAAACGAGGTAGCAAGGGGAATTTGGAAGTTATGGCTAAAGGAAGAAATTGTCTTATTGATACAGTCCACAAAGAGAAGATGTAAAAGCTAATAATCTGATATCAATATCCACAGAAAGCCATTTTAGTTCAGAACCCAGCTGTATCCACGGCTATGAAGGAGAAATATCTAGACTGGGCTTACAGGACCAAAGGGTACAAGAAAGCCAAGAAAGTCTTCACAAGGTGAGCCGAGACCCACCCAAGTCTATCAGTTGCAGCAGAGATTGTAGATGAAAGGATATTGCCCAGGTATCCCTTGATGACTTAACTTCAGTAATCTGTCACAGTGTAGACCTTGTCTGTTGCACCCTCCTGTTAGACAATTGATAATGCAAAGATGGAGGGTGTAGGGTGTGCTATATAAATTGGATTAAAAGATTCCACAAATGGCAGGCATTGTGCCAACTACGCCCTGTGGCTTTTACAGCCTCATGTGCCTCCATTGTTCCAAAGGAAGTACATACATGGCTGTCTACATATATGATTTAGGAATAATCTGTGTATAAAATATTCAGTACTGACGACGAAATCTGTAATATATGTTATTTCACAAGTATAAAGTATGACGATGAGATCGTCAAGGTGCTATCAAGAGAGGGGTTTTAGGATGGAGCACAATGTACAAACAAAACAAATAATTCACTTCTTCTCTCCTTTTAGTTTGCACGAGAACCGTCCATTCTCTGAAGAGTTTTTCCTAAAGATGATTGAAATAGAAAAGGAACAGGTAAGGGTTGTGTTTAATGACGATTTTCACATGTTTAACCGCGAACACACACAAGTTGTATATGATAAAATATTCGCTAAAAGATGGCGGTGTAGTGCTGAACAAAGGATTCTGCCACTCCTAATTCTAAACTACAGAGATAGTCAGGAAATCCACTCTCTAACGCTGGATCTGCTGATATATTCAAAGCCAGATTGTATCATGCCTTTCATATGGACTGGCTTGTAACTTGTTCTCATAAGGAGAACCTCACTAAAAAAAACAAAAATCCTGGCAGCCATTCATTAACTCGCTCGATCTCTCATTAAATCGTGCCATAACAAAAAACGTTTCAAAACACCCAGGTATGCTGTTTCACTGTAACAGGTCGAACATGGCATTTCTGTTTAGTTTCCCCTTACTCGTGGAATATGAGTAACAGGCTTTTTTATTTTGTCAGGCAGTGCACTTGTATTTATTTATTTAATTTGAGGCCAGGGGCTTTTTTTTTTTAAGTCTCAAAGTGTCTTAGCTGCAATTCTTGTAATGCTATTTGCCGGTGTGCCTTGCCCTTTTATGTAATTTTTGGGGGTTTATCATTTACCTGCTTTTTGTGAAAATAAAATCTTTACAACTAAACTAGTTGCCAGTACTAATAATTTCTTGTTGCAGACTGACGACTAAATTACATATTAACAGGCAGCACCTTTTTATGTTGGGTTAAGACTATTGAACTAGGAAACTTAAATGGGACACTATAGGCACTAAAGCAGCTTCAGCTGGAAGGGAAACTCTTTGTTAGGATTCCAAAGATGTATTCCTAACATTAACATGTTCCTCAGCCCCCACGGTCCACCTATGACGGAGGACCTAAAGCGCGTGTGCAGAATGGGTCTGCCACAATAAGAGCTGTACTTTGTATAAAGCTTTGAGGGGGCCAGGCTTGGCTGGGAGACCTCAGCCTTTTCGTGGTTTGTAATAATGTCACTGGTGAATGAACATTTTGTCTGCAATGCATAACGAGAGGAGTGCAATAGCAGCCAAGCTATATAGGGAAATCTGAGCGAGAGTCTGCAAAAGGTGTGTTGTTAAGCTAGTGTTTGAGTTATGAAAACCTAAAGAAAATGCTTTAACATAAATGATTGGTGGGTTCAAGGAAGTAACATGAAACCTCTTACTGAGCTAAGTTCCGTGTTGGAAACCGGCAAAATAAACATTTCATTTTTTCCAGGAACACTGTAATGTGCAGAACCTGCGAGAATACTACGAGCGTGCATTGAGAGAGTTTGGCGCCACACACCCAGGTATTTTACACTCGTTGTATGAAACACATTCTGCTCATACTGCTGGTATCCATGTCATTAAAGCCAAACAACTTCAAATGGATGAAAAGAATTTTGCTGAAAAAAATTTCTCCTTTATTTTAACCAGAGTGACAATCACTCGTGCAATGTACCAAATTTCCTTCCAGATAATGTTCCATTTGAATGAAGTCTACGTGACCGGAATGCCTGCTTTCACTGTGAAACACTTCTGATACCTTCCCCCCATTATAATTTAGTCAAATTGTTTCCAGTGCTTTAACTTTCCACCTAGTCAGCAAAGTTTTAAATAATTTGACAGAGATGTTTTAGACTATAACCCCTTGTTGTAGTATTTTGTATCCTTTGAAAAATACTCATTTCACAAACTTTTTTCATATTATGTAATTTTGTCATCTCTTTTCCTGCTAATCAGTAGAATGTACCTAAAGAGGAATTGTCACTTTTCAGCATTTACCAGGGTTGAGAATTGCAGCAAACTGAATTAAATAAAACGTACACTTCCCTCCATTGCAATTTCACATGTCTACAGGAGTGTGTTCCCACAATGTGTGTGCTCGCTTGGGCATTTCTTCCATAATGGCAAATAATCTCAGGCCAATGAGCACAGCAGCATGGGAGATTGCTTTAATTTGCAATCTATATTGGGCTATACATTAACAGTCTTCCTTTTGAATTATAAAACATTGCATCAATTATATATCTTTTTCCTAATTATTGGATTGTGCAAATGCCCCAAAAGGGACAGTTTGTCTTCAAATCAATGTAATGAGCTTTCTGACTCGGTCTGTGTCTGTGTGTGTGTATGTGTGTGTTCACAAAGTAAACCTGTTGGACAAGCTAGATGGGCTGATTGGTTCTTATCTGCCGGCACATTCTATGTTTCTGTGATTACAAAATATCCGATATTTTTACAAAAACACAGTATTTCTTGCTACATTTGTTAATGCGGGTGTAATGTCTGTTATCCTAGATCTGTGGTTGGATTACATTAAAGAAGAACTCAGCCATTCCGAGGGGAAACCTGAAAACTGTGGGACGCTTCACTGGAGAGCGATGAAAATGCTGCAGGGTGACAACGTGGAAGAATTTGTTAACAAGTACACGCTGTTACAAGCAGGACACTTATAAACTGTCGCTATGAGATTGCTTCCTATCTGGTTTTGTAATATTAAATTTTATTAGTTTACATTCACCGGTTTTGTGTGCATATTATTCAAAAAGTTAAAGCAGCTGTCATCGCTCTCCACCCAAAGCCGATGAGATGTAATAAGACACTGTAGGGAATTTTTTTGTATTATGTATGTTTTCTACGCTTGACAAAAAGGCGGAGCTACCGCTGTAAAGCCCTTAGTTGTCACTAGTGACGGCTGATGGGGAAAAGGGCTTTTTCTATGGAGGATCCTACATAGACATCATTGTTGTACTCTGCACAGCAGGGGTGCCCAAAAGACTGATCCCCAGATGTTTCAAAACTACAGCTTCCATGATGCTTTGTCATTCTAAAGGCATTCCAAATGTGGACATTTGGGAGTTGTAGTTCTACAACATCTGTAGATCTACCTCTTGGGCACCCCTGCTATACATCACTGACATTGGCTTCTGGCGGATGACGCACCAGGAGTCGAAGAGGACACTGCAGAAGATGATGGGACAGGTTTAGTAAAACTCGCCTCTCCCTCCACCAAAACGGTCACCTCACCGCCGAAATATGCCAAGACCCCAGAATGTGACAGAGCCACTTTGAATTGTTTTGTTTGAACTCTCCATACATCCCATCAAACCTTCAATCATATTACTTAACCCCTTAAGGAAGCTGGACGGGATATATTTTGTCATTGTAGTCCTTCCCTTAAGGACACAAGACTGAAAATTTCCGTCCAATACTAAAATTGGCGCAATCACCAGATTGGCACAATCGTGGGGTAAATGTTCTTGCAGTGTCTGAGGCACACTGCTGTAGGCAATTTCACCTTCACCTTCACACTGGGAGTCAGATCACACATCCTGCAGTGAAACCTGATCTGTCTCCCTGCAGCTCCATGTGACCTGTGAAGTGTTAGTTATAAACTCTCACCTCTTTCAAATAAAATTTAATCCCTTCCCTGCTCTTTGATCACTGTCTGCAGTGATCAAAATACAGATAACAGTATTTTACTTTAGGGATTAACAGTAAAAAAAAAATTTTTTAAGTTTAAACAACATTTCAAAATAGTAAAAGAAAATTGTTAAAAGCTAAAAAATTGTTTTTAAAAGTAAAAAAAAAAACTTTTAAAAAGTGGAAAAAAAAGTTTTAAAAAAGGGAAAAAATGCATATTACCTCTGTACTTGGTACAGGCTAGCAAAAAAAAATGATACCATGCCAAGGTTTAAAATATGCCTTTTGAAACACGCTGGTGTGTATTCTTTAGGAATTGGTGTGCTTTTTGAAGTAATTGGAAAACATAAAAAATTTCCAAAGTGGGGCTTGGGCCCAGCGTAAAAATTCTAACTTAAATGGCTGTGTCTAAAATGTGCCCGTTTAATGTTGTCATACCTGGTAAAGGTACATACGTGGGTTTTGCTGTACTCATATGACATAGCTGAGCAACATATGATGTATTATATTGCCGTAGCACACATAAGGTGTGCAAAACATATATATTACAAACTCGTGTGTCAAAAAGGCATAAAAAAATGCTTATTACCACTACACAATGATTTTAGGCTAAGGTTCACAATATGCCTTTTTAAATACCCTTGGGTGTCTTCTTTAAGAAATGGTATGCCTTTGTGGGGTAGTTGGAATAATCAATCTACTAAGAACACTCCAAAGTGGGGTATGGACCCAGCGTAAAAATTCAAAGTTTGAAAAAACTTAAATGGCTGTCTCTCAAATGTGCCCCTTCAACGTCTACATATACCTGGCAAAGGTACATATGGTGGTATTGCTGTGCTCAGACAACATATCTTCGCAAGATAGGAAGTATTATATAGCTGTAGCACACACAAGGTTTGCAAAATATACAGTACAAGCTCACTATGTGTGTCAAAAAGGCAGAAATATGCTTACCACTACACTTGGTACAGGCTAGCGGAAAAAAAAAATTCAGGTAAGGTTCAAAATATGCCTTTTGAATTATCCTGGGATGTCTTTATTAAGAAATGGTATGCCTTTATGGGGTAGTTGGAATATGTAGCCTTCTAGAAAACTCCAGAGTGGGGTATGGACACAGCGTAAAAGTTCAAAGTTTGAAAAAAAAAACTGCAATGGCTGTGTCTGAAATGTGCCCCTTCAACGTCCACATATACATGGCAGAGGTACATACGGGGGTATTGCTGTACTCAGACAATATAGCTGAGCAAGATATGAAGTATTACAAAGCCGTAGCACACATAAGGTTTGCAAAATATACAGTACAAACTCACTGTGTGTCAAAAAGGCAGAAAAAATGCTTACCACTACACTTGATACAAGCTAGCGGAAAAATGATCCCACCCTAATGCCCTTGGGTGTCTTCTTTAAGAAATAGTATGCCTTTTTGGGGTAGTTGGAAAAGCAGCCTGCTAAAATATTTCAAAATAGAATACCGACCCATCAAAACCATGTATGAAAATTCACACTTAAAAATCTGACATTGGGGGCGTGGCCTGACCGTCGAGAAGACTGGACGTGTCTCCTTAGAGCTCCGTGCTACACGCGCCCAAACAGCTAACAAAAGCGACCCAAAGTGTTTTTTTGTCCACTTTCCCACCTTACCCCATACCATGGAGAAGAGGGTGTCCAAAAAACACCCTAAAAAGTTCTCTGAACCGGGTGGCTCCGTCCTGGACCTCCTGACCGCTCCTAAGCAAGGCCGGCCTGAAAGCCAAGATGGCGACGGGGGCTCCTCACAGGCATCGCCTCGTGGTAACAGGGAGTCCTCGTCAGCCGACCACGACACCGTCCTGTTTAAGCTGGCAGAAGTCCGGACCTTCTTGGCCGGTGAGATCGCCAAATCGACAGCAGTCCTACAGGCCGACATAGGAGCCCTTGGGGAACGGACCGCGAGGCTAGAGGAGCGTATGGACGCCACTGCTCAGGCCTACAATGCGGTTGTGGACCGGGTCAACCACCTCACCGCCCAGGCGGTAGATACAGACCTGGCAATGGAGGACATGGCGAACCGCTCCCGGAGGAACAACCTCCGCATACGGGGCCTGCCTGAAGACAAAAGCGAAAAGCTGCAGGAGATTGTGATCTCCGCCCTGAGACCTCTCCTCCCAGATCTGCCAGAGGAACGCTGGCACATGGAACGAGTGCACCGGGCTCTGCGCGCAATGAGGGCAGAGGGGAACACCCCGAGGGATGTTATAGTCCGGTTCCTGCACTACCGTACAAAGGAAGAGCTCATGAAGAAGGGCCGTGAGGGTCCCATCAGGTATGCCGGCACCTCCATTTCCCTGTATCACGACCTTGCCCCCACTACGCTTCAACGCCGAAGGGACTGGCGACCCGTGACGGAGGCTCTTAGAAGCGCGGGCATACGGTATGCCTGGGGCTTTCCCTTCAAGCTCCTTACGTTTCAGGGAGACCGGGTACATGTCCTGTTGCCGGGAGGTGATCCCCTACGCCTGTTCCAGAGTCTGGGCGTCCAACCTCCCCCGAACCTCCCCAACCTGGCATTGGGCCCGGAGGTGCTTCCCCAATTGAGGCCGGACTGGCAGACAGCGGATCCGAGAGGCCACCGTTAAAGTTGGAGGGTATCGTATTGTGTGGCCCCCTACTATGTTGAAGGCCCTTACCAAGTAGTAGGAGCATAGCCTCATACAGTTGCGGGTGGGGACTGGGTGAGGGTCTGACACTGGGTGGGCCTTTATTGCACAACGAAGCTTTGGGAGGGACACCCGGGCCTTCTCCTACCCCTCTTATCCGTGGCCCACAGTGTTCGCTCTACCACAGTTTTTAATACTACTATTGAAGGGGCTGCGATTTGGGAGGGGGGTTGCCGGGACCGGGGCCGGATGGACAATATAGGTGACCGTAGGACTAAGGGGACTTATTTTTTTTTTTTTTTTCACACGTACACTTCTGTTACCGACCTACAGAGCGCCACGCAAGACACGCGGAGGCTATCAGGATATGGCTTTCCTCCATATTTCGGGACACAAAAGAACTTGTGGTACTGCTAATTTTTGTTTGTGTTTTCAACACCTGACTTTCTTTGCGCCCCCTTCCCTCCTCGTGTTGGGTATGCGATGATTGCATGCAGGTGACTTGTAATGTGTATGGTAAGGGTACTGCATGCATGATATAAAAAGAAAGGAAAATGGCGTGGCGCTCTGTGGGCCGTACACTTCTGTTACCGGCCTACAGAGCGCCACGCAAGACACACGGAGGCTATCAGGATATGGCTTTCCTCCATATTCCGGGACACAAAAGAACTTGTGGTACTGCTAATTTCTTGTTTGTGTGTTCAACACCTGACTTCCTTTACGCCCCCTTCCCTCCTCGTATTGGGTATGCGATGATTGCATGCAGGTGACTTGTAATGTGTATGGTAAGGGTACTGCATGCATGATATAAAAAGAAAGGAAAAAAGGGGGGGGGAAAAGGGGAAAAAAGGAAAATGAAAAGGGGAAAAAGGAAACAAAAAGGGAAAGAGAGGGGAAGGGAAGGAAAAGAAAGGGAAAAAGGGGAAAAAGAAAGAAGAAAAGGGAAGGGAAATAACCCCCACAAAGACATAGGCCCCCCCCCCCTTTTTTTGAAAAACGGGAATGCATAACGGAAACGAGAATAGGGGTGGGGTGGGAGAATAGGAAACAGGGAAAGAAAAGTGGGAGAGAAAAAAGGAAAAGGATGGAGAGAGGAGGATGGAGGAGAAAACGGAAACAAAGAGAGGGAGAGGGGGGATAGGGGAAAAGGGAGGGAGTGGGGACGAAGGAGAAAAGAGAGAAAGAATAAAATGAAAAGAGTGTAAGAGGGAGAAAGAAAAAGAGGAAAAGGTGACAGAAATCGCAAAAGGGGGGAAGAGGGAACGCTGCAGAAATAGGGATAACATAACATAAAATAAAACCACAAAATGAAACAACAAAGAAAAGGAAAACACACCAGATAAATATAAATTATCAACATTGAAAGAGGGGGAAGCAGGAGCAGAGAGGTAGTACAGCAGAAAAGGGGGAGGGGAGCAAGGGGAGAGGGGAGAAGGTGAGGGAGGGGCATGGGAATGAGAATATGCAGACCTAAGACGGAAAAGGAATGAGAAGAAGAAGAGGGGGAAAGGAGAGGAGGGGAGGACATGAAGGAAAAGAGGACAGGGAGGAGGATGGTGTCGATGAAGAGGAAGGAGGTGACCCTGTGAGGGTTGATGGTCACTGCTAGCTAGAAGGGGTCAAAGCGACATACGCAAAGGGATACTCGAGAGCGCAGGCCGGAAACTAATGACCATGTACAATTTATACAGGGATTTCTTATGTATACTATAACAGTACGTGAATATAACTGATGGGCAGCCGGTTGGGCGATGGGAAGAGCACTGTACGCTTTGCAGTAGGGGTGGGTGATGACTATGGGAGAGTGTGTTTCCCCTCAATAGGAAACAGGGAGAAAGGTGACCATATGGCAAAATGTAGAACTAAACCATGCCATGAAGGATAAGGGTTGTGTTGAAAAGAGGGAGTGTGCGCCTTGATGGAGGGGTTTTGTACCTTCACACAGACGGGTGTGTTCTCTTGCCACTCATTGCAGATGCACCCCCTACTTAATGTTATGAAATTATGCAGTTATTTACGACAAAATAATACTGGCTGGTCGAGTTTGGAAGGGTATAGGGGGGGATGCGAGGTCCCATCGTAAACGTAATGGAGTGGCTATTCTCGTTAGCAATAGCTGTCCCTTCCGAATGACCTCCCAAGACATAGACCCAGACGGCCGCTACGTCATTGTATCAGGAACCTTACAGTCCCATACCATACATCTGCTGAATATTTATGCACCGAACCAACCGGACTCCACCTTCTGGCACACATTGCAGGATAAAGTATCAGCGTTGCCACATGGCATAGTTGTCATGGGGGGGGACTTTAACGCGGCCCCGTGCCCTGCTATGGACAGGAGCTCTAAAGATGGAACACCAAGGTCCCAAGGGAGAGGCAGGCAAGACCAGTTACTTAGAAACTTTATTACTACTACGGGATTGATAGACATTTGGAGGGCTCATCATCCAAGTACCAAGGACTACACTTTTTATTCGGCTCCACATGGTACGTATTCCAGGATCGACCTATTCCTCACGAATGCTGCAGGTCTTTCACGCACTGTAGGCTCACAAGTTGGTAACATTTCTTGGTCGGACCATGCAGACGTCTCCATCACACTGGGCAATCTGTGTGCAGCTTCACCGTGGACATGGAGGCTCAATACATCATTACTTCGGGATCCTGAAGTGGTGGCACAGGTTAGGAAGGAGTTGATAGATTACTTTGGTACGAACGACACCCCAGACGTGACGGCGAGTACAATATGGGCGACACACAAGGCTGTAGTGAGAGGGACACTGATCAAGATAGCCACCAGAAAGAAGAAACAGAAACATCAACAGCTAGAGACTATGCTGGGACAGCTACGAACCCTTGAATTAAAACACCAAACGACCCCGACCGAAGAGCTCTACAGACAATTAGAAACAGTGAGGAGAAACATCCGTACTCTATTGCTAGACGACACGGCCAGGTCCATGGTGTGGTCAAAACGTACCTACTTTGAAAAAGCAAACAAGATGGACACACTTCTGGCCAGGACACTACGACCCCGACAGGAACGGTCTCATATCACGGCCATACGACACCCGGATGGCACAACGAAATCAAAGCCGACGGAGATAGCTGAGATTTTTGAGGATTACTATAAACAATTATATCACCACACCCCGACAGGGGGTACCCGGCCTGAACAAGAGGAGGAACATATCCTGCAGTATCTAGAGCCTTTGGGTCTGAAGAAACTAAGTAGGGATATGGTGTACAGTTTAGCAGCAGAAATCACTGAAGAAGAAGTGGACAGGGCCATCTCAGGCCTGAAGGGCAACAAAGCGCCGGGACCAGATGGGTTCGATGGCACATATTACAAGACTTACAGGGAGGAGCTTACGCCGCGCTTGGTGAAGCTTTTTGCCTACCTGAGGCAGGGCGGGAATTTAGATCCTGACATGACCATGGCTACGATCGTATTACTACCTAAACCCAGAAAGGACCTGCTCCAGCCCACGAATTACAGGCCTATTTCGCTCATTAACCATGACATGAAGATCCTAGCGAAAGTGCAGGCGGATAGATTGAATCCGTTGCTGGCCTCACTCATACATCCAGACCAAGTAGGTTTTATCCAAGGGAGACAATTATTTGAAAATACAAGGAGGAATGTTGACCTGATATGGAAACAAGAGATCACCAGGACACCCACCCTGATAGTGTCTATCGATGCTGAAAAGGCCTTTGATAGGGTTCGGTGGCAATTCCTGTTCTCCGTTTTAAAACATTTGGAATTTCCGGTGGAATACATAACGGTGGTAAGAGCGATGTATCATGAGGTGAGGGCACAAGTGCTGATAACTGGAGCCCCACTGAAACCTTTTCGTTTATTTAATGGGACCAGGCAGGGATGTCCGCTTTCCCCCCTTCTCTTTGTCTTAGCACTGGAACCCTTGCTGCAAACAATACGCAAGCATCCCAACATTAGAGGGGTCAGAGTTGGGAATAAAGAATTCACCGTCTCGGCATATGCTGATGATGTCCTCCTGACCGTAACAGACCCGGTTACTTCGATGTCGGCGTTACAAGAGGTAATGACAGCATAT
>OW240916.1:13070366-13096346 GCA_933207985.1 Pelobates cultripes | reverse complement strand
TGTTATGTGAATGGGGGGAGTCACTGATTGGCTGAGAGCATCAGCTGACCGCTCTCAGCCAATCAGAGTCCTGCCCGGCGGCACTTAGCGCTTCATGAAATGGAGACTTCAGAAGCCGGATGCCATCTGAGGGGGAGTTGAGATTGGTGCTGGAGTCACTCTTACTTACTTTCCAGGCACCATAACAACTTCATTTAGATGCCCGGAGTGCCCCATTAACATGCTCCCTAAGAGTGTCTTCAAACAATCTTTTTGATTGAATTTCAAAAACCAACACCATTCATTTGAAATTATTTTGTTTTAAAGGTTTTCTCATTTGTCAAGTCATGTGATGTGATATTTTACAGATATCCCAGCTTGTGACTTTGGGTCAGGCTGAGCCTGCGATGGACATTTCTATTGCTGCCACAGAACGGTATAGTGGCTCCGTGGCTCTGTGGATTTTGCGTTTGGAAGTTCTAATCTCTCGGGAGAGCGCAGATGTCGGTCCAGTTTTTGACGAGGCGTTTAAACACGTGAAAGCCCAGGTATGCAGTTTGTTTTTTTGTTGTCTTTATGGAACTGGCCAGTTATTTATGACTTTGGTATTGATAATGCTGGGAATCAAAGCTACTTACTTGGCCCAAGTAGTGAATTCATGGAAATAGCTGTTTGAGAAACAGATGTGTATTGTATATCTCTGAGGATGAATACAGAAGAATGGCGGCAATCTAATGATATTTTCCTGGTGTGTAACCTGCAGGGAAGCCTACCTTTATGGAATTTGATGGTTGAGTGGAGCGAAAAAAGAGAAAACAGTTCAGACAAAACAGAATCTCTCTTTCAGGTGAGCATTCCATGTCCAGGCTGTCAGCCATGTAGGATAAGGTAACGGTTCGAATTGAGCGGCTACTGGTTTGTTTTTTAATTTCTGTGTATTGTGAAAATACGCAAATAAAAAATATACATCACAAAAAATCCATATGCACTTCATTCATTCAGAGAAAAGCTAACTAAATGGAAATGAGAACATTGATGGAAGAATATCTTCTGAAACCGATGATCATCAATTAATGTGTATGTGTCTGGATTAGATATTATCAGAATGAATATCGTTAATGTATTGAAGGAAATCGGATTATGAGTCATGAAGATTTAGACAAAACATTTAACTTATACATTCAAGTAGAAAATTAATAGAGAACCATTGTCAATATATACAAAATATACAGTAAGATGGTCCAGGAGCTTATACAATTCTCTGGACATTATGACAAATTGTCCCTAAATTGGCAGATCTTTACCCTTTTTTTGTAACTGCAATGCAAAAAAAAACCCACTTCCAGTCTTGTAATCCAATTTAAATAGCTTGGACGATGACTGGAGTTAGATAACTTTTCCTTTAAAACAATAATCCTCCAATCAGGAAAATCAGTTTCAAACTTTGAGATGCTGCCTCCACCTGCTTCCATGAGAAAAATCAGGCTGAGGGTCTGGCCTTGCATTCTGTAATGTAGCTATTGGAACGATGTTGCATGTAATGAATGGCACACATTCTAGCCCAGAGGTCTGATTGTTCCATTTACGTATTACTGGCATTTATAAAGCGCCAACATATTCTGCAGCGCTGTTTAATTAGGGGTGAAACGTACAATTATACACAGACAAATACAAAAGGTAAAGAGCCAAGATCTCACCATTGAACTCTTTTATCCTTCGTGCTGGGTTGGATAGGCCATGAGCTTACAATCTAAAGCAGGGGTCCTCAAACTGTGGCCCTCCAGATGTTGCTGAACTACATCTCCCATGATTCTTTGAATTACATAGATAGCCGGAGAATCATGGGAGTTGTAGTTCAGCAACATCTGGGGGGCCGGAGTTTGAGGACCCCTGATCTAAAGGATATAATGGGAATTTGAAACAAGAGGTAGCAGGGGGAATTTGGAAGTGATGGCTAAAGGAAGAAATTGTCTTATTGATACAGTCCCCAAAGAGATCTCACCATTGAACTCTTTTATCCTTCGTGCTGGGTTGGATAGGCCATGAGCTTACAATCTAAAGCAGGAGTCCTCAAACTGTGGCCCTCCAGATGTTGCTGAACTACATCTCCCATGATTCTTTGAATTACATAGATAGCCAGAGAATCATGGGAGTTGTAGTTCAGCAACATCTGGGGGGCCGGCGTTTGAGGACCCCTGATCTAAAGGATATAATGGGAATTTGAAACGAGGTAGCAGGGGGAATTTGGAAGTGATGGCTAAAGGAAGAAATTGTCTTATTGATACAGTCCCCAAAGAGATCTCACCATTGAACTCTTTTATCCTTCGTGCTGGGTTGGATAGGCCATGAGCTTACAATCTAAAGCAGGGGTCCTCAAACTGTGGCCCTCCAGATGTTGCTGAACTACAACTCCCATGATTCTTTGAATTACATAGATAGCCAGAGAATCATGGGAGTTGTAGTTCAGCAACATCTGGGGGGCCGGAGTTTGAGGACCCCTGATCTAAAGGATATAATGGGAATTTGAAACGAGGTAGCAAGGGGAATTTGGAAGTTATGGCTAAAGGAAGAAATTGTCTTATTGATACAGTCCACAAAGAGAAGATGTAAAAGCTAATAATCTGATATCAATATCCACAGAAAGCCATTTTAGTTCAGAACCCAGCTGTATCCACGGCTATGAAGGAGAAATATCTAGACTGGGCTTACAGGACCAAAGGGTACAAGAAAGCCAAGAAAGTCTTCACAAGGTGAGCCGAGACCCACCCAAGTCTATCAGTTGCAGCAGAGATTGTAGATGAAAGGATATTGCCCAGGTATCCCTTGATGACTTAACTTCAGTAATCTGTCACAGTGTAGACCTTGTCTGTTGCACCCTCCTGTTAGACAATTGATAATGCAAAGATGGAGGGTGTAGGGTGTGCTATATAAATTGGATTAAAAGATTCCACAAATGGCAGGCATTGTGCCAACTACGCCCTGTGGCTTTTACAGCCTCATGTGCCTCCATTGTTCCAAAGGAAGTACATACATGGCTGTCTACATATATGATTTAGGAATAATCTGTGTATAAAATATTCAGTACTGACGACGAAATCTGTAATATATGTTATTTCACAAGTATAAAGTATGACGATGAGATCGTCAAGGTGCTATCAAGAGAGGGGTTTTAGGATGGAGCACAATGTACAAACAAAACAAATAATTCACTTCTTCTCTCCTTTTAGTTTGCACGAGAACCGTCCATTCTCTGAAGAGTTTTTCCTAAAGATGATTGAAATAGAAAAGGAACAGGTAAGGGTTGTGTTTAATGACGATTTTCACATGTTTAACCGCGAACACACACAAGTTGTATATGATAAAATATTCGCTAAAAGATGGCGGTGTAGTGCTGAACAAAGGATTCTGCCACTCCTAATTCTAAACTACAGAGATAGTCAGGAAATCCACTCTCTAACGCTGGATCTGCTGATATATTCAAAGCCAGATTGTATCATGCCTTTCATATGGACTGGCTTGTAACTTGTTCTCATAAGGAGAACCTCACTAAAAAAAACAAAAATCCTGGCAGCCATTCATTAACTCGCTCGATCTCTCATTAAATCGTGCCATAACAAAAAACGTTTCAAAACACCCAGGTATGCTGTTTCACTGTAACAGGTCGAACATGGCATTTCTGTTTAGTTTCCCCTTACTCGTGGAATATGAGTAACAGGCTTTTTTATTTTGTCAGGCAGTGCACTTGTATTTATTTATTTAATTTGAGGCCAGGGGCTTTTTTTTTTTAAGTCTCAAAGTGTCTTAGCTGCAATTCTTGTAATGCTATTTGCCGGTGTGCCTTGCCCTTTTATGTAATTTTTGGGGGTTTATCATTTACCTGCTTTTTGTGAAAATAAAATCTTTACAACTAAACTAGTTGCCAGTACTAATAATTTCTTGTTGCAGACTGACGACTAAATTACATATTAACAGGCAGCACCTTTTTATGTTGGGTTAAGACTATTGAACTAGGAAACTTAAATGGGACACTATAGGCACTAAAGCAGCTTCAGCTGGAAGGGAAACTCTTTGTTAGGATTCCAAAGATGTATTCCTAACATTAACATGTTCCTCAGCCCCCACGGTCCACCTATGACGGAGGACCTAAAGCGCGTGTGCAGAATGGGTCTGCCACAATAAGAGCTGTACTTTGTATAAAGCTTTGAGGGGGCCAGGCTTGGCTGGGAGACCTCAGCCTTTTCGTGGTTTGTAATAATGTCACTGGTGAATGAACATTTTGTCTGCAATGCATAACGAGAGGAGTGCAATAGCAGCCAAGCTATATAGGGAAATCTGAGCGAGAGTCTGCAAAAGGTGTGTTGTTAAGCTAGTGTTTGAGTTATGAAAACCTAAAGAAAATGCTTTAACATAAATGATTGGTGGGTTCAAGGAAGTAACATGAAACCTCTTACTGAGCTAAGTTCCGTGTTGGAAACCGGCAAAATAAACATTTCATTTTTTCCAGGAACACTGTAATGTGCAGAACCTGCGAGAATACTACGAGCGTGCATTGAGAGAGTTTGGCGCCACACACCCAGGTATTTTACACTCGTTGTATGAAACACATTCTGCTCATACTGCTGGTATCCATGTCATTAAAGCCAAACAACTTCAAATGGATGAAAAGAATTTTGCTGAAAAAAATTTCTCCTTTATTTTAACCAGAGTGACAATCACTCGTGCAATGTACCAAATTTCCTTCCAGATAATGTTCCATTTGAATGAAGTCTACGTGACCGGAATGCCTGCTTTCACTGTGAAACACTTCTGATACCTTCCCCCCATTATAATTTAGTCAAATTGTTTCCAGTGCTTTAACTTTCCACCTAGTCAGCAAAGTTTTAAATAATTTGACAGAGATGTTTTAGACTATAACCCCTTGTTGTAGTATTTTGTATCCTTTGAAAAATACTCATTTCACAAACTTTTTTCATATTATGTAATTTTGTCATCTCTTTTCCTGCTAATCAGTAGAATGTACCTAAAGAGGAATTGTCACTTTTCAGCATTTACCAGGGTTGAGAATTGCAGCAAACTGAATTAAATAAAACGTACACTTCCCTCCATTGCAATTTCACATGTCTACAGGAGTGTGTTCCCACAATGTGTGTGCTCGCTTGGGCATTTCTTCCATAATGGCAAATAATCTCAGGCCAATGAGCACAGCAGCATGGGAGATTGCTTTAATTTGCAATCTATATTGGGCTATACATTAACAGTCTTCCTTTTGAATTATAAAACATTGCATCAATTATATATCTTTTTCCTAATTATTGGATTGTGCAAATGCCCCAAAAGGGACAGTTTGTCTTCAAATCAATGTAATGAGCTTTCTGACTCGGTCTGTGTCTGTGTGTGTGTATGTGTGTGTTCACAAAGTAAACCTGTTGGACAAGCTAGATGGGCTGATTGGTTCTTATCTGCCGGCACATTCTATGTTTCTGTGATTACAAAATATCCGATATTTTTACAAAAACACAGTATTTCTTGCTACATTTGTTAATGCGGGTGTAATGTCTGTTATCCTAGATCTGTGGTTGGATTACATTAAAGAAGAACTCAGCCATTCCGAGGGGAAACCTGAAAACTGTGGGACGCTTCACTGGAGAGCGATGAAAATGCTGCAGGGTGACAACGTGGAAGAATTTGTTAACAAGTACACGCTGTTACAAGCAGGACACTTATAAACTGTCGCTATGAGATTGCTTCCTATCTGGTTTTGTAATATTAAATTTTATTAGTTTACATTCACCGGTTTTGTGTGCATATTATTCAAAAAGTTAAAGCAGCTGTCATCGCTCTCCACCCAAAGCCGATGAGATGTAATAAGACACTGTAGGGAATTTTTTTGTATTATGTATGTTTTCTACGCTTGACAAAAAGGCGGAGCTACCGCTGTAAAGCCCTTAGTTGTCACTAGTGACGGCTGATGGGGAAAAGGGCTTTTTCTATGGAGGATCCTACATAGACATCATTGTTGTACTCTGCACAGCAGGGGTGCCCAAAAGACTGATCCCCAGATGTTTCAAAACTACAGCTTCCATGATGCTTTGTCATTCTAAAGGCATTCCAAATGTGGACATTTGGGAGTTGTAGTTCTACAACATCTGTAGATCTACCTCTTGGGCACCCCTGCTATACATCACTGACATTGGCTTCTGGCGGATGACGCACCAGGAGTCGAAGAGGACACTGCAGAAGATGATGGGACAGGTTTAGTAAAACTCGCCTCTCCCTCCACCAAAACGGTCACCTCACCGCCGAAATATGCCAAGACCCCAGAATGTGACAGAGCCACTTTGAATTGTTTTGTTTGAACTCTCCATACATCCCATCAAACCTTCAATCATATTACTTAACCCCTTAAGGAAGCTGGACGGGATATATTTTGTCATTGTAGTCCTTCCCTTAAGGACACAAGACTGAAAATTTCCGTCCAATACTAAAATTGGCGCAATCACCAGATTGGCACAATCGTGGGGTAAATGTTCTTGCAGTGTCTGAGGCACACTGCTGTAGGCAATTTCACCTTCACCTTCACACTGGGAGTCAGATCACACATCCTGCAGTGAAACCTGATCTGTCTCCCTGCAGCTCCATGTGACCTGTGAAGTGTTAGTTATAAACTCTCACCTCTTTCAAATAAAATTTAATCCCTTCCCTGCTCTTTGATCACTGTCTGCAGTGATCAAAATACAGATAACAGTATTTTACTTTAGGGATTAACAGTAAAAAAAAAATTTTTTAAGTTTAAACAACATTTCAAAATAGTAAAAGAAAATTGTTAAAAGCTAAAAAATTGTTTTTAAAAGTAAAAAAAAAAACTTTTAAAAAGTGGAAAAAAAAGTTTTAAAAAAGGGAAAAAATGCATATTACCTCTGTACTTGGTACAGGCTAGCAAAAAAAAATGATACCATGCCAAGGTTTAAAATATGCCTTTTGAAACACGCTGGTGTGTATTCTTTAGGAATTGGTGTGCTTTTTGAAGTAATTGGAAAACATAAAAAATTTCCAAAGTGGGGCTTGGGCCCAGCGTAAAAATTCTAACTTAAATGGCTGTGTCTAAAATGTGCCCGTTTAATGTTGTCATACCTGGTAAAGGTACATACGTGGGTTTTGCTGTACTCATATGACATAGCTGAGCAACATATGATGTATTATATTGCCGTAGCACACATAAGGTGTGCAAAACATATATATTACAAACTCGTGTGTCAAAAAGGCATAAAAAAATGCTTATTACCACTACACAATGATTTTAGGCTAAGGTTCACAATATGCCTTTTTAAATACCCTTGGGTGTCTTCTTTAAGAAATGGTATGCCTTTGTGGGGTAGTTGGAATAATCAATCTACTAAGAACACTCCAAAGTGGGGTATGGACCCAGCGTAAAAATTCAAAGTTTGAAAAAACTTAAATGGCTGTCTCTCAAATGTGCCCCTTCAACGTCTACATATACCTGGCAAAGGTACATATGGTGGTATTGCTGTGCTCAGACAACATATCTTCGCAAGATAGGAAGTATTATATAGCTGTAGCACACACAAGGTTTGCAAAATATACAGTACAAGCTCACTATGTGTGTCAAAAAGGCAGAAATATGCTTACCACTACACTTGGTACAGGCTAGCGGAAAAAAAAAATTCAGGTAAGGTTCAAAATATGCCTTTTGAATTATCCTGGGATGTCTTTATTAAGAAATGGTATGCCTTTATGGGGTAGTTGGAATATGTAGCCTTCTAGAAAACTCCAGAGTGGGGTATGGACACAGCGTAAAAGTTCAAAGTTTGAAAAAAAAAACTGCAATGGCTGTGTCTGAAATGTGCCCCTTCAACGTCCACATATACATGGCAGAGGTACATACGGGGGTATTGCTGTACTCAGACAATATAGCTGAGCAAGATATGAAGTATTACAAAGCCGTAGCACACATAAGGTTTGCAAAATATACAGTACAAACTCACTGTGTGTCAAAAAGGCAGAAAAAATGCTTACCACTACACTTGATACAAGCTAGCGGAAAAATGATCCCACCCTAATGCCCTTGGGTGTCTTCTTTAAGAAATAGTATGCCTTTTTGGGGTAGTTGGAAAAGCAGCCTGCTAAAATATTTCAAAATAGAATACCGACCCATCAAAACCATGTATGAAAATTCACACTTAAAAATCTGACATTGGGGGCGTGGCCTGACCGTCGAGAAGACTGGACGTGTCTCCTTAGAGCTCCGTGCTACACGCGCCCAAACAGCTAACAAAAGCGACCCAAAGTGTTTTTTTGTCCACTTTCCCACCTTACCCCATACCATGGAGAAGAGGGTGTCCAAAAAACACCCTAAAAAGTTCTCTGAACCGGGTGGCTCCGTCCTGGACCTCCTGACCGCTCCTAAGCAAGGCCGGCCTGAAAGCCAAGATGGCGACGGGGGCTCCTCACAGGCATCGCCTCGTGGTAACAGGGAGTCCTCGTCAGCCGACCACGACACCGTCCTGTTTAAGCTGGCAGAAGTCCGGACCTTCTTGGCCGGTGAGATCGCCAAATCGACAGCAGTCCTACAGGCCGACATAGGAGCCCTGGGGGAACGGACCGCGAGGCTGGAGGAGCGTATGGACGCCACTGCTCAGGCCTACAATGCGGTTGTGGACCGGGTCAACCACCTCACCGCCCAGGCGGTAGATACAGACCTGGCAATGGAGGACATGGCGAACCGCTCCCGGAGGAACAACCTCCGCATACGGGGCCTGCCTGAAGACAAAAGCGAAAAGCTGCAGGAGATTGTGATCTCCGCCCTGAGACCTCTCCTCCCAGATCTGCCAGAGGAACGCTGGCACATGGAACGAGTGCACCGGGCTCTGCGCGCAATGAGGGCAGAGGGGAACACCCCGAGGGATGTTATAGTCCGGTTCCTGCACTACCGTACAAAGGAAGAGCTCATGAAGAAGGGCCGTGAGGGTCCCATCAGGTATGCCGGCACCTCCATTTCCCTGTATCACGACCTTGCCCCCACTACGCTTCAACGCCGAAGGGACTGGCGACCCGTGACGGAGGCTCTTAGAAGCGCGGGCATACGGTATGCCTGGGGCTTTCCCTTCAAGCTCCTTACGTTTCAGGGAGACCGGGTACATGTCCTGTTGCCGGGAGGTGATCCCCTACGCCTGTTCCAGAGTCTGGGCGTCCAACCTCCCCCGAACCTCCCCAACCTGGCATTGGGCCCGGAGGTGCTTCCCCAATTGAGGCCGGACTGGCAGACAGCGGATCCGAGAGGCCACCGTTAAAGTTGGAGGGTATCGTATTGTGTGGCCCCCTACTATGTTGAAGGCCCTTACCAAGTAGTAGGAGCATAGCCTCATACAGTTGCGGGTGGGGACTGGGTGAGGGTCTGACACTGGGTGGGCCTTTATTGCACAACGAAGCTTTGGGAGGGACACCCGGGCCTTCTCCTACCCCTCTTATCCGTGGCCCACAGTGTTCGCTCTACCACAGTTTTTAATACTACTATTGAAGGGGCTGCGATTTGGGAGGGGGGTTGCCGGGACCGGGGCCGGATGGACAATATAGGTGACCGTAGGACTAAGGGGACTTATTTTTTTTTTTTTTTTCACACGTACACTTCTGTTACCGACCTACAGAGCGCCACGCAAGACACGCGGAGGCTATCAGGATATGGCTTTCCTCCATATTTCGGGACACAAAAGAACTTGTGGTACTGCTAATTTTTGTTTGTGTTTTCAACACCTGACTTTCTTTGCGCCCCCTTCCCTCCTCGTGTTGGGTATGCGATGATTGCATGCAGGTGACTTGTAATGTGTATGGTAAGGGTACTGCATGCATGATATAAAAAGAAAGGAAAATGGCGTGGCGCTCTGTGGGTCGTACACTTCTGTTACCGGCCTACAGAGCGCCACGCAAGACACACGGAGGCTATCAGGATATGGCTTTCCTCCATATTCCGGGACACAAAAGAACTTGTGGTACTGCTAATTTCTTGTTTGTGTGTTCAACACCTGACTTCCTTTACGCCCCCTTCCCTCCTCGTATTGGGTATGCGATGATTGCATGCAGGTGACTTGTAATGTGTATGGTAAGGGTACTGCATGCATGATATAAAAAGAAAGGAAAAAAGGGGGGGGAAAAAGGGGAAAAAAGGAAAATGTAAAGGGGAAAAAGGAAACAAAAAAGGGAAAGAGAGGGGAAGGGAAGGAAAAGAAAGGGAAAAAGGGGAAAAAGGAAGAAGAAAAGGGAAGGGAAATAACCCCCACAAAGACATAGGCCCCCCCCCTTTTTTTTTGAAAAACGGGAATGCATAACGGAAACGAGAATAGGGGTGGGGTGGGAGAATAGGAAACAGGGAAAGAAAAGTGGGAGAGAAAAAAGGAAAAGGATGGAGAGAGGAGGATGGAGGAGAAAACGGAAACAAAGAGAGGGAGAGGGGGGATAGGGGAAAAGGGAGGGAGTGGGGACGAAGGAGAAAAGAGAGAAAGAATAAAATGAAAAGAGTGTAAGAGGGAGAAAGAAAAAGAGGAAAAGGTGACAGAAATCGCAAAAGGGGGGAAGAGGGAACGCTGCAGAAATAGGGATAACATAACATAAAATAAAACCACAAAATGAAACAACAAAGAAAAGGAAAACACACCAGATAAATATAAATTATCAACATTGAAAGAGGGGGAAGTAGGAGCAGAGAGGTAGTACAGCAGAAAAGGGGGAGGGGAGCAAGGGGAGAGGGGAGAAGGTGAGGGAGGGGCATGGGAATGAGAATATGCAGACCTAAGACGGAAAAGGAATGAGAAGAAGAAGAGGGGGAAAGGAGAGGAGGGGAGGACATGAAGGAAAAGAGGACAGGGAGGAGGATGGTGTCGATGAAGAGGAAGGAGGTGACCCTGTGAGGGTTGATGGTCACTGCTAGCTAGAAGGTGTCAAAGCGACATACGCAAAGGGATACTCGAGAGCGCAGGCCGGAAACTAATGACCATGTACAATTTATACAGGGATTTCTTATGTATACTATAACAGTACGTGAATATAACTGATGGGCAGCCGGTTGGGCGATGGGAAGAGTACTGTACGCTTTGCAATAGGGGTGGGTGATGACTGTGGGAGAGTGTGTTTCCCCTCAATAGGAAACAGGGAGAAAGGTGACCATATGGCAAAATGTAGAACTAAACCATGCCATGAAAGATAAGGGTTGTGTTGAAAAGAGGGAGTGTGCGCCTTGATGGAGGGGTTTTGTACCTTCACACAGACGGGTGTGTTCTCTTGCCACTCATTTTTTTTTTTTTTTTCTTTTCTCCTATAGGGTCATAAATATAATCGGTTTTAATAGGTTGATCCCTCATATGGTCAGCCGGTATGTTCTCCCTGGGGGGAGTATTGTATAATAGATAGAGGCCTAGGACCTAATCCGGACGGAATGGTCCTACAGTGTGGCCCTAGTGTGTGACGGCTTTTGTGATTGCCAATAACCGGGTATAGTCCCGCAACCCCAACCTAAGGGGATAAAGTGTACATAGTGAGTATGGACCCAGTTGCATGGTCATGGGCCAAAAGCGGTGGGGTAGGGGATGGAAGTTTTGATATGGCTCTCTTGACGAGCATTTAGTGGTCACTCAAGATATGAGAGGGCGTGTGGGAGACGAGGCTCAGAGCTCCACAGCTCCTCCTAGCGTGATTACAGAGGAGAAGTGGGAACGTGCTCCCCACGTGAATCTGGCGATAGGTAAGACCAGATTTCTTGGGCATCTACCAATGCCCTTTATTCATTTCCAGTTTACCTTTCTCTTTTCTTTCCTTTTCTTTCCTTATCTAGGGGGCGGGGGAGTACTCTCCGAAGTAGTGGGCTTTAGGCCTGACCCTGGTCCGTCAATGTCAAAAGAGGATACCATAGTCAGGACGCCTAACCCAAATGACATGATAGACAAAGGCTTGCAGAGCGACGGACAAGCTATAGTCACAGTTTCAAGCAGTAGGGAGGGACACTCCACGCAATGGAGATTAAGATCATTACGTTGAATGTTAAAGGCCTTAACGGCCCGAAAAAACGCCGTCTAATGTTCAGAGAGCTGAAAAGAATGAAGGCGGATATCGCTTATCTGCAGGAAACTCACATTCCTAAACAAGCTAAGTTCAGGCTACGTGACCGCACATACGCAGGGACATACGAAGCGAGGTCCCATCGTAAACGTAATGGAGTGGCTATTCTCGTTAGCAATAGCTGTCCCTTCCGAATGACCTCCCAAGACATAGACCCAGACGGCCGCTACGTCATTGTATCAGGAACCTTACAGTCCCATACCATACATCTGCTGAATATTTATGCACCGAACCAACCGGACTCCACCTTCTGGCACACATTGCAGGATAAAGTATCAGCGTTGCCACATGGCATAGTTGTCATGGGGGGGGACTTTAACGCGGCCCCGTGCCCTGCTATGGACAGGAGCTCTAAAGATGGAACACCAAGGTCCCAAGGGAGAGGCAGGCAAGACCAGTTACTTAGAAACTTTATTACTACTACGGGACTGATAGACATTTGGAGGGCTCATCATCCAAGTACCAAGGACTACACTTTTTATTCGGCTCCACATGGTACGTATTCCAGGATCGACCTATTCCTCACGAATGCTGCAGGTCTTTCACGCACTGTAGGCTCACAAGTTGGTAACATTTCTTGGTCGGACCATGCTGACGTCTCCATCACACTGGGCAATCTGTGTGCAGCTTCACCGTGGACATGGAAGCTCAATACATCATTACTTCGGGATCCTGAAGTGGTGGCACAGGTTAGGAAGGAGTTGATAGATTACTTTGGTACGAACGACACCCCAGACGTGACGGCGAGTACAATATGGGCGGCACACAAGGCTGTAGTGAGAGGGACACTGATCAAGATAGCCACCAGAAAGAAGAAACAGAAACATCAACAGCTAGAGACTATGCTGGGACAGCTACGAACCCTTGAATTAAAACACCAAACGACCCCGACCGAAGAGCTCTACAGACAATTAGAAACAGTGAGGAGAAACATCCGTACTCTATTGCTAGACGACACGGCCAGGTCCATGGTGTGGTCAAAACGTACATACTTTGAAAAAGCAAACAAGATGGACACACTTCTGGCCAGGACACTACGACCCCGACAGGAACGGTCCCATATCACGGCCATACGACACCCGGATGGCACGACGAAATCAAAGCCGACGGAGATAGCTGAGATTTTTGAGGATTACTATAAACAATTATATCACCACACCCCGACAGGGGGTACCCGGCCTGAACAAGAGGAGGAACATATCCTGCAGTATCTAGAGCCTTTGGGTCTGAAGAAACTAAGTAGGGATATGGCGTACAGTTTAGCAGCAGAAATCACTGAAGAAGAAGTGGACAGGGCCATCTCAGGCCTGAAGGGCAACAAAGCGCCGGGACCAGATGGGTTCGATGGCACATATTACAAGACTTACAGGGAGGAGCTTACGCCGCGCTTGGTGAAGCTTTTTGCCTACCTGAGGCAGGGCGGGAATTTAGATCCTGACATGACCATGGCTACGATCGTATTACTACCTAAACCCGGAAAGGACCTGCTCCAGCCCACGAATTACAGGCCTATTTCGCTCATTAACCATGACATGAAGATCCTAGCGAAAGTGCAGGCGGATAGATTGAATCCGTTGCTGGCCTCACTCATACATCCAGACCAAGTGGGTTTTATCCAAGGGAGACAATTATTTGAAAATACAAGGAGGAATGTTGACCTGATATGGAAACAAGAGATCACCAGGACACCCACCCTGATAGTGTCTATCGATGCCGAAAAGGCCTTTGATAGGGTTCGGTGGCAATTCCTGTTCTCCGTTTTAAAACATTTGGAATTTCCGGTGGAATACATAACGGTGGTAAGAGCGATGTATCATGAGGTGAGGGCACAAGTGCTGATAACTGGAGCCCCACTGAAACCTTTTCGTTTATTTAATGGGACCAGGCAGGGATGTCCGCTTTCCCCCCTTCTCTTTGTCTTAGCACTGGAACCCTTGCTGCAAACAATACGCAAGCATCCCAACATTAGAGGGGTCAGAGTTGGGAATAAAGAATTCACCGTCTCGGCATATGCTGATGATGTCCTCCTGACCGTAACAGACCCGGTTACTTCGATGTCGGCGTTACAAGAGGTAATGACAGCATATGGAACAGTGTCCGGTTATAAAGCAAATATGCACAAATCCAGTGCTATGTCAGTGGGCCTATTGGAAACGGAAACAAAGGAAATACAGGAGACCTTCCATATACGGATGGAAAAGGTTTCTCTGACATACTTAGGTATCCACCTGACGGCAGATCCGGAAAGACTATACTCTGCGAATTATACTCCGATGCTCAGGGCTTTAACGCAAGATCTAGAAAACTGGGTGGATAAACCCATCTCCTGGATAGGTCGGATAAATTCAGTCAAGATGAATATCCTCCCACGCCTCTTATTCTTATTTCAAGCACTACCTGTTCAACTTACGAAAGCACAACTATCCCCACTACAAAAAGCGATAGGGGATTTCATATGGCAGAATAGGAGGCACAGAATATCAAGAAAGATCCTGTATAGACGCAAAGATAGAGGGGGGCTCGGCTTACCTAATCTATATTTCTACTATCTTGCAGCACAACTGACGCAGATAGCCATGTGGCACTCCCCACCGGAAGAAAGAAGGTGGGTAGAGGTTGAGTCCATGCTGGTAGGATCGGATATACCCCAATTTACGATGTGGGTCCCTAAAGAACATCGGCCAATGATAAGAGTGACCTGCCCGGCTATACTCAACTCGCTACATATTTGGGACATGACTAATGCCAAATACGGGCTAGCGTCAACCCCGTCCCCTCTCACCCCTATTCTTAGAAACAGAGAGTTTCCTCCCGGCATGGCTCCAAGAGATTTCCGAAATATCGAAAATACCGGCCTACAACGGATCCATCAGTTATACCGCAACGGAGAAATAGTCCAATTCGAGGAGTTACAACAAGACCGCCATTTAACACCGGCAGATTTTTTCAGATATGTCCAGATACGGGATTTTGCCCGAAGGCCACGTATTAGAGCCGCGGCACAGAAACAACTGACTTTCTTCGAGAAATTGTGTTCAGAGGAAATGGCACCTAAAGGTATGATCACACTTCTGTATACACACCTTAGTATAGAAAACAAAGAGTGGGGGAGTTTAACGTATACTGAGCAATGGGAGGCGGACCTTGGAGAGGCCCTGGAAGGACTTGAATGGCAGGAGATATGGGAATCTAATAAAAATGCTTCCATATGTGTTACGCTCCAGGAATAGACATGGAAGACTATGTTCAGGTGGTATACCACACCAGTGAAACTGTACAACATGCATAAACTAGATACGGACGTTTGCTGGAGAGGCTGCGGATTACGCGGAACGTACATCCATATGTGGTGGAAATGCTCGAAATTACACGGCTTCTGGAAAGCGGTGGAGGAACTCTTGGAACAAACCTTTGATAAACCCCTGAAGTTAGAACCCTGGACATATTTGCTGAATAGAACAGTAGAAGGGTGGACCAAGAGAGAACAGAGATTAGCTCATAAAATAACTCTAAGCGCGCGTAGAGAGATAGCAATTAAGTGGCTGAAACCGGAGGGACCGGTTTTTTCTGGGGTGATCTCCAGGGTACGTGAATGCAGGATTATGGACGATTTGACTGCCAGGATAAAGGGTACGACTGTAACTTTCCAAAAACTTTGGGAACCGTGGGACAATAGCCCAGTGGGCTCGAGCAGTGACTGACAGGGAACGGACCATAGCATAGACTGGGTACACTTATCGATCCCCCTCCCCTTCTCTCCCGAGGACATTTTGATTGCACTACTGTTGGAATGAGGGCTCCCCACCCCCCCTCCCCCTTCCTCTCTCTTTTCTTTTTCCTTTCCTCTGATCTTTTTCTCTTCTTACTTTTCTCTTTCTACTGTACTTTTGTCTCCTGTCCCTTTTCCTGCTATCTATTTTTCTCTCTTTTCCGTTCTCTCTATCTCTTGATAGCCAAGAGATTAGTGTTTCTCCGCGATAGGTTTAATCAAGCTGTCAGAAGTGCTGGGATACCCATACATAGAAAGGGCTATAACACGCAGTGTAGTAGACTGGGTCCCAAATATAGCCAATATGCCTGTGAGACAGGTGACAGCTCCCTTAATGGGGCAGCGACCGGAGGGGAACGCGGGTAGATCTCGCTTGGCCTACCTGATATATATATCTTAGCTTTTTACAAATCTCTAAGCGGGCTTCTGCGTAAGCCTGAAGGTTTCTATGCAATTGTTCCACCCGTTGAGTGAAAGCATACAGTTCATCCAAAAACTCTAGACGGGTAGCAAGGCACCAACGATTTCAACATGACTTATCGATATGTAATGGATATACGCCTCTTGTGCCCAAGGCAGTGTTGCTTGCCATTGGCTTCTGCGTAAGCATTTAAGTTAGCCATGTACTTGCTATAACCTATAATATGACACACACAAAAAAAAAAAAAAAAAACCCTTTGTAGACGACAGGTACCAATAGTTTTTTAAGGAATGGGCGTAGATCGTATTTGTTGCACTATGTTATGCTTATGAGAATTGAATTCACATTGGCTTCTGCGTAAGCCCAAAAAGTTGATGAATACTTGCTGCGTCTATTGAGTGAAAAATAAAGAATTTAAAAAAAAAAAAAAAAAAATCTGACATTGACGAGTCTCTTTTACAGCACTGTAACTTCACAAAATAGTGTCTAGGTCATACATTGGGCATATTGTTTTGCTCAGAAGAGGTAACTGAGCATACTTAGGGGGAATTTATGACAGTGGCACTTATCAAATGTACGAAATACCCAGCGAAAATGCAACATGTATGTAAAAAAAACTTTTTTTCTCATCACAAAATTATAAATAAATTGGCTGAAAAATGGTGGCAAGTTAAGGTATAATATATGGCTAATAAGATACCCTGGAGTGTCTGCTTTCTCAAATGGAAGCACTTGTGGGGTTATTTGAACAGTAAAATGGCTATAATGCCACAAAATCAGACATATGACCATCTATGAAAATTCCAACTATAGAAACTGAAGTAGCATGGTCTCCTATATGGCATTGTAGCTTCACAGAATAGGGGCAAAGGTATACAATGGGGGTATCGTTTTACTCAGCAGATGTAGCTGAACACAATATGGGATTCTGTACAGGGATAGCACACACCACACATTACAAATACCTTGTTATATGTGTATATGTCAAAATAGAGAAAAAACACAATTTTACTCCAATATTAAGCAGAGATTGGCGGTGAAATGGCTACACAAAAAGTGTCAAAATAACACTGTGATGGGTATTAAACTTCCAAGACAAACATACCAACTTCTAAAATTGTTTCCCATTGAAATTTTATTTTGGACCTTGTAGTTTGTGACCTGTAACTTTCAAAATAAACTGAAATCCTACACATATTATGCACTTTGTAAATCAGGACACATAAATGAATTGATGTTGAATTACTTTGCCTAAGCTGGACATATTATGCACACGTTATTGCCAAAACTTGGAAAAAAAAATGTTTGTTCCCTCTCCCCCCCTACCCCCCCCCCCATTATTTAGCTTTTTTGTTGTTGTAATAAATGAGAATTTATCTATGTATATGTCACATCAAATGAAAGCCCTTTTTTGACGTCTAAAAAACGGTATATAATATGTGTTGGTACATTAAATAAGAGAGATGCAAATTGCAGTTAAACACAAACAGCAAAAAATGCTTGTGTCCTTAAAGGGACACTCCAGGCACCCAGACCACTTCTGCCCATTGGAGTGGTCTGGGTGCCAACTCCCACTACTCTTAACCCTGCAAGTGTAATTATTGCCGTTTTTTATAAACTGCAATAATTACCTTGCAGGGTTAACTCCACTTCTAGTGGCTGTCTATTAGACAGCCACTAGAGGGCACTTCCGTGTCCCTAGCACAGGAAACCTGTGCTAAAGCGTCGCTGGACGTCCTCACACTGTGTGAGGACCTCCAGCCTCGCTCATTTCCCCATAGGGAAGCATTGAAAAGCATTTTCAATGCTTTCCTATGGGGAGCTCTAATGCGCATTAGGTCTCCCCGGCCGGTGGGCGGGATCAGTCTCGCCCACCGGCCAACGCAATCACTAGAAGGAGCAGCAGCGGAGGAAGAAGCAGCGATGTGGGACATCGTCGCTGCCTCTGGTAAGTTACTGAAGGGGTTTTCACCCCTTCAGCAACCGGGGATTGGGGGGTGGGAGGGAGAGGGGACCTGCAGGAGTTTCCCTTTAAGGGTATGTCCAACTTCTGAAGCTGTGTGCTTAAGGGGTTAATAAAGAAACAACATGAGGGAATGCAATTTTTTAAAATGTATTTGTAATGCAATATTATCAAAATGATCAAAGTAAATCTGATTACAAAATATCCAATATTCTCAGGTTTGACAAAAGTTCCAAGCAATGCAACATACCAATAGTTTTTGTTCTGGATAATGTTCTTTCAATATATTGATAAACGTTCTTCCAGTAAACAATAGAAATCTTAAGTGTCCGTGTTGCAAGTGACAAAAATAATTAAGTATGGTAAGGCCTGAATGGAATCTTCACTACAGAAGAAATAGAATAGATTGGGCAGGCGAGTGTTAACTAGGATTCCATGTAGATTAACATTCGGAAGGAAAAAGGAAAGGCCGAATAATTGTAGACAATGGACTTGATTACAGCATTAAATGTCGGCCAGAGACCATATATACGCTGTAAGGGTTGATTCAGACAATGGGTCTTGCTCACACTATGTAAATATAGTTACCTCGTTTAGAAATGGCTGGTAAGGCCTCGCTTTCCATTTGGAGTAGACACCGGTTGAAAATAAGACATCTTAGAATATAAACATTGTAAAATGATATACAGGACCAATGCAAAGAGCATTTGGTGTCCCGTTCACTAGCAAGACTATTGAAAAAAAAACACAAAATAAAGAATGCATCCGTCGAGACCTAAGGAAACCATATTACATATTTCACCCACAGAAGCAGAAGAAAATTCTGGTTATTTACAGCAATAGCAATCACATTAACTAGGTCACTAAGCACCATAACTGCTAAAGCTTCCTGTATTGGTGATAGAGGTTTTAGTTCTCCTGTCGTTACACACAGTCTAATAATTACTGCAATTTGTATACACACACAGAAAATAGCTGCAGCTTTAGCAGTAATCCCTCGAGTTAAGTTGTATGTCTTTCTTCCCATCAAAGATCCTTGACATTGTGTGGACTAAGGGAACACGTCTCCGATATCTCTTCTTTCTCCAGTTCTAGAGAGAGTCTGAGCCATGAGCATGTGCAGCCGATTATTGCGCACACCATGCTGTTCACAAAACCAATGTCTTTTGTCTTCTATGGCAAAAAAAAAGAATGAGAGGTTTCTGATTGGTCGATCCTCTTCCTGGTCTGGCAGTAACCTGCCTGTTGCGTCTAAATTAGTCTTTTGCAGGTTTTTGGAATGTTAAAAAGGGAGTGTGGTCACTTTAAGATGTAGTGGCCCTTTAACATCTTAAAAAAAAACTTGAGAGGAGAAATCTGATTGCAATTTTGAATTAAAATAATAACTATATACCCCAATTTTGGGACATAATTCTAGAGAGGTTAGCATATTCTGTGCCTACAAGCTTGTTTGTTTGTTTTTTATTATACTTAAATTGCAATCCCAGATCCTTCTAACTCATTTCTGAAAATATTAATTTCTAGAGCGTGACATGGTTATTCACAAACTCTTAATGCAGCAAATTAAAACCTGGCTGGCGAAATTTAGACATTCTACTTTTAATTTGCTACTTTTTAGTATTTTGTAAATAAACCTGTGAGTTATAAATGGTTAGTTATGTCTATCAGCCTTAGTTTTAGGAATTTGGACCCTCCTACGGCTCATTCGATTTCCTTGTCTTTTAATGTTCTCAATGGTACAAATGTAGAGATACTGTATCCTGGTTAGCATATTTCATACTGGAATCCTTCAATTCCTCAAATCTGTGTTTACAGGATTTGTTACATTTTCATGTCAATTGAAAATTCAGAATAGAATTATATAGTTGGTTGGTGCTGTGGGACATTTGGACAGTTGAATACCTGGTTACGAAATAATGCACTCATTTGATGTATTTTTACCAACTGCTATGCGCCACAATCTACTGCCACGTCATTGTTCCAAGTTTTTCTTTAAGAGTTTCGTTTTCGTTCAAGAGTGTATTGTAAGTCTGAAGCAGCTCAAAGTATTCTTCATTGGACCGCTCAGTGTTTGCGTTCCTGGGGAAAAACAAAAACATACTGAAAAGAAGCTAAAGTGCTTTAGGTGTGCCCCTTGAACTACAACCCTCATGGTTCTCTGGCAATGTGTTGCATTCAAAGAATTCAGGAAGTTGTAGGCTATCAGCATCTGGTGGCCATTGTTTGGGATTCCTGCGGTAGATTCTGAATGATTGTGGTGCCAGACACCATACACTTTATTCTGTGCGTTATTCCAACACATATTAACTCTGTATATTGTTCTGATACCTCACACTCAACGTCTGCATTCTGCACTTTATTTTGGTAATTCCTACATTCTAAATTCTGCATGTTATACCCCACACTGTAACTCGACATTATGCAGGTTATTCTCATACCTCGCACTGTAACTCGACATTACGCAGGTTATTCTGATACCTCGCACTGTAACTCGACATTACGCAGGTTATTCTGATACCTCGCACTGTAACTCGACATTACGCAGGTTATTCTGATACCTCACACTGTAACTCGACGTTACGCAGGTTATTCTGATACCTCACACTGTAACTCGACGTTACGCAGGTTATTCTGATACCTCACACTGTAACTCGACGACATTACGCAGGTTATTCTGATACCTCACACTGTAACTCGACATTACGCAGGTTATTCTGATACCTCACACTGTAACTCGACATTACGCAGGTTATTCTGATACCTCACACTGTAACTCGACATTACGCAGGTTATTCTGATACCTCACACTGTAACTCGACGTTACGCAGGTTATTCTGATACCTCACACTGTAACTCGACGTTACGCAGGTTATTCTGATACCTCACACTGTAACTCGACGTTACGCAGGTTATTCTGATACCTCACACTGTAACTCGACATTACGCAGGTTATTCTGATACCTCACACTGTAACCTCGACATTACGCAGGTTATTCTGATACCTCACACTGTAACTCGACGTTACGCAGGTTATTCTGATACCTCACACTGTAACTCGACATTACGCAGGTTATTCTGATACCTCACACTGTAACTCGACGTTACGCAGGTTATTCTGATACCTCACACTGTAACTCGACGTTACGCAGGTTATTCTGATACCTCACACTGTAACTCGACGTTACGCAGGTTATTCTGATACCTCACACTGTAACTCGACATTACGCAGGTTATTCTGATACCTCACACTGTAACTCGACATTACGCAGGTTATTCTGATACCTCACACTGTAACTCGACATTACGCAGGTTATTCTGATACCTCACACTGTAACTCGACATTACGCAGGTTATTCTGATACCTCACACTGTAACTCGACATTACGCAGGTTATTCTGATACTCGACATTACGCAGGTTATTCATTACGCAGGTTATTCTGATACCTCACACTGTAAACGCAGGTTATTCTGATACCTCACACTGTAACTCGACGCAGGTTATTCTGATACCTCACACTGTAACTCGACATTACGCAGGTTATTCTGATACCTCACACTGTAACTCGACATTACGCAGGTTATTCTGATACCTCACACTGTAACTCGACATTACGCAGGTTATTCTGATACCTCACACTGTAACTCGACATTACGCAGGTTATTCTGATACCTCACACTGTAACTCGACATTACGCAGGTTATTCTGATACCTCACACTGTAACTCGACATTACGCAGGTTATTCTGATACCTCACACTGTAACTCGACATTACGCAGATTATTCTGATACCTCACACTGTAACTCGACATTACGCAGGTTATTCTGATACCTCACACTGTAACTCGACATTACGCAGGTTATTCTGATACCTCACACTGTAACTCGACATTATGCGGGTTATTCTGATACCTCACACTGTAACTCGACATTATGCGGGTTATTCTGATACCTCACACTGTAACTCGACATTACGCAGGTTATTCTGAAGCAGAATGTACCCATTATTCCAATACCTCATAATGTAAACACCATATACCTCAGAATCTGTAGACTTTGCTCAAGATTAACGTTTTCTTCCTCTAAACGTTTGAAGAGAAAAACAATCTCTTTATTTTCTAATGACAGAAAGGTAACATCGTGAAAGAGCTGATTATTCTCCTCGTTAATATCATTGTTATTTCTTTTCCTGAAAAGGAAGGGAATTACAGCAGAATTTATACAGATTATTGCTCAGATTATTGGTTTTTACTATTGATAAGAATATAGATTACCGTATACATGGAAAAAATTTCTATTTTTGTAAAAAAAAATAATTATTTTTTACACGTTTATTCATTTCTATGACTTTGTGATTTTGTAGCATAATTCCAATACCTCAACAGGTACTTGTGACAAACTCCCCTTCCCACGTGAGTTTGCCACGAGCTTGCTTGGCGGCCTCCTGCCCATATGGGCCCTGCAGGGAAACCTGTAGACTAATGTATTCCTTGCCCTTTTTAAAAAAAATCCTCCAAATTGTTAAATCCAAACCCTACACCAGAGACATAGATGTTTTTAGTTCTCAAGCTTAGGTCAGTGAAAGTTTGGTAGGCTGTTACATTGATTGTCAGCTTACAAGAGAAACCATTATTTTTAGTCCTTTTATTTTGTATTTATCCCTGTTACACATCATCTACTTCACCAATATCTTTTGATATTTCCTGTCATTTAACTTGTCTATTTTTCCAATTAGAATTTTATTCAGATTTAAAGCATAACCACTAGAGATTCCCGACGCTTACCTGCTAACTGTTGGCTCTGTGGGGTAGATAGGTCATTGCTCTCTCTAAATTATCCTGATTCCTTGACCTCTCATGATGCCTTGGATGCTGTTGACCACTCTCTTCTTCTTCACACCCACCACAACCTTGGATTCCATGACACTGTTTGTTCCTGGCTTTCTTGCTATCTCTCTGAACGCTCATCCTCTGGTGCCATCTCCTCTCTACTGCCTGTCTCAGGTGATGTTCTTTGTCCTTTTATTCCCTTTACACTGCCTCTCTCAGTAACCTTATGAAATCCCTTGGATTTAAATACCATCTATATGCTGCCAATACTCAGATTTACTTCTCTTCTCCTGCTTTTCTAAAACGCGTCTCAAATTGTCTCTCATCCATCTCTAACTGGATGTCTTCCTGTTTTCTAAAACGTAATCTTTCTAAAACTGAACTCTCCTTTGCCTCCCCCCATCCCCAAACAGTCCTCTTTAATCCATCGCCCTACACACCAGTGGGACACCCATTACCCAACCCCTCAAGCTTGCTGCCTTGGTGTTACCGTCACCTCAGGTCTTACCGTTTTTCCACACATTCAGTCTGTCTACAAATCCTGTAACTTCCACCGTAAAATATTGCACGTATCAGCCCTTTTGTATCTCACGATACAACTAACGTATTTATTCATGCACTCATTTCTTGACTTGACTATTGCACTACTCATCAGCCTTCCATATGCCCATCTTACTCTTCTTCAGTCTGTAATGAATGCTGCCGCCTGAATCATCTTCCTGACCGACCGCTACTCCCACACTTCACCCGTTTGCCAACCATTCCATTGGCTTCCTGTGCCCTTCAGGGTCCAATTCAAACTGCTAACACTAATCTACAAAACCCTCACTAACTCTTTTTCTCACTCCATTTCCTCTTTACTCAACAAATACACCCCTACTCGTTCCTTTTGCTCTACAAATGACCTTCTCCTGACATCTGCTTGTTCCTGCACTGCCAACTCTCATCTGCAGGATTCGTCAAGAGCTGTCTAGTTCTTTTGAAATTCCCTATCAGCACTTTTCTCATGGACAAATTAACCGCTTAGGTCCGAGGTAACTTACCGAAATTTGAAAAGATCTGGGGCCCGTGGGTAGATAACGGAATAAATAAAGAATTTTTAAAAAAAAATTCCCTATCAGAAGCCATCAGACACTTCTCTTCCCTCCGGTCCTTTCAGAAATCACTAAAACACACCTCTTTAAGGAAGCTTACAATTTATTGTGTGATGCTTCTCTCATTCCACTGCCCTAATTAGTTCCCTCGCATGCATAGCCCTGCTCACTCTATCTCCCTACGATGTTTTGTTTGTTCCACACACCAATTTTGGCAGCATATTTCAACATACGCACCTTATCCGTCAATCCCTACCCCCATCAGATATGCTGCTATTCCTCTTGTGTGTCTTTACCCCTTCCTCATAGATTGTAAGCTTGTTTGAGCAGGGCCTTCCTCAACTCTTGCCTCTTGTTCTGTTTGTAACTTACTTGCCGTCAAATTTCCCCATTCTATAATTGTAAAGCAATGTTGGAGCTGTGTAAACGCTAATAATACATGAAGGTGGCATTAACCGGTAATTCAGGGGTTCTGGAAAGGGATATACAAAGTCATGGAAGTCATGACCCTCTCTTTTCTGGCCCGATGCCCTCATCCAACACTATGCCAAAGGACCAGTAAAGGCATACAAAAATTTCGTACTCTCTACAATGCTTAATGCAGCAAAAATGACAATTCTCTCGTTCTGGTGACCGACAAAGGGAACTAATGAGCTTGATTGACCTCACACAGGTCGTTCCACTGGCTCCTGTCCTCCTTTAGAGTTTCCTAATTATGAGCAAGTGGATAATGAATTTTTATGCTTAATGAATTTGTTACCCACCTGACCTGGCAAAATTTCCTAATTGTAGTTTATAATCTCTAGCCTTTGAAGCCTTTTGATTACATAAAAGTTGAGTGTCTGAATGTTACTACGTGCGGACACTTTTGTGCTTTGTTTTGTGTTGATATCAGCATTGTGTACATTATCTGAATGATCTTCATATTTCTTTATACAAAGGAGCACGTATTCTTTCTATCAATAAACATGTATTGAATGTAAACGTAGTTAAATAGAAAATACCGAAACGAGTAAGGGTGTTATGTATTTGTATTGTTGATCATTTGACTTTTTTACCATAGATAAGCTCTGTCTCGTACTTTATTTATGTATTAATCAATAATATTATAAATGGGTAAAACAAAAACCAGCTGAATTGGGTAATTTCTGTATGTCTGAGTCTGACATTTTCTCTCACCTGATCCTCGCAATATCCTGTGTCAGATTGTAATTTTCTTCTATTAACTGGTTGGTATCGTCCTCAAGCTGTTCCTTTTCCAGTGTCAGATAGGCAACATCATGAAGAAGGTGGTTATATTCACTTTGTTGAGGTCTTGTAAAAAATCTATTCACGATTATTGCCACAAGTGACGCAGCAAGAAATATCCTGATGCCTGTAACGTTGCCATTTTCATAAAAGCTCTGAAATAAAACTTGGTAATTGTCGATGACATTATGCATTTTCCTCACCTGTACAGCACATAAAATACGTAGATGGATTATACCCATCCTGATAGCAAATAATAACATTTTACGTTTTCTACAGTTATGCAAAATGTAAAGTAACAAACACAGCTACCAGACAGCAGTAACTTCTACAAACAGGCCTTTCCTCTATATGTTTTAATGGGAACAATGTGACAAACTGACTGAATCAGCCTGAAGATGAGAAAGTGGTGTACACAGGGTACCTACCTCCAGTCAGCGTCATTAGCCCACTCCTTCTGACACAGTGCGCCATTCCAGTGTCGACTTTGATGCAGAACACCTCAATAATGACACAGTGAACCATGCCAAGGTAGAGAACCATCAAACGATCCAG
>OW240916.1:13045969-13056879 GCA_933207985.1 Pelobates cultripes | reverse complement strand
CATTCTGCCGCCCCCTTATGAAAGCAAATACAATCTCACAGAGGTTTATTCACTAAACTCTGAATTGCAGTGAGTTGAAAATTAAATCGCAAAGTTTAAGCAAAAACAGCTGAACTGTGACTGTAGCCGAATTGGAGAATTCTTCTACATCCACTATTTTGGCCTAAATGTGCCTAATACCTGCATCCATACACACATACTGCCTAATACATGCATCCTTACACACATACTGCCTAATACCTACATCCATACACACACACTGCCTAATACCTACATCCATACAAACATACTGCCTAATACCTACATCCATACACACATACTGCCTAATACATGTATCCTTACACACATACTGCCTAATACCTACATCCATACACACACACTGCCTAATGCCTACATCCATACACACATACTGCCTAATACCTACATCCATACACACACATACTGCCTAATACATGCATCCTTACACACACACTGCCTAATACCTACATCCATTCACACACACACACTGCCTAATACCTACATCCATTCACACACACACACTGCCTAATACCTACATCCATACACACACACTGCCTAATACCTACATCCATACACACACTGCCTAATACCTACATCCATACACACATACTGCCTAATACCTACATCCATTCACACACACACTGCCTAATACCTACATCCATTCACACACACACTGCCTAATACCTACATCCTTACACACATACTGCGTTAAGTAACTAAAAAAGAAAAAAGGAGAGCCTAGATATGAATATGAGGCACGAATATGGGTAGAAACAAAATGGAGGGTAACCCCTAAATGGTGAATTTATATGAATACAAAAAAAAAAAAAAAGAAAAAAACTACCATAAAGTGTCTTAACATTTTGGTAAATATAGTCACAATGAAATGGGCATAAAAAATAACTTTTAATAGATATATAAAAATGTAAAGGGGGGGGCGGAGCTAACCGCGAGCGCGAATGGACGCTTGCTAGCAGAGCTCCGAAAGAGACTCAGGGCAATCCGCATCCATCGGGCACCTACCACAACATGGGACACCCCAAACGCCTCTCCACTGCTCCTAACACGGCGGGCAAACACTCCGCGGCGAAAACCAGCAACCTTACCAAATTTTTCAAGGATCAGGGCGACCGGCGAAATGAGGCCACAGGCTCCAATATGGCGCCGGACGACCCGGCGGAGCACTCCTCAGGGCCCTCCAGCCCGGCGGCATCAGACAGCATCTCTCTCACGTCGGACATTGATCGGGACAAAGATCTGAAAGCCCTACTCAGGAATCTCCCCTCCAAGCAGGACCTGGCTGCTATGCTACAGAAACTTGAAGTGTCCTTTCAAAAGAAGATGGATGACATCTCCACAGAAGTAAAACAGGTCAGTGACAGGGTTAACTCCCTAGAAAACGAACATGACTGCACATGCACACAACTACAAGCCCTGCAAAGTACAGTGACAGCTCATAATACACAAATGGCTGCTATGTACAGAGCACTAGACGACCTGGACAATAGAGGGCGCCGTAACAACCTAAGGGTTAAAGGCCTACCTGAGGCTGAGGGGGAAGACCTCCACTCCACACTGCAAGAGCTCTTTAACCTAATCCTCCAACGAGACACAACAATGCCCATCCTGCTAGACAGAGCGCACAGAGCACTCAAACCCAGGGGCCCTGGGGGGACTCCCCCAGAGATGTGATATGCAGACTGCACTATTACAGCATCAAAGAAGACATCCTAAGGAGCCTCCGCCAGACCTCCCAACCACTGCTGTACCATGGGCGACCAGTACAGATATACCCAGACCTCTCCTGGATGACTCTCCAAGCAAGACGGACCATGAAGCCACTCACTGACCTCCTAAGATCCAGGAATATCCGCTACAGGTGGGGATTCCCCCTCGCCATTACAGCAACTCACAACGGGGTCACTGCCACCCTCTCATCAGCCGAAGACACACAAACATTTACCTCGGCCCTTGACCTGCCAGAAGTCCATATCCCTGACTGGTATGGACCATTACACCAGCCTCCGCAACATAGTGCCCCACGACAGAGAGGACAAACCCCAGCGAAGAGGCGCTACAACGACCAAACCATTCACCAAGGGGGTCACAGACCGAGAACAGGACCCCCCGCCCAATAAAGGACGCCCCATACCACCGCTGTCGGACGCCACCTACCCCTTCAGAACCCAACCTGAGAACACAGACGACAAGAAACGGACCTCATTGCCGGATCTAACCTGGCCCAACTCGGATTACAAGCACAAACAAACCTCACACACCTCCCTGAACTCCCACAACCATGGGCCACTATAATAACTCACCCTACCCCGGAAGCCAAGATTCCCTCACACACTCTCTGCAAGAGAACCATCTTGACATTCCCAACGATGCAACAGACGAACCAGCTCCCCAACTCCGTAACAGAATCAGTGATCCCACCGAACTCCACTTTTTCACCGTACTGCCTCTACTATGAATCCAGGACTTAACCTCAGCCGCGGTACGAACTCCTACACACGATCCCACAAACTCTAGGTACTCTGCATCCTGAACGGCAATGACTTGCCGGTGGGAAGTCCAGTAGAAGACCTACGGACGGGTATCAATCTTACTCCCCAGCTGGTTTACAATGTTTGAGTACATCTTGCCTCCTCTAACCCCCTACCCCTCCTTCACCCTCCTCACCTTCAGACACCCCTTCCCCTCCCAGCCCTCTCTATCCCCTCCCCCCATCCTTCAATCCCTCCCGAGGCTTGACAGGCTTCTGGTATGTTTCTGGGTAGAGTTAAACTGAACTGCATTATGTCTGGAGGAACTATGATGACTGTTTTATGAGTATGTTCCAAATGCTCTTTGTGCTGTTACCCTAACCATAATAACAGGCTGTGCTTCGACCCTTCCTGAAGCATGACGGACTTCTCGCGTGCTTCTGGGTGGAGTCGAACCGAACAGCATACCGAACTGCATGATGTCTGAGGGAACTATGACGACTGTTTTATGAGTATGTTCCAAATGTTCTTTGTGCTGCTACCCTAACCATAATAACAGGCTGTGCTTCGACCCTTCCCGAAGCATGACGGACTTCTCGCGTGCTTCTGGGTGGAGTCGAACCGAACAGCATACCGAACTGCATGATGTCTGAAGGAACTATGATGACTGTTTTATGAGTATGTTCCAAATGTTCTTTGTGCTGCTACCCTAACCATAATAACAGGCTGTGCTTCGACCCTTCCCGAAGCATGACGGACTTCTCGCGTGCTCCTGGGTGGAGTCGAACCGAACAGCATACCGAACTGCATGATGTCTGAAGGAACTATGATGACTGTTTTATGAGTATGTTCCAAATGTCTTATGTGCTGATACCCTAACCACACTACTGTGCTGGAAATCCTAAGCCTTTGCAGAGTTGGAAGATGGCACTCGCGCACTAACTATGACTCAGGTACCGGACCGGCCCTGATGAGCCACTCCGACCCTGGCCATTGAGCACCCCAGCGCCCACGCCCAATGCGTCCGATACGCACCGAATGGTCCCATAAACTATACATACCTCCTAGCCCGATTTACCAATCCAAATTACCATATAGCATACCATGGATTGCCCGTCTCTCCCTATGGAAAGACGCACCGATACACCACCGAATCCCCCCCACACTGAACTAATTCGGTTACCCCACAATTAAGTGGAGAGTCACCTAAAGCCTTAGCGGTGCCGACTCAACTTCCCCTGGACTTAATAGCCACCAAAGGGAAAGCCACCGTCAACCAAGGCTGACTGACTCCACATTTCAAAATACCCCAACTTCCAGCTCTGCAAGTATCAGAGCTGCTCTGTATATAGTTTCTTTTACTGTTATATTGTTACTGTTTTTACCTCGTTCTGACTGCTACATACCCACTCAAGACCACCACAACATGACACCCCCCCCTGCAGCCAACATGGCCAACCTTACAATAGTCACCCTCAACGTCAGGGGCCTCAATTCTCCCATGAAAAGAGCGCTGACCCTCCGAGAGCTACGCAGCCTAAAGGCAGACGTAGCTTTCCTCCAAGAGACTCACCTTAAAATGGGCTCAACCATCACAATTCGTAACCGTCACTACCCCACAGGATACTATGGGTGCTATAAAGAGGCCAAGACTAGAGGGGTAGCCATCCTTATAGGCTCACATGTACCCTACACTCACATAAGCCACCATGAGGACCCCAACGGAAGGCTCCTCATAGTGAAAGGGAAGATAGGCAACACTGTGGTGACATTTGCCAACATGTATCTACCTAACGCCAAACAAGGCACGCACCTGTCGAAATACATTACCAAAATTGAAAAACACATGGAAGGTATCCTGATAATGGGAGGGGATCTAAACATGTCCCTGGACTCGAACCTAGACACCACATCCATGTCCACATCGTACAACGCCCATACCAGACTCAGGATGACTCAATTACTAGACAAAGCCTGCCTATTTGACAGCTGGAGAATCACCCACCCACACACCAAGGATTACTCTTACTACTCCTCGGTAAAACACACCTATTCTAGACTAGATATGCTCTTTCTCCACCACAGACACCTACACTTAATCCAGTCCAGTAACTACGGCCCCATCACCTGGTCGGACCATGCACCTTTGTCACTGGTTGTTCAGATCCCCTCATTGACACCCAACCGCAACCAATGGAAACTGAATGACACCCTACTAAACGACCCAACCATCATTACATCACTCACTGACGCATTACAGCAATACTTCGAAGAAAATAAACCCACAGTCTCCCCCCCACCAATCATTTGGGAGGCCCACAAGGCGGTAATTAGAGGCCACATCATAGCGCTAGCTTCCAAACTCAAAAAACAGAGAGAAGCGCAGACAGCTGACCTACTAGTGGACATACGCCAATTAGAACAAACCCACAAACAAACCATGTCCCTAGACACATACAAACAACTAGTGGACAAACGCACGACACTGCAAACACTTCTTAACTCCAAGGTCAAACGAACGCTGCTTCGCACCAAACACACCTATTACACACAAGGAGGAAAATGCGGTAGGCTACTAGCGAAAGCTCTCCAACAAACCAACCAACGGACATACATCACCACGATCAAACAAAAAGATGGCACTCGCACGCACCTCCTTCCAAACATACTTAAGGAATTCCATACCTTTTACACAGGCCTGTACAACCTGAGACTAACCCCGCCCTCAGGTGAGGATGTAACCAACTTCCTAGCCACGAGGATCACCCATACTATCCCCCCGAATATCAGACAAACCTTCGACAGCCCCCTAACACCTGAAGAATTCACGACAGTAGTTAAACGACTCCCCTTAGGGAAAAGCCCAGGACCGGACGGCTTCACAGCCAAATACTATAAAGCGTTCGCCAGTGTCCTTAAAACTCCATTTGTAACCGCATTTAACGCCCTTACATCCGGGCACAATCTCCCCACCGAATCCCTAGAAGCCCACATCACCCTCATACACAAACCGGGGAAAGACCCCGAAGAATGTGGGAGCTACCGCCCCATTTCTCTGATTAACGGGGACCTTAAGATTTTCACAAAGATCCTAGCCGAAAGACTCCAACCGCTACTCAAGGGGCTAATCCACCCCGATCAATCCGGTTTTGTGCCCGGCCGCGAGGCTAAAAACAATACAACGAAATTGCTTAGCCTCATCTACACCGCCAAATCGGCGCAAGCCCAAAGCCTCATACTTACCATAGATGCCGAAAAGGCATTCGACAGGGTGGACTGGACTATGCTTAAACTGACATTACAAGCGCTAGGCTTCGGCCCAAACTGGAGCAAGTGGCTCTCAGCCATTTACTCCAAACCAGGAGCACGGATCAGGGTTAATGGCCAACTTTCGGACGTATTTCAAATAACAAACGGCACGAGACAAGGATGCCCCCTATCCCCCCTGTTATTTATTCTCACAATGGAACCATTTCTGCAGGGAATTAGGGATTGCCCCGATATAACAGGCCTCACAATAGCACGAAGTGAATTCAAGGTCACAGCATTTGCTGACGACCTTCTGTTCACAATCTCAAACCCGACGACTTCACTGACCCACCTCATGCAACAAATCGACCTATACCACCAAGTCTCCAACTACAAAATCAATGTTAGCAAAAGCGAGATACTCCCCCTTAACATATCCCACAACACCCGATCACTACTCCGCAACACATATCCATTCCAATGGCCCCCAGAGTCGGTCAAATACCTTGGAGTCCACCTCACTACCTCCCTAGACCGCACATACGACATCAATTTTCCCCCTCTCCTTGCCAAGATTGCGGCAGACCTTAAGGCCTGGAACAGGCCACAATTTGGATGGCTCTGCAGGACCCACATCCTCAAAATGAATGTACTCCCCAAACTTCTCTACCTGCTACAAACCCTCCCCATCAAAATTCCTACCTCATTCTTTGCCCAAGCTAAGCGGACGTTTACAACATTCATATGGGCCGACAACCCCCCCAGACTCCGATATGACTGCCTCACCAAAAGTAAACAGAGAGGGGGCCTAGGTCTCCCAGACCTGGAGGCTTACCACAAGGCTATCACACTTACACGAATTTACGAATGGGCACATCCCCACAACGACACACAATGGGTAAAGATTGAAGCCAGCTTCTTCTCAGCACCAATACACCTGGCACCCTGGCTAGGAAAAAAGCCCATCATCACAACACACAACTCAGAGTTACACCCAACAATCCCTCATACCCTACGTACCTGGCACAACATAAGGGGGGACCAACATATAGCTCCACACCCGTCCCCGCTCTACCCACTAACCGACAATCCAGCCTTCCTGCCAGGCTCTAACCCAATCGCTCTCCAAAGCTTTCCTAAACAAACCCACACACTCACCCTAGGAGATGTACGCAACGACAAAGGGATCATCCCACTTGAGGACCTCACCACCAATGCCGAACCCTCTAGCATGCTTAGATTTAGATACGCGCAAATTACACACTTCCTACACTCGGACCCCATACTCCTCCAGGGACACAGAAATCCCACACCTTTCGAAATATTATGCTCCCACCACACATTACGTAAAGGACTAATCTCATCCTTCTACAAAACGATCCGCCACAGCCAAGACGAAATCCTGCCAACCTACACCACACACTGGGACAAAGAACTGTCCACTCAAATACCGGCTAAAAATTGGCACAAAATCTTCCATAACATATTCCACACGTCCAAGAGCAATAGCACCCACGAAAGCAACTACAAGAGAGTTGCTAAATGGCACTACACGCCGACTCGCATCAACAGATTCTTCCCTAACACACCCAAAACATGTTGGAGATGCAAACAAACTGAGGGAACCTCAGGACACATCTGGTGGCTCTGCCCCGTAATCCAGGATTACTGGAGACAGATGGCCAACCTCATACGCACCATCACTGGCATACGCCTCCCCCACACCCCTGAAACCATGCTATTCCTATCATACCCCCAACCACTGACCAAGCACAATCGCATCCTACTCAACCACCTCCTAACGGCTGCCAACGCTCTAATCCCCACAATGTGGAAACAGACTACAGCCCCAACTATCAGAGCCTGGATCGCCAGGGTTGACTCCATCAGAACAATGGAGGAACTTTCCTACTCCTTCACTCTCAAATATGACGAATACCTCACTACATGGACCCCCTGGCTCCAATTCCTCCAAGGAAAGCAGGGACAAATTGCCTGACACCACTTCCCCAGCTAGACCTAAACCCCTGTCTTCCCTCGCGCATAACCCACCCTCCAGGCTGATACGCCGTATAGACTATCCAAACTGCTAGGCACCTGAACATGCCACCATCCAGTGACCTCACCCATGCACCATTGCTCTACTCTAGCCACAAGATAACAGTGTGCGCCTACACACAATGCCCGATGACCAGCTGGAGCACCATCCCACACCACGCACTCGTTATCAGGCAGTGTACTCTGGCATACCTCCCTTATTGCACTGCTAGGGTATAAGACATCAAAGCCGTATGTAACCCACCTTATCACACCAAACCCCCCCCCCCTTGCAACACAAAAAGTGGGAACTTCTCTGTTCTCGCCCCAATATCAATAACGTTGAGACTCTTATGCCTGCAAAAGAACCTGTTGTTTTGTTAACTACACTGTGCTGCTGACATCATTGTAATGCTTTTAATACCTCAATAAAAAAGTTAAAAAAAAAAATAAAAAAAAAAAAATGTAAAATAGAAAAGAAAAGCAAAACAAAAAGCACAAGGCTAAAAAATAATATGTCCTATAAACTAGTAGGGGTATTAAACCTCCAATAGAACCAATAGCAAGAGAAGTGTTGCTTCAAAGAAATACATATTGGTGTAAAGTAAAACTACTTGCTATGAACAATGTAACTGTATTCTAAATAGAGAAGTTGGATACTAGTATCTTCAAAACTCCTCCTGCAGAACAGGGTAGGTTGAATATAGATGAAATGCCTCTAGTGCACAAGGGGTTAAACAGCACAACAGTTGGTTGCAATGGTTAATAGAAAAGAGGCAGGGGGTACCTGTAAAATAAAGAGGTATAGGAGACAGTTGCAAGCTAGGTGAGATATAATGGTCAGTAGAAATATAGAGACTATAGGTAATCCTGACGCTTGCTAGCAAGAGAGATGTAAATACAGAGATACTTTAATAGTAAAAAGTTAAGCCACTTTCTATAAACAATGTCACTGAATTCAAGATGGGAGGGTGGGGTATTAGTATCCTCTGAACTCCTCCTGCAAAACAGGGTCTGCTGTATATAGATAAAGTACCTCTAATACACACAGGGCCGGTGCAAGGATTTTTGCCGCCCTAGGCAAAAGTAAAGTTTGCCGCCCCCCCCCCCGTGGCCAAGATGTAGGAAATATAGGTAATCCTGACACTTGTAAGATAGAAAAACTAAGTGCCTTCGAGGGCACCCCTTAATAAATGCCTATACTATATAACTCAACCCCCCAAAAAGGAATAAAGAGACAGAGGATAGGACAAGTAAAAAGAATGCCTAGTTGTAAAAGTAAGATCGCTAGTCAGACCGCGGCTGAATAAGTGCAGCAGGAGAGGAATGTCAAGCTAGGCTTCCTGAGCCCCTGACGTGCACGTTTCGTCTGGGTTACTCATCAGAGGGGAACTGAAGACAGGTAAGTGTAGAGCTTTTAAATATGAAAGTAATCAATAGGGTTAGAAGGGAGGGGCTGTAATTGCCACACTTCTAATTGTTAACCCTATCAGTGCTGAATTAGAACAATGTGACGATAAATATGTATAAGGAAAGAATGGGAGCTAATACAAAAGTTAGTATGGGAAATGGAGGATAGAATAAAAATACTACATAATTAATATGACCATGTATGGAGAAAAAGAAACATTTATAAGTGTCTGTATCTATTACTAGTGCTCAGTGGTGGCTATAGATGGCTAAAGTAGTAATAGGGTAGGAAACTAAATAAAGGCAGCTTAATGGTGCTACTAATTAGCCATTTAGAATATGTAGTCACCAGGACTAGAGGCACTATCATATTAGATAATACACTAAGAACGAGTAGTGGGTAATGTAAAAGATCTAAGACCATTAATATGTTAAAAGATTGGTGTCATTTTTTCAGAATACAAATAGATACAAAATTAATAGATAACAAATAAATGGGGGATAAAGAATAAAGAATGATAATACATAATTGGCCATGTCTTGATCAATTATTGATACAGTAATCGGTAGTTACTACAAGTGGAGACATAAAAATGAAGACCAATTAGTGATGCAAATAGCAAACTATTCAGGATACATAGCCACCAAAATTACTGGCTAAGTTGGAAGAAATAGGATCCTATGTTACTTATGAATGAAGGGAGTAAAATTGAATTCTTCATTAAAGGACCACTATAGTGCCAGGAAAACATACTCGTTTTCCTGGCACTATAGTGCCCTGAGGGTGCCCCCACCCTCAGGGACCCCCTCCCGCTCTGGAAGGGGGAAAGGGGTTTAAACTTACTTTTTTCCAGCGCTGGGCGGGGAGCTCTCTGCCTCCTCTCCTCCTCCGATCCTCCTCCTTGGCTGAATGCGCACGCGCGGCAAGAGCTGCGCGCACATTCAGCCCGTCGCATAGGAAAGCATTTACAATGCTTTCCTATGGACGCTTGCGTGCTCTCACTGTGAAAATCACAGTGAGAAGCACGCAAGCGCCTCTAGTGGCTGTCAATGAGACAGCCACTAGAGGGAATAGGGGAAGGCTTAACCCATTCATAAACATAGCAGTTTCTCTGAAACTGCTATGTTTATTAAAAAATGGGTTAACCCTAGCTGGACCAGGCACCCAGACCACTTCATTAAGCTGAAGTGGTCTGGGTGCCTAGAGTGGTCCTTTAAGACCATGAGGAGCTAGTGTTTTAAATCCATCTAGATTCTTTCTTGAGTAGTGTGAGGTTAAAATTCCCTTTTCTTGTGTTTGTGCTATTATATATTTCTTTTGACGTCTTCACCCTCTTCTCATGTTCTTTAACAGGTTCTATTTTCGTTATGTACATTTTCGTTTACATTCTCATACAGGTATCATAAAATAGTTTTTCTGCATTTGTGGTTATACCACCCAGTTTGCATAGCTTAGATTTATTTTTTCTGAACTCCTTCTGTGGTCTTAGACAGTGCTTGCATATTCATTATATATGTTTCACTATATTGATACTTTAATCTGACAGTGTTGATACCTGTTATTTGTGTTCCTCTTCAATAAAGTGTTTTGTATTTTAGTTGGTTGTGCTCCTCTTTTCTGTATTATAGCATTGTATAAGTAGCCTTTTGGAAATAGGGCTTGATGAGTGAGCACCCTTATCTGTATTAATTGTCTTAATCTATTGC
>OW240916.1:13013629-13043342 GCA_933207985.1 Pelobates cultripes | reverse complement strand
CCACTTATGGTTAGCATTGTAAAGTTACATAGCCTCATAGTAATATAGGCTGGGTTAAAAAAAAATAATGAATTTGAAGAGAATTCCAATTTTGACACAAAAAGGGGAAAACATTTTGTGGCAATAATTTGTTCTGTTTGGATCAACAAGTTGTTATTCAGCATATTAACTACCATATCCTTGAATATTCTTTTTTTAGAAAGCCACCAGATGTTTAAAGGACAACTGTCCTAGTAAAGTTTTTTGAAAAAAGTTTATTACATTTAAATTTAATATTTTTATCTGGTTCAACAACCATGTTGGCTCAGTTCCTACTGTGATTGCTCTGTGTGAACCTGCAGCAGCAGACAAGTTAGATTGGGCAGCAGTTCAAATAACATTAGAATTTGACCCAACATAGCTGCTCTGCCAGATAAAAAAAGGTGAGATTTTAAAAACAATAAAATCAATATACACAATTAAAAATAAATCATTATGGTTCAATAAAAAAAAAATGAGAAGTAAAAAAATTAATGACAGCCTTAGGCATTGAGGCACCCTGTGCAAAAAAATCTTCACAGTGCCCCTCCCCGCTCATCAATGTATAGTGTGTGTATAAGGGTTTACTGTCTGTACAGGAGCTTTATTAAATTAATAAATATTAAAAAAAAAAAAAAAACAACAACAAATATTAATTCCCCTTTCCCTGTTGTTACCTAGCAGAGAGGAGGGCATGCTGATCTCTGGCGGTACAGTATCTCGGGAATCTGGTCCCAAGCACATAGTCACTCTTATGCAGTCACACACACAGTTACAGACAGTCACACACACACACACACACACACACAGGCAACCACACACAGTTACAGGAAGACAGTCACACACACAGCTACAGACAGACAGTCACACACAGTTACAGGAAGACAGTCACACACAAAGTTACAGGCAGTTACACACACAGTTTTATGTCACACACACACAAAGTTGACTGACCTGGAACAATTAGCTATAAGTTCAACTGTGTGCATGATTAAAACTGCTGCTGGGTACAGTTCTGTTCCGTTCTTGTATGTAATACAAGCCACCACATAAACATAGTATAACGGAGCTCCCTGTTCCCTGGCTGGGTACCTCCGCCAAGGACCGCTTCCTATCTAGAACAGGAGACAAACCTCAGCACTCCTGCCCTCAGTCCTGCAACCATTCTACCCTGGAGCTGAATGGGGGAACTCACTCTATCTACTCCCAGTCCTGGGAGCTCTAGTCCTTACAAGGACTTTCCCCGTTGAATCCTCCACACTGGAACAAGCTGGAGTAATGATTAGCCCTTTCCCCTCCCAGTAACCAGACGACACATTGTTCTGGGAGTACAAGCTGGAATGTTTTTAATCTGGCCAGATGGCCTGCTTTTATACATTTATGGACACAGTCAAACATGCCCATGACACTCCCACACAAAACAGGGTAATCCTTCCCCTGTGCCTGGGAGATAATTGAGTCAGGAACTGTACAGACTCAATCTCCAGGTCCAGAAAAACATACAATTTACAAACACATCAAATGTACCTTTAAAACCCACGAAAATGCCACAAAAGTTACATCCCTTGATAGCCCCGATCTGGGTGACCAACATATCCAAAAATCCCCCAGATCGGTTCAGGGGTTCGAGATTTCCATGGAAGTCAATTATTTGCCAGGCCGCGCTCATGGTCCTATGCCCAAAACAGTTCCATTAAATCAGGGCTAGCAGTCGGTCAACTTTGGTAACATAAAAATGAATAAAATACCGAACGTAGTCTCTATTTGAACCGTGGAGCTTGTTCCCCTCATCCAGACGAACAGTGTTCTTCTAGGATCTATAGAACTGAACGCAGGCGATGATGGAAGTCCAGCGGTGTTCAGGAGTTTGTGTCTGATTTTAGTTCCATGAACTCGATGACCAAACACAGCTGCCTGCGTTCATGCGAACAAGATGGCCACCACCTCGTGGTTGTTCATACGAATTGCGGCCACCCAGACGAACAATTAGAACACTGAGGTGAGAACCGTTCCAAGGTGTTAATAGGGGTTAACAAGCTCACGGGTGGTCCCTGGTTCATGCGGTTTTGTTTGGTTCCCGAACGGTATAGGAAAATTACACGAACCAAGCCAGTTAAACAGCCTTTTACAGGTTTCCCTGCAGGGCCCATAGTCTGTGGGCAGGAGGCTGGCAAGCAGGCTCCTCCAGGAATTTGTGGCAAACTCACGTGTGAAGGGGAGTTTGTCACACATAGGTTAGCATTACATGCAGGTATTGGACTGTATAATGGCCTAAGTTACAGAATGCCCCAATAGAGTTGTAAAACAGAATGCCAAAAGGCAATCATGTAACCATAACCTTACTGGATCAGGAAAAGGGAAATCGCAAAAATAAAAAAAACATGCCAAAGTCAGGATACCAGAAATTCAGGGTGGTCAAATGAGCCAAAACAAAAACCAGGGGAAAATCATTAGTAATCTCTATACACACCTATACCACAGAATCAACAAAAAGGCAATGATATACAAGTGATCAAAAGCTTTCATAGTGTAAGTTAGGTGGGAATTTAATGTCAATTTACCAAAAAATACAAGTGTGCATATCCTTTTCTGATTTGGTGTAGATACACTGTCTTGGGCTATCCTCAATATAAGACTGAGTATCATGGGAGATCAGCGTTGGACGTATAGCAGTAACTATCTCTTACACGTACTGAGCATTGTCTAGAGCGAGCGGGATATCAATATTTAGCAGCAAACAGAATTTGAGCATTTTGAGAGAAACTGAAACACAGAAGGTATAGAAACAAGGTCCCAGAAATATTTTTTTTTGTTTGTTTAAATTATTTACACAGGAGATTAGTTAGAACCAAGTGATTTGTCTTCTTTGACATTGAGCTTAGATTACCATATCGACAACAGGAGTATAATTCTAAATGAACAAGACAAAGCCAGCAGTAACAGTAAGAGGAAGTCCCCAACGGCTGGCGCATTGAGGAAATGGTTACACTTTCACAAGATTCTTTGTTGAAAATCTAGATTATTAAATCCACAACTGACATTGTTTGTCATGTGGTGGCAGAAAATTACATTTATTGAAATATTTATCATGGGGTATGTTGGGTTCTCCTACTTGAAATTTGTGAGAAGAATGCATTAAGGTTAACAATACTGATATGTATATTTATTATGATATGTACTACTTTATACATCTGGCAATGCCCACCAAATCTGTAAATGTGCATTCATTTTATTAATGCAATCCAGTGGCAACTGGTGAAGCTTTAAGATTGTGGGGTGCTTGACACTGCCCCAATCTCTGTACCACACCACCAGCCTTGCAGTGCTGTGTATTTAAACCCTCCCCCCCCAACTATTTATAGCCAAATCTATTTGCCCATCATGGCAATCTACTTGTCCTGACACTAAGTCATTTCATTTAAAAAGATTGGGGCCCAATCCAAGAACCTTGGGCATTGACAGGTCTATTTGCTGAACTGAAAATTTGAGGCAAAAATAGTTAATGTGGAAGTTTTTTTTTAACTCTGCTGTAGTCACAACACATATATTTTTTGCCTCAGTTTTTCCATTTGGATTTATTTTGCATAAATTACCCTGAGTTTCTCACCCTTTGCCCTCCCTTTTTGTTAGCGTGTGCACAGTGTGCTCATTGTGTTTCATCTGTGTGCAAGGTGTGCTCATCGAGTGTCATCTGTGTGTGGTGTGCACTTGATTTGTGTCATCTGTATGTGGTGAGATTTTGCTGTCTCTCTGTGTGTTCGATGTGTGTCATGTATATGCGGTGAATCCTGGCTGTGTGTCATATACGTGTGGTAAATACAGACTGTAGTTGGTCAAGTGTGATGTGTGCTGGCTGCAGATGGTTGAGAAACACTGAAACACACAAACACTGACACACTGACCCATACACAAACACACTGCCACACACATCCACCAACACACAATTACTAACACATACTCAACACACACTGCAGTGTACATTGACACACACATCCATTAACACACACGCAGACTGATCCATGCAAACACACACACACTGACTGACCTATACACAAAGACACTGACACACACAAACTGACCCATACACAAACTACACACAAACTGACCCATACACAAACTAAACACAAACTGATCCATACACAAACTACACACAAACTGACCCATACACAAACTCTGGCCGGCCATGTGTGAGCTGTGCCGGCTGCCTGGCTCCCCCTCGTCCCATGGGGTCCTGTGAGGCCGCACAGCTCGCACATGGCCGGCCGGGATCACAGGAGCCTGATCAGTTCTGAATGGGGATGTCAGCCCAGCCCCAGGTGCCGCGGCCCACCGGGAAATTTCCCGGTAAGCCAGTCCGGCCCTGCTTAACCTCCTTCTGGTCTGAGGTCTACGGATCCTGGTCTGAGTTTGGATCTGAAGTATGCAGGGGGCGCGTTAAGGGGGCACTAACGGAAATAGGAGAAAAGAACCCTGGATTTTTGACTGTTTCAGTTATTTATAAAAGTGCAAATCTACAAATGTTCTAATAAATGTTCTAATCGACTAAAAATGGTTCGGGGACCTATAGCAGATTTGAATTAAAAAAAAGATAGCATTATTTAATTTTGTGGTAGGAAATTCTATTGTATGCGTCGAGTTGTTCTTGGAGCACTGGAAAACGTTGTTCGCGGTCACTGTGATATGATCAGCAAACATGCATATATGACTGTATGGTGCACTATTATTGCCCCATATGATACAGCTGTATCATCTCCTTATATAGTTGGAACGTGTCTGTAATTGGCGGGAAACCTCGCCCAGCCCAGCTCCGCCCACTGCCCCGCCCCCGCCCCGCCCCCGCCGGCCTATCTCCTCACAGACTGCCTAGCGCGGGCTTTTCTGGAAAGTGCCTTGTGGGCGGGGCTGTAAACCGAGCGGGATATTGGGTGGGCGTGGTCTCGTTCAGGCCGCACTGGTCACGTATTCCTGCAGAACGCGTCGACGTCACCAGCAGCCTGATGGGAGAATTGTGTTTAATGGAGGAGAATGGACTGCTGGGGGTGAGTGAGAGCTAGGTCAGTACAGAGTGTGAGTGGAGGCCAGGGGTTAGTGAGAGCTGGGTCAGCACTGAGTGTGAGTGGAGGCCAGGGGTTAGTGAGAGCTGGGTCAGCACTGAGTGTGAGCTGGATCAGTACAGAGTGTGAGTGGAGGCCAGGGGTTACTGAGTGAGAGCCTGGTCAGCACTGAGTGTGAGTGGAGGTCATGGATTACTGAGTGAGAGCCTGGTCAGTACAGAGTGTGAGTGGAGACCAGGGGTTAGTGAGAGCTGGGTCAGCACTGAGTGTGAGTGGAGGTCAGGGGTTAGTGAGAGCTGGGTCAGCACTGAGTGTGAGTGGAGGCTAGGGCTTACTGAGTGAGAGCCTGGTCAGCACTGAGGTGTGAGTGGAGGCCGTGGATTACTGAGTGAGAGCTGGGTCAGTACTGAGTGTGAGTGGAGGCCAGGGGTTAGTGAGAGCTGGGTCAGCACTGTGAGTGGAGGTCAGGGGTTAGTGAGAGCTGGGTCAGCACTGAGTGTGAGAGGAGGTCATGGGTTAGTGAGAGCTGGGTCAGCACTGAGTGTGAGTGAGAGCTGGGTCAGTACAGAGTGTGAGTGGAGGCTAGGGCTTATTGAGTGAGAGCCTGGTCAGCACTGAGTGTGAGTGGAGGTCATGGATTACTGAGTGAGAGCCTGGTCAGTACAGAGTGTGAGTGGAGACCAGGGGTTAGTGAGAGCTGGGTCAGCACTGAGTGTGAGTGGAGGTCAGGGGTTAGTGAGAGCTGGGTCAGCACTGAGTGTGAGTGGAGGCTAGGGCTTACTGAGTGAGAGCCTGGTCAGCACTGAGGTGGGAGTGGAGGCCGTGGATTACTGAGTGAGAGCTGGGTCAGTACTGAGTGTGAGTGGAGGCCAGGGGTTAGTGAGAGCTGGGTCAGCACTGTGAGTGGAGGTCAGGGGTTAGTGAGAGCTGGGTCAGCACTGAGTGTGAGAGGAGGTCATGGGTTAGTGAGAGCTGGGTCAGCACTGAGTGTGAGTGAGAGCTGGGTCAGTACAGAGTGTGAGTGGAGGCTAGGGCTTATTGAGTGAGAGCCTGGTCAGCACTGAGTGTGAGTGGAGGCCGTGGATTACTGAGTGAGAGCTGGGTCAGTACTGAGTGTGAGTGGAGGCCAGGGGTTAGTGAGAGCTGGGTCAGCACTGTGAGTGGAGGTCAGGGGTTAGTGAGAGCTGGGTCAGCACTGAGTGTGAGAGGAGGTCATGGGTTAGTGAGAGCTGGGTCAGCACTGAGTGTGAGTGAGAGCTGGGTCAGTACAGAGTGTGAGTGGAGGCTAGGGCTTATTGAGTGAGAGCCTGGTCAGCACTGAGTGTGAGTGGAGGCCATGGATTACTGAGTGAGAGCTGGTTCAGTACAGAGTGTGAGTGGAGGCCAGGGGTTAGTGAGAGCTGGGTCAGCACTGAGTGTGAGTGGAGACCAGGGGTTAGTGAGAGCTGGGTCAGCACTGAGTGTGAGTGGAGGCCAGGGGTTAGTGAGTGAGAGCTGGGTCAGCACTGAGTGTGAGTGGAGGCCAGGGGTCAGTGAGTGAGAGCTGGGTCAGTACAACATGTGAGTGGAGGCCAGGGATTACTGAGTGAGAGCTGGGTCAGTACAGAGTGTGAGTGGAGGCCAGGGATTACTGAGTGAGAGCTGGGTCAGTACAGAGTGTGAGTGGAGGCCAGGGATTACTGCGTGAGAGCTGGGTCAGTACAGAGTGTGAGTGGAGGCCAGGGATTACTGAGTGAGAGCTGGGTCAGTACAGAGTGTGAGTGGAGGCGAGGGATTACTGAGTGAGAGCTGGGTCAGTACAGAGTGTGAGTGGAGGCGAGGGATTACTGAGTGAGAGCTGGGTCAGTACAGTGTGTGAGTAGAGGCCAGGGATTACTGAGTGAGAGCTGGGTCAGTACAGAGGATCGTTTTATTACATGAAAACTGCTGCCTTGCTGTATGTATACTTCATATGCTGAAGGAGGTAAAACAATAGGAGGGTCAAGATGTGTTGATATTTTTGTGGTCTCTTTAGATTTTCTGCAAATGGTGCTCAAGAGATGGTTTTATTTTGTTAAAAATGTTGTATTTACTTTTATTGCATTACGTTTATCTTTAAAAAGGAGCATGGTCAACTTTAGCCTGAAATGTCCCTTTCATATAAACATCCGACCTTCACATTAAATTATTTCTCATTTGTATTGCTTTCATTTACAGTTTTATCTTTGTTAGCACAGACATACATTGACCACCCACAACATTAAAACCACCGACAAGTGAAATGAATAACATTGATTATAGCGTTACAATGGCACCTGCCAATGGGTGCGATATATTGGGCAGCAAGTGAACAGTCAGTTCTTGAATTTTGTGCATTGGAAGCAGGAAAAATAGACAAGCAGGAAAATGTTCTGAGTGACTTTGACAAAGGTCAAATAGTGACGGTTAGATACCTTGATCAGATCATCTCCAAAATGGCAAGCCTTGTGGGTTGTTACTGGTATGCAGTGATTAGTACCTACGAAAAATGGCAACTGGTGTCAGGGTCATATTGCCCAAGGTTCATTGAGACGCGGAGAACGAAGGCTAGTCCGTCATGTCTGATCACACAGAAGAGCTCAAGTTGCTAAAAAACTCAAAGGAAAGCTATAGTTCCCACATCCCCGCACGGGGTGCAGAAGGGTGATGTCCCTCAGTGCTGGCTCGGGTCTGCCTTCTCTCCTCCCCTGAGGACTTCATCTTTTGGGGGAAACCTAATGGGGGAAGAGTTCTCTCAGACAATGCTCTGTTATTCTCTAAAGAGTGAATTTCAAATTTTAGGGCAAAATTAGTAGATAGTAGGATCAGGGAGCAGCGCCTATGAAGGAATTCCCACGCTCAGAGCGATATGGAGGAGGGAAGGAAAAAGACACGGATATAGTGTAGTATGTTGATATTTTAAGTGATTTGAAATGCAGGGAAAGGAATTGCACTTACAATTTTCTGGAGCCTATACTCGGCTCCAGATATATATGCCTGGATGTACAATCCCCGCCTAAGAATATGTAGCTGGTCCTAGGATGTCCTCAAAAGGGGGTCTCCAGTAGTAGGTATCTCCTTTCCAATGGCAGATGGCCGGTATTCAAATAATTGGTGATATATACAAAAAGGATAAAAACACAAAATAGTGCTCTCTGGATAATATAAAATGATAGAAAATTGAGGTATACTCACAAGTGAAGAGCAAATAGGATATTGCCCAATATATGTAGGCGTAGGTGGTATGATCCCCACCAAGGATATCACTCCACAAGTCCTCCAGTGGGGGTGATGGAGAGAGTGAAAGGAATTATTTAAAAAAAATAGAATAAAATTATAGGCTTAGTGGCCCCAATAGCATAAATGGGCTATCTTTATTGGAGATAAAAAAATAAATAAAAAAAATCGGTAACATAAAACAGCTTTAAAAAACACTAACAGGTATAAATTATCAAATGGATAAACATAAATCTTAAAATTGTGGAAGATAAAAGAGGATGTGGTAATTTTAAGAAGGGCACCAAGATGGCTGCCAAATTATGTTAATTGGGGACACCAACATAGCTGCTGCTGGCTTAATTTTCCCTATATCAAAAGTGTGGATAGAGTACCTAAATCCCTAGTATATTGGATGGGGAGATGGAAGAAATGTCTCCCTCCTGAAAATTAATATTTTTAGGTGGAAAAAAAGTAAAGGAAGAGGGAATTTAAAAAAAATAAAAAAAAAATAAAAAATTTTTTCCATGATTTAAATAAAAAAAACAAAAAAAAACTAGAATAATCAAACAAAATGGCGACCCCAAACCAACATGACCAAATGGGCTGGCATCGCCATGGAGACCCTCCCTACACAGTCTTGTAGTGCAGGGGGTAAGGGAGGGCTGGCCTTATGGTGGGGATGACAGACATAACCTATGTCACATGACTGACCAGGTCACGTTGTCATGGAGATAGGAAACACTTAGTACCTGAACTGAGAGGAAACAGGGGGAGGAGACTGGCAAGTGGAAAGGACAACAGGATCCTCCTTCTACCCCATAGAATCATGGGGAATGTAGTAAAAGGAAGAAATACATGCCTAAAATAAACTAGAAGTGAGAGTAAAAAGGATTATAACTAAAACATAAAATAACAGTACTAGGAGAATGGAACTTCGCAAACATAAAAAAATACAGAATAAAAACTCTGGGACAGAATCTAAAACTCCTTGCATTTGAAATGCCTTTTTCCCTTTTGTGTGTCTTTACCTCGTCCCCAAGTTTGTTTGAACAGGGCCTTCTTCACCCTGTCGGTTATATTCTGTATGTCAATTACTTGTCATTATCTATAATTCTATAATTGTAAAGTAAACTATCACAAGAAAATAATGTATCAGGGAAGAAGTCCCTGAGACCTGTACACTAGTTGGACACTCCAACTAGTGTATACACTTTAGTTACTTTGTACTTGTTAGCACTTACTATTCATACTTTTCCAGGTCACACTTACCCACATTTAGTGGGCTAAGTGGGTATTGTGCGCATATTTGTAATTGTAAAGTGTTACGGAATAAGTTGGCACTACATAAATGCTAAAAGCTCTGAAGGCGATTTTAGGATATATATATATATATATATATATATATATATATATATAATGTGTGTATTAAGGCAGTTTTGCCTGTATTTGTGGGAGGGGCTTAAATTAATTCACTCCCCTATATAAGGGACACCCCTTACCTGTCTCATATCGCTTGAGGTCAGCATCAGAATGATTTCCACTTCCGGGTCATCCAGACGCCATTTTACCTGATTACTCCATGAGGTTTTCTAAGCTGAGCTGTGTCAGGAATCCAGCCACAGGCTTTTCCGGCCTACCACCTTCTTTCTTCAATCTATCGCTGTGGATGGTGTCCAAGTGACTCACAAACCGTAAGTTGACCTACCCATTACGCCAGGCATCAGTCCCACGGCACCATGCAAGGGTCAGGTCCTCACTTTACTGCTGCATTTTGTCTAAGTCTGTTCTAAAACCATTGCATGTTCATGCATATCATTCGTTTAAACCCCCTACTGGTCTTTGGGTGTACTACAGACTTCTTAGAAATTATTGCATTTCATGTACAAACCAACGAACCATTGCATCTTTGCCTACACACTGACCTCTACCGGTCATTCGGTGTACTACAGGCTTCTCAGACATTATTGCATTTCATGTACAAACCAACGAACCACCGCATTTTTCACCTACACACTGACCCCTATTGGTCATTCGGTGTACTACAGGATTCTTAGGCGTTGTTTGCATTTTCATGTACAAACCAATAAACCACTGCATTTACACCTACACGCTGACCCCTACTGGTCTTTCGGTGGACTACAGGCTTCTTAGACATTATCACATTTCATGTACAAATCAACGAACCACTGCATTTGCGCCTACACACTGACCCCTACCGGTCATTCTGTGTACTACAGGCTTCTCCGACATTATTGCATTTCAGGTACAAACCAACAAACCACTTAATTTTTCACCTACACACTGACCCCTATCAGTCATTCGGTGTACTACAGGCTTCTTAGACATTATTGCTTTTCGTGTACAAAACAATAAACCACTGCATTTTTACCTACACACTTACACCTACCGGTCATTCAGTGTACTACAGGCTTCTCAGACATTATTGCATTTCATGTACAAACCAACGAACCACGGCATTTTCGCCTACATGCTGACCCCTACCGGTCAATCGGTATACTACAGTCTTCTCAGACTTTATTTCACTTCATAAGCAAACAAACTAACTACAGCATTTTCACTTTTATACTGACTCCTATCTGTCATACGGTAGGATTAACCCCTTAGGGACACATGACATGTGTGTCATGTCATGATTCCCTTTTATTCCAGAAGTTTGGTCCTTAAGGGGTTAAAGGGTATTTTTACCATACAATCAGCATTTATGACCCCTACTGGTCAACAGCAAAACTGTCTTCACATGTCATATACAATTTACCAGCCAATATAAATTAAACATAAGATTGTTTTAACCTCTTAAGGACACAAGACATGTGTGACGTGTCATGATTCCCTTTTATTCCAGAAGTTTGGTCCTTACGGGGTTAAACATAACCATAAACCATAAATGAAACTCCAGCACGGGCTCAAATTCAGGTTTAATTCACAATAATTTACATTTCACATCAAGACCAACAGTGGTTCTATCAACACTACCACCTACAGGTCTGTCAAGTACATTGACAATTTTCATGGGGTTTTACAAACACCAAAACACTGACACCTATAGGTCAACAGACATACAACATTTCACATACCAATCAGTATCCAACTACACTGCCACCTATAGGGCACTCGGCAGATCTCCAGTGCACTTGCATTTTGCAACACCATGTTCACTGACCCATACCATTCAATAAGACATACAACAATTCACATAGCAAGCACTATATCAACATCAGGTATAAATACATATATTATTACACAGTAGCAGATGCATCTGTATATATGTAACTGGTAATATAGTTCACATACATTTTTCACAGCACGCTGCTCATGCAACAGACTTTCCCCTAGCAAGGGGACATACAACATACAAGGTGGGGACAGACCACATTTTCGCTTGTACATACGGCACTTAATGGGTTAAGATTGATACATATTCAACCAGTATGGCTACGATGTTTAATATTTACACATCATGGCACTTTACTTTTCACATATACTGTACGTATTAAGATAAGCTTGGTCTATGCCATATTTCCTTATGCCATACGGTTTTATCCATTCAGGTTACAGTTACTACTAAAAAACCTATACGGATTGTCAGGTTCAATACCATACTACCAGGTACATACACCTGCTCACGTAGTTATCCATCTCTTACCTTCCCTGGAATAGTAATAGTGTACTGGCAATTAGGGTTCTAGGGCCCAATAGGTATTACCCCCTTTTTTCTCTGCATTATGCTTCGGTTAGTGGTCCCGCGAGGCCAACACCCCGCCTCACACTCGGAGGCATACACCCCTCGGGCCACTCGTGAGCTAGCCGCCTCGCATTGTATCATAGAGAGGGCCTCACCTGTCACTCCCCTTCCTATTTTCTGGTTACTGTCACCGAGAGGCCAACATCCTGCCACAATGTTCGGTGGCCACACAAAATCCCCTCGCGCCAAGCATAGATAGAGCCTCTCAAGCCACTTGGCAACTAGCAGGGCCTCACCAGTCACCAAAAACACCAAGCCTAATCGTTTCGCCTTACGGCTTAGCTAGCAAGCCAGTACAAGAACCCTGGGTACAAATAATTGCATCTTTATTGTTATTTAAGTATTTTTCCAAAAGATGGTGAAGAATCACCTCTTCCTAGCACCCCGGCTAGAATTGATACACCTTCAAGCAGAGGAGATGTTGCTAGTCCTGCAGCAATCAGATCCTGGACGATCCCACACATTACCACCGACCTAAGGAGGTGACAAATCCCCTACCCTGCTACAGCAAGGAAAGCAGAGTTATTCAAACTCCTCCATACATCAACGGACAACACGGAGGCAGGGGAAGGCCCAGCTACATCAACTCAGGTGACACCCAGGCTATGCTAGCCTCACTCATAAACTCATGAGCCAAAAAATTTTATGACAGACTGGCAATCTCGAGTTGGTCACCACAGCCCTCACAAGGCTGGGCCTCACGTTACTGTACAACCAGCACCAACCGAAACTCGGTTACCTGGTACAATCAATTCTTATGACACACAAGATGTTAATCCTGCACATATGATCCCAGCACATTGGGGGAAGCAAGGCATATATATGTATGATGATGTATCTGTGATGGTCAGATTCAGGGATTCCAGGTAAATCGGGAACTGACCATCTCTTGGATGGGTTGGTATTTGGAATATGTGGAGATGTTTATTTGTGCAGGTACCCATACAGAAGGGGTTCTGTCCCAAACAAATGGACGAGCACTCTCAGGCTCCAGGTACCAGCACCTCTGAACTACCAGAGACGATTGATATGAGTAGTTGCATTGCATATAGACTGTTGCATATATGTTCAAATGGTTCAGGGCACATGACAAACCATGTGGCCCAATACAACTTACAAATAACGTACTCACCATCTGTACACACCAATGCATTTTCAACACTACTGACTCATCACCCTTCCAGACTTGTAGTAGATTTACTAAAGCTCTGGAGCTTCAAAGGGCTCCCATACAGGTATCATAAACACACCTTCAAGGAATATAGCATGCCCTCACTTACAGTCAGCACAACAAAACCATGGGCTGAAAACACACTCATAGCCAAGATTTGCAGAGTGGTATTCCAATCTCCACCATTTACAGCATGGCACCAAACACACACATTGGTATTGTCACAAGGAATCTTCCCTTAAACAAAGACTAACCATAGACTTATTGGCACCACACACCTCCGCTACCCCAAGTCTCAACTCCCTTCTTACTATACAACACCATTGATCTACCTTTACAGCTATCACTCAAGCATGGGTTAAAGCTTGGTTAAGTAAGACCAATATCATCAACGCAGTAAACAGCTACCATCTACCCTACACACTGGCACTTACATGGCATAAATTGGGCAATCCTTTCCCTGCTCAACTTTCGAGCTACAGATTAACCTACTATCGATATTCGCAGATACTCTGTGCTGGTTATGATAACATATCCAGAGGCATTACAGTCATACACTATCTAGAAGACTTCTTGTTGCTCAAAGAAAGCATATTTTTCACTAGAAGCCTCATGGCAGCTTAGTCTGGTTGACCACTTGGGCGTCCCAGTACCCCATAAGAAACAGAAGGCGCAGACACTATCATCACATTACTGGGCATATGACTTGAGTCGGCATCCATACACGCAAGTTACCACAAGACAAATAGGGAACATTCTCAACTAAATCAATCACTACCTCCTGCTTAGTACTTACAACTACAAGGAACTACAATCCCTACCAGGTTCCTTAATTTTGCCATGCCAATCATACCACAAGACCACGCTTTCACATCCAGAGTACTTTCCCCTTTTTTCCACACTTCCAACATGACGATCAGAGGAGGTGCCTAGACACCTCAGCAACAGCAGACCTGCACATGGGGGGGGATTTCTTAACCACTTGGCATGGTAAAAGCATGTTCCTTCCAGGATTGTCTGACACTTCTCCAACCAGATGGTCAGACGCAGCGTATACCACGGGTTTGGCAGCGATCTACCGGGAACAATTGCTTTGGGGCTGTTGGCCATGGCATCCAGGTTTGGAAATTTTTCCACCACTTCAGCCCCTTTGGGAGATCTACCCCATTGTAGCAGCTGCTGTGGCATGGGGTAAATCATGGTCAGGGTCATCAATCCGTTGTTACTCAGACAACTAAGCACATATCATATCATCAACAAATGCCACTACTCATCCATAAGTTCATGATGTTTCTGGGGAACTCACTTGGTTGGCCACTTATCACATTTCACTTTCATGTACCAGACGGGGGTATACATCCCTGCCGACAACTGTCTCATTTATATTCCAGGCATGTTCATCATACGCTTCCTACAGCCGCCCATACAGTCACGTCCACTCTTTCGTTCCAGAGACAAAATCATGGATTAGACATACTCATGCAGCATAGCATGCACTATCCCACCTAGCACTTTCGTCCCATACTTGTAGAACGCATAACACAGCTTTTCACCTGGCTTAAAGAATCTCATTGGAACACGACATAGCTCAACCTGTGTCACAAAATTTCTCCTAAGTTTTGCTTATTTTTGCCACCTTAAACTTAAACTATCTCATACACCATTAATTATATATTTTACAGGCATTCAACAACACATGATAACCTATGGCCAAAACTACCATAAACTTCATGCTATCATACCAGAAAAGAATATACTCAGAGGTTTTCAGGAATCCATTCCCCCACGTTCCTCTCAGAGATTACCAATAGCCATCCAACTGTTCATCCTTATCGGACCTATTAGATCTACAACCATTCAATTATACTACCAAGTCGGCCATTACCAGCCATGCACATTGCCTTTTATGCCTTTCTCAGGCCAGAGAATCCACTACCATCACCACCACTCAGACAGATCATGGTCTTCAACGATCCCACGTACGTAAACACATATATCATTACCTATTGGCTCTACCACATTCCGAAATGAGTCAACATGCACCAACAGTAGAGATAACATACTATCCTACCCACAACAAATGGTGCCCACTTTCGGTCCTAGATTCCTACCTTCAAAATCCTTTCAGGAATTAAATACTGTAATGCATTTAAGGAAATGTCTGGTTAATTTGTATATATTTGTTGACTGTATTAAATCTTTGATTATTCATTTTTGCCCTCTTTATTTACAGGCCTACCGTATCGTCGGTATCGGCACACCACAACCGACTTGCTCCCTTTACACTATCCTAAGCTTATGCTGGATCCTTACTCCATATACGGCTATTTTGCCCCTTACACAAGTATTAAGGCAGTTTTGCCTGTATTTGTGGGAGGGGCTTAAATTAATTCACTCCCCTATATAAGGGACACCCCTTACCTGACTCATATCGCTTGAGGTCAGCATCAGAATGACCCTCCCACCCACTCCTCATTTCAACACTTTCTCTTTTCTTTCCATTTACTTTACTTTCTTACTCCTTGGTGGGCCCTCTTTATTTACAGGCCTACCGTATCGTCGGTATCGGCACACCACAACCGACTTGCTCCCTTTACACTATCCTAAGCTTATGATGGATCCTTACTCCATATACGGCTATTTTGCCCCTTACACAAATATATATATATATATATATATATATATATATATATATATATATATATATATATATATATATATATATATATTATAAAAATTAATCTGAGAAATGGTTTTAACACTGTTTTTTTCCAGGGAATCAATTTTCATATATTCCCAATATTATCCCCCCCCCACCCCAACACAGCTTTTTGTATGCTGTAGGAGTAGACAAGCTGCAGCCCCAATTGGCAGCACCGAGATACTCGTGTAAAACAAGCTATAGTGCAGGTGAATAAGGAAAAATCAAATATATGATCTAAATGACATGAAAAAACTATGCAGCTTCAAGTAATGTTTTGGTACAGATGTTTTAACGTGAAAAAGCTGATAACCATAAAAATCCACTCTACACATATACCACGCCATTCTGAAAGTCATAGAGTAAATGTAGGTAACAGATATTACTTAAGGGTAAACTATAGTGTCAGGAATACAAGTGTGTATTCCTGACACTATGGTTTTAAAAGCGCAGTTTAGGTATCTAGCCCTCTCTCCTTATTGTAAAAAGTTAACTAGTTTTTCCAGTGTTTTGCTGCGGGTGGCTTTGCTCCGCCTCCTGGCTGGAGATTTGCATCTCTTCATAAAGATGCACTGAATCAAAGCATCTCTGGGGAGCGTTCAGCGTCACCATGCAGAGCGTGGCAGCACTGACCCAGGAAGCACCTCTAGTGGCCACTCTGAGTGACTGCCACTAGAGGTGTAAACATGTGTACAGTAAAAAAAAGACCCGCAGGAATAGCCTGTAGACACCAGAACAGCTTCATTAAAGGGAAGCTATAGTGCCAGGAAAACAAACTCGCTTTTCTGGCACTATAGCTTCCCCCTCTGTTGTGGTGCTGAAGGGGTTATAAAAACTGCAATAATTACATGCTCAGGGTTAAGAGTGATGGGAGTTTGCACCCAGACCACTTCAATGAGCTGAAGTGGTCTGGGTGCCTACAGTGTCCTTTTAAACACTGAAGTTTAAAGTGTTTTTTTTTTTTTTTTTTTTAAAGATTGGAGTTGCTTAGAGCTACAGGAAGATTTGTAACACTCATGGACACCATTAGATCATAAACGCCCATAGTTTTAACAGGCCTGATCCACGATTGTGGGCCACTTTAACACTAAAGTGGTCTGTTTGAGGAGAAACAAATATCTCCCCATCCATACTGCTTTTAGCTGCTGCATAGCCATGGGTCCTTGAACAGACTGTCCGGGATGATCCTTCTCGAATGGCAGCGCTTCGAGCACACAGGATACCGCAAAGGAGAGAAAAGACGTGCTTGTGGCAGCTGGTCACAGTGAAACCAAGCTACGCCTCTCTTTGTGGAAAAAATTTAAGTAAACAGGAGTGAGGCTAAAAATATGAATGTGTGTTGAAATGCATATCTGTCTGTGATAGTGTATTTCTGGAAATGTGTATTTATCTTTGTTAGGGTTATTCAGTATGGATATGGCAGTCAGGGAGGTTTTCTTCCACATCAGTTAGTTCCATAGAATTTATTTAGGCAGCAGGTGTAATAAGCTAGTGCACACCTTTCCTCCCTCCTTTGTCAAATAAGCTTGTATTACAACTTCTGGCCTGCACGGACTCACGCCTCCAGCACAGAGAATTACCAATGAGAAGCCTCTAAAGTTATTCCCTAACACACACGCTGAATGTCTGGGCTGGGGATAAAAGGGAGGGCCTGCATTGGCGGCAGATGAGATTGGAAGCTTTTGCAAGCTGTTTTTAGATATACCCTTTACGAAAACATGCAGAAATAAATGCATGCATGTTTTCTTTGTGCGTATATCTGCTAAATTGTTAAAAACAAAACAAATACATTTCTAGTAGAGTGTTCCTTTAAATTTGCAATTCACTTTCCCTTTCAGACAGTTGTCACTCTGTTGAATAATCCTGTTTGTGCGAATATGGTGGTATTTGTCTAAGTGTATATCGTTTTGTAGGTAGATCAGTGAGTTTAACCCCTTAAGGACCAAACTACAGGAATAAAAGGGAATCATGACATGTCAGACATTTAAGGGGTTAAATGGGTGCATTACCCCGCATGTCTGGCAGTTTGTGCCCTCAGTATCGTTCTGTACAAGGAATCCTAATTTCTGATGGAAACAATGGAGGTAAAGCTACAGTTATTGTGTTAGAAGACAAATATCTAGTACATTTACCAGGAGTAGATACAGATATAGATAATGATGTGGAAATCAATCAATAAATTGATTATCTTACGTATCTGCCCTCGGACAAATTAAAGAAGTAACGCGTGCACGCTCCTAAAGTAATTCACACCAGACACAAGTTTCAGGTTAATGAAAAACTTGAGGAATGTTTATTCTGAGGGGACGGCATGTCCCGCATAAAGCAAAATTACATCATATGCATTGTCAGAGATAACATGGAATAATACATCAATAATTGGTTAGGTGTTAAGTGGTTTGTTTAGTGCTCTTCCTACCGGGTGTGATGTCACTGGTATCTCGGTGGTCTCCCCCAGATTCCAGCGCCATTTTGTTAATGAGGGTGTTAGTCGATGTTAAGAAGGAAATGCCCTAGCAGCCATTTTAGGTAAATCACATAGAAAGTTGAATAATGCTGATTGTAGTTATGCTGAGTAAATAGGCATTTTACTAAAATGAATTGGGTTAATATTTTTGTCCACAACAGATAAACTAGAAAAAGCTTCAATTTCTGGGGAAATTGTGTGAAGTGTTCTTGCCTCCACCAGTAGTCTACAACTGGAGTGGGTGGAGTAACTGGTTGGAGTGGGTGGAGTAACTGTGGAAAGGTTGGAGTGGGCGGAGTAACTGTGTGGAGTGTTTGGAGTGAGTAAAGTAACTATTTGGAGTGGCTCTATTTTAGAGTCAGTTCATCTGATGGTGGTGTATTTGAAGACATTCAGAAAGAGTGCCTTTGCATGGCACTCAAGGCTGCTAGAGCCAAACAGGCCTATCAGGAGTCCCAGTAAAACTTCAGATATCTGCTAATCCGAAAAGGTGGTGAAGGACAATCCTCAATTTATGCATTGCAGCACGTAGAGGAAATGATCTCAGATCACTTCCTCCCAGCACTTGTGCAGTAGTAGAGCAGCACGCAGTTGCAGCTCCTGTCTTTGACATGTACCTGGCCGGCCTGGTCCCACTGGAACCCAGGGAAGTCACCCACACTGCTAGATATACACAAAAAATGCAGAATAACCCTTCCCACCATACAAATAATACGGACAGCCCACACACAAACATACACACAATCCGAACAAACGCAACACCACTAACAATCCACATACATGCATACAACTCCACATGCAGCCTCTCACATGCAATGCCCCAAACAGCCCCCACACACTACCAAACACACAATGTGACATATCCATCCACACACACAATTCCACAAGCAGCCCCCATACACAGCTTACATTCATATGTATTATACACAATACCATAAACTACTCAAGAACATACACAATATAATAGCTCATATACGCAGGGCCGTCTTTAATGCGGGGCAAACGGGGCAGCTGCACAGTGAGCCCCGCTGGCCTCAACTATTTCTCACCCCCCGGCCGGTAAACCGCACACTAAGGAGGCATACCGGCTGGCCCATGCACAAAGACCCACCCGGTGGGCTTCTGTCAGCAGTGGTCTGGTCGCGCGCTGAGGCACTTTAACAGCGCGAGTGGGCCCCTTGCTTCTCGGCAGCAGGCTGGGAGGAAGGGCAACCGTGCATCACTTCCTCCCACAAAGAGAGGAGCGCGCGAAAAAAAAGAGTAGGCAGCAGGAAAGGTAGGCAGCAGGAAACACCTTCAGCAGGAAAGGTAGGAAACTGGAGGGTGGGTTTTAAAGTGTAAATGTTGTGTGTGTTAGTATGCTTGTGTGTGTCATTATATCCGTCTGTGTCGGTCTGTGTGTGAGTGTCAGCATATCTGTGTGTGTGTGTTAGTATGTCGTATGTGTCAGCGTTGGGGTGGAGGACGTGATTGCATGCCTCTGGAGGGGGGCCAGGGTCCAGGGGGGCCCAAGCAAATGCTTTGCCCAGGGTCCAGTCAATATTAAAGACGGTCCTGCATATACGCACATATACAACGATACAAAGCAATTACAGTAAAAATAACACAAGCAGAATACGGCAGCATACACACCTCAATTTAAAAAAAAAATAGGACCGCACGCTACGGGACATCACAATCCTATATCGGCACAGTGCTGCTAAAAGGTTGCCTACCCCTGTACTAGATCATACAGCTCAGCAGGCAGGCTCCCTGGCTGTTTCGATAGCGGGGATTCTCTACTTTGCATTCATACAAGCGGTTACATTTTGGACTTACTTGCTGATACATTGTGTGTATATATTATAAAAAATAATTTTAAAAAACACTTATGTAATTTTATTCTAACTGTATTTTGATATTAAAGGAACACTATAGTCCCTTAAACAATATTAGCTTAATGAAGCAGTTATAGCGTATAGATCATGCTTCTCAGGTTTCACTGCTTAATTCACTGCCTTTTAGGAGTTAAATCACTTTGTCACACCTCACCTGACTCTGACACAGCCTGCATTAAAAAAAACAAAAAAAAAAACGGAGATAATTTACCTTAAACAATTGTATCTCTTTTTCTGTATTTGAACTTTAATTACATACAGGAGGCTCTCGCAGGGGATGATAAGAAAATCTAAATTAAACAGAACTTGCAATAAAGGAAGGATAAACTTTAGATGACTTTTTACAGGAAGTGTTTAGGAAGGTTGTGCAAGTCACATGCATGGAGGTGTGACTAGGGTTCATAAACAAAGTAATTTAACTCCTAAATGGCAGAGAATTGAGTAGTGAGACTGCAGGAACATTATCTATACACCAAAACTGCTTCATGAAGCTAAAGTTGTTTTGGTGACTATAGTGTCCCTTTAATATTTATATCAAAATACACTTAGAATAAAATTGTTAATTTTTTTATATATATATATATATATATATATATATATATATATATATAATCTCCAAATACATAATTTGATAAATATACACGTAAACTTCAAAAATATAAATGTGTGTGTGTGTATATATATCATTTTATTTAAATTCTACGTGCATATTTGTCATTTTTATATAATTAAGTAACTTTTGATTGCAATTTGAGGGACCTGCCTGACAACCCATGCCAAATGTCCAGAGAATTTAATTTGCTAGCACTATATTTAACCCTGTAACTTTCCATGACACCCTAAAACCTGTAGATGGGGGGTACTGTTTTACTGTTTTTTTTATTTTTTCAAAACAGTAAAACATATCACAGCGATGATATTGTCAGTGAAAGTGAAGTTTTTTGCATTTTTCACACACAGACTGCACTTTAACTGATGATATCATTGTTGTGATATGTTTTACTGTTTTGAAACGCTAATATTTGTGTTCAGCGAAGTCTCCTGAGTAAGGCAGTACCCCCCCATCTACAGGTTTTAGGGTGTCATGGAAAGTTACAGGGTTAAATATAAGGTGTGATTTTCTGTTTTTTCTGTTTTTCATTGAAATTTGCCAGATTGGTTATGTTGCCTTTGAGAGCGTATGGTAGCCCAGGAATGAGAATTACCTCATGATGGCATACCATTTGCAAAATAAGACAACCCAATGTATTGAAAATGGGGTATGTTCAATCTTTTTTAGTAGCCACTTAGTCACAAACACTGGCCAAAGTTAGTGTTCAGAATTTTTTTTTTTTGCATTTTTAACACACAAAGAAATATAAATGCTTACTTTGGCCAGTGTTTGTGAGTAAGTGGCTACTAAAAAAGACTGGACATACCCCATATTGAATACCCTGGGTTGTCTACTTATGTACATGTAGGGTGTGATTCGGAGATTTATGACAGATAAGTGTTACAATGTCACTATCGATACATTTTAAAAATGATATATTTTGAAACAGCTATTTGCTACTTGTACTTATAGCCCTATAATGTTCGCCCAAAAAAAAGAACATGTAAACATTGTGTATTTCTTAACTCGGGACAAAATTTAGAAACTATTTAGCATGGGTGGTTTTTGGCGGTTGTAGATGTGTAACAAATTTTGGGGGCTAAAGTTGGAAACATTTTCAACATATTTTATAATTTTTTAAAAAAATTTTTATAGTAAATTATGTCATGAAAATAATGGTATCTTTAGAAAGACCAGTTAATGGCGAGAAAAACGGTATATAATATGTGTGGGTACAGTAAATGAGTAAGGGGAAAATTTACAACTGAACACAAACACTGCAGAAATGTAAAAACAGCCCTGGTACTTAACGGTAAGAAAATTGAAAAACGGTCTGGTCACTAGGGGTTTAACTTCTAAAACATTCTGAAAAAGTTGAGTGAAACAGATGATCGTGCCTATATTTCTTCTCACAGCACCCCTACACTACAAATTAAGTTTTACAAATAATTAAGTAAAAACACAATAAAGAACACTCACAGTCGATATGCTGTCTTAATGCCTAGTCCAGGCAGATTGCACCAGCTGTTAAGCAATGTCAAGGAGATAAGAAATCTTCTGAATGCTAGTTTCATTTTCCTGCCGATTTTTATATTTGTCACTGAAAGGGAGGAGCCTCTGTGCACTCACAGCTTACAGCAAGCATGTCAAACTCAAAAGCTAGCAGCACGGGCCACATAAACAAAAACAGTTTTTTTTTCATAGAAACGTAGGTTTGTTTTGTAAAGTACAGTATTAAAATAAACCAGCATCCCCCTCTCCTAAACCCCAGTCACCGTGGCCCTTGTTTAAAAAACAAAACAAAAAAAATATTAGCCAACAAGCAGCTCCACAAACATTGCTGCTGCCAGTATGCAACTCTGGAGTCCAGCCTTATACCCTCAATGGTGCCGTTCGCACCCTATGCCAAAGTGAATCCTCACGCTACTCCTTAAAAACCTGTGAAGGTGGCGTACGTTGACATCACGTCTGAATGTGACGCGTTGCTTGCCTCCGTGCGCGTCCAGGTCCTCCACTGTCCAGCCGCAGCCATCGCAACACTGACAAACACACACTCTTTGACAGACGCGCACACTCACTCACTCTCTGAGAGACACGTACGCACACATACTCTCTAACAGAGGTGTGCGCACACTCTCTGGCGGACAGGCACACTCACACTCAAAAAATATTAAATATGATGAAAAAAATGTAAAAAAAAACAAAAAAACACACCTTTTCTAACTTGACCCCCAAAATTAGTTGCGCATCTACAACCGCCAAAAATCACCCATGCTAAATAGTTTCAAAATTTTGTCCTGAGTTAAGAAATACGCAATGTTTACATGTTCTTAGCTGTTTTTTTTTTTTTGTGTGTGTGCAAGTTATGGGGCTATAAGTACAACTAGTAGGACATTGCTGATCAAAATCTATATTTTGAAAAATTTATCAATAGTGACATTGTAACACTGTTATCTGTCATAAATCTCTGAATCACACCTCACATGTACATATTTTTTTTTTTTTTTTTTTTAAAGTAGACAAACCAGGGTATTCAATATGGGGTATGACCAGTCTTTTTTAGTAGTCACAAACACTGGCCAAAGTTAGCATTTATATTTGTTTGTGTGTTAAAAATGCAAAAAACAATTCTGCACGCTAACTTTGGCCAGTGTTTGACTAAGTAGCTACTAAAAAAGACTGAACATACCCCATTTGCAATACATTGGGTTGTCTTCCATTGCAAATGGTATGCCATCATGGGAGTAATTCTCATTCCTGGGCTACCATACGCTCTCGAAGCAACAAAACCAATCTGGCAAATTTCAATGTGACAAAACTGAAAATCGAGGCATCGCTGCAATACTGTTAGAGTGGACATTTGCTGCGGACGTGCCAGGTACGTCAGAGGTCGTTAATTACCGTTTTTTGTCGGACGTACCTGGTATGTCAGCAGTCGCGAAGGGGTTCAAATGCTATATATATATATTCATTTACTTTGTCAGGTAAAATCTACATTATTTCTACGTTGGATTTCCAGCTGGAGACATGAAAGTGCAGTAGAAGTAAGATGTATTTAATTCAGTTCAATAAATGCTGAAATATTGTTTACTGGGGTGAAGTTACAAGTAGCGGTCATGTCACTGGAAGTGATAGTCCAATATAAAGGACAATTTTCACCTCAAAACATTTTTTTAAATAAAATGATTCTTTCATCAAGTTTTGAAAGTCAAAAAAAAAAAATTAAATGCCATGTTAAAAAAAAAATAAGGGGGCGGATCCTAGTATCCAGACAGAGCGGTTGTGCTGAACCTCAGCTCCCGCTACACTCGGCACTTTTCGGGGATAATCCCCCCCCCAAAAAACGGCACAATCGCACACTGGACAGATACTAGCATGAAGGGGACAACCGGGGGTATCACCCGATATCGAACTCAAGCCTGTAACCCCCCGGAGACCCGACTAAACACACTGAGGCCTACCGGAGATCGGGCAGCGTGGAAACGGCCGCTCCCCAGGCTGACTGACCTGGACATGGATCCCTCGAGATGGTCATCTCCTACCCCCCCCCCCGCCCCCCCCCCGAACCGATGGGGGACATCTCAGTCCAAACCAAGCGACTGGAATAGCAACCACAAGCAAACCATATCAATCAATAAACTGCAACACCATGGCAGCCAAACACATGGTGTACCCAAAATGGCGGCGGCAAGCATACCACACAAACCAAAACGCTTGCCTGAGATGGAGGATCACAGCGACATCCAACAGCGCATAGATGCAGCTTTTGCCCGATTCTGGTACAGGCTGGGACAAAGGCTACAAGCACCGATGGCAAACAAGCAACCCCAGCCAGCTGCGAGCGGACTGAACCGAACCCACGGAGTGTGGAGAACGGCACCACCACAAGGGCAGCCAGGCCGCAAGACTGGAGCGGGGAACGCAGGAAAGAGGCACCCCACACCGGGCACAGCAACTACCCCCAAGACAACCGCGCAAGCAAGCAGCCCGCCCAAGCTGGGTGCCAGGAGGAAACTGCCTCCACAGCATCGACCACCCTGCAGGAGGAATGTCCGCTGCTGGCAGCGACAGGAAACCGGCTCTACCTGCACCCGATATGGGAATGCCTCGAACTCAACAAGCCAGTGGTCAGACGATGCCACCCTCAAAGTCGGCCTGGGGCTGGAGGGGGTCCTGGCCCTGCAACGGCCGCTCAGACACCACCTGCCTTTCCACCCCCGATAACAACTTGCCGCGAACCGGCATGGGCTGAGCGGGACTGATATACGGACACACAGTACTGTTTAATTCTCTCCCCACACCTTCATTATCTCTTTGTCTTACCTGTGCCAGATGACACGCTATGCTTTTAATCGTTACCTTTATTGCAGCCAACGCTATAACTGTACTGTATTCCATTGGCATGTTGCACTAAATAGAAGGGCAGCCTACCTTAACTTTAACATGTGGGACCAATATTAGCCATGCGACCATTCCCATAGCCCAGGCAGCTTTGTTGGCACTGCTAGTTTACTATAACTCAATATGAGCTGTAACCATTACCGAAAGCATGTTTCATAACCTATATTGTCGTTTAGAGCAGCATGTCTAGGACCTAGCTTTATACAATCGATATCGACTCCCATATATGCCACCTGACATGTTAGACAAATCTTGGACTGTTTGCTAGTTTATCAAAAGGGCAGGACACTTTAGTGCCCTGTACCAGTTATGCGATGTATAGCTCCTTTGAACAAACATGACGCTGCCTCCGTTTCACATGCCCTAGATTGGATAAGCAAACCAAAGACTAGACTAATTGCTTAATACAGATATAGGGTGCGCTATGTCGTCAGGATATTGTTTGACCTGCTCAGCTAACTGTTAAGCATCACTTTTTATTTTATTTCAATTACCAAGCTTGTATCACTATGTTTACTGGTGTTTTAAAAATAAAAAATATGGCAGTTCTTCTTAGGAGGGTATTACAAACCACCTTGCTATCATTAACGTGTGTTACCCCACAATATCTCCTTTTTCTATTCTGTACCCCATAACGCATGTGCCATAATAAAAGAAAGATTTACAAAAAAAAAATAATAAGAAACTGATTGCTGCGTAGATATTAAAATATGGTATTGCAATCTATTTTACGGGAGTCTTTTACTAAACTGTGAATTGTGGATCATTGATAATGGAAATTTTAAATTATAGACCAAAGTAGCGGAATCGGGATAATACTTGGAAAAGGACAAAGTAGCCGAATAGGGATAATACTTGGAAATCTTTTCCAAATTGACTATTATGACCATACATGTGGCATTCCCTTGTCAGTCCTCACAAATGTCCTATTTAATGCCCTTGTGAGCCATTTGTAATTTGATTTCAAACCCATTAAGCATCAGTCATTTACCTGAGCTACATCATCCACTCATTTTACAGCTCTTCTATTCTGTTTCTTCCCTGTAGTGTAATCCAAATTTTCAGTGTGAAACTACTTTTTCATCCCTTTCTCCCTATTTTAATCTAAACCATTCATCTTGCTGGGCTTGTGTTCAGTTTTATTTTTTTGTACCTTTCCAGAAGAGCCTTGTAGATTCTAGCCCCTGTATTTAGTTTTCTTACCATCCATTCTACATCAGTTTTTCTTGGATCATTGCAGGTATGCAACCTCTTCATTATTTTGCAGAGTACTGTTCTGAGAATGTTTAAGTAATTCATGCATGTAGCTATTTAAAAATAAATAAATAATAAAATAAAAAAAAGTAGCTATTTTAATCAATTCCAAATCCTTCCTTTTGCTAAAACGTTATGCTGTTTGTTGATTTTCAAAGTGAATATAAGTTAACAGTGAAAAAACTTGAGCTATAAATTTTTGTGCATATTTTAATTAAATGTATTATTTTTATAGCGTCCACATGTTATGCAGAGCTTTACAATCATAGACTGGGGATAATTGAAAACAAGTAGTTAACATACAAAATATTAAGAGACGAGGTGAAGAAGACACTGCTCAAACAAGCTTACAATCATATGATGCACAGTTACTATTTATTTGATAAATGTAACTCCGAAAATGAACCTGTGAATGTGACACATGCAACAGCTTAGGAATCTTGTCAGTAAATACTTAGTAACGTCACCTTTGGGAGGATGCTCTGCCTCTAAATACTTGTTGCAGTCTCCTAAATGTAAATTTATCTTTGCTCAAAGGACCATTATAGGCACCCAGACCACTTCAGCTTAATGAGGTGGTCTGGGTGCCTGGTCCAGCTAGGTTTAACCCTTTTTTCTATAAACATAGCAGTTTCAGAGAAAACTCACTGGCTGAATGCGCGCGCGGCTCCTGAAGAGGAGGAAATCTCCCCGCCCGGCGCTGGAAAACGAGGTAAGTTTAACCCCTTCCTCCTCCTAGAGCCTGGTAGGAGGGGGGCCCTGAGGGTGGGGGCACCCTCAGGGCACTATAGTGCCAGGAAAACAAGTGTTTTCCTGGCACTATAGTGGTCCTTTAAGTATTTTCCTCACTCTTCCTACAGAATGAGACTTGTTCAGAAATATTCAAAAGCCTCCCCTCTCCCTGTTCTCACCTTCCAGGTCAAGTGTACCTTAGGAATAAAGCAAGTATATATAATTTCACATGTGTTTTACATACTTTATGATCAAATTCATAATATATGAATTTCAAGCCAAGAATTGAACTGTTGGACATTTTTTCCCATAGGTAAATGATGAGTAGGTAGTCTGTTATAGCAGCCTCCTCATCATGTCTTGTCACGTTAAATGCATCAATGATACATCCCACTTTTATGTCTTTATTATATCTTATTTAAATGTAAGCATGTCTTGGTCTTTCAGGCTATGACACTCCTCAGTAGAACTTTATTTATTCCTCTTTATGGGGCTATGTGTGTGTGTGTGTTTTATTGATTATTTTTTGTTTATGTTTATGATGATTAACCGCTTAAGGACTGGACTGTTTTTGCGATGTTGTACATTTGCAACCAGGCATATTTTTACACTTTTGTGGTGTTTGTGTTTGGCTGTAATTTTCCGCTCTCTCATTTACTGTTCCCATACAAATTATATATTGTTTTTTTCAGGACAAAAGGGGCTTTCTTTACATACCATTATTTATATAATCTCCTGTATTTTAATTTAAAAAAATAAAAAAATGATGAAAAATTTAAAAAAAACATGTTTTTTGACTTTTACGTGAAAAATCTTTTACTCATCTACAAAAGCGAATGAAAAAAACTGCTAAATAGATTCAAAATTTTGTCCTGAGTTTAAAAATACCCAGTGTTTATGTGCTTTTTTGCTTTTTTTTTTTTGCATGTTATAGGGCTATAGGTACAAGTAGGATATTGCGGTTTCAAAACATACATTTTTAAAATTTATCAATAGTGACATTGTAACACTATTACCGGTCATAAATCTCTGAATAACACCCCACATGTACATATTTTTTTAAAAGTAGACAACCCAGGGTATTCAATATGGGGTATGTCCAGTCTTTTTTTAGTAGCTACTTAGTCGAAAACACTGGCCAAAGTAAGCATTCATATTTGTTTGTGTGTGAAAGTAAAAAAACTAAATTGAATGCTAATTTTGGCCAGTGTTTGTGACCAAGTGGTTACTAAAAAAGACTGTAAGGGTTTGGCTGCACTCACCTACACATGCTAAATTAGGGTGCTGCTGGGGGCCAATAAGTACAGTGAAAATGAAAATCCAGCGCACTCGCTTATCTACTAAACAGTCATTTTAATGCTGAACAATTTTCAGTTTTATTAAAAACACCTAATCTAGGCAAAAAAATATAATGGGGGTTTAGTTACAGTATATGATCATACATTGCATAAGCATTGTACTGCAGAGACCTCGAGATGGAAGGATTTCCCCAAGTGAGAAGCTCATTTAGCAGACAGAGTAGGACCTGCCAAAGATGGGGTACATTGACGTTGTGGCAGGCTTATGCAATGTATGATCATATACTGTAACTAAACCCCCATTATATTTTTTTGCCTAGATTAGGTGTTTTTAATAAAACTGAAAATTGTTCAGCATTAAAATGACTGTTTAGTAGATAAGCGAGTGCGCTGGATTTTCATTTTCACTGTACTAAAAAAGACTGGACATACCTCATTTGCAATACCTTGGGTTGTCTTCTTTTGCAAATGGTATGCCATCATGGGGGTAATTCTCATTCCTGGGCTACCATACGCTCTCAAAGGCAACGTAACCAACCTGGCCATTTTCAATGTAAAAATATTTGACCCTGTAACTTTCAAAAATGCTATAAAACCTGTACATGGGGGGTACTGTTTTACTCGGGAGACATCGCTGAACACAAATATTAGTGTTTAAAAACTGGAAACCGTATCACAATTATATCATCAGTAAAAGTGCTGTTTGTGTGTGAAAAATGCAAAAAAAGTCACTTTCACTGGCAATATCATCGCTGTGATATGTTTTACTGTTTTGAATCACTAATATTTGTGTTCAGTGAAGTCTCCCGAGTAAAACAGTACCCTCCATGTACAGGTTTTAGGGTGTCGTAGAACGTTACAGGGTAAAATACAGTGCTAGCAAATTTAATTCTCTGGACTTTCGGCCTGGGTTGGCAGGCAGGTCCCTCAAATTGCAATCAATAAAATTACTTTATTATGTAAAAATATTACATAAATACGCACGCAGAATTTAAATATGTATGCATATTTATATATTTGAAATCTACGTGTATATTTATATAATTATGTAATTTTGTATATGGACACATGTATATTTCGTGTGTGTATATGTATGTGTGTGTATATATATATATATATATATATATATATTCTAAGTGTATTTTGATAGAAATATATATATATATATA